>JBBGBA010000055.1:0-600000 GCA_038088335.1 Mesorhabditis sp. LJ9110
TATGCGGATGGTGTTGACATTTCTGCCAATGGTCGCCTCGCGGATCGGGCCGGTGAAGAGGATTCTGGATTTTGCAGCTGGTCCGACGATTCATGTATCTGTATGCTTGGCATACCGCTGAAGAGGTGGGATAATTCTGGGCCCTCATTTCGCAGTTTTCAGATCTACTTGGCCGACTATTTGCCACAGAATCGAAAGGCATTGCAGGAATGGCGGGATGAAAAGATGGATTTTGATTGGTTGGTCATTGGAAAGAGCTCAAGACCGCAAAATATTAGGTCAACCCCGCTTAAAATTATCGCAACTCAAGAGGGTGGCAGCTGGAATAATATTAATGAGATGGAGCCGGCGGCCCGGAAAAAGGTATGGAAAGAGGATTATTATTATAAGGTTAAGTTTTTAGGTAAAAGACGTGTTCCACTGTGATTGCTTCGAGGACCCGGCTGTGAAGTGTTCGGAGGATCTGCAGGGAACATTTGATGTAGGTTTCAAGGGCAGATGTCCTTCGAAGGTTACTGTATTCGGTACTGGGCTATTATCAGGGGGGTAAACAAAATTTTCCCGGTAATGTGTACAGTCATATAACAAAATATTACAATTTTTATGCATTTTACAGGGCTTTTAGAGATAAGAAGCTCATAAAAACTTATAAATTTGGAAATATTTTGATTTTTAGTCAAAAACTATGAAACATGACAAAAAAAACCAAGATTCTCGAATTTTCTAAAATTCCGGGGAATTATTTAAGCATGTTTAAAAGATTTTTGTGGTTGCTAGCAAACCAAAACTACGAAAAACATTATAAAATAAAGTTTTTAATTGTAAGTAATTTTTAGGCCCTGGTGACAATCTTCTGCGTTGAATATTGCTGCAACGATTTCGACGAGTATAAAAAAGCCATCAAGAACATGGCGCGCCAGATTCGACCTGGAGGTCATCTGGTGATGGGCGGCGTCTTTGAAGAGACATGGTGCTGCTTCGGAGGGCGGAATTTCACTTGCCTCTACATCACCCAGGTATTCAAAACCGTCTATAGTAAAAAACGGACACAATCTCCAGGACATGATGATGGAGGCGTTCAGTGAAGCCGGCCTCTCCGTCGAGGGAGATCGCAGTTGCATTCTCTATGAGGTCAACGGCATGTACATGGTTATCGCGCGGAAAGCGGAATAATATTTTGTTGAAAGCCATTGAGATCAAAGTGGTAGAATCAGATCCTACAACATCCGCCGTCTATTGTTATTTATTTGAGCTTCCCCCTCCTTGTACAGTATCCCACCCGGCTTTCCTGAAATGTTCGGTTCTAGGTACCAGTGCCTTGAATAGTTTGTATTTTGATGCATAAAGGGTTGAGACTACAAACTACAGTGTTCATAGACATCAACTACAGAGATCACTGGGGGTTTGGGAATGAATTCCGAGGATGGTTCGGTAGCGATCAGTGAACGTTGGGGTGCTGTCTGCGGGTATTTGACGCAGTTATGCTTTGGTGATAAGACGCGAATCTTGTGCTGGGCACGGGACCGGAAACGAAATGTGATGTCCTTTGCTATTTTGAGAAGGTTGTGGTTTTGGACTTTGATTAAGGATGTTTCTAGATAGCCTAGTTTATAAAAGAATCCACAGAATACAGGGTTCCCCAAAAAATCGACCCTCTCCTGCCGTTTTTAAGCTCTCAATTTTTGGTACTGGCCTGTTAGCGGGGGGGGGCGTTGTTTTAGCTCTATTTTTATAGCGTTTTTAGTATTTGATGATCGCTAGAAACCTACAAAAATATTTGAGGCATTTTGAAAATTCGAAAATGCTGACTTTTTGGCAATTTTTCATAAGCCTTGGGCGAAAAAGCAAAAAGTTGCTTTAAGGTTTTATGAGTTTTTATGTCTAAAAACGGTATAACATGCTATAAAAATGGTCTATATTTTGTAATAGGATTACTGGGAAAAACTAGTTCCTCATGCTAAACCCCCCCGCTAATAGTCCAGTACCGATTTTTTCTAGCACCCTTTAGAAAATGCGTCTCGTTACGCTCTATTTTTTAAGGTATGATTCTAATGAAACCAAATTCTCCATAAACCGTCGCCACACATCCGCTGCAAATCCATTTTTGGCACGAAATCCGTGGTGCCCTGTCCATGACATATCAGTGGCTGTCTCTGTGTTCGTACCACCCTCCAAAAACACGGAGAAGAAGCCCCGCCGCTTATCGGCGCCCTTTTGAATATAAGTTGACTGGTTGCCCCCGGACCCTGGATTGTCGACCCCAACATTTTCAAGACCCCCAAATCTCAAGGTTAAATTCTGCCCCAATACTTTAATTCGATAATTAATTATTCCACAATTTAGATGATGAACGGAAGTTGGTGGGTACTTTCGGGGATGCTGTTGCTTTCCGTGGTGTCTTCCTACAGCACCCGAGTCCAGGGAATAGCGGTTCGGGGTCGATTCCTTTGCGGTCGTGAGCCACTTGCACATGCTACTGTCAAAATTATCGACAAAGATTCTGGTAAGCCTTTTATAAATCAATAGCCCAATATTTCCATATTTACAGCCCAATAGCTACAATGGTTTCCGGCTATTCCAAAACCAAACTTTCTTTTCGTCCCATCGGAATTGACCCTTTCAATATCCAGTCAAAACAAATAAATAAAAATACTGTAATTAATAAAAAAGTATTTTAATAAAAAACTAAAAACATTTTTTTGTCGAAGAAATTTTAGCAAAAAAGTAACAAAATCACGCTGAATTTTTACGTCAAAATTCCAGGTCGCGATCCTGATGACCTACTCGGTGAAGTACTCACCGATTCGGATGGACGATTCTCATTGTCGGGTAAGTCGGTCCTGCTCAGAAAATTTACCCTACCCCAGGCGCCACAAGAGAAGATGGATATTGAAGCCGCCATTAAAGTATACCATGATTGCAATGATGAGCATACGGTAGTAAAATACCTCACTACGACAAGTAAACTATTTTAGCCGTGCCAACGCAAGATGATGTGGGATATTCCGCAGCGATACAACAACAATGGTACCGTCTCGGAATGGTGGGGAGCAAGATGAGGAGATATTTTCAATTGGTTCAGGTTCGAGATCGGGGAGATCAACCTGGAGCTCGGGTTCCGGAGTGAGGAACGAGACTGTAGGCATAAGAAGCGTCATCTTCGGGGAGGGCGATCACTTCACCATCATCACAAGTCTCCAAATTGGTAGTCAGGGCCGATGGGGGAAATTTGGCAAACAGCCAAGTGTTGTATGTACAATTGTATATTATGTGATTTGTCAGGAGCTGAGGGTTTTGGCTTGCGAATGCCTTTAATTCTGGTCTTTTGGAGACATTCCCATACGGGTGTGGACGGCTGGAGGGCTGGAAAGGCGGAAATGGGCAGCCCGTGGTGAGACCACCCTGGACGAAACTCTGGGTGGTCCCGCATGTAGGTCGATGGACCACACGCCGTCTGATAGGGAAAGTACTGCTGAAAGGGCTAGTAATTTCAATTATATTACATTAAATTATGCTATTTTTCATATTAAATTTTTAAGGTTTAATCAAATTATATTCTAGCAGTGAAGGCGACTTAAAGATCGCCAAAAACTCCAATTTTCCTAGACACCCAAATTTCGGTCAAGAGATTCAGACCGTTCCTCCCGAAAAACTCGAATTAGTAGACCAACAAATGGCTGTTTTTCCACCCGAGAAAATTAGTGCTTTCAACCCTTCAACCCATCCCCCAAAGCACGCTAAAATTCATCGTTTTTATTGATTTACTCCTGGGGGCCCGAGTCTATGATTTGAGCCTACCGGATGTTGTGCCATAATACAAAGATCTTATTGGTGTCTAATAAATTGTTTTTTTTTGCCGGCTACTGTATGGGACCACAGGAATATCATGTATTACACCTACAGGGTGTCCCAAAAAAATCCGGGGATTTGGCCCGCGCCGCAGACTTTCCGCTGTGGAAAAAGTTTATTTTACCAAATTTTTTGAAATCGAAAATCGTTCTATACAAACAATATTTCAAACTAGGCCAGGCAAGCATATTTTATGGACAATTTGAAAAACGAGTTTTCTGGAATGTTGTAGTCGACTTTGTAAAATGCTATAAACATCGTTTCTATTTGCTGGGAAAATGAGTCCCCCCTGCTAACAGTTCAGTCCCTCAATCTCACGAATCCGTGTTTTCTCTGTAATTAGACGCCATCCAAAAATACCTTTTTTGCCCGGCTCCTGTCCGGCAGCGTGCTTCCAAATTAGTGGGATGCCTCAGACGCAGGCTAACAAAGCATTTATTCCTCGCAAAATAATTGGACTCGGCGGAATTGACACCGAAATGGTCGAAGTGTATTGGATGTAATGCATGACTAGAGCGGGTTACGGTAGTCGACGGATCATCCCGGAAGCGCCTACTTTCGGCCCCAAGTCCAGCCGAGGTCATGCCATTCCGGGTTTTTCTTCATCGGCTGAAGGGAGCGCAGCATGCGGACGCGCTGAAAAATATAGCTATTAATCCAAATTTTTATACATCTTCATCTCCATAAATCTAGCAAAAAATGATGACGATTTCCAAATGTCTACATCGAAGCCCCTGGAATGTAATCTTCATTCTAATTGGAAATATCTACGCCGGATTTTTTGTTCTCTGGATTAGTGTGAGCCGATCAACAATTATTACCGACCATGTTGGGATCGCTGCGTTTCCCCCAGGCCCAGCCCAAATCCTCCCACTCCGGCTGCACATCGCGCTTGTTCAGCCCTTCCTCACCTAAAAATCATTAAAATCAAGTTATAAAGTCTAAAATTCGTTATCAAATGCTCTGAAATTAGGTCCATAATCAGTTACAGCTCCCTAAAAATAAAATAACCATAATGGAAATACTATATTTCTATCACCCACCTCTGAACGGGACGGCCAATGCAAATGCCAGCAGTGAGCACAGCAGCACCATCACCAAGGAGCGCATCGTTTTCTGCTAGAAAAGCTTCGCTCTCACTTTAAAATTAGCGACTTCAAGGCTTGAGAAAGAGAATGGTATTTTAGAACGAGCTCCAAGAAGAAATTCTAAACTCTCGAGTTCAAACCCAAGTAGACAGATGATCTCCACATCTGAATATGACTGGAATCAGAAGCCATACGAGGCCATATTGGTGTACTAGCCACGCCCCTTTTCTACTCCCGACACCCCCTCATTAAGGTAATGAACAGAATTCAACAGACTTTTTTAGAGCAGAAAAACGCCTTGAAACAAAGTAGCACCGCCTCCCACCCGACGCCGTCGAGCACGTCACGAAGCGCAGTAATTTTTCGAAAGTTAGCGCATCTTTAACCCGTCCAATTCAATAGTACAAAATTCCAGCAAAACTTCTGCATTTCCCAGTCCAAAGCTTCACTTTAATAGCCCAATACCTTGAGAAAACATTAAAAACACCCCCAAAATCTGCAGCCTATATCCCAATGCAGGCCCGTGCCCAAAATGGGTCATTTCGTGCAAAAAATTCAAAATGTGATGTGCTTTGCGGGCTCCGGAGGCGGGGAAATACCATGGGAAACGCGGGCTTTTTCGTGTTCTGCGCAAAATCACGGGAACATTTTCGTTGTGCGTAGGTAAGTATGGGACTGATGCTAGTCATTCTCCAAGCAAAAAGGCTCGTCTCGAAATTTTTGGGCTTTGTAAGGATCAGAAGTGGCGACGAGGTTTTATCGGACTCGCTAGGCATGTCGTGTCGATAAATCGCGCCTATAGGTGATGAAGTTCCGCTGGGCCAGCGCGTCGACACCCGAAAATATTGAGGCACGCAATCTGAGATCAAAGAAGTATTGTAGTAGTAAAACTGGACGTAGATGCCCCGAAAATGGTCGTGTTTCGTGTGGTGAACTCGGTATGGGACGAAAGTCAACTAAAAATTGCGGGACTGGACTGTTAGCGGGGGAGGGGACTTTTAGCAGGAAATAACTAATTTTCGTCTTTTAGCTTAAAGTAGATAAATTATTTGACAGGTTTTTCGAAGTTTTTGATTGCTGAAAATATCTAAAAATTTCGAAAATTTCGACCTATTTTGGTCATTTTTTCATACTTTTGAACAAAAAGCCAAAATTTCGAAATTTGTAATGATTTGATGAGTTTTTATATCTAAAAACTGTAAAAAATACTATAAATAAGATTCATGCTTCGTTATATGAAAGTACGGGATTACTTGGAAAATTTGGTTTGGCCCTGCCAAACCCCCTCCCCCCGCTAACAGCCAAGTACCAGAATTGGGCCCTGGGAGCTTGCCAAATCTTCCGAAAAACACATTTGCCACGACAGTTTCAAAACCAAAATCCTACGCTGGCACCTCCCTTCAAAATCCAAGACCTCGGCTGCTGGCACATCCGGAAAAAAATCAGCTTCCAATTAGCGCCACCCAATCCCGACGCCCTTGCGCTATTCATATGACTCCAATTGGCCCCTCCTTTCATTTCGCAAGAGCTTCGACTTCGGCTCGCCCCGTCTATTATGCACCGTCGAAATTGGGGCGCGTGTCTAATCATTTTCTGAATACATCGGCGCGCCAAAGTGACTGCCAATTACCCGAGGCGATAATTAAGGTGTCCTGATATACGAATGTCATCATGCGAAAGCGCGATTTCAAACAAACCTAGCCTCGGGGAAAAAGCTGTACGTGTGGGGCTTGCCTATGGTATCATTGGCCAGGGAGGTACCGATATTTTTGTAAAAAAAATGGGCATAGTAGTGGCGCAGGAGAACGGAATCAGCTGGAGAAGAATAAGCTTCTGCCAATGCTTCAAAAAAAGGAGCTATTTAAGTCGAGTGGCCCCAAGGGCGTCAAAAAAATTTTGTCGATCGAGGGTCCCCGATCGGCCTAGAAATCAATATTGGGGGTAGTTTTGTCCCTGAGTACGAATTTTTTTTTACCCCACAAACGACCAAAAAAAAAAATTCAAAACGCGGGAAAAAAACACTTTCCCCAAGCCTTTTCCCTGAATCCTTTTTTTTGTTAGATTCGCGCCAAAATTTGGTTATTTTTTAAATTTGTGACCCTTAAGGGGCCCCTTGGAAGGTTTTAAAGTTTGACCGGGACGGCTTATTCACGGGGGACATTTGACAACGTGTCCCCCAAAAAGTGGAAAAAAATGAAAATTGAGGGGCCCTTTTACCCATTTTGGTCACTGAGAAAATCCCAGTATCTTCTTTGGGGATGTGTTGGGCCGTTTGATTTCTTGATTTTTTTTTTGAACTTGTTCCATTTTTTCAACAGATTGAGATGAGAGCCAGTCCCGGATCAACAAAGTTCATTTTGGTGATTCCCCGAGATGATTTTCCTTTAAAAAATATGATTTGCCCGGAATCCTAACAAGAATAGGATTCAGCGAAAAACGGCCCCGGAAATGTGTTTTCCGCGCGTTTTGACGATTTTGATTTTTGTAGTTTGTAGTTAAAGTTAAATTTTGTAGTCTAAAAGTGAAATTCGACTCAGCGCAACAAAACTACCCCAGAATATTGATTTCTAGGCCGATCGGGGACCCCCGATCGACAAATTTTTTTTGACGCCTTTGGGGCCACTCAACTTAAATAGCTCCGGTCTTACATTTACAAGACAACAGCGCTGTACAAATAATAATTCGGAGTTGAAAAACGTTACTTCCTGACGACCATTCCATCACTGGTACTCCCACCTGTATTTCTTTTTATCATTTGGTCAAACTGCAAAGAAATGCTTTATTTAATTTTGTGGACGCTTGTTTTTACACCGTATTGTTCCACCCGACACCTATCGACGCTGGTATGTTCGGACGATGTACAGTGCAAACCTGCAAATTTTTTGAGATTCTCTTGACTCATTTTTGAAAAACCTTTCTTGCAGTCATTTTAGCAAACAGATTTTTTCAAGATATTTCTAGCTAATCCCCTCCCTTTATTGCGCGGTTTTAGATTAGTGACTTTTGTGTCTGTTGATTAGCTTAGCAGCCCTCTCTCTCTTCGCAAGCATGCCTTCATTCAAAACCACTTCCCGGCGAGCTTGATATGCTTGGTCTTGAATCTAGGCGGTTTATATCTGCGTGTTATTTCTATTGGCCTAGCATCCCTCGCTCCTTCTATGCATGCGCCCCTACACACGGTTGGCAGGCCGATTCGCGCTTCGCTTCGCCGAAATCTACGTCGAATGCGATTTGGCGACGGCGTAGACGAGAAATTCGCGGCGCCAACGTGTCGATCGGTTAAAGGAGGCGACGGTTCGACGGGTCCACGAGGCACTCGAGATCCCGGAAGGCGCATTTCGCGATAATGGCAGCAATTTCGAAGATTTGCTGGCATTTTTAAGACGGCTGGACGCGAAAGCGCCACTTTTGAGACCGGAACCTACTTCTGCCACTGTTTCGAGCCCTGGCCCCGATTTCCCGCTTGCTGCACTGTCGCGAAACGCCGTTGCCGAGTTGAAGCGGCAGATGCCCGTCTTTGACGGCCGTTTGATGAACCGCATTCGGCTGACTCACACTCTCGCGCCGCAGAATACTTCTGAAATTCATGTTTCCTAGAGGGGGTCCAGTGGAAAAGGGCCGCGAAACGGTCCTTTTCCACTGGTACTTTTATAAGTTAGGTTGCCGCAATGTCGCAGTGGTTCCTTTTTTGTATAAACTCCCCCAGCAATGCGGCATTAACACAACCCCGGCCCTGGGCTCTCCCTCTTCGCGCCTTCTCTCCCTCGCTTTGATGCAGGCCGAAGGCCGGTTTCCAACACGTAATTCGTGGCACTGACTTACGTGTCAGAATATGCTAATAAAAACAGGCAACAGTGAATATCAGCAAGCCTCGGAGTGCATTCCTGGTGGGGCCGGGAAATTGGGCACCGGGATGTACAATGGTAACCAGTACTTGCCTAAATTGATCCCGCAATAAGTGCTACAAATACAAATTCCCAGATTAGATATCACATCGCCTGCCCGGCACGGCGATGATAGGCCTCTCTTTTTTGATACCAACCAGACTCCGGGCTTTGATTTGTCAATTGCCCTTGTGCGCAAAAATGCCTTCTCTTTAGCAATATAATAAGACTATGAGTTTTGATTGTGCAAAGCTGGCGCGGCATTTCTTTAAAAGGTAACGACAGTGGCATGGCACAACCGTGTACTTTATCATTTTCCGTATCCAGTGGTCTTTATTTTCTAGTTTTGCGAGGCCCTTAGAAGGTGGCCACGGTTGTCAGCCCTCTTTCCTAACTGCCCGTTAGTATATTTGCTTTTTCCGTATATCTTTCTTTCTCGCTGGTTTATTCCCGAATGTACGCATTCTTTTTAGATGGAGGAAGTCAACGGGGAGGTGGTGAATCAAGGAATAGGCGTCAAGCCAAGCGGCTCGAAGATGCCGGAAAAGGCGGAAGCACTCACCGGGCTTTATGGTATGACTATATATGTTTTCGTTAATGCAAAGCCTAGATGATGACGACGATGTGGAGGCGGTCGAGGGGATGGACGCCCTGTTTCTCGTCAGAAAGAACCCTGAAGAGGTAAGGATGAAGGAAGAGATCGAGGCTTGCTTGGCCTGAATTCGTTCCGTAGTTGGGCTTGAAACCGGCTTTCGGGGGACATTTTTGTTCGCGGTGGGAAGAAAAAGCATCACCCCTCATAATTTGTAAAATCTATATTTTCTAGCTCGAGAAGTACAAGATGCATCTGATCGAATGTCTAAGGACTGATGAGGGGGAGACCATTGTGGAAGTTGGTTGCCCGCTAGATCCGAAGGCACCAAAAGGTTTGCTGTTATGGTGTCTATCAACCTTTTATAGGGTTGGATCCGAAAGAGCTGGAAATCTCCGTTGAGACCTTCCAAAACCTACTTTTGGAGATCGAAGCAGTGCCAACCAAAATCGTGACAAGGCCGGCTGGGACAAAGTCTACGGAGGTTCGTATTAGAGTATTATGCGGGAATTTTCTTTAGGTGTATCTTGTTCGTGAAAAGCCAAGCGATGTTGACTTCTTGGAGGTATACTTCGGCCTTTTGATAATATTGTTGTTTAGCTTCGTGTGGCTGTCGTGGGAAACGTCGACGCCGGCAAATCGACGCTTCTCGGCGTCCTCACCCATTCTACTCTTGACGATGGCCGTGGATTGGCCAGAACCAAGTTGTTCAGGTAAATTCTGTTTTCTTTGTAACAATGTAGAATTAAGATTATCCCTTAAGCGCACTGACACCTGATTTTAGGCACAAACACGAGTTCGAGTCAGGTCGTACTTCGTCGGTGGGCAACGACATCCTGGGATTCGGAGTCCATGGTGAGGTCGTGAATAATCCTGACCCCCACAACGGCCATCTTGACTGGGTTGAGATCACTCGCAATAGCAGCAAGGTGACTTTTTGCGTCGTATAGGCTTCTGATGTCCTTACTTGCCCTTTTCATGCTGGTATTTAGGTGTGCACCTTCATAGATTTGGCCGGGCACGAGAAGTACCTCAAAACGACCATTTTCGGAATGACCGGACATGTTCCTGACTACACGATGCTGATGGTTTGTATTGGGTGGTTTCAACGATCAGTGTTCTTTTTCAGATCGGCGCTAACATGGGCATTATTGGGACAACGAAGGAACATCTGTCTTTGGTATTTTTGTTTCAAGTAGTTTTTCACTTTCGTTGTAGGCTCTTTCTCTCTCGGTGCCCGTCTTCATTGTTGTGACCAAAACGGATATGTGCCCTCCACAGATCCTCGCCGAAACTATGCGCAACATAGGACGTCTTGTGAAAAGTAATGGTTTCCACTCGTTTTTCATGTTTAGAAGTCAAAAGGATCTGACACCTGTGATTTAACCTTTCTTTTTAAGGTGCTGGGTCGAAGAAGATGCCAGTGCTTGTCCGCAACACCAACGATGTCGTCCATTCAGCCGTAAACTTCCCCAATAAACGGTAAATTTTCTATAGCTTTCGAGCCTTTGTTTAAGTGTTTGCCCGATCTTCCAAGTTTCGAACGTTAACGGCACCAACCTTGATCTTCTGACGCTGTTCTTGAATATCGTCCCCGTGCGTCGTCTGCGTTCCGAACATGATCCAGCACATTTCCAGGTATTATTATGAATTTACGACAACTCATAACGTTTTCTAGATTGACGACGTCTATTGGGTCGAAGGCGTTGGAACGGTCGTATCTGGCACGATGTTGGCCGGTACGGTTAAGGTATTTTCTTGGTCTTGAGGCACAGTTTTATCCCTTTTCAGGTTAATGACAACCTGCTGCTCGGCCCCAACTCGTTGGGTCAATTTACGCCGCTGGCCGTCAAGTCCATTCATCGTAAACGTCTTCCGGTCACTTCTGTCCGTTCCGGGCAGACCGCTAGCTTTGCGCTTAGGTAAATTTATCCGAGTTTAAATTCATATCAGCTCTAGGAAAATTACCAAACGTGACGTGCGCAAAGGAATGGTGATGGTTGACCCTAGAGTTGAACCCGTGGCGAGCCTTCAGTTCGAAGCGGACGTATGATCGACATGTTAAACATACCTTACCTGGTTCTAGATTCTGATCCTTCACCATCCGACTACCATCAAGGCTAACTATCAGGCAATGTTGCACATCGGCAGCATTCGCCAGACAGCCACTCTCATGCATATGACCAAGGTTGCTCAGGTTTTCGGAAATCTGAACAAAGTTTTTCAGGAAGTGCTGCGAACTGGGGAGCGAGACCGCGTCACCTTCCAATTCATCAAATTCCCGGAATTCATACGCCCAGGAACTAAAATGGTATTCCGCGAGGGGCGCACCAAGGCTGTCGGCACCATTGTGAAGGCGATCCCCCAAGAGTCGGCGATCGCGCCGAAGAAAAAAGTCACCCGTGATAAGAGGACCAGTGAGTATTATTATGTTCTACAAACTCGCATTTCTTAGACAACAACCGCAGCACTGGGCCTAAGCCGCCGAATGGAAAGCCGAAGACTCCCACTTCCACTTCGGCTTCCGCTTCTTCTTCCAAAGAGAACTAATGCCTCTACAAGTTTGCGTTTCTTTCGTGACCTCACAAAAATTATTTAACCTGTACTCATTGTTTTTTATGCGTATGCGTGTTTTTTAACCATAAGGTACGAAAGTTAACTACATACCGGTTGTCTCTCAGGGTACATATCATTTGTTTCATTGTTTGATCGTTGTTTTGCTTTTTTTTGATAAACTTATTAACCATGAAAGGAGAAACCAAGTGAAACGTATCCGTCAGAGGCTTTAGAATTGCACGACGGTGCATTGCAAATCGTCGAACAGTACAGATCGAACTTTTATCGAATTACAGGAACAATAGATATTGAGAATCAGGTAAAATTGCACTAGCGGAATTATACGGGGCCGACCAAAAATGGACGAAAAGCTCAGATTATTATATGACGGCCCGCGCGAAATGAGATCAATGTTAGCTTGCTATCAGGAATATACATGGTTAAAAAATATTGTGCGGTAAGTTATATTATGCGTAAGGACACTAACGGATGAGCTCTGACGACGGCAAGCGATAAAACAGACACAAAGCGGGGCGAGTAAGGCTCGAATGCATAACATATTAGACATACTGAAAGCCTTCAGTATCAACATGACCGGTAAGAAAGCAAATATCACAATCCGCGGGAACGAGAGTTCCTGACGGAACGGAATCCTCGCTGCTCCAACGCCTCGTCGTTGATTCGTTGCGCCGGCTTTTCAGGATCAGCATCCTGAAAACAAGCTTTATTTGTAACCCAGCCAGGAGTACCTGTCGTTCCCAATCACTTTGTATACCCTGGAGGTATCATGCAGGTGTTGAGTGGTTTCCTGTTCCGACAGCGATCTCCCCTAAATTGGAAATAATCGAAATACTTTCAGGATACCTCGACGCCGTGAGCGTGGAATACTAAGAACGAATCAGAAAGTACGACTAGCTTCTTGATCACAAAGTCGAATTTGAACAACGAGGGTCCATTCGGGAATGCGGGACGGGATACACCATTGAGATCGGTGACGACAACCTAAACAGTCTTCGTTAGGGAAATAAAGAAAATCCATACATATGAGGAAAAGGCGAAAATAACTCGATCACGCTCCAACTGGGCCATATCAACCACTTCAAGCCGACCATCAATGTCGCCGACTTCAAGTGTAGTCTCGGGATCGATCATCTGTAACAAAGATCGTCGTACAGGGATGACTGGACGAACTTGGGAATCTCATTAAAACCAGGAAGCTACCTTGCTATTATCCCCAAAGCTAACGTAATCGAAGGTGAAATTCTCCAAACCACATCTCTTGACGCCGATGCAAACTTGAGGAAAGTCAGACCGCGTGTTCAACAACTAAAAAAGTTTAGACAGCTGCGAAAATCCAAGTTACCTGGAAAGGGTGCAAATGCATCCTCCCCGGCCAGACCTGGCAAGAGCGCACACTGAGAAATTTGTTTTGCGGATCGTACCTAAAGGATACAAGAGATTGAAATACGAGAACGTGAATACCATTGATAAAGCCAGACGGATGAGGGCAGTGTAACAGCCAAATAGAGGTGACTAGAGCGAAGCCCTATCCCGGGCTGAACGCAACATTGCAAGCAGTCCCTGCAAAAAATTTCCGTAGTCCAGCATGTGGGCAAATGCTCACTTCGTTTCCGGGAGGCGTACTCCGGAGCTGAGAGACTTTTCGAACAGTTTGATAGGCATTTTTCGGAACGACTTGCTGAGCTTCACGGCAAACTTCTTGGCAGTTAATGCCAATAAATCGTGCCGATAGAGATATGTGGTCTTGCCCTAGAAAACACATTAGTTCAGCGAAACCCTGCCAGACCTGCATCGCCATCATGATGTCTTTGTGTATGTGCATCCAGAGGCAGCGACGATGGTCAAGCTAAGAAATTCATATGCGAAGGGACCAAAGATGCGAACCTGAACGAGGCGAGCATCATGCAAGTTACCCAAATCCATAGCGAAAATGCCTTCTTCAGCACCGATCAGCAAAAATTCACCGTTGGTCGTGGGATTAATCCAGGAAGCCTAAAAGTACGAGTGACAATAGAAATATTCTGCTTACCCCACAGTGCACATCGAGGGATACGTTATGGAGGAGCTGGGAAAAGCAGGCGCCCATGTAGACCTGAAAACGAAACTATGAAACTTCTAAAAAAGCAACCTTGGGAGTCAATGGAAGACCGAACAGTGTTGCAGGGCGTGGTTTCTCGGATGCGTCGCTGCGAAAGCTGACCTGTAACGATTCAGAAGATGAAACCATAAAAAATCTCACGTTTCTCTCTTCAGTACTGGAAGCTCTCCCAAGCATAGGTCCATTGGCGTAAGCGGGTTTGACTAAATCGTTTTATCCGAGGCGGTTGGGGTGAAATACCTTTTATGGTGCGAAGGTCCCGATGATCTTGAAATGAGTTGACTTTGTCCTGCAGCAATGGCCCACCTCCTAGAACATCAGGCATCGGGAGGTAGTCCTGAAAGTTTGGTAAAGCAAAAGAACGCCGTTTTTACTCTGTCAGACAGCGACCCATCCGAGATGTTCGGCGGATCTGGTGGGCGGAACTTCGGGCGGCCGCCAATGCGCTGGCCCTCCAGGATGTCAGCCAACCTATCGCAACTTATTAAAATTACGGCCCAGAAATTACCTAAAGCTCGGAGAAGGCCCTGAGCGCTGCAGGTCGTCATCATCGTCAATCTGGGGGAAAAACTGGTGGAGGTAGAAAAAAATGACGTACCTCTTCACTTTCACACAGCCTGACCTCCGAATAGTTGGCATTGAATCCTGAGCTGGTGTTGTTGACCCTATCAAGCAAATCTCGCGTCATTCGAGAGCTCAAGTAACCGCTCAGCAATGGATGGCTCTAAAACAGTTTCACAGACGAGAAATGCTAGATACCGCCAATAGCTTTTCGGGCAAGGGCCTCTTCTTCGGATTCTTTGTCAAACACTGCTTGATGAAGTCGTGGAACTGGCTCGACCTATAATTTGCATATGTAGAAGGTGAAACCGCTGGCTAAGACCCAAAGGACAAATTCTTTCAATGGGATACCATTTGCACGACTCCTTGAGCGACGGGGATTTGTAAGTGCTTTTCGTCATCAGGTAGAGCACCTAAACCAAAAAGTTAAAAAGCGAAATCATCTAGACCTGCATGGGGTGCAAGTCGTAAAAAGGCGGCTGACATTCTGCCAATTCGATCGCTGTTATCCCCATCGCCCAAACGTCACATTGGACGCCATAGCCGCCTCTTTTCTCAACGGAGGCCACCTGAAGAAAATGCGCAGAGTAACGTTTGACTGTAAAGCTTGCCCCTAACTATTCTAATGCATACTAAGTCCCGGAAAGATATAATGATCAATAAACGGTTTGGGCTTGAGTGAAACATACTTCCGGGGCCATCCAATACGGCGTTCCAATGAAGGACTTGCGTTTGCCGATCGTCGCAGTGATTTGAGCCGCCACGCCGAAATCAGCTAACAAACCGTTGTGATGGAGATACAAATCGTACCGAGTTTGACATCGCCATGCTGCGTCAAGAGAACGTTTGCTCCCTTTATGTCACGATGCACCTTGCCCATCTTGTGAAGATAGTCAAGCCCCTTCAACGTCTCACGGCAAACGAAGGCTATCTGCAGCTCCGAAAGAGGGCCAGTCACTAAAAACATAAATTCAAACGCGGATCAACAATCCCACTTTGATAAATATCCTGCAGCGAGCCACCCCCACAATACTCCATCACGATCCATAGACGGTCTCGGCGAAGATAGCTAAAAATAACGCGTTTGAAAGCTATCAATAACTCACCTTCCATAATAGGCAATTATATTAGGATGAATGCAATCACGAATCATCATTATTTCTTGTTGGATAACCGAAAAATTGTCGCCAGCCTCCAGCTTTACAACCTTCACGGCAGAAAAGTCACCGTTCCTATAAACAAGAATAAATCGAATAAGGGGGCTATACCGGATATGACGGGCTTTGTAGACTTCCCCATAGGTTCCTGCGCCGACACGTTGTAGCAATGCATAATCGTCGCTTGGGTCAGCCCGCTTGATGACGTCGGAGCTCATGTATACCGGAAGTAGACCGGCTGAAAAGATAGGAAATGCAACAAATAAAGAAGAACAAGAAGCATCTTGGCCCTAGCTTGAAAATGTCAAAGAAAGAAGACAACTAAGATGAGAACCAATTGTAAGACCTCAAAATGAAAATGAGAAAAACGAGTTCCTTGCATTGCACGCCTCATCATGTTTTGACTAGTAATGAAAAGAATTTTGGAATGAGGCTGCAATAGGTAAACAGAGCTGGGATTCAAGTTGGAGTCAGGGTAAAACCAGAACCGAATAACATTTTTTTGTGATTAGATAGCAGTTTATTTATTTTTATTTAGAAAGGGCGAATTTTCAACAACCTGAAAGCATTGGGCGGAGCCCGAGCGGAAAGCGATGAGCATCGGAGCCTATTTTGCGCCCTACCACTGTAACATGCCCCTGACTCGTCTGCGTCTTTGCCCTGGCGCCCTCTCTCGCTCAGGTGCCCTTCTGAAAGCACGCCAATCAATGTGTTTTCGAAAAGTGTAGATGCGTAAGGCAAAAGCACTTTTTATCGTAGATTTTACATACTTTTCATAGACGCTTTTAGTTTCTGCTGCTTGAAAACCTTTGCTCGAGAAATTCTAGACGTTATTTTCCAGGTTCGCGACGATGGTCGACCATAAGACTTTGGAAGCCAAGCGTCGTGCCGCGCAGCAGAAGGCTTCCCAGATGATTAAATTGGTTAGTACATTTTGTTAGTCAGATTTATCTGACCTTTTTAGGCGCCCCACCTGAATGAAAACGGCACGATTGCACCCGGCACTTCGTTATGGTCCGATCCGTTGTTTCCTGCACAAACCCACAAGAACGAGGATCCTCGGATTAAACTATCGTCTTATAATGTTCGGTATGATCGGTACATCGTACACATATTTCTGTTTAGGCCGCTATATAGCCAAGTCAACATCGACAGCGACAAGTGGTTATTGACGATGGAAGAAGAGGGCCGCTCTAAACTAGAATGCACGCCCAGCCAGAAGGACGGAGTCAGTACCGAAATGGAAGCTGTATGCCTACTATGGTCATCTTTGCAATTTCTTTTTAGGAAATCCGGCTGCTCGGCTGTGAACTCATTCAATCGGGCTCGATTCTTCTGAAATTGCCCCAGACCGCTGCCGCGACCGGACAAATTCTCTTTCAGCGCTTCTATTATTTGAAGAGCTTCGCAAAGTTTCACTTTGAGGTATGATAACTTTGTAAAACGCTATGCCGTTTAGCATACGGTTATGGCATGTCTCCTGTTGGCATCGAAGATCGAGGAAGCCCCACGCAGACCTCGCTGCGTCGTTAATGTATTTCACCGCCTTGAAAAGCTGCATCGCTTCCGTCAAGCCGGCGGTCGTATAACGAAGTAAGAGCTGTCCTTATTTAAAATGATCGTAAAATATTTAACGGACCAATTCCCCTTTCAGCGCAGTGTAAACAACACTAGGTGTTTCGATGACGGCCACATTGCATAAGCCCGGTTAAAACCTGTATTTTCGGGCTTGCCCACCTTTTTGGAAAGTTACAACATGAGCATCTTCATGCATTTAATGACAGAATTTCTTTCGGGGGAAGTCTGCCGGTTCGTAGCCTTTTCTAAGAGCTCGTGGAAATCAAAATTTTGTGTGTTCGAGGGTTTACTGAAAATAGACCTACTTTTCTTGAGCTTATTTTCTAACCGGGGTTAATGCTATGGTTTTCGAAATTGAAAGGAAAAAATGAATGCCTACATTCATTTGATCTCAGCGTATTACAAATCATCGATGATTTGCATCGTGCATCGTCATATCTTTTATGACCGCAATAACAGTTTTTCTACAGGTGCCATGTGACGGAGAAAGGCACACATCGGCTCTCGTCAATCGTCTGACAATAGCCAGTGATCGTG
Source organism: Mesorhabditis sp. LJ9110 (assembly GCA_038088335.1). NCBI lineage: Eukaryota > Metazoa > Nematoda > Chromadorea > Rhabditida > Rhabditidae > Mesorhabditis > Mesorhabditis sp. LJ9110. The sequence goes on from JBBGBA010000055.1 coordinate 17,922, forward strand.
GTTGACACGTTGGCATATGTCTGAAGCTGGCCCAATACTACAAATGTTTCCTTGGCCTCCGTCTCGAAGGCTCTGAGATGCCGTGCCTTCCCATGTGTACGGGATCCGCTGACATGCCCACTTCGACAGGTTACTTTGGAACTTATGTCTATGGTATTTCACGCATCTCAAAAAATATGTTTTAATTAAATGCCAAGCGGAGGTACAGTCCAACTGGCCGGCTTCATTGAACGTTATTATTGCTTTTTTTCCTTGGGTTTTGGATGAAACCATCATCCATTATACTTTCACAGCTCTCTTCCCGCTTTTTTCGTGGTATTTTGCTTCCGGTTGCCCTTAGTTTCTAGTTAGGAAAGTGATTCTGGCACTGATTTACCTTTATGAGTTTTCCTCAACAATGCAGGCAGTAACGGGGGCTTTAGATATGGCCTAAACTATTTTTACACGAAAAAAATCGGATAGGTAAGGGAGGCCAATGACAAAACAAGCTAAACATTCCCCATATGATTATAATGTTCTCAAGGTTATTATTGTTCACTTTGTATTCCAACTTTTGACGTTTTTGTTTCGATGCGTGAACTGCCATAGCGTAGTCGAAGTGGGCGGGGCTGGGTTAGGTGTGCGCTTACAAAAGGGGGATTGGTCCGAGTATTAAAAAGCTTCCTATTATTCAGGGCAAAACTTTTATAGCAATCTTGGTTTAGGGAGATTACCGCCAAGATGAAGCCGCGCCCGCTGGATGCAAGCTATGTTAACCTGAAAATGCAGGTCGGTGTGGTTTGGAGATGGTTGATCTCATTCTTTAGGCAATCAAAGCCGAACGGAGGCTGTTGGCGGCTCTCGGCTTCGTCGTTCATGTGCGTCATCCCCATAAACTTATCTTTGCGTACGCAAATCTCCTGAATATCGTGGACAACTTCGAGCTGATGCAAAAGGCCTGGTGCGTTTTTCTGGGATCTTCAATGACCTGTAGGGACCTATATGTTTCAAATAAAATCAAACAATCTGTTTCCTTTTGGGTCGTATATGAATGACGGGCTCCGCACCGATATTTTTGTACGATATCAAGCCGAAACGATCGCTTCCGCCTGCGTGTACCTGGCGTCCCGAACTGTCGATCCGAAAGTGAAGCTGCCTTCGACTCCTGTACCTTGGTACGCCATTTCGCAAATAATTCATTGCTCTTATTTTAGGTACGAGCTCTTCGATGCAAAAGAGGAGGACGTGCAGAGGATTGCCACCGTACTTTTGCGGATGTATGCAAGGAGAAAGGTAGCCTTTTTCTAGTTAGAATATTCAGAAATCATGCAGTATTCCCTCAATCTTATAATTCTGTTCCAGTCACCAAATTGGACTGACATCAATACCAAGCTCGACCTCATCCGATTCCCAGAAGGCCTCGAGAAAGACAAGGAGAATTCTGTTCGTCCGGTCTCTCCCAACGCTGAAAAGAACAGAAATGGCAGAGGTAAGGTTTAAATTTTTGGATGTGTAGTTTTGGGTATTGCAGATCGTAGGAGAGATGATCGGAGGAGCGGTCGTAGCAGATCTCGTAGCCGCAGCAGAAGGTACGTTCGAAATTGTTTATAATACTGTGATTTAGGCGCGACAGTGGACGGCGACGTGACGATGACCGCAGGGACGGTAAAACGCGTGATTCACGTGGCGCGGCCGGCGATGATCGACCACCGCGAGCAGGGCCATGGGGAGATGATCAGCGACGCCGTCAATATGGAGATGAACGTCCACGTGGAACCTGGGACGAACGTAGATCTGACAGCCGTGGAGCTACAAAGAAAGATCGCCCACGGGGTGACGGTGAACGTCGTCGCGATGATCGTGATGACCGCGATCGGCGGGATGATCGCCGAGCTGAAGCCAAGGTAACCCCATTGTCATGTATGTTTCATTTCATGTTTTTTTTTTCAGAAACGGGAGAAGGAGGTGCGTTCGGCGCTGAATAGCCGCGGTGACAGGAACTCGACATCCCCAAGCCGGCACAATAGAAAGCGCTAGTTCTTCGTTGGAATCTTTAGTTTGTTTTTTATGATGGGTAAACCTCGTGATTGTATTTTTGAGCGCGTTTGGCTCCTCCGATATCATATTGGCACGCGGTACGTTAGGTCTTAACCTTCCAATCTTAAAAAATCCCTTTTTGTTTAGCGATTTCCTACCTCAACCATGCCTTGTTTCCCTCAATATTGGAAGCATTGTATTATACTCGGTGATTTCAATAAATGTTTGCAATTCCGAGTTTGAAAAGTGCTGCGGATCACAATGAATGAATCACAATGAACATAGCAACTGCCATAGAACCATAGACATTATGAGGACGCTTGATTAGGCATAGGGAAGGCGGAGATAATGGGCTGCATATATGGGTGGTGGTGCTCCGTCGTTTTCTGCTTTATTAGCCATTCGTCTAATGGCCATGTTCAGCCACACGGCTGAACCCATGGCTTTCGGCTCTCAGCAGTCATGTTTTTTGAACAGCTGTATTTTCTTGCTTAGCAGCAAAAGAATTGGGATAAGGTTCCTGGAAGATGAAAGCTGTAACCGAAACCTCTTTTCCGTGTTTTTCGTCATCCAAATTTCCGCGAGAAGTGGTTGGGCCGCCAAGGGGCCCGTTGTCCTTCGAGCCGACATTTCTCCGGGGATTTGGCGACAAAGAAACGCGAAGGCGGAGACGACGAACACCTCTGGGATCATGGCGGCCTTCTCTTAGCCTGCCGTCAACTGACTTTTTCAAAGAACAATTTCTCTACCACTAGTTCTAGGGACTATAGGTTGGCTCTAGTCTATCCTCTCTATTCAGATTTGTCGATTTGATGGTAACCGAGCTGCCACCTCCACCACCTCACCTTCATCTTTCGTAATCTGACGCCACGTGAAAACACATTTCTTAGGGCAGAATTTATGGTAGTGCTATTTATCCTATTCTTGGGGGTTCGAATATCACGGCGAAAAGTTGAACAACAGGGCGGAAGAACCCGAAAAAGTGCATTGGTGTTTGGGCATCCGACGGGTCCCGGGTCGGGCATCTATCAACGTGGCGTACGGATAGATTTCCGAAGCCTCAGACGTTGTTGTTAGGTCACGGTGTTGCCATTCTGGCTCCAGCACTCAGGCTAGATTTTAGCCTGCCAAAAAAAAATGGATAGTAACCTGTTCATACCGTGACCTTTTTTTCTACTCGGCTTTTCTCCGGCTAGAAGGCTAATTCTCGTAGCCGTCTCCTTTTTTCTCTCTAGCGTAGGGGATGCGCATCCGCCTTATTTTCGGGCGATTTCCTGCCCTGCCGGGGGCTCTTCTTTGCGGTCAGCCCACTAAGTAAGACAATACGGCCTCCGGGCTTCTTCCCCTCTTTTCCGTAGTTTTAGGCTGCTTCCTGGATCGCGTGTGGGCTATCGCGATTTACATTTTTATTGCTCTCAGGGTTCGTTTTTAAGCTCCCGGAAGCGAAGGTCAGGCGGGCTGCAGCCATTTTTTGAATATAAAGTAAGATAATTGTGAAATATAGGCTTCTGGCGAGACTTTAGGGGAATTCTATTCTGCAATTGACCATTCATTTTTACAATCCTGGTGTTTTGAAACATGTTTTTAAGAGATACTGATCCCCTCGCAAGTGGAACGTTCCTAAATTGAACCCCCTGTGGATGACAGCAACCCGCAAAAAAGAGAACGCCCACACGTAACGGATTAACCCCTGTTTCTCGCGCTTTTCCTAGGGCTTCAATCCACCAAAGATTTCTGGATTCATTTTCGGGGTGGAAACGTGTTATTGAAGGAATATTGGGGTGAGCAGTACAACTGCCCGGCCCTGGAATGGCCTGGTATGATGAACGGGTTCCGGGGTGAAGAATTGCCCTCGCTGGTCCCGCCACGAGACAGCCCTTGTGCCCGTATTTTCCTTTTTCATCCATTTCCATTACGATGGTATTTATGCATTATCTTGGAAATGCTTTTCCACGCGCTTCGGGAGTTTTTAGCGACCTTTTTGAGGCCCGTCGGGCACTGAACTGTTAGCAGGGGGAAGCCGTTTTTTTGTTTTCCGTCTAAACTTACTTGTTAATAATAAGCAACGTATTTTTATATTGTGTTTAGGAGTTTTTATTGCTAGATAGTAAAAATTTCGAAAATTCGAAAAATCTGACAATTTTTGGTGATTTTCCAGACATTTTTTGGATTTTATGAGCTTTTGATATCTAAAATCTGTGTAAAATAGTTTATATTTAGTTAACACTGGTTTATGGTTTGTTATAGGGCCTTACAGGCTTATTGTGATGTTAGTTTTCTATCTTCTAACCCCCCTTGCTAACAGCCCAGTTCCACCCGACGTCGAGGGTCCAAAAAACTCTTCTGAAATGCTAAATGGAGGCGCTGGGTCTGTGAGGGTAGATACTTCCGGGAATTGCCGTGTATTTAGAGGTAGAAGTTGAAGGGTGGAGGGAAGAGTGGTGAGTGACACTCCTGTCCGCCCTCATCGCTTCAGGGCTCTGAAGGCTGGGCCGTTCCCTAGGCTAAGGTACTCGAGGTGGGTGAGAAGGAGGAGGAGGAGGAGGAGCGTGGGCTCACACACAACTTTTGAAAAACCCATCCTACACACAAAAAGAAAAGGCCTGTAGCGGATGCTGGGGGGTATTTTTGGAGGGTTTTTAGGGATGAAGGAAATGGGTCTCACGCTGTTTTAATGCGTTAATTATAGAGAATTAAACGCTAAAAACTAATTTTCATTTAAACAAAGTTCTAATATTTTAAATTACGATTTATTATGTATTATTTCATCTTTTAATTTAAAGTTTATTGGTATCCAGGTAGATTTCTTCGAAATTTCCTAATCGCCATTTTCAGTCTCCTTTTTGATCCGAAACTTTGATATTCCATTTTCTAATTTTTTTTTCGTGCTCACCCCATGAACTTCTTGACCCTCCGGAAGCCATAGAAAAGCCTCCATTCCTCCCTGCTCCTCATCCCATATTCTATACACCCCAATAAAATATCATGAACCTACCCTTCATCTGCGTTGCCCAGCTCAAAACTTCTCAGAGATCTCGAGCTCCCACCTCGAACTCCCCAGTTTCTAACTTTTGCGTGCAATCAACGGATTCCCATCGCCGGCCGAAGGGTGGTCGCCATGGAATTTCTAATTCTCGCGTGCGCCCACGCCGGATTTTCCGGTCAAAAATTTTGGAAATGAGCGAATGAATGGGGGGAACCGGGAAGAAGCCGACGGGCTAGACTCCCGCCACTGTTGTTGCAGATTTTGGGATTTCGATCTTGTACTTTGCAGCTGTGACTTCATTAAAGCTTTTGTGAAATTTATGATTCTCAAAAAGGTGATTTTAGAAATCCTATGATGCTGACTCGGGTTCAAGCAGTTTTGTTTTTCAGCTTCTTTATGATCGAGGTAAGCTTTCGGGCACTGGACTGATAGCAGGGGGGTTTTTAGCCTAGTGCTCCTCAGACCCACTAATACTGTCAGCTTCTATGGCAACTTATAGGCTATTTTCCTAGAATTTTACACAGTTTGTAGAAAGAAAAAGCTCATCAAAAACTACTTATCGGTGAAAAAAAGTAAGCATTTTCAAATTTTCAAAAATTTTTAAAAGATTTGTGTACCATTACAGCAATTAAAAACCACGAAAAACAGTATAAAATAGTGCATTTGGCATTAACAGGTAGTATTGGCCGGCAAAACGAAAATGAGTTTCCCCCCCTGCTAATAGTCCAGTTCAAAATTTCCTTCAGATTAAAAAATTACCTATCCAGATCGTCTACGCCCACCAAAAGCAGTTACTCAATTTTTTGTTTAAAGAATATAAAAAGGTGAGACTAAGGATGTGAAACTATAAAGGATTTAGGAGTTGCGTCCGGTCCTCGACGAGCGGTCAGGCCCCACGAACGTGACCGTGCAACTTTATTTCAAGCAAATTCAGAAGGTTAAGGAAAACGACCAGATTATAACACTCTATTGTTGGTTGGAAGAGGTCGATTTTCGAATAAAATGCGACTTTCTGGTTTAGTATTGGACGGACGAATTTCTAAAATGGGACCCCAGCGATTTTGGGGGAATTACAAAGCTTCACGTGCCATCGGAGATGATTTGGAGGCCAGATTTGCTTGTGTACAACAAGTAAAAAGCTATTGTATTTTATTGAATTAATGATTTTAGTGCAAATATGAATGTGAAGGAGAACGAGATGCAGACAAATGTGCTCATCGACCATTCAGGAAAAATCTCTTTATTCCGGGCGATTATTACTGACGTGACATGTGACATGATGTTGGATCGATTTCCGTTTGATCAGGTGGGCTGTGGCAAAATACAATCTAGAAAAAATAGTGCCACTTTATAGAATTTTTACAGCATCGAAAATTGCATTTGAAGTTTTTTTTTACGTTTTTTTAGAACATCGGGAAATCGGGGTCTCCTAATTTGGTGCTGAACTGTTAGCAGGGGGAGTAATTTTCTTCCGCTTATCGGTTAATAATAAATAGTATATTTTTATGATGTTCTTAGTAGTTTTTGAAAGCTAGAAAGTTACAAAAAATCTTTTAAACAGTTTTGTAAAATTCGACAAATTTGCGCAGCCGATTTTTACGATTATTATTATGATAATTTTACGGTATTTTTATACAGTACTAACTTTCAGCAAATCTGCTTCATCATGTTCGCCTCGTGGTCGTACGACGGCTCGCAGATAATGCTTCAGACGGCTGAGGAGCCGACAGCAGATCCGTCAGCCAACCGGTACCCCTCATCAAAAGCCGCCCCACCCCCGGAATCCCCGTAAAACGCGCCCCCAGGCTACCGTACCCATATCTCCCCGTTTCAGATCTGACGACAGGCCACTGTGGTCAGTGGATGGCGATTTTGAGCATGATAAACACCTATTTAGTGGGCTTGCGGGGGAGGTTAAAGGGGTGGGGAAGGTGTGTTTATGGATTTTTTACGTGTAGCGATCGTACCGTTTCGTACCGTTACGCTACGAAAAACGCTAGCGTAAATTTGTAGGAGACATCTAACATCCATAATCATGCCTTGTCCATGCCTTTAAAGGGGATTCTCTATGCGTAGCGTCTACGTTGCGGCCTCCCTCCCCAAGCAAGCTCGCCACCCTAATCCTTGGAATGGCCCGAAATATAACGACCATCCCACCCAGGCTTAACCCCCGTTTATTTAATTATTCCATCTTTCCTTGTAATAGCTGATCTGGGAACTGTCGTTTGGTTGATTTTGGAACGATAATTTTGCGAACATTAAGCTTATTATTTAATTTCAGGACAAATCTGGCGGCGCTGACGCATTATATTCCGAACATGGAGTGGACGCTGATTGATTTTAAATTTCGCAGCAATTTGAAGTGGGTTTTTGGGGCTTTGAAGGGATTCAGTTGGTACCGAGGACCCTACCTTTCCCACGCGTGACCGATTGTATATGCATTCGGCTACACCACATATAACTGCCCCCAGCCGGCCTTGGCCTACTGTATCTCCACTACCCATTGTCTTATCTGGTTGTCAAGTATATAAAAAAACTCGCCAGATCGAGACAAGCATTTTGATATACGTTACACGCCTGTAGACAAACGGGGAGCCGAGATACAGTAGGCGAGGGCAGGCCGACGGAGTATCTGCACCTTGACAATCCCTTAAAAATTCCAGATACTACGAATGCTGCCCAAACCCATACCCCGACATCTCCTACTTCTTTGCCATCAAACGCAACCCGTCATACTACCTTTTTACCCTGATCATCCCTTCGGCATTTATCACTATCGTTACTGTCATCGGATTCTTTACACCGCACTCTTCGACTGGGGAAAATACCGAAAAGGTTAAGAATTTGATAAAAACCATTATAAGAAATATATAATTGTAAAAATGACAACTATGAGCTTTTTAGGTTTCCCTTGGTGTAACTGCTCTACTATCATTGGCAATTATTTGTAAGTTTAAAATCCCGTTCTGCAGTTTCGGTTTTAGTAATGATGGTGTCGGATAAACTACCAGCTACCTCAAACGCCGTTCCATTGCTGGGTAACCGTGTGGTTTGTAGCCCAAAATCCAATTCCAGGCCAATACTACATCGGGTTGATATTTATCATGTTTCTCGCCACCTATTGTACAACAATTACATTGAGTATACAGATGCAGGTGAGTGATTGGCGGGTACTGGACTGGTAGCGGAGGGATTTTTAGCAGGGGGAAGCTAATTTTCTATAAACCATTTTTACAGAGGTTTACACAGAGTAAAAAACGTTATGAAAAACGTAGAAAATTTTCGTAAATTTTTAACTTTTTGGTCAAAATTTTGTGAAAAATGCCGAAAAGGAAATTTTCGAGTGTTCAAAATCGTTAGATGATTTTTGGTAACTTTCTAGCAATCAAAAACTACAAGCAACGCTAGAAAATACACCATTCATTATTAACAGGTATCTATAGACGAAAAAACAAAATTCAGTTTCCCATTGCTAAAACCCAGTACCTGAATGGTAGTGTATTGGTTGTAAGCGTTGGTGTTAGCCGTACTATCCGGGTTCGATCCCTTTCGTTGTCAAATTTTTTGCTTTTTAACTAACCCATTTTAACGCGTTATTTAGGGCAATGCCGGTCGGCCAATCTCCAAAAGAATCCGCCAATTCCTGCTGAACATCCGAATGAACCGCAGCTCCTTTGTCCAATGGTGTGTCCAAGCGCAGCGTCACGGAATTCGGTTACTTTTTTAGGTTTTTTGGAAGGGAACTGATGAACACGCAGGAAAGCATCAAAATGCGGCTGAAGAAATACGTAGGTTTTTACCGGATTTTGATGCTAAAAACACGTATTTGAAAGATATACCTTAAAACGCTGTCTTTTACTGTAGCAATTACAGAGGCTTTCGGATTTCGACCAGGTATTCTGGGGGGATATTTTATGTTTTATAATGATAGTAATTGTATTATGTTGGCTTGGAGATGATCTTTGAGTTGCGGAGATATATAGTTGTCAATAGTAATTCACAAAACCTGGCTTCAATTTGGTTTGCTTGGCTGATTCCTTTTGTTTAACGATATTCAGGCTTCCGGTTGGTCCGGGATCCCGGTGATCGGCGTTTTCAGGATAAATTGAACGAGCTGAAGAAGATGTTCGCCACCGGGTTCGTCGAATTCCAGCAGAAATTGCTGCAGAACGGCTCGACGACGTCGTGCCATACGGAAGATGGGGGATTGGGGAGGAGACAGCGGGAGGAGGTGTGTTGCGGAGGTTTAGGGGTATTTGGAAGTGGAAAAGGGACTTTAGAAACCTTGTAATTAAGCTTATTTAAAATGGACCGTACGCAAATTTGAGTTTCAAACTTATTTTTTAAAGCAAACTTTATAACTGCTTTTATTTACTAAATAATTTTATTAAATTTGAACAGCATCACGGATTTTTGAAGTTAAATAAGCATTATTTAGTCATTTTAACGTTAATATCACCCAATCGTTTTTTAGTCAAACGATCCACGCGGCGTCTTACCGTCCCCTCTGCGACATAAAGATACCGAATTGCACGGCATTGTTCTGGAGGTTTGCCCAATTTTCCGCTTCTCCTACCGTACCCCCAGGTGTTGACTTCCGTGAACTCAATACGCCAAGATTTGACAAGTCACGAGCATTTACGGCGCATCCGGAAAGAGTGGCAGATGTTGGCAAGGTTAGATTTGCAAGATCTTCTAAACTATCTAAATAAATTTAAATTTAAATAGGGAAAATATATTCCAGAATGCTCGAGAAAATCATCATGTGGTTCTTCATCATGTTTACAGTGATTTTTGCGGCAATCATGTTGTATGATACGCAGGTGAGCGAAAAACGCTTTGCAAGGTTCTTTTTTCTTCGATTTGAAAAAACTAAAATATGTTTTCAGGAGCTTCCGCTGATCACCGACGAGTTTATGGCGGAAAAGGCAAAGAAGGCATAAATTGTACATACGATTTTAATAAATTTTTGGGTATTAAATTACGGTAATTGTTTTTGTGTCATTCTAAAAAGGTGTTGGAAGAAATATTGAAAAGAATTGACTGTATTTTAGTATATTTCTCGATTTTTTGATGTTTTTGCGTATTCTGAGCATATTTGAGCTCAAGATGGGAGCTAGGAGCTGGGAGCAAAACTTGCTATTCGCAACGCTGCGCTTCAGTGGCACGCTCTAAGTTTTCTCTAAAATGTACGTTGAAAATTTTTTGTTTTGTGTATTTCTGCAAATTTTGGAGCTCTACATGGCAGCTAGAAGCTGGGAGCAAAAAAGCCAACCGCAACACGCGACGCATACGCTATGCCGTAATTTTTCTCTAAAAATCTCCTCGAATTTTCCTTGTTTTGTGCATTTCCGTGAACCTAAGGTGATTAGAATTAGATGGGAGCTAGAAGCTGTAGTGGGAGCTAGAAGTCGACAACCGCAGCGCGCAACGCATATGCTACGTTCGCAGCTCGTCGAAATTTCCTTTGTTTTGTGTATTTCTGTGAATTTAGCTGAATTAAGCTCTAGCTCGGAGCTAGAAGCTGGGAGCAAGGAGCAGAAGCCGGGAGCTCGCTAAGTTTTCTCCAAAAATCTCCTGCATTTTTGTGGCATAAAACCAAAAGAACGAACACAGTTTATTATCTAAACAGACCGGGGGAGCTGTGGATCAGTAGTGGGTGTTGAAAGAAACCGGAAGGAAAGGTAGGGCTGGGGGCAACAACTTTGAAGTATAAAAATGAAAGATTAAATTTTTGTCGTAATGGCCACCAACACAATGGGGGCGGGCTGCGAAGAGTTCGGTGGTCAATTGGGGGAAAGTACACAAAAATACGCATTAAAAGAACAAAAAAATCGTAGACTACAGCTAATCGGCGGCTACCGTATACCAGTAAAGCACAAAATAGGGTGTTGAAAAAGGGAAGGGGTGTTCTACGCGAGGACTAAGATCACCGGAAAGTGGCGGAAAATCGGGTTTCAGTGTTTAGGTTAGGCTTAGGCGTAGGCTCAAGCTTAGCCTGAGCCTCTGGGTTTTCTGCCTAGGGCGCAAAATAGGAACCCGCTTTTCGGTTGTGGGGTCGGGGGCAAAGAAACACTAATGTGGAAATGACTAAAATAGGGCTAAAGTGGCTCTAGCCTGTAAAAAACAGTAGGTACTGTACATCCATCACCGGGGGTATTCATCGAAAATCGGTCACACAAAAATAATGCGGTAAAATCACTAGACATCAACTAATAATGGAGAGCATTGGTGGGCGTTTTTCAAGGGGATACTGTTTGAAAATGGACTAATAATGTTAAAATAATTTATATAAAAATAAACTAGTTACGTAATAAAAATGACTACGAGGTTTTGCATCCGAAAAACAACTAATTATGCTATGAAAAACGCTCCAAAAGTGCCTACTTGCAAAATGTAACTATTTACGCAATGAAAAACGCTCTAATAACGTTAGATCCTGAAATTTAACTAGTTACGCTATGGAAAATCGTTCTTAAGACGCTATACTCTAAAATTTAACCAGTTACATCATGAAAAACGCCCAAACAAACACAAAAGTACACACCGAAACTCTTAACGCCGCGCGCCCACGTGCGGGGGTAGTTGATGGGGGTATATACGGTTTTGCACGGGGCCCAGTTTCGGAAGGGGTTGGGAAGCGGAGGCGAAATATTGCAAAAATTCGCATGGGGGGCTGTGGGGCAATAAATTATCGGTGGAGCAGCATGAAAGTACGGTATTTTGGGAGTGGTTTAGGGCGGCCGGGGGGTTGGGGAAATGACCAGGGTGGGGCAGCTGATTTGCATATAAGATGGGGGGTGAAGTGGTCGAGTTTGGGCGCAGGTTAGCATAAGTTCTTTGCGGAAAAACTGCCCTAAAAACCGGAAACGCCACCCTCCAAAAGCCAGGAAAGACATTTCATGTGTTGTGAAAGGGTACGGGGTAATGGGTGGGGTTTTTCGGGGGTTTGGGGACGGACATGAATACTAGCGGAGTGTCGCGGAACTTTGTTACATGAAAGCTTTGCGGTGAGTATATATTTACAGGGAGTGTGAAGGGAATACGGTAGAAATAGTGTGTTTTTTGAAAGAAACATGGGCATCGGGGGCGGGTAGCTATCACATGCTAAACGGGGGGGTTTGGAAAACGGCTAAACGGAAACTGGGTTTTTGAGGGGTTTATTTGAATTTTAATAGTTGAAACTTAATTTTCTAAACTTCAAAAACTATTAAAATCTTTAAACTCCTCAATCTAGAAAAAAATCACTATCCAAAAGACTAGTACTAGCGGGTGGAAGACATCGGGCCAAATTTTCTCACAGATATTCTTGTATTTTTGGGATTAAGATTGGCGCTAAGGCTAGCAGAAACGAATCGACAGGTGGGGGCCAGGGGGTAATCACTATCCGAAATCGACTAACAAAATATCAAAACACACACATGCAATTACATTGAAATTGGGTACATTGAAAGAGCGGGGGGTATACGGTAGTTGGATGGGGTGAAGAAAGCGCAGTATGTTGAGAGTAGAAATATTGCAGAAAGACGGATGGTAGGTGGAGGACGATGGGCTAAGCCACGGAGATTGTTGCCTCGGATTCCTGGAAATGGAAGTATATACAAGATGAAATTCGAAAATTGTGACTTTTTGGTCAAAACGGTATGAAAAATGACCAAAAAACAAAATTTCCGACTTGGCAAAAATGTTTCAAGTTTTTTTGTAACTTTTTAGCAATCAAAAACTACGAAAAATATTACGGAATACACTATATATTATCAGCAGGTTGGTAAAGAAGGAAAAATAATGATATCCCCTTGCTAAAAATCCTCTCCCCCTGCTAACAGTCCAGTACCATAAATTTAAAGACTTTTTATTACCTATTTTTGTTAAAAATTGACATCGATTGGACCAAAAATGGCCAAAACAGGTAAAAATCGTTACCTGTTTGCAGGTCATCGGCGATTGATCTTGGGCAGCTCCTTGATTGCTAGCATCACTCCCGTCCGATTCGTCTTCCATTTCGTCGTCCTCACCGGAGAAGTCGTCACGGCTCGAATCTTCTTGATGACGTCCCACCATCCCTCCATCGGCTCCGGCGCCCGGCGTCGAGACGTTCAGCGCCTGAATTCATTTTTATTACCTCTAAACGCCTAGAAGCCCACCTGCAGCCAGTTAAGCACATTGATATTGCTTTGAGTGACAGCAGCCGACTGGGTGACCGGTGTAGAGAGGGCCAGAAGCGACGTCGCTTCCGCCAGGGTCGATGGTGTCACCTAGGAATAAGGAAAGCCCTGCCCCATCCACACAGCCATCCCGGCACTACGTCTTTTGATACTTTAAAGGCGTTGTGAAGGGGCGGATAGTGGTGGGGGTGGGGGCTAATGATATGCCGGATGCTCACCTTGGATGAGATATCGGTACGACCAGATGAGGAGTTGACGACGCATTTACGCATGTGTTTCTCGAGGGTCGAGTGGACGGTGAATGGCATTTGGCAGATGTAGCAGTGAAACGTCTCCTGGAAGTTTTGGGGATTGAATTGAAGCGATGGAAAGTTCTTAAGGAACTATTGAAGTCAAACCTTTCCCTGTTGACCATGGGTTCTCATGTGGCGGGTCAGTTTGCTGCTCTGGGCACAGGCATATGGGCAGAGTTGGCATTTGTACGGCTTCTCCCCGGTGTGGGACCGCAAATGGACGATCAGGTTCGAGCGGTTAGTGAAGACCTAGAAAAAAAATATGGTAGTCCATCTAAATCGGTCGCGAAAAACGGATACAGTATGCTCCAAAAGCGGAAAAATTCGGATCGTAACGTATTTGGTCAAAATTTGAAATGTATCGTAAAGGAACATCGAAATTAAGAAAACTATTAATAATAATTTTTTAACTTCTATTTTTTTGTGAGATCCAGTTTATTTAAATTCCATCTATTAAAAACCAACCTTGCTACAGTACTGGCAGCGCTCCTTGCGGATATTCGTAGCTCGACGGGCGGCCGGCTCGGCAAGGTCATTGTCATCAACAACAATGAGTTCATCATCATGTCGAGCCTTCTTGACTGATGGTGGGGTCATCGACAGCGAATGGGTCCTCGGGCGAACGGATGCTGATCTCGGGGTGGAGAAGTCAGGACCCGACACATCGGTGATGAGCGGCGTCTTCGGGCCGGTTGGCGGAAGCATCGATAGCGTGGGGGTGGTCACCGTTGGGGTAGTGGGGTGGACGATTGACGGCTAAACGAACAAATTAGATTGATTTCTGAATTTACTAAATTTTTTTTTGTTTGTAGCAAATATTTTAAGGGGTTTGGAGACGAAATTACTTTTTCTACTATTGTTAAATAGAAATCTGAAATCTAAAAAAATTTCAAACTCCTTAGCCTAATAAACATACCTGAAAAATCTGCTGCGACACCGAGGTGTTATTCGAGGATTGAACGGATTGAGAGAGTCCAAGCAGCGCAGCAGCAGCCGTCGAATGTTGATGCAATTGTGTCAGCGACAATTGTGAATAATAGTCCTGCATCGCGTTCAGAACGCTTGGTTGCATCCAGAGTGACTGAAAAATGCAGTTTAATTTTTTCCTAGATGTCCCACCCCAAGTTGCCCGGTGGCCTGCGGGTTGGCGGTGAGCTGGGCGGTGACAAGGCTATTGGATTGGCTTTTCTTGCCGGTTGGTGTAAATGCCGATACCCCGTGTTCATCATCAGTTCCGTCGTGTGGAAGCAGTCTGAAGCTTCTGAATTTTTTAATGGGATTTTGGAGATTGTTGGATACCTGATGGAGGGCTTCTCCTCTGGATCCTGCGCTTTTTCCGCGCACTCCTTTAGCCGATCGCTGAAGCAGGAGGATAGTGGGAAAGGGCCTGGCTTCGGGTTGTGGATTTTGGAAGGTCCTGAAAAGAAATGTTGTTATTATAATTTTTGAAATTGGATAGCAAATTTTTTAAACCTCAAGTCGTGAAAAAATTATTAATTTAATTGAATTTGAAAATTACCAGGCTTGTCGTCATCCCTTCTGAACGTCTCGCGCATGCTGACGGAGCTGTCGGAGTTGTTGGAAGCTGGGGAGGAGGTGACCGAGAGCGGATATTCAATGTCGCCAATATCCTCGGCACAGACGCGGAGTCCGTGCTCGCTGTAGCAGTGCTTCAGCAGGGCCCAGATGTCGCCACAACGGCGCTTACACGCCGCGCAGGTGACCGGATGACGTCCATGCTCCAGATCTACAAAAAAAGAATAAAATTTTGAATACTTATTTTTTTAAAGCATGTTCTGTTCCCTAAAGCGCGGATTAGTTCCCGCCTGGGGGAAAAAGGGCCTGTCCTCTTGCGTTCGGGTTGGCGCTTTGGCTCATTGGTTTTGTGCTCGCTTCCGGCCCAGAAGTCCCGGGTTCGACCCCCACCGGTGACAAAGCTTTTTGCTTTTTCGTCAAAAGCTGAGAATTCAAAGTTTCTTCAAGTGATTTTTGTTAGCTTGTCACTACGTTTCCAAACATTTCCGAAACCGGACACCATTCGCTTTCTTTCTATGAACCCCTAGCTGTTGACAGTCGACCCCCCGTGACAGATAAATACACAGGCAGACATACAGACACCGTCACTTCCTGTACCCCACAGCCCCTGCCGACCGGCTCACACTTTGGTGTACCATGGCGGGGCCCTCGACCCCGTGGCCCCGGCACTAAGACCCAAAAACCGGTCCGAGACACAACCCCCCGGCTTCTACTCGTCAAAGATCGACACGGCACTTCCGGGGTCTTTTCGGGGGTCGATGAAAAACTTGCTGGCAACCCTACCAGTTTTCTAAGGGGAATTCAGAAAAACTGGAGTGAGTTTGGGTAGGTAGAACGACAGGAGTTCGCTATCATTTTTTGAGATTCGTGTTGTCGAAATTTCATTTTGTAGAAAATTCATAGCACTGAAATTTCAGTTTTGTAACTGTTGAACCTCAATAACCGAGGCGAAAAGGCATTGAAATGTCGACAAAATGAAATGTCGAAAAAGTGATTTTCGACGAAATACCAATAAGCCAAAGACAGGTACTTTTCTGGGCCCAGAACTAGAAAAAATTACAGGATTCTTTTCAGGTCTTCTAGGCTAACCAGCAGAGATCTTTAAGGAAGATTTTAAAATCTAGATATTCCATTGGAACCCCAGCTAAAGCAAACGAGCAGAGATGATTTAGGAACTATTTTTCGTCAGTGGAGAAAAATTTTACATTCAATCGATTGAAACAATCAGAATTTTTCCGTTTTTTTGTTCTAAAAAATCCATTCCCCCAGCCCTGACCACAACAGCAAGCTGCCAATGGTGAGCCCGGGCGTGAGCTTTGCAAAAACAAAAAAATGGGGGAAGGGGACGGCGCTGGGGAGCTCTGTTTGTCCAAATGGCCAGGGATGTTGAAAACATTTTTGTTAGCGGTGGGATCAGGATGGCCAACGGTCAGCTGGATCGTTGAAAATATAGTAATTGGTTTTATAAAAATAAAAATAAAATTTTTCCTCGAAGGATCCGGGTGTTCACTGCTTCTAAAGAGGCCTAGGCTTAAGAAAAATACCAAGCGAAGCCTAAAGCCAAACCTAAAAACTAAGCCTAAGTCTAAGCCTGAGCTTAACCTTCCATTTTACGAAGTTACTCTGATTCCGAAAAGATCTCCGCTAGGATCTTGCTAGCAGCTTACTCAAGGGCCTTTGCTAGCTGCCCCCATTAACAAAAATTACCTCTAAATTTTTCTAATTTATTCAGCCCCCCCCCCATTTTCCAAGCCAATCTACTCGGGTAGAGTCTGTGTGTGGCACCGGGGGGTTGAGAGTTGGGACCTGTCCCAGTCCCCCCTCCCGCTATTATGCGCCCCCATTGGCAAACACCGTATCCCCCCATGGGTCCCCCGGGTTGGTTGGTGGGGGCACGTGGATCATGCTTTCCGTCTTTCCTTCTTTTTCTATCTCTAACCCTCTGCCCAACCCTTCAACAAGCGATCGGCACGGACCCTCGGCTTCTATGCTCTGGGAGGTCAACATAGGCACACGCGCACCAGCTGATGGTCAATATTTCGTATGGGGGTGGCGTTATGAAATTTGGAGGATTGAGAGTTTCAGGGTTTTGGGTAATATTTCCTGCTAAACCAGCTAGTGAGCTGGACAAAATTTGATAAAACCGAGTCCAGCAGAACCGGGGGTGAGCGATTTTTTGGGGATGGCAGTAGGCCAACTGTGGCATTCTGGCAGGGGTGATAAAGATAGCGTAAAAGTGCAGGGGTCCTCTTACCGAGCTCTCGGTGTTGCTGCTCGGTCTCCATATGGTGGGGGTAATTGAGGAGCATGGGGTTTGCGGAGGCCGAGCGGAGACGATTCTGAAATATTTGAATGTTGAGGAAGTTCTAGCTGTTCTTTTGTTCTCTCTCTCTCTATCTCTCGCTCTCTCTCTCTCTCTCTCTCTCTCTCTCTCTCCCTCTTTCCCTCTCTCTAGCCTGTTTTCTTTCTCACTCGCTCTTTGGCGTTCGCTGTCTCTCTAGCTAGCTCTCTCTCTCGCTCTCTCCTCTCTCTCTCTCTCCCTTCATACCTGATTGAAATTCCTTCGTCTTGTCGGGCGCTCAAAATTCTGCGGCGATCCGATCATCTCATCTGACGGCGTCTGCTTCCCGCCACAATGTGATATCTAAAATAGTTTTTAAAAGATGAATAAAATATTAAAAATCATATTAAAATAAATGTAAATAATAAACTATCTAAAATACCTTGTGCTCAATAAAGGTGGTGAAGCGGGAGATGGGGAAATTTGTGTGGCAGTCGCCACAGACGATCGAGTCGCCCTGCTCTCTGGAGCTGTCGCGGGACATCGGGGAGTCGGAGGCCTAAAATTTGTTGTTTTTTTTGGGCATGAGGCATGCATTAATAGCTTCATAAACAATAGTTTAATTAGTAGAAAAACTTTTCCATACTTTTAGCTCTAAATCAACCTCTGCAGCCGACTCGACACCCGAGTCCGATGAAGCCATCGGGGTGCCGCCTGGAAAAATTGGTTCAAAATTTATAATAATTTTTAAGGTACAGTAATGCCTGGAAAATGAAAATACCGTACCGTGATGGGTGCTATGGGGGCTGCTGTGGCCTGTGGGGGCCGGCCCGCTTCTCCTCTGCTCCGCGTGCTCTTGTGGCTGCTGATGGGAGGTGCTCATTTACACGCCACACTGAAAGTTTGGATTTTACATCTTTAAAAATAATTAATAATCGAAAAACCTTAAGAAAATAAGTCTCATCTCGAAAAAGTACCCTAATTCAAAATATCTTGATTACAAAATAATAGGTTACTTAACAACGAATAAAAATTGTTTTTGTGAAAAATTAATTACGATTTGTTGTAGAATAAATCTATTTCCGCCTTATTTATTAGTTAAAATGGACCAAAATGCACGAAATCACCTTCTAGTGCAAATTTTGCCATAATTTGCGATATACAACCAAATGTAGGTTTTGCGGAAAATGAGAAAATCTATAAAGCTTCCCAGGCTTCACAATTACTTTAATTAAACTTCAAAAAATCTTAAACTTAAATCGGTGAAAAATTTTATAAATCAACAGAATATCAATTTTTACGTAGCTATCCAATTCAACGATATCGATAAAACCAACAAATCCATAGCCCTCCCAGCCTTCACAAACCCTTTAAACGCCGCATAAAAACCATTTTTCACTCACCTCACTACTGTCACTGTCCTCTATTGCGCCGGTCGACGACACAAATCTTCTACGGTTTCTGGGGGGAGGCACACACAAAAATTGTCGAATATAGAAAATAGCGGAATATAGATTTGTAGACTACGGTAGATTATTGGAGAGGCACAACACACAGAATAAATGAGGGGGGTCACCGGGACGGAATATAGCTGTTCACTGGGTGGGGGAAGGCGAAGCACCGGGTTCAGTCGCGTAGACCTTAAAAGTGATTGAACATAAAAATCAAAAATTTCCGATTAATATAAAAAATGTAGATATGATGAATTTATATATAAAAATATTAATATAACAAGAAAGTTACCTTTTTTCTTCGCTATCCCATTTGCCGACGGGCCGGAGATGTGCAGGCGGGAGGCCGAGGCGCTCCCGGGTTGGATGGGGTTGAGCACACCTGGAGTATAGAAAAATTAGATGATTTATAATTTAATGAAAATGGGAATGATATGGAAAATATGTAAATACCAGCGCTGACCCCCCGCTACGCGGGTGTTCAGCGCTGGCCTCCCTCCTCACAATTAGAATTTTGAATTTGAATGCAAAATTTGGCTGAAATCCCGGTCGGACGGGCAGACGGACATTAGAAATTTATATATAGTAGATAATAGCGAATAAGCCAATAAAAATAAGTTCGACTTTTTTTGATCGAAAATTGACGAAAACAGCCTAAAAACGATATTTTATAAGTTTTTATTTCTGTTTTTTTTTGCTGGAATTTATACGGTATTCTATTTTTAGAAAAATACTACTATGTATTTATTACTTCATCATCCTCTTAAAGAAACGAGACACCAAAATCCCAAATTTCCGACCCCCCAAAATCCCATGTAAACACCCCCCGAAATTTCGACACCTGCAACATATTGCTGCAACCGGAGACAAAAAAAGAGTGAAGCCCAGAAAGAGAACGAGAGTGAGCAAGGGAAAAAGAGCAAACCGAGTCCACGGACAGGACTCGACTAGCCTCAAAACGCCCCGTCCGGACCAACACCTGTGATAAGCACCCACCCCCCACGGCCATCACGGGACGAAATTCGGCACCCCCAAAAAAAGAAAAGAAATTCAGACGTTTTTCTGCCAGGGCCAACCTCTCCCCCAAAAAAGCAGGGGGAACGAGATAACGGGGAGGGCCAGAATAGACAGAATAACGACACAAAGCCAAGGGCTCGAATTCGGAAGACAAAGGGAAGGGGGGGAGGGATTCACGACCATTCTTGATACCATGATATGCCTTTTGGACACAATGGACAGCCGTTTTTTAGGGAGAGGGGGGAAGAGACTGGCTGGTCTGCCCTTTTTGAAATGAGATAGAAGGCGGGTGATTTGAGAATTAAAGGATTCTGGGGGCAATTGTTGTCTTGAAGGTTCCTTTAAGGCGTTGACTAAAAAACGTTGATTGAAAAATCGCAAAAAAGATAACAAGACAAGATAAATGTTAAAAATTTGTCGATTGGAATAGAACGTAGTTTATAGGAAGTTTGCCTTCAATGTCCCTTAAAACAACATATCTATAAAGAATCCTACAAGAAATAAAACGAATAAACTACAAGAAAATTGCGTGGTGGAGTTTTTCGGCATTTTGGCCTTGCATGATCTTTTAAAATCAAATAAATACGACCAAATCCAATTACGAAATAAAAACGAGCAAGCAATAAATTTCGCAAGCCGGCAATTGGAATCCAGCGTAGCGCAACGTAAATTAGCAAAAACCGCTGAACGACGATAGGAAAAATCAAACAAGGTTTCAAAGCAAGTTCCAGAGATAAAATCCAAAAATCCCAGCAAATCCACGCCTTCACAACCCCTTTAACCCACCCCAAATCCTTCCAAGCAAAAGCTATAACCCGAAAACTATCATGAGGCCGGATGTGTGCATGTGCACAGTTGTTAGCCTCGGCTCAAAAAACTAGAGGCCCCTGCTGCCAAGAGGCCTTCGATGTGTGTATGCGTGTGTGTGTGTGTGTGTGTGGGCATTGGGTGGGGGAGTGTGGCCCCCCTAGGTCCAATAGGGCCAGAGAAAGGGCCCAACCCGGAGAGCCACCAGACATAGAGACCCAGGGATACACATCAGCGAAAAAAACCAAAAAACGACGGGGGCTTGGGGCCGGCTTTCAGAGGTTGGGGGAAGACAGAGACGAAGCTAGGGCCCAGGGGGAAGGGCCCTAAGAGTCTTCTCTTTAGATTGAGGCTATGGGGGCCTGGGTCAGCTGATCCATCCCATCCGTGGTCAGCCCGGGCTCAGCGCGCACCTCGCATGTTTTCCGTTTTTTGCCTCCCATCCCCCTGCCGCAGCCATGAAAATCTTTCTTTCCACTTTGGCTGGCCGGGTATGCGGTTGTGGGCAATCGGCCAGCCGAGGAGGGGAGAGCGAGAGAAAGTTGAGAGAGTGAGAGGGAGAGGGAGATAGGGAGCAAGAGTGAGAGCATGAGGGTAGAAAGGGAATTTCGGAATGGTGTGTGGCTCGGGATCGACTGGGATACCGGCTGAGGGGAGTAATCGGGAAGTTTTGTGGAAGAAACAGTAGTGAAAAGTGAAAGGATGAGTGCCGGGCAGCCGGTGCGGGGATTTTGGTCAGTTTTGCTAAAACGAGACATGGGAGATTGGGAATGGAATTCGTAGTTTCAATGGGCCAAAAATTCATCGTTAAACCTTCATCCAAAAAAGAAATAAAATTAGTAAAAAGTGTAATTAATTAAAGTAAATCCAAGAAAAGTAACAGCTTTAAGAAGAAATGTAAGGAATGTAAGCAATATAGCTGAAAAATGGCGCATCAATATACGAATCTAATTTAATCCCCATTAAAGTATCAAAAGCTAATAACCAGGATCTGCCAACCATCCCCCCAACAAATGGAATGCAAAAGCCACAAAAAAATTGCCGTCAGCCGCCCGCGGCCCGCCGGGGACAATGGCCCTTTTGCCAGAATCCTGAAAACAGCCCGACGACGGGAGAAACGGTATTGAAACAGGCGCTAGCCCCCCATCCACCCTAAAAGGCGGTGGAAAAAGCACAATGGATGCGACGCCGACGAAGGCAAAACATACAAACATACATACAAATACAGAGCGAAGAGAGAGAGAGAGAGAGAGAGACGGCGTGAAAAAACGGGGGACCTAGGGGGGATGAAGCCACGGCCACACACACCGCCACGGCACCCCCCTCAGGGGGGCAGTGTAAATAGGAGCGGGCGGACACGCGGACACGGAATCCAGAGAGAGAGAGAGAGGGGAGAGAGAGCGAGAGAGAGAGAGAGACGCGGACAAACATAAAAGACAGACAGATGCGTGTGCCCGCGTGACGTCGCTAGCGGATCCCACGGGGCAGCCAGACGAGTGGACACTGTCTGCTGTCGACCACCCACGATGGTGGTGGAGGATATGTTAGACTTGTGAGTCCCTTTAGGGAGAGTATTAAATGAAGAAAAATTTGTGATTTAAAAATCTGGATTTGCATAGCTCCAAAGTATTGGCGTGGTTTAAAGGGACAGCCGAGACCACTTTTTAAAAAAATACGAAATAAAATTTAATAAGACTTAAAGAACTCGTAAATTCCATCCATAAAACAGGATTTTCTTAAATTTTATACCTATTTTATACCAAAAAAATCTCAACACAGTATACAAAAAGAGAAAACGAACGAATCATAAAGTTAATTAGGCAAATACACTAGGAAGTTTCAGTTAATAGGTTTTGTTTGCCTTACATGGCACTTTAAAACATAGTAACTAAACGCTAAGTATAATTTAAGCCAAAACCTTAAGCCCAAGCCCAAAGAAAAGTAAAAAAAACGGGCAGACACGCGTGCAAAAAAAGTGACCGGGGGATGACCGGCGGGGGTGGCGGGCGCGGGCGCGGAAAAACCCGATGTTGCGGGGGGTGCAGGCGGAGCAGCGGGCGGCTACGCGACGATCCGATGACCGGTGCGCGGGCGCGCTGTGGCCCTTCTGAAGGGGCGACATCAAGACTGGTCACTCTGGGGCACGCGCTGTGGGCACACATCAAAAGTGCAGAAGAGGTTCCGTACGGTTGGGTGGGTATTTTATAGAAAAAAAGATGCAAATGGGATTTTGTATTGGGTTAAAAAGATAAATTGTTAGGTATCGTATCTTCAATGGATACAGTCTGTATAAAATTTAGCGTTTTAGCGACGATTTAAGATACGTAAAAACTAAGCAAAGATATGACATTTTAATATGTTTAAGGGATCTCTAAAAGCAAGTGAAGATAGCTCTAGGGAATATTTAATGTAATATCGGTATATTTAAGGCAACAACGTTTTAATACGGTACTAAAAGACCATTGGAGGCAACTGCAAAATTTTCAAGAAACAGCGAATGCAAATCCATAACAAAACCCCATGGCCATACAACTTTCCCCCCAATATCCCCAAACTAACAGTCATACTATCGAAGCCAGAGGGG
Source organism: Mesorhabditis sp. LJ9110 (assembly GCA_038088335.1). Taxonomy (NCBI): domain Eukaryota; kingdom Metazoa; phylum Nematoda; class Chromadorea; order Rhabditida; family Rhabditidae; genus Mesorhabditis; species Mesorhabditis sp. LJ9110. Next base: position 41,058 of record JBBGBA010000055.1, read on the forward strand.
GGAAAGTATTATTTTTGCTCGGGCAACTAGTGAAAACAGTGAAAACAGGAAAAAGGGAGAGGCTAATAATGTATGCCGGCCATCGGGGATTGATGCCAACCGGTTCCCGGGGCCAGTTTTCAGCCCCCCTCTACCACCACCACTACCACACCCTCCGCACCCCAAAAAAAATTATCCCCGCCGGCATAAGCCCACGGGCGGAGTGAAAACGTGTCCTGCTCGCCTCGGCTTGCTCGATCGCTCGCTCGCCTGCCCCGGGGATGGAGAATGGCAAGCGAAAGTAAGCTGGTCCTCCCTCCACCTAGGGGCTCTCACTTTTTCGGCGCGGATCCAAAAGGCTGGCGGGCTCCTCCAAAAGGGCTGGACTGTCTGACCGAAAGCCCGGAGTGAAATGGAAAACGTTGGCAAGATCGAAAAGCACAGCAAATTGTGAGCCGGGTGATCTGTGTCCAAAATGGGCTATCAGAGGATGTTATCGTGGCGGGACCCGGGTGGAGGAGATATCGGCCAGGAAAACGAGTGTATTGTAATGAGAAGCCAGTTTTAGGGAAATTGGGAGAGAATTAAGGGAGGTGAATCGAGGAAAGGAATTTCGTTGCGTAATGGGATTGATTAAAGGTGCGTTGAAGTGGGAAAAGTTGTAGATCTTTAAAAATTAAGTATTATAACTGTATTAAAAACATATCAAAGGCAGGAAATAATTTAAGGTTACCGTTAGGTATTTAAAGGCACATTGAAGGCTATTACTGAGTTTTAAAGGACCATTGAAGGCATGGATCCCCCTTTAAAGCTCAACTTTTAAGGGGAAAGACTCTTAAAGGATATTCAAGGCTGGGACATGTTTTTAAAGGACCATTGAAGCCAAGGATAGGCTTCTACAGGCTGTGCCTTAAATGGAAAGGTTTTTAAAGGTACGTTAAATACTAGAGCGGTCCTTTAAAGAACCATTGAAGTTAACGCTTTTACAAAAAAAACCAGTCCTACATCAAGAATAAAAAACGCCCAAAAATGCAAGTAGCCGGAAACGGACCTGCCGGGTGGTCCACAGCAAAACTGCGTGTGGGGTCCACGATCCGTGTGACGACAGGGGCGGACGCGCGGGGCCCGGGGTCTACCCCCCTTCTGAATGTTTGCCGTCCGCTTGCGTGTCCGCGTCTCCCCCTCTTACCCCCTCTTCTTTCACGTCCCGCCCGCCCTGAACTACGGTATTCCGTCGTAGCACAACGTCACAATGCCACGATGGGCCATCGCCCCCCAAAGAAGATGAATAATCTGGGCGCGGAAAAAGGGGGGTGGGGGGTGTTTGTTGGAGCGGCGCGTACGTGAAATCGGGGGGATAGTAAGCTGGAGGAACGGGGTTCGGGGTTAAGGTATTTAGATTTAAAGGATATGTATATTTTATACTGGATTGAGGATTTATTGCGAGTATTTCCTAACCCTTAGGATTAAAACTACAAAGTACTAATAGAAAATAATGGTTTAAAGCCGGCTGTTACAAACCTTAAAAAAATTCGAATGGGAGAAATGTGATAAAGATGAAGATTAAGGCTATTAGTTTACAAAATATAACAATTTTAAAATTTTGCTTCGTCGTTTGACAACATTAGTTTAACTATAAAATGCCATTTATTAGGATTAAAAACCCAATTAGTTGGCACCCCCAAAAAAACAAGGAGTGGGATGAGGCGGTAATTGGGGGACGCTCCCGCTCCCCAAGAAAGGTGTGAGGCAGAAAAAGAGACGAAAAGCGGCAGACTGTAAATGCCTCGAGGTATGGTATGCTTGGGTAAGTCTTAAAGGTGCAGGTAAGGCAAGGAGACGATTTGCATCTGGATTGAAGGTTTCGAAAATGGCATTAAAGCAGAGTAAATTTTTAGCAAGAGCATAAGCGACTATGCAGCACGTATAAAAAACGTTCAAAAAAATAAAGAACCTAAAAATTTTTAGGAAAAATGGGAGTTTGGCTGGATGAAGTAAGCACGCTTTAAAAGAACTTGAAAACGAAAATTAGAAAAGCCTTTTACGCCTTTTTACAAGCCCCATAACCGCAATCCACCCAAATCGATTCCCATTCCAACTCCTAGAAACCTTGAAAAAAACAAAAAACTATGTGAACTAGGGGTCGAGGTCGGGCCCGGCCCCGTCACATGAGTAGAAGGGACCCTCGCCACCCCGGTTGGTGAGCTGTTTTTCGGAAGGGGGGGGGGGGAGGATGGAAACGAGAGAGGGGAAAGTGGGAGGGGCCAAAAGAGAAAGAGAGCAATAGAGAGAGCGAGAGAGAAAGAGCACATGGCACAGCCCGTCCGTCTCCATACTATGTCGTTTTTGCCACAGCCTTCCCCCCAGCCAGCCAGCCAGCCCCCCTCACCCAGGCCCGCAACGAATAGCGAAAGGAATTTGAGAGAGGAAGGGATGAAAAGGGGGGAGAGAGTGGGGGAGGGAGCGAGACGGAGGAGACGAGACACCGGGAAAAAAGGGCTGCTGGCCGAGAGCCGAGCAAAAGCAGCGACGAAGGGAGCGGACAGCGGGCTGGCTGGGGCCGAGAGGGGGTTGGACCCGCGCCAGCAGCCCTTAGGGCCCACATCGTCATCCTCTAGATGCGTCGATTTTTGGTGAGGGATGTGAAATTTGTAGAGGAATGCATTGGGGACCGTGGTCATAATTTTAGTACCGGCAAAAACAGCGCAAAATTTATACAACTCTGGTATGAAATAAGCACGAAATAGGTGGAAACGCTACATTTGCGGGTTTTACGCTTAAATTTAAAAGCTAAATAATTTCAAAGACGCTTTTTGTACCTTTAAAATCCCAAAAAATATAGGCATGCAAATGAAACATAATTGAATCAGTTGAAAGCGGCCATAAAATAACTAAAAAAATCTATAAATTCCAGGTTTTTTGTTTGAGCCCAATCTTATAAAGCTCAAAAAACCTCCCCAGCCACCTGAAATACCCTTAAAAACCCCAAAAACCTTAAGAAAAACATGCAAATGCAAAAACAAATGCAAAAAACGTATCTCCAAGCGGTCAGTTCGTCGAAAAAACGGGCCGGCCGCCCGGGCGAAGTGCGGGGAAATGAAGTGCATGTGCATGCGTGTGAGCGTGGGATGGCTAGGCTTCAAAGAGACGAAAAAGAGAGGGGGGAGGAAGGCGGCTTTTCCGTTTTATTGGCGACATAAAGAAGCGAGGGGGGGGGGTGAGTCCGTGGGGGTGGACGCGGAGGACTATCCTAAACCCGCCACGGGACCAAATCTCACGTTTTTTTGGGGATAGATTTGGCTTCAAAAACGCCTAATGAACCTATTAGTGCTTTTAGGCAAGTTTAACCCTAAAAATCTCCAAATTTGCATAATTCAGGGTTTCTCGTCCCTGTAGACTCACAATCCACGACTCATAGGGATTAAGTCGTACTAAAAATTACACATAATCTGTCGACTTTTTAAAGAAACTCAGGAGACGGAAAAAACCCGGATTAACGGATTAGAGCAAAAAAGGAGGGGGAATCCGGCTTCCTCTAGGTTTTGCGTAAAAATAGCAGGAAAAGCACGATACGAATTCCAAGTTGCTACTACTTACGGGGAAAGTGAGCGGATGTCACTTTCCCTTTAAAGAAAGGTTTAAAAGCGATTAGTACGGTTTTAATATAGATAAAACTATAGTAAAAAAGACGGAATCCGACTTCCTCTAGGTTTTGCGTGTAAATTCGCAGGAAAAAAACTACGATACGGATTCCGGGTCGTTACTACTTACGGAGGAATACGCGGATGTCACTGTCCCTTTAAAAAGGTTTAGAAGATGTTAGATCGATTTTAACATTGGCAAAAATTTAGCTACTACCGATTCAAAGCCGGCAGGAAGCCAAAATGCTGATTTCACTGCAATTTCCACTTTTAAAGGGAGTGTGACAGCACAAACATTTCCACCGCTTTCAACCCCCCTATTTTCGTTGCCCTATTTGATGCCATCCAAAAGCTTCCCCCTCTTCCCCTAACCATCGAATAGGCGAAAGGACTGGATGATGCTTTCTCCTCCCTCTCTGCGGCTTTTCTGAAAGAGAAAGAGGGGGAAAGGGACAGTGAGAGTGGACAGGTTGCGGATCCGCGGAAGGGGAAAGTTAGTGAGGGGGATGGGCAGAAATCCTTTGGCTGCTTGCGCAATATATCCAGTTCCTGCTCCCCCTCCCTGTGGCTTCTGTGTGTCCGAATGGCAGGCGAGGGAAGGGCGCGCGCGGATCGAGCCTCCGGCCAGCCAGCTAGGAGTGGGAGGAGAAAGTGAGAACGAAGCGTAGCGAGAGCCCATGGCTCTCACCTTCCAGCTAGCAGGGACTACGGCTAGACTACTGTATTGAGGGCGTTGAATAGTAAAGTACAGGGTTGACTGGTGTTAAAAATTAAACAAAAAAACCGGAGGCAGCGGCTCGGAGAAAGCTGGGATTTGGATGGTTTTTACACCATTCGAAAGCTCTTGGAAACTCGAGTAAGCACATAACTTCGTTTTGATAAATTAAGTGCTTAGTAAAGGTTAAAAATGCCAATTAGCACGCGGATCTCACATCTATAAGTAGTTTTCATGGTTTTATGCCCGCAAAAATAGCAAAATAACGATCTTTATATGAAATTGCAACCTTCCATCCCCCTTTAATAGGACCACCCGGACCAACACCACAAAAATGAAACGGCCGCGAGACAATGGCAAAAAGAATCCGGCCAAGCCAGCGGCCAGCCCCCCTCCCAGCCGAACGGGGCCAAGATAAGGACCGGACAATGGCCGGCTCACTCTCCCCCCAAAAAATGATAAAGAATTTCGGGGTTCTTGGCATCCCACGAGACGAGATCGGCATGCCGTTCCCGAAACTCGCAAACAAGTCCCTGTTTTGATAGGAGTTTAAAGGGGCGTACAAGTTTGGAGGAGAGCAAAAGAAATGCAAGGAAGAGACTTCAATGGGCCTTTAAAGAATGAGATTGATGGATTTCCATTGAATTTCGATTTTTCTTTAAAAGAGGAAGATGCAAAAAACTCAAAGTATGTTAAGATTCAGATTTTGATGATTTAGATATAGAAGATACGGATAGATTAGATTCTTTGAAAATGTTAGTAACAAAACACAGAAAACATGCAAAAAAATATTACAACCGGAACTAACCGTACACTGTAGTGTTTTGGAAGTTATACCTGAAAATTAAATTTACATAAATCAATTAATAAGCATCAATTGCCAATTTTCAGAAATAATTTTTGCTCAACAAAAAGAAAACAAGAAGGTATTCAAGCAATTGCTAGGAAAAGCAAGTGTGATCCGAATCCTCCCACCCACCCGAAAAAGATGATCCCCGAGGACCATCCCCCCAAAAAAGGGAAAAATTGATTTCGGATAGGATGAGACCCTTCCTCCCCCAAAAAGAAATAGAAAAATGGAAATGGAAAGGCGAAGAACCATCTAGCCGCCCCCAGCCCCCCGCCAGCCGGCCCCCTATTATGTGTGTGCAAAGTGACTGGGCGGCCCCCGCGGAAAAAACGGAAAAGCTAGAGGAGCCACAGCGGAAAAAGCACACGCCCCAAAAATGGCGCCTGGCCCGGGAGACAAAACATGGGGCACGCTGCATTTTGGCCTAGGCGCGCTGCCCTCGATTTTTTGGAAAGGTTTCGATTTTTGGGGGGAGGTTGGATTGAGACAGTTTTTTGAGTGGCTTAGGAGAAGCTAGAAGCCTGGAGAAATAGAAGAGGATCAGAAAAATGTTGGATTTGTTGAAAAAAGTTCAAATCAGGTAAAAAGAAAAGCGTACAGTCTCGTAGCATCAGCGAAAAGGTCGCAATTGCCACTAGTTTTTGGAAATTTTTAGAGATTGTTAAAGCAAAAAAGTGCATTGAAAGAGACGAAAAAAAACGTACAGTCGCGTAGCTTTAGCGGAAAGAAGGGAATTCTCGCCAGTTTTTAGCGATCTTTAGAGCTTGTTAAGGCAATAATGCATTTGCCGAAATGGGCTTATCAAGACAAAAAGTGAAGCGTACAGTCGCGTAGTCTTGGCGGAAAGAGCGGAATTTTTCCTGGTAAAGTTGTTTTTTGACTTGTTGAGCCGTTTTTACTTTTGATACAGTAGGTTTAGGAAAACCGTTTAGAAAAATAAAAATTTACATGCGCTAAAACGGAAGGTCGCGTAATTCAGCCGATAATAGAGACCAAAAGGGGGCCAGCCGAGATCAAAAAATTCCAGGAGCTGAATAGAGGCAAAAACAAGGACACGGTTTCCCCTGTAACAGCGTACAGCCCCGTAAACAGGACCAAATTCAGAATTCCCCACAAAATTGCAAGCCCAGGATGCGCCAAAGGGTGGAAGGAAAGGGATAGTAAGTGAATGGGAAGGGAATGACTGTCCATCCATCCATCCTGTACAGGCAGAAGAGGGCGTGGTAGAAGCCCTCCCCAGGGCAATGCCAACCATCCTCTCTGAAGCTCCACAGCGAAAGTGAGCCGGCTTTCCCCCCGGGATGAGACCGACTGGCATACAGCCCCATCGTCCACTTTCCCCCCTCAAGCCATCCACCCCCCTTCACCTTCACTTTCCCTTTAGAGATGCGAGGACAGGTTCTGCATACCCCTAGATAGCCATTGCCCACCCCCTTAGAAGCTGCCCTTTTCTGCCCATGTCCATCTCCTCACAAGGGCAGCAGCCAGCTTCCCCCAGATCGGCCTCGACCACCCAAGAGGATTTTCAAGCGAAAGCTTCCACGCAGGGCTGAGAGCTTTTTCGGCCCTCTGAAAAAGCTGGTTTTCCTTTGAAAAAGGCATTGGGGGCAGACGGCAGCGGTCAAAAAGCAAAGTCTGGTATGTTGAGGCATATTTTGAAAAAGGTGTGTGCATTTGTATGCAAATTGCGTTGGTATGTTGCAAAAAATGGCATATACTTGGCTTAGGCTATTTTGTATAGTAAATTTATGTTTTATGAAAATTCGGGCTGGCTTTTTAATTAATAAACAATTAGCTTACGCTGAAAGTAAGGCTTGCCTGTATCAAGTGTAAAAATATTGCTTAAATTTGCAAAGAATTATGCAACTTTCTAACTGTAACAAAGCCCAGACGTACATACATGCGTAAAATGCCGCGAAGCGGTTTTCAACGCAGATATTTGTCCATTATCACAGAAAATTAAAAATTTTAAGTACCCTACAATAATAACAACACCGAAACAATAGGGAATGATTGGTTGAAGTGGATGGACTATAGGGATGGGTCTCGGACATGCTGATCGTGGGAGGACCGACAGCCGCCCTGTCCGGAGGGCCCTCCCATGGCCTTGGCCCCCTAGCCCCTACCCCCAAAAAATGGCCGCAGGGCATGAAACCCGAGAGGACGCGGAATACGTGAAAAAAGGCTGCGGGGGGCCCAGTGGTGGGGGCCCAATGGCTTAGAGAAGAAGCGCATATATACGAAAGCCGATTTTGGGGTTTGGAGAGGGGAATTGGTGGATTTAGAGGGGAATGGACAGTGGGATTGATGCATTAATGGTATGGAGAACAGAGTGGAAAATGCCAGAAAATATGCTGTTTTTAGAGGCATAGAAAGTAATATTAATCCATAAAAATATAAATGTAAATCTCGTGCATGGAATCTTGTAAGGACTCTTTTGCGTCATATAAAGCATTAATGGTAGGATTATGCTAATTTAAAGGCACCTGGATGTGTGCGCCTCGTTTTCATTGATGCCTCCTCCATGCACTAATAGACAACGAAATTTTCTGAATAAAACCTTTTTTAGTATCTTCCCCGAAAACATAAACAAAATACATGTTTTCTGAGCTAGGCCGCCCAGAATGACTTTTGTAATCCATCGGATTTTTGCACACCACCCCACCCATTAACGAAGGCCAACGGATTACCAACCCGGCAGAACGGAGATAATTTGAATAAATGTAAAAGAAGGTATTAATAATAGCATAGCAAAATTAAGGTAATTTTAATTTGGTGTCTCGGTCCCTTAAAAGGTAAGGAATTAGCTCTATTTAAAATATATAAAAAAATCGTCTTTCGTGGCGCCTTTAAAATTTGCGTGGCTATTTTAGACGTGTATTATGAATTGTTCATAGAATTTAGATATTTTAACAAATTCCCAGAAATTTGTAAAAAGAGTGAGACCGACAGCACAGTTTTCAAGCCAGCAAAAAACCTGATAAGAACATACCGGAGGACAGACGTTCAGAGCTGTCCATTCCCTTTAAAACGCCGTTAACTATCTTAAAAACCCTTAATTTTATCGTAGAAAACACAGAGACCTACAGCAACCTCCTCAAACCAGACTAAAAAACCTAATAAGAACATGCCCCTCCCCCATCCGTACACTTTCCTTTTTTATGCCCTCCCATGCTGGGGGCCCTGGGGGTCGGCCTCCCTTCTTGCAGTCCTCCTCTCCGCCCAGAGTAGTGCATCGTACTATGCTGACCGCTGCCCAGACACCCCTTCCCATAGCTTGCCGTCTACTCCGCCCCGCTTCTCCCCTCCCTTTTCAGCCCCTTAGGGCATACACGAAAAACGGCTGCACGGAGAAAAGGGAAGCGATGGGGGGAGGGGGGCCCTAGAGAGGGCCCAGAGGCCCCCCAGACACTTTTTCGATGGCCACCCGCCCGGGGGCCCCTGCCAACGCACAACCACCCAGCTATACGAAAAGGGGGAGGGGAGGCCAATGCACCACACACATACACACAGCCCTCATGGCCAACCCCTTGGAAATAAGAGCAGGGGGGGGGGGGGGTGAGCTGTTTTCTCAGCATGGAATGGGTGGATTGTTAAAAGGGGTTGTGAAGGGAAACTAAGAGTTTTTTGTAGACATTTTTTAGAGATTGTTGGTCAGTAAAAAGTAATTCGAATGGAATGTCTTGCTAACTCTCTCAGGCCACCAAAATGGTTCTAGTTTGTGGCCTGATCCCTAAATAGCGTGCAGCTGCACCTCTACCCGATGTCACTATCCCTTTAAAGTCGTTAAATTACGAGTACTGGGCTGGTAACACGGGTTGTTTTTTATTTTTTTTCCTGTATATACCTGTTAACGATAAATAGTGCATTTTTATGATCTTCTTCGTAGGTTTTGTTTTCCAAACGATTACACAAAACTTTTAAAAACTTTTTGGGAATTTTTCCTACATCTTTAACCAAAAAGACAAAAATTTTCGAAAGTTTTGATATCCAAAAGTGTGTAAAATGTCAAAAATGGCTTGTATTTATTACAGGAACGTGCGAGCTAACTGGGAAAATCAGTTCCCACTGCTAAAAATCACGCCCCCCCCCTCGCTAACAGTCCAGTACCAACTTCCGGTCGCAAACCTATCTTTAACTTCAATATCCTTAAGAATTATAAATACCGAAAACTCAAGTCTTAAATTTCTTGGTTCAAGCAACCTGGAACAAGCATCTTTTTGGACTCGAATTGGGCTTGCTTTCACAAGCTGCACTTTCTAGACCATGCCAGAGTTATGTTGAAAGCCGAAAAGAGGGCCCTGGGGTATTTTTAGATGGCGTGGGCGAAGGGATACAGAGATCACGAAAACAAGATTAACAATAGAACGTGACTACGCATTAATGACAGGTCGAGGGCTTGTTCTGGACGATTCCGAACTACACCGTAATTGCGGAAAAATAACATTTTGATTGACGCATCAATACAATGGTAAAAACAGTTCAAATACCATAAGAAATCGGTATTACTAATCCAACTACGTGACTTCGCCCCCACTCGAAACCAAATAGTTGGCCTGCTGCTGTACGAATGGCCCTAAACCAAATAATAGCCTATCCAGCTGTATAGTAACATTGTCTTTGCCATTGCCCCCCCTATTCCGTTTCACCTGTTCCACCTCTACCGTACCCCTCCCCCCTGCCCTGTGGCTATAGTCCGAGGGGCTGCTTATTACATTCGTACATGCTGCCCCTGGGGCTCGGGTTTTTTGCCCCCGGTCCCGCTCCCTTCAGAAAGAGAAAGCGAAAAAGAGGCGTCCTTTTTTGGGGCGGGCTGCCCCCTTTTTCGGGACACCGCACGAGGTAGAGGAGGCTGACCATGGAACGGCTGCTGCTGTACGAATGGCCCTTTCGGGCTCCATGCACTATTGCTGGGGCTCCCCGTCTCTTTTTGGTCTCTTTTTGGACGAGGGCCCAGTGAAAAAAAACACACACATACTGCTGGCTGCTGGCCACATACACATAGAGGGGCCATGGGCATCTAGACCGGGGGAGCTGAAAGGAAAGGTATACTAGTAGTAAGGGAGTGCGAGGGAATGAGTAAAGGCAGATGAAAGCGCTAACGATAAGGCATTATTAAATCTACAAATAGCATTAATAGACCTTTCATAATTTTTAGATGTAGTAATAAAATCAAAATCCAAGAAAATATTTAATCACAGAATGGTCCCATACACTACTATGACTACGGTACTGTGGCGGTTTAAAGGGCCCGAGCACGCAGAAATTATTTAAACAGCCCGAAATTTGGCTTCAAAGGTATGTATTAATATTAATAGAAATCAGGGATAAAGCAAACATTAAAAAAATAACATAAAAAGAAAATATAAATGCAATGCAAGCAAAACTAGATTTTGATTGGATTACGGTAGGCTACGATATGCCCGGAATCGAGTTAACGTATATTTAAGTGATTTTAAACGGATTCGTATCTAGATCGGAGCAGACGGCAAGCTATGGGGATCCCGATGATATATAAAAGACATACTGTAGCTTCCAATCCTTGCCATCTAGACTACGAGAACACTACAGTATCTCTGTAGTGCAACGTGTCATCTATCTAAAAACAAGAATAAAAACCCCGACCCCGGCTCCCCTATTTCATTCATTGTTTTTATAGTTCCACTCCCGGATTTTCTCCTTTTTTTCGTCCGGATTTCCAGAGTGGAGCGCTCGGTTTCGTATAGTCCCCCTGCAGACGTTTTTAGCGGATTGGCCCCCAGCCAAGGGCCCACATTTTTTGTTGTTTTTGTTGCTGCGGGTCGGCGATTTTTGTTCGGTAGGTATTCGGGGAGAAAATGGTTGTTATTTGGTTTTATATTTTTGTAACCTTTCAATAAGTAAGTAATCCTGTTTTTCGAAAAATTTCTTTTCTTTATACCATTTATCGAAAAAAAATGCATTTCGAAAATGAAATTTAAAAAAACGAGAAAAACCCTAAAAATAGCGCTAAATCAAATCAAGCCCCACACACAAAAAACAAGGAAGCTGTGAAAGAGCCGGGAGAAGGGAAAGGCTCCACTATGCTGGTGATGGTGGCAAGCCCCCGGGCCCCCGAAAACAGATTTGTCAGGAGACCCCTGGGCGGTTGAGGCCCAGAGGGGAGGCCCACACCCATCAGCATGGGCCCACAACAACCACATATCCCAACAGATATCCCGCAAAGAGGCTACCCATCAACGGAGCAAACCAAAAAAACTGCAGCAGTCTTTTTTGACGGGTTTAAAGGGGTGGGGGTGGATCTTGTGGAATTCAAGTTTTACGCGCAAATTCGGTACTGTACTGTTAGCATGGGGGTTGGCAGAGGAAACGAATTTTTCTCAGTAATCCTGTGCGGTTCTATGACATAAAATATAAGCAATTTTTATAGCAATTTTTAAGTTTTTCGAGTTAAAAAGTTGATAAAAACCAAAAACTCAAGAATTTCCGAATTTCCAAGTCGTTTAAACAATTTGTTATCATTCTCTTGCAATTAAAAACTCCTAAAAACATCATATAATCTTTGAATTTCGATCAGAAAATAACAACTTTTTCTAACAAGCATAACATCACATTTTTTCTAAGTATTTTTAAGGCAAAAATAGACAAAATCTTTTGGCAATTTGCCACATTTCTGCACCACTACCGTACTCCTACACCACGAAAGTAGTTTTTCTACCACGCCGCAAAGTGTATAGCGTTATTTTTAGCATCGACACCAAATTCCAAACCTTCAACCCACTGCAATCAAGCAGTACAGCAAAATCCCCCACCTCTCCAAAAATAGCCCCCTCATGAATCAGCCGGCAATATTCATTGCATTATTCTTTACCACCTGCGCCTCCTCTCACCATTGCCCTGAAAAGTCACACGGAATATGTACGAAATTGGCCCCCCATGTCTCTCTCTCTCTCTCTCTCTCTCTCTCTCTCTCTTCACCGACCCATGGCCACCTAATTGCCCAGCCTTTTTCTGTACCCCCTCGAGGGCACATTTTAATTAGCTGCGCCCCCCCCCCTCGGGTGGGTAGGTTGACTTTCCAAAAAAAGCAACTATACAACAAGAAAGCCGAGAGCACCACCACCACCTGCAGTTCTTTGATTAACCGCGTGTCGGCCGAATTTTTGAGATATATTTGGGGAATGTTGTATAGTGGACCGGGGGATTGGGATTAGGGGGAACAATATAAAAACAGGGGATGGAAAAAGAAGGAAAAGAAGTATTCAGACGGAATGGCGAACAGGATGAGGAGGGGAAAATTTCGTAATTTGTAAAATACTGGAAAATATAACAGGATTCAAATTATTAAACTAAAGAATCAATTTTTAAAGGAACGCGAAAGCCAAAATTTACGCAAGCAGAATTTTTATGTAAAGAGTGTTTTTAAAGTAGTTTGTAATTTTTGTAGTCTGTTGTTGATGTTTGAAAATATTTAAACTCGAAAATATCATTTATTTACAAAGTTTACAAAAGTTTTAAAGGGACTAAGGCTAAGACCGACCGAATTTTTATTTGCAGGTTTTTAATGGTGTCATCTTTTTTATAATCTTTGTTTATATTTAAGACTATTTAAATCGAAAATGCCAATATAATTGAAAAGCTTATTTTTAATATAACAGCCCAGGTCTTATTTAAAACATTGCGGGAAATAAAAAGCAAGTGTTTTTTAGAGCTTTTTCTATTTTACCAGTACATCTTTTAATGCGTAGAAAATATTTAATGTTTGTAAATTAAATATAAGTTTTTAACCACCAGACCATGCATAACTTTACAATTAAACAATTAACCCATTCCCACTTAATAAACACACAATTTCCAAAGAACACCACCATTTCCACACACTCCACCACCCCGCCGGCGAAAATAGCATATTCGGCGGTCCTCTTCTTTCCCTTCTTCTTCTCATGTTTCCGAGTCCTTCCATCTTTTTTCGTTGGGCTGTTTTGTTGGGAAATGGCCAGTGGCCCACATGACCGCTGGAGGGCCCATGCTCTGTCGTCTGTCCATCTCATCCTCCCCTGCACTCTCATTCTCTCCGTCTTGCCTAAGGGCCCACCCCCTGGGAGGCCAATGGGGCCAACTCTTGGCCCGTTGCCCTTGCCCATTTTCGCATCGCAATGGCAGGGGATTGGGGGTTGGCAGAATTGTTTTATAGAGGTTTTAAAAACATTTCCGACATAGTTCCAAATCTATAAACGTAGTATCCATAAAATCGCCTTTTCTTGGGTCATATACCAACGCAGTTTTTCGAAAATCAGGATTTCGAAAATTTATTTAAACCATTAGAAAACGGTTAAAAGCGGGATGAAACAATGATGCCTGGTACTGGGCTTTGCAGGGGGGCGAGACTCAATTTTCCTAGTATATCTCTGTACGCGCCGTCAAAAATCTATGAAATTTGACCAAAAAGCTCACAATTTTCGATTTTACAAAAATCAAAAATTTTTGTGACTTTCTAGCCTGTAAAAACCGCTAAAAACATGACAAAAGTACGTTATGTATTAGTAACAGGTCAAAAACACGATTAATTTCCCTCCTGCTAAATCCCCCCCTGCTAACAGTCTAGTACCGCAAATTTTTCGAAATCCTGACTTCCGTAAAATGGTTTTTTTCGTCAGGCTATTCTCGCAAAAACGATCGCCCACCGTTTTAGATCGACCAAAAATGATCTGGCTAGAGTTATTAACTACCAACTGCCACACGTCATGTGAACGTTTAACTCGCTTCATGACTCACTGTTGCTGACATAAAAATAAGTAAAGGTAAATGTTTGGGGAGTCGGGTAGAGCAAGGCAGGGGCAGGGTGTCCGGCTGGCTATTCAGTTCCGAAAATTGTTGGTGAACCATCGAAACGTTGGAACTGAAGTTTGGTGTTTGAAGGGATGTAAGTGAATGGAAGTAGCGAGGGTATATATACCTGGTTGGTGATGTGGAGAAGCCAGAAGTTCTCCGCTGAAAATTTCCTCTAAAATCATGATGTCTTCACTCTTCCTCCTGGCTGCCATGATTGGTGTAGCGGCTATGGCTACGCTACAGGTAATTCATCAAAATAATTTAGAAAATTGAGATCAAAGCTGACTAAAATTACATTTTTAGTCTGTAGCCGTAACTGGCCGATTGACCTGCAATGGACAACCCTACTCTGGAGCCAGGATCAAGCTCTATGATGATAATACCTGTAAGTTTAGATTTTTGATTCACACAAAAAGTCTAGTACTTTCTTGAACTCTTAACATCCAGCCCTTAGCCATCCACAAATCAACAGCCAGACCCCAAATATTGGAACGACCTATCGACAACCCCTCATCCACCCACGAACAAACAAACAATCGCGTAAAAATAACGGTCCTCCCCTGAGCTTTGGTGCTGTACCTTGTTTAAAGGGTTTGTGAAGTGGGTGAGGATCGGAATCTATAGAGGAATTGATGAAACGGATAGTTAAACTAGTCGATACGAAACCATTTTTATACCATTAGAAGCCCATCGAAAAATAAGAAAACCAGCGTTTCTAGTGTTCAAAATTTTTTTGTACACTCGGTATTAAGAATTTTTTTAAAAACGAGCAATTTAAATAAATTGATCCAATTTTTGGCCGTAAAAGCCGTAACTTTAGTTTAAAACACCAAAAAAGCAATTTTACTCCTTTTTGAGTGCTTTTAATAGATACCAAAATCATAAAAATCGAACTTCTGATTATCTTAAAAATTAGCAACTACCAGGCTATGCTAAACTTCCTATTTAGTGACCCCCGATAGCAAACTCGGCGAAGTCACGTCGGACTCCAACGGAAATTTCAATCTCACCGGATCCACCAGCAATATCATCTTCAACCAAGACCCCAAATTCAATATCTACCACCGCTGCGGGATGACTGTATGCTTCCCCCTACAAAACCATAAACTTTGTCCTATTTCCAGGTCCCTGTCTGCTATTACAAATCTTCCTACAAAATCCCGTCTCAATACGTTAGCAATGGGGCCACGGCTTCCCAGGCAAGACTACTGTAACTAAATGTTAATATTTATTTTTCCAGGTTTACAACGCGCAGACGATCGAGCTGTCGATGCTCGAAACGGACCGCGACTGCCTCAACAGACGGAAATAAATAGAATAAATATTTTTGTCTATTTGTCGAAGTGCCAAGGGACAGTATTCTGAACTCGGAAAGACTCGGAAAGAGAGCTGAACTATAGAATGGGTGCATGGAGCGGGAGAACCAATAGTTCCAGACTACACTAGCAACGCAATGGAATATAGAAGGAGAAAGTTAGCAGTAAAACAGAAAACAGAAAATTGTCAGAAAAAGCTGGAAGGAGGTGAGAAAAGTAGAAACTATCGCTAAATCACCAAAAAATTAGGAAAATGTCGTATCATCGTTGTAAGTACAGGACTGTACACAGTACACTCTTTCCTAATTGGAAATTAGGAAAGTAACGTGATACCGTAAGCGACCTTTCACAGTTAAGAGAAAAGCTTCGTTATTTGGAAAGTATCGTAGCTCGGAGCGCATTGTAGCCTTCGAGGACGATAATTTCAAAATGTCGACCGCTAATATTCATAAGTGTGGGAAGCAGGAGTCTACCGTAACCCTGCGACCATTTGGTGGCAACGTAATCTCCCAATAGCCCTGATCCAGGATGTACCGTCATTAGCACACTTCAGGATCGTACAATCCCAACATTTTCAAGGAATCATAGTATTTATCCAAATTCCCTAGTTTTTCATTGCTGGATTCAATTTAATTCTTTTTATTAAATTGATTTAATTTAAGAAAGTAATTCTACCATTTTGCATCTTTTTACCAACCATACACTTCACAGTTCTTTTAAAAATTCGTCATACCGTTGTCACACGCTCGCTATTTTTTGCAAATACCTAATTATAACCTTTGACTCATCCATTTCCCTCATCACGTCATCCCAAAAAATCCTCCCGTGACCGTTCGTTGGATGATTCATGAAGCCATTCTCGAAAAGTACCATGCTCTGCTCCCCTTCCCATCCCTTCCTCCCCACCCCGATGCTTGTTTGTGGGTCACAGCGCGAAAAAAACTTTTCACGGCTCTCCGCCGGCTCATTTCTATTTATCTGTTTACCTGGTGTGGGTTGTGATGGGGAAAGTTGGGCCTCTACCCTTCCATTTACCGTGTGTCCAACCCCCCACTCGAGTTCTATTTGTTTTCGGAATTGCCCGCCCCTAGCCTGTATATAGGTCAGCATCGTTGGCTGTCTTTTAAGAAACAACAATTCTTTGGTTTTTCAAGTATCTACTCCAGATTTTGGTCTCTTAGCTAGCTACCTAGCCCAAAAATTTTTTTTTTTTTGAGATTTTCAATATATCTATACCGGATTTGGAGTATATTCAAAGTTTTTCTATATATTATTTTATAGTATATAGATTTATATATCATATTTTCAGAATGATCAAGGCTCTTTTGCTACTCCTCGGCCTCGTCGCCGTTTCCTTCGCCGCTACTCAGGTATCCGAAAAATTCCGCTACAGTACTAACTACAACTTTCAGACCGTATCCGTTGTTGGACGATTGACCTGTAATGGCCGCCCATACTCTGGAGCCAAGCTGAAGCTCTACGATGACAATACTCGTAAGTTTTAGAATTAATTCAAATCAAATGAAATTCAAAGTCTAAAGGAACTAAAATATAATTAAATCCTAATTTTAGTTTTCGACACCAAGCTCGCCCAAGTCAATTCCGACTCCAACGGAATGTTCCAATTGACGGGCACGTCAAGCAACCTGATCTTCAGCCAAGATCCCAAATTCAACATCTACCATCGGTGTGGAATGACGGTCAGTTTTCCACTTAAATATTCCCTAAAAATCTCTGCTAGCCTGCCTAGAAATTTAATTTACCATAACCCGAACTTAATTCCATACAAAATAGTTTTTCAGGTCCCAGTCTGCCAATACAAGTCCTCGTACAAAATCCCCAAACAGTACGTCACCACTGGCAGCCAGGCACAGAACGTGAGTCAATTTTTAAACTACCGTAACCCCCGGAATTTTAGCAATTCAACGCCCAGACGATCGAGCTGACCCTGCTGAAGAAGGACCGCGATTGCATCAACAAATAACGTCACAAACACCAATGATCTGTGTACACAAATAAATATCTATCCTTTTTTGTACAGTTTATCCAAATTACAGTACACTTCATAAAAAAACGAGCTAAATACGAGTTAAATAGGCTAAAGTATTGTGAATCTAGTTTTATCACAGAATAGTTGATTCAAAAGTTCAAGGAAAGTTAGATGACAGTATTTTAGAGAAAAAAATTATGCATGAATTCAATAATATATATTTTACAGTAATCTTCTAGAAACCTATAGAAAACTAAAAATGGTTTTACAATACTACTATAGAAATATTTTTTTAATTCCACTTTCCGAATAGTTTTCAAATACCTGGACCCACCGTACTAGCTGGATAATCATATGGGTATTTCCCCACCACCATCGATTCCGCGGGAATACTTTGTTCGTAAGAGCTACGGTATGTCTTCTGAAATATAGGCCTCCCTTCCAATTGGTTCTGATAAGCATATCGATAATAGTGAGATTTCTTCCAGCATCGACACTTCCCACAAAAACGTTTGCACGGTTGATAGTACGGTATTTCATACATGACGCGCGGCGTATTCTCATCACAATGAGTTGTCTGTTAATTGTTCTTCGACGGGATAGGTGGCTGGCTCGACGTTAGTTTGTAACGATGTGCTAGTTTCCAGAGAATTTCCAGAATTTTCAAGCGTTTCGGTTGTAGATTGTAGTTCGGTTGTGGTAGTTGTATCCTGTTCGTTATCTGGCATTACATATTCTTCATCATCTAAAGTTTTTGAGCTCGTTTCGATAGTTGAAGTCACTTGGGATATGGTAGAAGTTTCAGAATTAGAGTAAAGGGTTGAGTAATCAGCTACAGAATTCGAAATTGTTGTTGTAGAGTCTAGAACCTCGTATTCAGGTGTAATTTGTAGTGTTGTAGCCATTGTTGTAGTTGTAGTCTGTGCTAGAAGGTCATCATAATCTTCTGTGGTTGTCGGTTCGGCTTCTTCGGTAATATTCACAGGTAAGGGGTGGCGACTGATCGAAAATTTGACGTCCGAAAGGAAATTGGCATTAGCTTGGCGGGGAACGATATTAGCCTCTCTTGGGATGTAATACCGTATGCCCTGTTCGGTTTTTATAACCTTCGATATGTTTTGTGAGGCCCAGAAGTCATGGCGTATTTTTCGAGATAGGTTTTGGGGCCAATTTTGGTCATTTTGTTTGATGGCTTGAAAGAAGACGTCGGCTAGTTCATCAGCGAATTGTTGGTTGGCTAAGCCTAAAGTTTTGTAGGGGATTTGAATCATCAAAAAACATACCATAAAAGATCAGGTAATCCTTAAAAGTTAGGTTTTTGAATCGAGTCGACGCATCAGTAATATTAAATTCTGCTTCTTTATCGATAGACTTCGAAGCGAAGATAAATATCACAGGCATTAATGGCAGAAACATGTCGCGAATCTTTGCGATTAGCATCTGTATGGAAATGTCGTTCTCAAAACAGATCGTCGGCATTTATTTGCATATCCCGTTCCCACCCACTACTATGGACAGTCCATAAGATCCACCCCAAAACAAGGAACTTCCCAAAGCTCTGCAGCGAAAAACAATTTCCCCGTGTAATAAAGTATACGCGTCTACGCGTAAAAAAAAGGATAAAAATAAGACATAAAAATTACAAGGGTTTTTAAGTAATTCCAGTGCATTTTCAAAATATGTTGATGAGAACAGATGTAGCAATATACAGATAACACGTTTATCCGTCGACTATCGCTAATTTTCCCGTTATTTTCAGGGTATTCTTTTGCCAACCCAGCATTTTTGTTTGCCCACCTCTCTGCCTCGCATAATTGGGCTGCTTGAGCGGTTGATATTATACGGATCAGGTTACCGTAGAAGCCCCCCCCCCCGCCGGCTGTATGTTTTGCTTGTCGTACCTATATTTTTGAGGTATTATGGGGTGTTCGAGCAGCCCAAAATATAAAATGTTTTACACCGTTTTATCGGGCTTTTATCTTTCGCTCTCACTCTCGCTTTATGACTCGAGCTCCAGTTCAGAATATTGCAAATTAAATAAAGTTTGTCGGTAGAGTAAATATCAGGGAAAGTTATTTTTTGAGGCAATTGTATTTTAAGGTACTTTTCAGTAAGTGCTTCAGTACTGTCGTAGGTGCTCTGGAACGTTTCCCTAGCTCCATCGATCTCTCTATCTCTCTCTCCCTCCCCTCTCTCTCTCCCCTCTCTCCCTCTCTCCTCTCTCTCTCTCTCGCTAACCTTAAAGCTTTTTAAAAACTTTGACAAACCTCACGTGCCATTCCAATAAGTACAAGAAAAAAAAATTTGGGAAAATTGGATTTTTTAGGGCATGTGACTTCTTTAGGAACGCTTATCCTACTATGTCCAACAATTTTTAGCTAAATGCGCCCTGTGTGGCTCGACCTACATGGGGACCACCCATCGGAACGTGTTGGGTGGTCCCGCCACGACTAGCTTTCCACGGACTTCCCAGCCCCTTGGCCGCGAGAATCCCCCACTAAAAAGTGGCCCCATGTAATAGAAATTTCACCCAACTACTGTAGGTTTGTATTTTAAGATCATTAAAATAAATTAATTACACGAACTGGACGAATTTTATCGCTATTCATGACTTTTTTGATATTGGAGATTTGGGTGTAGCCTTGAGGTTTTTCAGACTTTGTAACGAGAGATCCAAAGGCCTCTTGTGTTTCTCGAAAGAAAATGTGAATGGAACGGCTTAATGCTACAAAAGAGAGAGAGAGAGAGAGAGAGAGAGAGAGAGAGAGTAGGAAAGAGAGAGAAACCGCATCACCGGTTCCACCACAAATCGCCTGGCTTTTCAACAACCGGAACTCGGGTTTACAACTCTCACCACCCAAGCCGCCCCCTCAAACAAAATGTAAATTTTATGGGTTGCTGCCATTGCTGGTTGTAAAAAGGCAATGCCTATGTAAACGAGACTATTGTGGTTATTTTAAAGGAAGCCTGCCAGCAGGATTTTTTTAATGGGTTGTCATCAGCACCTTAAAGAAACCTCGAGTTAGAAAAACACCTCCTTTTAATGCATAATTCTCTAAAATCCCTGATACTTTTTCAAAAAGCCACCAATCCTCTCGAATCCCCAACGGCGCGCCCACCCAGGAGAGCTTATTTGAACGTAGCTTCCGTTTCCCACGCGATCCGCTCAGGGGTCCCTTTCGAGAGGGCTTCACCCCAATAGTCTTGCTATCTCTCTGTCTCTCTATTTCCTAGTTTCTCTTCCCCGCAGAAAAGGGTCACGATTGGGCAATTAACACCCAGAGGCGTTTACCGGCTAAGTACTATTTACCCTCATCACAGCGGGGAGGGGGAGGTTTTGGTAGGGGGATTCTGTCAGTTTTACCTGAACGGTCTGAATTTCCGCAAGGATTTTTGCTAGTATGCCTTGTAGGTGGTAGAGCTGTCTGACCTCTATATTATTTTTTACGATCATTACTGCGTGGTGGAGCGCTACACTCAATATATTATTGTATAATTCACTCAATTATATCAATATAATTGAATTCTAGATTTTAGAGACAGAGAGAGCGAGAGAGAGAAAGACAGAGAGGTAGAGAGACAGTTTAGAGAGAGAGACAGTTTAGAGAGTTAAATTTTTTGAGATCACATCTCTTATCTATACCCTCTCCAATACCAAGATCTATCATTTTTCTTTCTAACCATTGCCTTACCAGCATAAGCCTAAGCTAATATATAACTTGGTCCTGTCTACTTTGACTTTAATTTCATTAGAGCAGCCGGCAACCCATTTGCGTAATTGCGTCAAGGCATTTTTGAAATCCCCAAAATTTCCCGATTCCAATTAAACCAACCCCCCGACAGCCGCCAAGCTCCCCCAAACACACCCCCCAAAAAGCTCCCAAAACAGAAGCACCCTGTCAAGAATGGGAATAGCCTCAAACAAAGCATCCCGAGAAGTGGGCCCCCCTTTTTGGCGGGGAAGAAGCCGTCGTAGGCCCCTTTTTGGTCCATACCATTGGCTTGTCATTCGACCCTCGTCTTTCTTTGAAGACGTTCCCCCACCGCTGGACCCGCCAAAAAACAGTCCCCAGCCTCTCGGGGTTTAGCTTTGAGGGTTTATACTGTTAATGGGGTTTTTGGGGTTTAGTACTGTAGCGTACTGGGACGCCGTAGGCAAGTATTGTGTCGATTTTGAAGCCCGCCGATTTCCTAGCGCTAAATGTGCTGATACCGACTATACATTCATTTATCTTTCCAAAATACGGAAATAAAGTTTCAATTTCATATTGTAAAATTACCCGGCTTTTCCGAATTTTTCCACATGCATAAAACGTTCGGGAAAATGCGTGTTAATAAATTTTATTTTACAAACTCATACATTTGCATTCTCTGTTTTAACTTTAAATGTTTAAATGGCAAAGTTTGGAAAAGTCGAAACTTTGGTCAAAAGCGACTATTTTGCTTGAAAAATATGTATTTTAGACAGTTTTTAATTAAACTTTGTCAGTTTCCACGTTTAGAAATAGTAAAAACCGTCTATAAATGATGCATTTATTCATATTTCAAAAATTAGATCCTCAGAAAAAGTTTCCCTCCCCCGATAATGCCAAAGAACCCGATTCCCCATTCCGAGGTCTCAATTTCCAGCCGGCACCATCGTTGCCCTGTTAGATCCACGGTCCTTTTCCCCCCTTTTCTCAAGATGACGCGCAATGCGAAGTGGCCGTTGGGCTTAGGGGTCCCGTCCGCATTGTTTGGTTTTGTTTTCTGTGGCATAGAGGGGGAAGGGTGGGATGGGTGGGATGGGTGTCGGTGGCCGGTATGGTTGCCCCGATCTGCCCTGGGTAGATGATGTCGCGTGTTCTTTGCCTTTTTCCCGCGCGTGAGCCGCCCCCTTTAACCCGGGCGTGACTCGGTTTTTGCATTCTTTTTGGGTACGGTAGGTGGGGAAGGGAGGGAGGGTACTGAGCTGGCTGGTCTTCTGAAGGGGGGTGGGGGTTCAGGAACACATTCTTTCGCATCGTTTTTTGATAGGGTTAGAGTATAGTTTTTCTTACATTCAAATGATAGGCTTCCTTTAATGCGCAAATTCTGGGCTCAAAAAATGATTTGAAAGGACCGTTTAAGGCATGGGTATTCGTCATTTTTAAGACTAGAAGTTCTACAAGCATGTAAAGCAAGGCCGGCGCTTTAAATTAATTTCAAGCCGCTGTCAACCCTATCCACAGCCTCGATTTTACTACTCCCGCGACATGCGACGCGTACGCGCCTGAATTCCGTGGAAACGTCGCGATCGTAATCGATTACGCTATGGAAGGGACGCGTATTTTTTCCAATATCGTCAGTTTACCTTCCAGGTGTACCCTTACCATTAATGCGTAATACTGTATTAATACTGATTTTTTACGTCAGTTCCAGATGGCAAAATCTAGAAGCTTTCGCCTATAAATGTCGGAATTCCACACTTTCACCTAATTTTCCTCAGAATTGTCCTTGAACATACCTCCTCCCATTCCTGGCATATTTTTACCCACCCTCGTTTCCGGTTCAAAAAGAGCACCCCAGCAGCTTTTCCTCCCCCCTGGGCCCTGTTGTATGCCCCCTCCCCCACCTTCCTTTGGCGTCCGTTAAGCCTTCGTCCGAACACGGTCCCCCCCCACCCATCCACTGAATATTTCCACAAACATCCTTCTTCCACCGGACACCCACACAGAACAACACAGCTGCCTGTTTCCTGGCTTCTGAATGTGTGCTTGAAAATTTTTACCAATGATTTTAAGGTATCTCGGCTGGCTTAAAAACCTGAAAAACATTTCCAAACCCCCGAATGCACTCTTCTAGTCACCGAACATGATCTCCGAACATTTCCCCCTAAAAATACTCGAGAGAAACATTCTGAGCCCCCGCCGGGTAAGGAGCAAAAACTCGGTGATTCTTACGAAATTGATGATGCGAGCCAGGAGGCCTGCGCGCTGCACGCGGGGCGCTCGAGCCGAAAATCCGAAAATGGGGGGGCCGCGCGTGACGACGCTCGTTTGGCGTGATTTTGTTTTTATGCTCCGAAAATAGGGGGGTATTTAGTGGGTGGTTTGGGTTGAACTTTTTGAGCGTTATCTGGATACCTTAGGATGCGGGTGATGGGGAAGTCGTGTCACTCTCCCTTTAAGAAGTGTTTAGTTAACTCTGAGTTAAATAGAAGGCTAAAATTCCTCAATTGTTCTCTGCTAGTCAGCCCTTTCCTAAAGATTCTCTGCTAGCCCTTTCCTAAAGAATCTCGGCTGGGCTGCATTTTTCCAAAGAATCAATGCTAGCATGCCCTTTCCTAAAGAATCTCTGCTAGCCTGCATTTTCCCAAAGCCTGCCCGTTCCTGAAAAATTACTGCTAGTCTGCTCTTCCAAAGAAGTCCGCCCTTCTCTAATGAATAGCTACTATTTTGCCTTGAATTCCTACGGTTTCTATGCGAATGTTCTCTTTTCCTAACTGATCTCTGCTAGCTTGCCCTCGTATCGAAACTGTCACTGCTAGCATGCCCTGCTCATCCTCAAAAATCTCTGCTAGCCTGCCCTCATCCTTAAAAATATTAACTTCCAGTTTTCATTCATTTAAGACCCTCCTCCTCCAAACTTTTCCCTTATCTGGTTGACACCCCGCTGGTATGAATTTAAGATGCCTTTAGGGCTACGCTTGACTCCCATTGTTGCCATTCATCCCCCCACAGAAACCCGCACCCATTCTGAAGGGGGGGGGATTCGTTTCGGTTGCCTTTCGGAATGAAAAGGGAGAGGAGGGCAGGGCAGCTGCAGAAGAGAAGGGTCTTCAGAACCCGGTGGAGACGGTCGTGGTGGATGGCTGGGGGATTAAGGGCATTGTGTGTACAGAAGCCATTCCACCATCACGGCAACCATACCACCCTCCACCTCAAATGCCATACCATCCACTTTCGCTGCGGATTTTACCTTTTGGAGGCTTCGGTTGTCAGGCTAAATGTTGAATTTTCATGTGGCAAAATTTGCGTAATACCGATTTCCTATTCCGGATGTGTCATTGTCCATTTAAAAAATGTTGAGTAAAGAATCTTTGCTAGCTCGCCTTTCCCTCAAAGAATCACCAATTGTATTGTACCCATTTGCATAGTACCAACGATATTTACTACCTTATTTAGACATAACACCAATTTACCAATCAACGCTAAAAATCAGCTAATTTACATGACACTCACTTTGTATCACGGTCCTTTTACAGTACCCGATACTCACCATTCCAGTTCTAAACTATTTACGATACAGTAAGCCCACTACTGATTGAATATTCCTCGAACATTGAATACACCTAACCCAGGTGCTGTGCGCGAAAACCCTTTCCCCCCAGGTTTTTGCCGACCAAACGGTGTCGCTAGGAAGGGCACGGAACCCATGGAGGAGGGCATACAAAAAGGCTGCATGCAATTAGGGGTGCCCGTTTAGGCCCAACAATTGGATGCGGAGAGGGAGGGAGAGCGCGAGGTTAGAGGTCATGGCAGGTAGCTGGTATGCATATACCTTTAAACGGGACGGTCTAGGATGTATTTCCTAAGAGACCTATGCCAGCTTGCCATTTTCTAAGGGATCTCTGCTAGCATCCCATTTTCTCAATAATCTCTGCTGGCCTGCCAGTTCCTAAAGAATCCCTGCTAGCCTACCATGTCCTAAACAATCACAGCTAGTCTGCCGTTTCCTAAAGAGTCACTGCTAGCTTGCCATTCCTAAAGAACCACTGCTAGAGTACCAGTTCAACAATCGTCTCTGCAAGCCTCTCATTTCCCAAAAAATCCGTGCTAGTCCCTATTTTCCTTACTACACTCTCCAATCCCCCATTCCTAACAAGAGGCTTACTCTTCAAGTCTCGCCAAAACATGCGGATTGTCCATAAGCCCAGTGTTCCCTGGGGTAGAATGGCCTTTTGGGCGTGTGTTTTGAATAGTGAATTGACAGGCCGTGTTCCCCTAGAAGGTCAACCAAGGGGGGAAATCGGACACAGCGACAGACAACTGGCCGTTTCGCTATATAACCTAGTTCGGTGGTGCCCGAGCTGTATCCGGTAGTTTATTGCTTGAATTTATGGTGGGTATGGATTTTAAAGGAGGAGGGGTGCTGAAGGCATACTTTAATTTATAGGCAGCTCGCCATGATATGTAATTTTCTGGTTTTTTTAGTGTTATTAATTTTTAAAATACTGGATTTTAAATGTTGACAAATTTGTATGCATAATAAAGGTTTTGTTAGACGATATAAAGGGGAAGCTGAGTGGCAGGCTAGCAAAGACTCTTTGAGAAAATTAAAAAAAGAGGAAGGTTAGCAGAAATTCTTTAGGATATACATCCAAATGTAATCTAAGCTAAATTTTCGTAGTTTGGTTCTAAAAATATCGTGCTTAATTCTAAAAATTTCGCAAAAATTCTGGTTTATTCTAAAAACAGCGATAACTTGAAACCTATAAATTAGCATACTGTAGATTAGAACGAATTTCGTATATTGCCTATTATGCCCCTTAAATTCCAATTAAGCCTGGCTTGTACATCTATCCATCCCAGAAATGCCCTCGGGTCACGGCTAGTGCGGATTTGCACAGTGTGAAGGGGCTCTTCCCCCCATTGAATCCACTCGAGACCCGATCCAATCACAATTCCCATAGTCGAGGCCGATCCCGACCCCCCCCCTTCCACAATCCATTCCGGGTCTATCGCTTCTCTAGGCAAACATTCGCACAATCCCCCCAACCATTCAAATCCTTTCCAAAGCTTTAGTTATTTTGGTCAAAATTCGAAAGTTACACATGTTACCCCACCTTTAAAAATCCTCATTTTTGGAAATTCCTGGCGCTCCAGCTTCATATCTGGCGCGTATTTACTGCCGCTCCAATTGGCATTCGGCTCGCGATTTCAGTCCGCGCGTTCGACTCTTTTTTGGCTTTTCGGGTTCCTCTTTGGTGTCCTCCATTCCTCATCCAGCAACTTGCCGCCGGCATTTTTAGTGTTTTTGGGTGTTATTCGGAATTAACAAGCAGTGTGTCTTAACGATTTTAATTTTATGTATTTAAATTTTTAGTAATCGGCATGATTTGTATTATCGTAGTGATCAACCTTCGATGGAGCAATTTTACAACCTGAATTTTTGCGATTTTACATCGTTTTTTACAATTTTTTCGGCTTATCCGCCCTCCCGGTCAAGTTGTCAATCGAGTAGATGAATTGGTTTTTGAAGAGGGGGTCTAGTGGTGGTTGTGGTGTGGATCAAGGATGGGATTGTTGGGTGAACCGGTCTGCCCCCATGCTCCTCTGGATCGCCATGCTGTTAACACGAACTGTGTGGCCGTCGACACGGAGACATACAATCCTCAAAATCTCTCAGATCGAACATTTTCCTCAGGAACCTTTGCTAGAGCGCCTAGGCCTGAAAATTCACTTTAGAAGTCTTCTTTGTGAACCAAGTGTCTTGCTAGCATCCCTAAGTCTGAAAAAGTCAACTTTTTCTCCTATTCTCGACCTCCAGCCCCCATTAATGGTCGAGGGCTATTTGGTGGGAATTGAGGAGCTCATCTCTCTCTCTCTGATTCTCTCTCTCTCTCTTCTCATGTTTTGTTGTCTTGTATTCGAGCCCTCCAGCGGGTACGCGTACCTGCTGTTGGGGCTGAAGAGTGTGGTAGGCAGATAATTGCAGCTAGTTGCCTAGTCTTCTTTCCGGCTCTTCTCTACCATCCACCCCCAACCAACCAATGCTTATGACTACCCGGTCCCTCAGGCACGAGCCGCCCTTTTTTTCTCGACTTTCACGCGCTCCCGTGCAAAACTATTACTATACTCTCGCCTAGGGGGAAATTTGGGAATTGGAGTTTTTCGCTTTCTCCTTTTCCTAAGCCAAAGTTAAGACTAAGCTAAGTTTAAGTTAAGCCTAAACTAAGCCTTAAATAAACCGAAGCCATGCCTAAGTCCATATGGCTAAGCCTATCTCAAGTCCAAGCCTAAGTCAAAGCCTAAGCCATGCCTAAGCCAAAAATCTAAGCCCGCAACCCCTCCAGCCTGCCAAGCGGTCGCGTTGCGTCTCGCGATCTCGAAAAACCCCCGTGTTAGGCCTTGCCAACCCATTTAAACCCAAGAAAACACATTCACCCTTTTCGGGCCAAACTGTTACTGAATAAACTCGGCCACCCTAGCCGCTTGAGATATTTTATGGGTTAGAATCTTTTGTGCCCCCGCCCCCGGAGGGGCCGCACAACGGTTTTTGCCCCTGGCGGGCCGGGTTGACCTGGAATGGGTGAAGAGATGATGGAGTGCGTGTTTGCAAACCTGGGGCCTAGCTGGGGAGGCTCTTACAATATTTAATTCTAAATTTAAAATGCTTTTTCCTCCATTTTCAGTTTTTCTTGAAGCTTGGCTTTCAAAAGCTTCCTATTAACAAGCATGAGATAGTTTTTTCGCAACTTTTTAATGTCATATAATGGAATTTTCATATTTTTACAGTATCCCATGTTTTCCTACCTTTTACTACCTTCCAAATGCTACTATCTGCCCCCATTGCCGTTCACCTTGAAAATCCCCCAATTTTTTTCCTCAATTCTCTTTAATATCCAACAACACCCCTCCCCCTCTACTGGCCTTCAACCTTTCTAAAAGCGGGGATTGTGGCTTGGTGTAAATTACGGGTGACAGCCCCCCTAACCCCCCTCCTCATACCCACCACCCAAAAAGGGTGAGCAAGAACCTGAATAGGAGACAATAGTCAGAAGACCTTGATGGGGGGACAGAAAGGGGGACCTAAGCCGAGACCGCACCTTTAAAGGGAAATAGCCCTTCACCCCCCTAATGCCTCTATTCTCGACATTTGCATATGACCTTCTGCTATAGATATTGGGGGGACAACGGCTGGCCACACCCTGCTCTACAATGATCTGCGAGTTTTTAGCTTAACGCAACGTTCCTGTAAGCCGGCGTAAAAATTTCTCATGTTTCTTGTTGCTGTATTTATGCTAATTTCGCGATACCATCCCTTTAACGCTAATTTTTGGATTTTTTTTGGTTTAGCACGCCGCTTTCCAAATTTATCCATTCCTACTGATAATCTGAAAATTTTTATTTTTGTCTGATTTTTAAATTTACATTTTAATAAGAATAGCATCGTATATTTTTTATTCTCCCATATAATAATTGTTATTAGTTTTTCCGTGTATTTAATAAGATAAAAATGGAAAAGCAAAAATAAAAAACCCGGTATTTTTAATGTTTTGGTCAAAGTTTGATTTTCAACCCTTTCAAGCTACGATTTAGTTTACATAACCTATTTAAATTTTGCGCTGTAATTTTCGCAACATGTTAGTACCGCCATTTTTTTCCAGCAATAATTCCTTCAAACATTTGCAATTAACCCTTATCAACACTGACCGGGTCACCGGTTGTTTACTTACAGGTTGCCCTCCCCCGATGTTCCTCTTATCTAATTTATCACGAAATCACGCTGATTTATTAAATTTTTTGGGGTTTCCAGGTTGAAAACTTGAACCCACTGCCATCGGCGGCAAAAACAGGGGGGTGTGGACTTAGGAGGGCCACATTTGAGGGCCAATATTTGGCATTTCTTGGGCCTCTTGGTCTCTATTTGGCCCTGACATGAATGGGGCGGCAACTTTGGATTTTGGTAGTGGGGTCTTGGGCGTTTAGTTGAATTTTTATGTCGTAACTGATTTATCAACCTTTAGAATGTTTTAAATAGGTTTTGGTGATAATTTTGGACATTTTGAAGGGGTTGTGAAGTGAAAGATTTATGGATTCACCATCTTTAGCGAGTTAGAGCAGTTAGTAGTCGAAAAATTTAATTTTTATGGGGTCCGACTTCCGAAAAGGTTGTATTTCCGCACCTGCCTTTTAAAGGGCTTGTGAAGTGAGAAAATCTCTAGATAAATCTCTATTTATTTTTTAAGTACATATTTTTGTATCTCATCCATATACACTTAAAATACGATAATTTATGACTTAAATAGATTAAATATAATTTAAAGTTATATTTCTGCATGATAAAAACCACAAAATATGTCATGTAGAGTTTTCCAAGGCTCAACATTTTAGCTCAAGTTAAGATATCGTATTTTAAAGGGATTCTGAAGGCAAAATCACTCTAGTTAAATTCGGTTCCGGAATTTTTAGCCCTTTAATCCGTATCAAGCCAAAAACTCCCTGATTCTTGTCGTGACACCCCCCAAAAACTCATACCATAACCGGGGGACATACTCGATTTACCACCGCCAATTTCATGCGCACCCCCCCCCCCCCATCCCCCTAGCCGTTGATCCGACCTGTTTTGGTCAAAAAATGCACACACCAAAAAATGGAGAGCCCCCTGTGGGGTGGATAGGGTGAGGGAGAGGCGCTTTCGGTGTGCCGATGGCTACGCCCGGATTTGCATAATCCACTCCAGCGATCTGCCACACGCCCCAAACGCACTGCCTCTCCAGCCGGGCGAAATTCGGACGATCCAATGAACGAAACGAAACCGCCCCCGGGGCTGGCAGCCACTCATTTTTCACCTATTATCACATTAATGGAGGCTTTCGCTGGATAGTCATTGCCGAAAGCTTCTGTCATGCCATTTTGCTTATTGCTTATTTGAATCAAGAACATTAGAATGTCCGTACTAGACTTTTAGCAGGGGGAACTAATTTTGTTTTCTGTCTATTATGCCTATGTTAATATTATTTGTGTATTTTATCATGTTTTGACCACTCATTGTTTCCTTAAAAGTTACAAAAAATATGCTAAGCGTTTTTGAAATTCGAAAATTTTTTAGCTAGCATTTTTTACAGATTTTGGACTAAAAAGTCAACGTTTCAAACATTTTAAAATTTCTTTGAGCTTTTTATGTCTAAAAAGTGTGTTAAATGCTATAAAAAGGTTTTTGGCTATAGAACCGTACAGGGATTACTGTGTAGTTTCCTCCGCCTGCGAACCCCCCCGCTAACAGTCCAGCACCAAACTTTTTGGTCTTTCATAGCCTCGAGTTTTCAAAAATTCACGAATTTGCAGGACCACAAGCTTTCAGATTTGGCAATTTCCATAATTTCTAATTTTTAGAATATATTTCGGCAATCAGCTCTATTTTGAAAACTCCGGAAAATGCATAGCGACTCATGCAATTTTCGAAACTCAGCAAATTCGAGGTTTTTGCCTTGATCCTTTTGTGTGCACAGAATTCATTTTATTTATCAGAATCAAGGCAATTCGATTATTTACATCCTTTCTTTTATTTCTAAAAGAATGGCGCTCCGAAAATGACTGGCCCCTGTTGATATTTTCTTTCGTCACGCACTGATGCCGCGGGTTGACGACTGTCGCCTGACATTCCTGGATTTTGGCACATATTTTTTTGTTTATTTTTCTATACCTAATTCCTTTGCTTTTAAATCTAGTTTATTCGGAATCGAAAATTTTTCCCCTATAATTACAACGCTCAGCTTCTGCTCTATTCCATTAGCCGATGGCTATGGCGGGCTTATAGAGGCGATAAATCCTAGTGTCCCACTTCCCTGGCCGGGCAGGCGGAGAGCGATTGAATACAGACATATCCCGCTGAGCCCACCCCTCCTGGTATACACCAATATTATCCTTTCCCAACCGCCCTTTATCCCTCATCGCCCCCTCTCTCTGCTGTCAAACCACGTCCGGTTCGAGTCGCTGGAAAGTCGCCTGGTTTTCACTTGTGTTATGTTCAAAATATTGAGAGACGTTCACGCCTGTAAGATTCAGCTGGAATTTTTGTTGGTTTTTCTCGCTTTCTATCTCTCTCCCTCCCTCTCTCTCTCTCTCTCTCTCTCTCTCTCTCTCTCCCTCACTCTTTGTCTATGCTTCTAATGTTTTAAATACCGCTATAGAATTGCGCTGTTCCTTATATTTTTTTATCGCCGTTTTGTAAACATACATAACTGCAGCTATGCACCCTATTCGGCAACTTCCTATGAACGCTTATAACATTTTCTCCAGCCGTCTCTCTCTCTCTCTCTCCCTCTCTCTTTCTCTCTGTCTGTCTCGCTCTCTCGCTCACACTCTCACTCTCTTGGTGTCTCGGTCTCTCCCGCTCTCTCTCTCTCCTCTCTCCATATCTCCCATTTTTCAAGTACAGCTCTATTTTACATGCCTATAAATCCCTACCCATCCCTCCTTTCTCTCCACATTGCTATATCCACCCTCCTTATCACCGTTCTGTCAATATATCTGATGCTCCTCATCATCCACCCTATTCCGCGACTTTCCATTTCACATCCTTTCCATTCTCGAGTCTCTCTCTCCCCGCCGTTCGATCTGCTTTGATCTTTATTCTGGAATGAATTTATACTTGTTTTCCTCTCACGGATCATGATCATGCTCATGATCACAGCCCCCGGTTTTTACAGCGCGCATGTTTTCGGGGGGAGTCAACCCTCGATTTGGGTGTACCCGCGATTTTTTTGCAAATTGGTTTTTCCCTTTTACAACTAAATTATTTAATTTTTGTATTAATCTAATCCTTTTTGTGATCCCGAAGTATCCAAAATAAATTTGAAATCTCTTCCGTCCTCTAACTCCCATAATTCTTCAAGCCCCCGGCCTTTTTTTCCACTGCCGCTTGACCTGATTTGGGTGCCAATTTTTTCGGAAATTAGCAACGTTCCCCCCGCATTCCATGGCTCTCCGTATCCAGTCCCCCTCTTCAAGGTCGACGACCGATTTTGACATGAATTTGGTTCTAAATTTTGTTTTATTAAATTTTATATGATTTTATTTATTTATTTATTTTAGAAAGAACGACTGCGTGATTGATCGATTCGAAGCGCTTACCCCCGGGGATCCGCCCCAGAAAAATGTTTTGGGAGGATTGGGTCGACAGGGCCCTGTCCTGTTTCAATAAGGACAGGGATAAAGAGGTATGTTTTTAGACTATACTTATGCTGAAAATTGGTTGTTTGTATTGTCATCAGCCCTTTAAAACACCTATTCTACTTTGTAATATTAACAAAAATGGGATTAGAATTATCACTCTCACTCTCATTCTCGCTCGCACTCTCTGCCTCATGCTCACTCTTTCTCCCTCTCTATCTCTCTTCTCTCTCTCTCTATCTCTCACCCTCTCACTCTCTCCTCTCTCCCTCTCGTCTCTCTCTCTCTCTCTCTCTCTCTCTCTCTCTCTCTCTCGCTCTCTCGCTCTCCCAAAACTCAAATTAAACCAAAAAGGACATACTATAGGTAACATTTTTACATGTAACTTTGCAGTCCTTTCCTTTAAAGCAACACTCCTTATTTCCAGCCGGCTGTCCCAATCCCGGTCACCGAACTTGACCCCCTCGAATTTGCCGACGATGAAAGACTCGACAAGTCTTTTCAACGATTTTTGGTAAGCAAATTTATCTAAGAAAAATCACGGGTTAAGGCTGAGCTCGACTTACCGCCAGAGAAACAGGACGAAATGCTCAGCCAATCGCGCGAGAAGAAGATTTCGATGTTGCATAAACATGCGGTGGGTTCTTATTAAGAAGTTTAGCTCCAAAATACACGAAAACATTTCATTGCGTAATCGATTGGGGTCCGACAATTCTTTAATTGTTAGTTTTTCTGATTTCCCGGCGCATTTTCAAACAGTTCGAGTTAAGTTGCTCATTTGATCGCGAGTGAAAGCGAGATAGAGAGGGAGAGAGAGAGAGAGAAAGAGAGAGAGAGAGAGAGAAGAGAGAGAGAGCGAGGGAGGGAGAGCGAGAGGGAGATGGAGAGAGAAAGAGAAAGAACGTTCTGACGAATAGGTTTATAAAACTTCCCTGTCGGTTTCCAAACTCCTATTCCATCGAGATCATGAAATCCCCTTATTATTACCCCCTAAATACCCCCCAACACCCTAAGTACCCAACAATCGCACTCGAATCTCTGGCCCCTGCAGAACTTCCGGGGAGAAGCCGAGTGAGGAAGGGAGTGGATGAAGATGCTCGGGGGTAAATATCCGCCATCGCCCCATCCAATCGGCACCCCCGATATCACTTCTTTGAAAAGAGGGCGAGAGTGAAGGGGGGATGGAGAAAGTGAACGGCTGGATTTGCATATGCCCTCCGACGGGGTCTCATCCATCGTCGCGCACCCAGTCGACTCATTTCCATATTTCACCATCAACCGTTGCTGACAGCTTGACCTGAAGGCGGGTCAGGCCTTTCCTTTCAAGCTAGTGGGTTGTAGCATCTCTAGCTATATTACATATATTTTTAAGATACCATTCTGAGAGAAATTCTATTATTTAAAGGTGTTGATTATGAAGCTCCTTATGTTTACGGCATCGACAGTTTTCAGTTTTCTTTTAAAAGGCCATTAAATGATTTAAAGTAAGCTTTTCCTATTTTTAAAATAGTTATCTATTGTAAGTATCTATTAATTTTCTTACTAGTTTGAATTTTCAGACGCTTCATTTTAGCTTTAAAGGGCTAGTGAAGTCATCTACTAACGGATTCAAAGAGATTTCAGTTTTTGTAGACAGAAGTAGTTTGTCGAAGCTTTTAAAGGCATCTCTTAAGGCGTCCAGATCCACACTTTGACTCAAATATAGTAAATAATGCTCGAAACTGAACTCGTAGTGTTTTAAAAGCCATCTTAAACACCTATAAAACTATCTCGGTCTAAATACATAAATTTTACCCTAATTTTTACATACCTAGCATTTTTATCTATTTCTATAAGCTATCCAGTTATCTATTAATGCCCCCCACCCCCTCTTTTAACGGCTTCTCCTTCCCTGACCGCTAACCCCCCCCCCCCCACCTCCTTTTTCTACCATAACGTGATAAGGGCGTAAAGTGGTGTAGTGCGTAGCAAGGAGCAGCAGCCAGCCCCCGCGAGCGCGGGGTGGATGAGAAGGGACTTTCCCAGAATGATGCCGCCCCGTAAAATGCGCCGTGAAATGTGGGCGACAATGAGGTTCGGCCGTCGGCAAAAAATCTAGCCATCCAAAAACGGGCGGCCAGCCCCACGACGGGTAGTCGGCTAGCTAGTCTCAAATCCCGGCTTCGAACTGCTTGTGGGCGTTTGGGGCCATATTCTGGGGGTACGGTAGGATAGATGCGTTTTCAGTAAAGCTGATATCTTCAGAGATCGTGGTCACAATTAGAATTTGTTTTTTGGCACTATTGGTGGTACTGGGCTGTTGGCGGGGGAACGATTTTTAACAGTAATCCTGTACGGTTATATAACAATATATAAACTAGTGAAAGCTCAGAAAACAGTTACAAACATTTTCCAAAATTTTACTTTTTGTACAAAACAGGTCAAATTTTTCGAATTTTCTAAAATGTTTAAAAAATTTGCTGTAGCTTTTCAGCAATCAAACCCTACTAAAACTGTTATAAAATACAATATTGTTACTGGCAGGTAGCTAGGCAAAAAATCTAAAATTATTTTTCCCATTGCAAAAAATCCCCCCCCCCCGCTAACAGTCCAGTACCCATCTGATAGGCTAGACTACTTTATAGCGATTAAACGGCTTCCGGGCAAAACTGCTTCTTCACGTAATTTACATTGAAATACCGTAACTTTCAGATCCGCACGAAATACAACAGCTCCCGTTTCCTACAAAAACTTCGCGGATACGCCGACGCGTTCCCCGATCAACTCAACAGCGAAGCCGTCGAATTTTTACAAGATCTGGTGATCGCGCTCAGGACCCAGGATAATAGGTATATTTCTCATTTATTGCGCAATTTTTGTCCAAGCCTCGTTATCAAATATTCATGCTTGTTCCGTGGTGCCCGATTTTTTGGCAAACATTGTCAAGGGGATGACACAGCTCGGTGTGTTCCGTTGCGAAACTCGGGACGGGTGCAAAATTGCGCGTTGGGAAATCGGGGGTGGGGGTACCGGCTGCTGGTAGCGTTATGAGGCAAAACTTGTGCAAGTCATTTGACAATACCTGCTTTATATATCATATTTTCTAAATGTGTTTTTTCACCGACCGTAATACAAAAAATACAAAACAAAAACTACAGTACCCATTTCTATTTCCTCCCTTCCGAACCCCTTTAATGACAATTGGTCACACAGCTGGAAGGCTACCCCAGGACCCATTTATCGTGGTGGGACCCCACGATTTGTGGCCCATCGCGTGATTGGCAGGGAATGGTGCGGATAAAGGGTGCCGGGGGTTGGGGGACCGCGATATCCACATCCATTTCATACCCCCAGGGCACATACGCCCCCCTAAAATGGCCATTAGGCAACATGGCCCGGGGCCCAGGGAATCTGATCTTTTCAAAGTCACGGCGAACGTTGGATTTTATACAGGGGATTTTAAAGGGATTGACAAGTTAGAAAAGGTCAAATATTTTTATCTCTCTCTCTCTCTCTCTCTCTCTCTCTCTCTCTCTCTTCTCTGCTCTCTCCTTAGCTCCACCTCGCTCTCTATAACTCTCATTCTCTCTCTTTGACATTCTCTCTCCATCTCGCTCTATCTCTCGCCCTATAACCCCCGCCTAAACCCGAACACTACATTCCAAAACCTTCCTATTTACAGCTTCGTCCACTCGTTTCTTGCCGAAGGTGGTGTTGCCCTGCTGAGCCAACTCCTGAGGCTTTCCTGGTATCCTTTTCGTTTCGTGTATACTCCCGTTGCTATTTCTAGGTGCGAAGACCGATCTGACTTCACCTTTTTCTTCCTGTCGGCCTTCCGGGCGCTGCTCAACTCTTCGGTAAGCATTTTGGAGCGAGTAAGAGTTTGTATTCATTGTAGTCGGGTCGTCAAGCCGTTCTCGACTGTCCGGAATCACTTCGGAATATCGCGGCTTCAATCGAGTGTTCAGATCCGAAGGCGAAGGTGAGGATTTGGGGGTTTAAAAGAACTGTCAAGGATGGGTTAAGGATATTCCAGCGCCTGTGAGCTCTGTATTTCACAAGGAACACGAGCGCTGCGCGCTTAAATTGAGAATCCATCTGAATTCTCTTTAAGAACGAGCACGACAGCCTCTTAAAAAGGGAAAATGGGACTGGATCACTTTCTCGAAGATGTTCTCAAAACAAGTTGGCTATGGTGACCGTGTAAAGCCAATCATCTCCGTCTTCTCGTCGCTTTCCCTTCGGAGCACAGCCTCACTTGTAGTCGCGCAGAATTTGATCTCATACATGCTTCCAAGCTCCATATTTCCAAGCTTTTTATCATTTTTCAATTTTAAGGGGATTGATAACCTTGAAAAAAGTTGTGTTATGTACCAAGAATTTTGGCATCATATGCTCAAACATTGACCAATAGCGGCTTAGGACAGACGGTTTGTGTCGTCACAAAATATTGCCCGAAACGGCGGGGAGTGGCCAGGAGCGGCTGCGTGGTTCTGAATCAGTATCTGCGGATTGGCTATGTGGCGGCTAGTAGGCCCGGAAACGCGGCATTTAGTTTTTTAAGCGGTCTCTGCTAGCTTGCCTAGGCTTTGGAGACTCCCAAAAATCCATAAGGTGGTTTTAGAAGAATTCTCTGGTATGCCGATTGCTAAGGGGGCATGGAATCAGATAAGTAGTTGTTTAAGTAGTTTCTAATGGCTTACCCGGATTTGCAAAGGTTTTTAGAATATCTCCGATACTTTTTAATAAGTTTTAGTTAAATTTCAAGTCTATTTAGGACCTGAAATCGTGTATTTAAGCTTTTTTTAATCGACTCTGCAAGCTTACCTAGGTTCTAAAAAGTCTGAGATATTTTTTTTCATAAATTTTCAAACGATTTTTTAATGATTTAATGGTTTTACGACGGGGAAATACGATAGCTTGCGTCCAAAATAGTCTTTGCTAGCTCCCCTAGGTTCTAAAATTGTCTTAATAAATTTTTATACATTTTAAAGTTGGTTTTATTTGCTATTTTTAGGTCTCCCCGACTAGCGTATCCCATCATAATATTCCGTTATTATTTCGGGGCACCGGGTGCAAATTGAGCGTGGGTCTATGGGGGGTCATTGATACCGGAGGTAGTAGTCCAGCGTACAGGAAAAAAGTAAACAACGCCATTGAGCGCATTGTTGTTACGGGCGGGCGCGCCACGCTCCTCAACCCTACGACCACGCGTGGCTCCTATGTACTAATTGGTGCATTGCGTTAATTAGATTTTGAACTCGCTAGATTGAAAATTTCAGGTCGTCTCCGCTGAAGTGCTGTCCGGACTTTGTTTTGTGCCGGAAATTGGACATCGAAAAGTGCTAACTGCGATCACGGACGTGAGTTTAGTGAAATTATAATGTATTTTGATTTGCAGTTAGTTTCACAAAATTCTATTCTGCTGAAATATCGTTTATCGAAGCTTCGTTTTGTCGAGATTTCGAAAAAAAACCGACAAATTGAAATTTCGAACAATCTACATTTTGACCAAATTAAAATGGGCCCTTTACTTTACTTTCCGAACGATTCCTACCAACTTTAATTGTCTCCCTAACCGTGTTTTGGTCACCTTTGTTTCAAAACTTCCTCTCCCAGCCAAAATATACTGTAATCGACCACAACAGGAATCAGTCATTCCCCCATTTTTCATTGAATCTAAAATCTAAAAATTTAAACCTACCAATGGCCCTCTATAATTCTGTGCAAAAATTTGGTTCTGTAATTAGTTTCTATGCGGAAAAAGTAAGTTGTGGTTAGTTTTCTTGGCTTGCCAATCCCTTTAAACCCCCGATCTGCCCAAACTTTCACCGAAAAACCAATATACCCAGCCGTAAAATGAAGCTCTCGAGGTGTTCCGGCCCATTTGACCCTAAAACTAGGCCCAACAATCGCCTTTTCTAAGAACCCCCTTTTGTGCACCGATAGGCCGTGTTTGCCATTTCGCCGCCTCCCCCTACTTTCGCCCCGCGCTGCGAATTTGCATATTTGAGAGGTATCCCCCCAAGGGCAGATGCTTCATAAGGGCTCTGGAAACATATTTGCAACATTTCTTCTAGGCTTCACAGCTGATGGGCGAGCGTATCCGGTTCCAGAAGCTGCTCGAGGCTTTGCATCGAACATTTTCTTGTGATCGACAGACAGATCGTGTACGGACGGCGGCGATTGGGTTGATAAATGCGTTATTGAGTACCGGACCTTCGGAGGTGAGTGAGCATCTTTTTTTACACTTTAAAATACCTTCAATGATAATTTTTCGATTTTCCAAAGGGAAAACCCATTCACATGCCTTAAAGAAACATCCAACTCCCAGCTTTTATGAAAAAGCAAAAAGCTTGTCAAGGTCGGGGGTCGAACCCGGGCCTTGTGCGTGGCAAGCGAGTACGAAACCATTGAGCCACCAGACCACTGCGAGCGAGACAGGGGAGGCCCCCTTCCCCGAGGGCGGACACTATCCATACGTTAGGAAACAGTCTTTGCTAAAAATTGGGAGGTGAATGTTTCATTTAATTGCTGTTTAATATGCTGCATTAGCAGATTTCTATGCTAATTTTTCAACGTAAAATTCCTTTAATTAAGGGTATATATTTGATGAAGGACAACCCTCATACCCATATCCCCATTACCCTATTCCATCCACCACCCCCGATTCTTCGTCTCGGATTTCCCCTCGAATGCCCCGATAAGAAGGGTGCGGGGGTGAGAGACATATCACATCTCCATGTTCAACCCGCGCACAAACATTCGCACCCATTCATACACCCCATCCTCGTTTTGGGACAATTCTCGCTGATTTATTGCATAACTCGCATAGCTTTCGGCATTTATAGCGTGTTCTCGATTTTAACCAGTCATTTTAAATTTTTGAAAATTAAAGAAAGAAAGTGTGTAGGGTTTAAAGATTTATTATCGTTAAATTTTAATTCCCAGTCTTATTTTTCGAATAATTGCATGTTTTGTGAAAATTTGGTTAAAAACCTTATTTTTAAATGCATATTTAAAGCTTAGCTTTTATTTTTCAGCCTTTTCTAAACCCATCATGACTTCCTAGTACCTTTAAAACCCCAATCAGCCAAACTATAACTATAAAAGCACCCTATCCCTGTCCCCAAAAAACTCCCCCAATCAAATATTAATCTAGTTCCTTACTGCTTCATCCCGTGTTTTGGACACATCCATCAACGGATTTGCATCCAAACGGGACCGGGGGCATCTAGCAGAGAGGCTTGACGAATTGCCCCGTCTGCCCCTCCCTATAGCCTCCGAAATGTGATCCCCCTCCCTCCATTCGATGGTCAGACAATCCACATCCCACTGTCCCTTACTGTACTAATAACGAACGGCCGTTTTTTCAGAATTCCGTCGAATACCGCACGCATCTACGATACGAGCTGTTGCTGCAGGGGGTGCAGGAGGTTGGTTTTTCTTGATTTTCTGGGTTTCGGTGCTCCTCAAGAATCTCTGCTAGCTTGCCTGGTCGGCCTTGTTCCAAGAGAATCGCTGCTGGTTTACCAGCCTTTGGGCTTGCTCGCAAAGAATCTCTGCTGGCTCGCCAGAGACTGTCCGGGCTACGGTTTACTTTACCCCCCCCCCCCAGCCGGAAGTTTTTGGCTATAACTTTTTTATTTTACATTATTGTAGGCTCAAATTAAAACTCTTAGTATATTTTTCGACGCTCTATCGAATGGCGTTGCGAAAATCCCGACAAAATAAGCGGAAATACCGACAAATTTGAGGCCCTTCGGCTGTGGGGGGGAAAGTAAACTCTTACCACTGTCCGTTTTCCCCAAAAATCTTTCACAGCCCCTCAGCGGTCCCAAATTACTACCCATTTTTCAGGTAATAGACTCATGCCGCGGCGACGCCTCCCAACGCCTCGACGATCACTTCGATTTGTTTGAGATGATGCGAAAAGAGGATGAGCTGAGCATCAGGTGGGTACCAAATTCCTGAGCGGCCTACCTCAATGGCGGGCAGATAGGGATCGTGGCGGCACCACGAGGGGAGGGATGGGGGAGGAAGTCCAATTAAATTTACAACTTGCGTGTCCCGGCAAGGAGGACGGAGCCACTTTTTTCGTATTGAAATGGTCTGAAAAAGCGGGGTTGGGTGGGGACCGCCGAGTTTATGACGGTCAAGGGGATGGAATGAAAGGAAGGGAAAGACCGTTCGCTTGGAGGGACAATTGGAACGGTCATTTCTAGGGGATTGAGTAGGTTTTTAGCAATAATAATTTTTGGTTGCACTAATAATTGAATTTTAAAAATTGCGCGCTTTAGCGGGGTGTCGGACGACTCGGGAGCATCATCTCCGGTCGATTTTGATAACGTCGTCGGGATGGCTGAGGCTCTGCAGAACAAGCTCAGCTCTACGGTGGCTCTACCACATTTTGCCAGCTTGCTGCAGCATTTGTTTATGGTAAATTACTCGGAATTATTTTCTTTATCTTTATCTTGCACTGTCTCCTTACCTCTCGCTCTCTCTTTTTATCATTCTCCCTATCTCTCGCTCTCTCACTAGCTGTCTCTCTCTATCCCTTGCCCCTTTTTCTGACGGTTTCTCGCTCTCCTCATCTCGTTCTCCATCTCTCTCGTAAAAAGCTTCATTTAAGGTACCATGCGATGAAAAACACATCCCGCTTTGGCGCCTCTTCGACCTCCTCCTCCAACATCTCACCCTCCAAACGACTGTCAACGGCATCACCGATGTTCATCAACCCCTCACCGGCACCGTCGACATGAATGACATCATCTCCAGGTCGTTCAGCACCTTATTCCTTGAAATCTAGTTTTTTAGGCTCCACACCCAATGCGAGTACGAGACGCTGGAGAGAGAGCATGAGCGGCTGAGGGAGGAATTAGAAGCAGAGAGGATGAGGGTCGTTGATCTTGAGAATCGGCTTTCTGATATGCACGATGGGAGATCGACTTTATCAAGGCATGTCCAAGGAGTTGACGTTCGAGCTCGAACTACTGCTAAATTACTCTTATTTTTTTAGAACCTCCGACCTCTCGACCTCCCCATCAGATCCAGGCCCATCTCGACCATCCTCAGCCTGCCTAGACACTCTACCACCAGTTATACCTCCAATCGCAGCTCCTCCTCCCCCACCCCCTCCTCCTCCTCTCTTTGGCAAGCTGCCAATGCCCACCGAAGACGCCAAAAAGAATGTCCCGCCCCGGAAGTCCGATACCAGGACTGTCAATTGGAACAAGGTAATTTTTGCTAAACTCTAAAATAAACGATGCTTTAGATCCCCAAGGAAAAGCTGAAAGGCACTGTATGGGAATTTGCTGATGACGAGAAATTGTACAAGCACGTTAGTCGTAGATTTTCTTTTTAAAATTTTTTTTTAGATTGATCTTGAAGAACTGTCGACCCTTTTTGCTGCGTCGACATCACATAAAGACGACGATAACGAGAGCGTGATGGGTTACAGTATTTCGAGGAAACATCGAGAAGAGGTATCGCACTTCCGGGCAGTATTTTTCAATAAACTTTTAGATATCGGTAATTGACTCTCGCAAGGCCCAAAACTGCACGATCATGCTGTCAAAGCTGAAGATGACCAACCGGGAGTTGCGCAACGTTTTGTTGAGCATGGATGATAAGGGAAGAATTCCGAAAGATATGATAGAGCAGGTAGCAGGCATTTAATATCTAGTTATTTGGTCTAGATGCTAAAATTCCTGCCTACTCGGGAGGAAGGGCAGCAACTTGCGGAGACTGTAGCTCGCTTCAAGACACCAACATGCTTAGCTCTGGCTGATCGATATTTGTATGAAGTGTCCCAGTAAGTGCTTATATTAATTATATATCTTAACAAAAAACACTATCTCTTTTAAATCTTCTATACCTTCATTTTTTAAACCTGATTTTTCAGAATCCCCCGATTCGAACAACGCCTAAAATGCCTCCACATCATCAGATCTTTCAAAGAACGCATCGAACTTCTTTCCCCAGCCCTTCAAGGTATCCAGAATTACCGTAATTTTTAGCTGATTTTAGCCATCTGCCTAACATCCCAAGCCCTATGCAGCAACAAGCGACTTCGTCAATACCTCGCTCTAGTTCTCGCCATTGGAAACTACCTGAATCAGGGGAAACGGAACGGAAATGCTCATGGTATCTAAGAGAATCTGTATAATTGATCCGCTTAGGCTTCACGATGCACTCCCTGAACTCGTTGAACCAAGTCCGTAACGCTACCAGAGGCGATCGAAATCTACAGCATTATATTGCCCAGGTACGGTTTAATCTTGCCTCTAAACTAATTTGTAGCTAATCGAGCGTAAATTCCCAGACCTGGTGAAACTCAAACGCGAGCTCAACTGCGTGTATGAAGCTTCGAGGTTTAAGTGAGTAATTTATTTAACTTATAATGAAGAGTAAACATTACACCTACAAACCAATCCATTTTTTAGCAAAGAAGAAGTGGCAGCCGAGATCCGATCCCTCGAACAATCCATCGGATTCATTCGCTCGGAATTGGCCCGTGCCAAGAATTGCACCCTGGCTGAGGGGGAGGAAGATAAAGAGAATTTGGCGAAGCCGGAGGAGGACAGGTACTCGTGCTCAAAATTTCTGATCAGCAAGATCCTAGGTTCGACGAAGCCGCAAAATCGTTCATTATCTCGGCCACCAATGAGTTCCGGAACTTAGAGGCTCTGTTTGCCGAGATGAAGGGAAAGGTTTGTAATGGAAACTGTGGGCTATAAACTACAAGTTATTACAGCTTGCCTCGTGCGCGAAATTGTTCTGTTTTGATGAGAAGGCTTCTCCGGATGAGATATTTTCGGGTGAGTTAATGTCGCCATATCTTT
This sequence comes from Mesorhabditis sp. LJ9110, assembly GCA_038088335.1. Classification (NCBI taxonomy): domain Eukaryota; kingdom Metazoa; phylum Nematoda; class Chromadorea; order Rhabditida; family Rhabditidae; genus Mesorhabditis; species Mesorhabditis sp. LJ9110. The sequence continues at coordinate 84,041 of JBBGBA010000055.1, forward strand.
AAAACTAAGAAAAAGTCCATTTTGGTATAAGATATCGTTAATTTAAATAATTACAGTATTCGCCAAGTGGCTTACATCATTTACCGAAGCCCATCACGCAATCTGGAGAGAGCAAGAAGAAGAAGAGACGCGAAAACGGCAAACTCTGGCTCGGTCTTACTTCGCAAAGAAGAGTAAGTCGACTTCTTAAGTCATTTTCTTCGCTTTAAAAATATGAAAGCATTTTGCAGAAAATTTTCGGCTTATTGGTAGGTCAGTAGTCCGTGGCGCGGTAGAAAAACACAAAAGACAGCTTAAAAATCCATATTTTAGGCCGCAAGAAGGAGAAGGAGCGCGACTTTGAGCAACTGATCTTCGCGCTCCAGAATGGGGAGCTCTTCTCGGAGGAGTTGGCTCGATTGAGGACTTCTTTCAGGTATAAGAATACATACAACTAACTTTTTACCATAGAAAACTAACGAGCATCTAATTTTTAATTTTCAGGCTCCCTCCCGGCAAAAAACGCGAGAAAACTGCGGCTCGTTAAGAATCTTTATTATCCCCCTGTACATCTCCGATTCTAGCTCATGCTCCTTACTATCTATTCATTCATCCCTTTGGTGTTCCTTCCCCTAAATCTCACACTTTGAACCATAGACGCCCTACCGTAGCCTTAACACAGCCCTCCAAATAGCAATCAGTTAGCTTTAACGTCTCGCCTACCAAATATATCAAGTGTTTTTTGCTTTGCATCTTCTGGCAACCGCTCAATTTTTCGGATCGTTGTGATAAAACAATATATTGTCCAAAACAACCCGTTCTTTCCTGTACAAAAAGCTACTGTATAACGTATACTGTATGCCAGACTCAAAATGTTCAAAATGTTTTTTGTAAAGAATAAAGTTTTGGATTCTAATTTTCTATTGTTTGGCCGCACCGGAAGCGTATGTTTTACTATTTATTAGTTTATATTAAAGAAAATACATGATATGTTACAATAAAAATAAAATATCTTGAGGTACAGCAATTACACATACATACAAGTTACTCCTCCCGGCCGTGTTAGTAGGAAAGGCTGACGTCGTACTTTTGGGAGTACAGCCACGGTAGAACCGGTCCTCCCATTTGGTCGGACATTGGGAACAGACGCTGTAGCCGGAGCCGGAGGAGGAGGAGGAGCACGAGAGGCATGAGGGCAAAGGGATGAGCATTCGCTGACAACTTTCAGAACATACCGCCTGTTGCCACAACTCGTCGTTCGCTATCTGTGTTTACCTGCCATTTTGGAGCTCGGTTTTTGGATGACTTGAGGGAAAACTTGGAGGAGTGGCTAGCAGAGGTTATTAGGAAAGTGTTTTCTCTCTCACGCTCTCACTCCCTCTCTCTCTCTCTCTCGCTAGACTACAGTAAGTCTAGTTGCGGTTTCATAGCTTCAACACCCGTCGATCACTCTCTCACTCTCTCTTGCTTATCGCTATCTCTTGCTCTCTCCCTCCTCTCTCGCTCTCTTTCTCTTCTCTCCCCTTTCTCCTCGCTCTCTCGCTCTCTTGCTCTCGCACTCTCACTCTCTCTCTCTCTCTCTCTCTCTCTCTCTCTCTCTCTCTCTCTCGTTCTCTTCTCTCTCTCACTCCTTTGCTACTCTGGCCCACACATATCTTCAAATCTGATAGCACGGAATTCTGTTATCTTTAAAACCCTAAAAATCTACTCAAAAGCTGAATTTCTCGCGACCCAATACCACTTATTCCACCTGGTGCTCATGCTCACTTTCTGTCTCGAACCCGAAACCCGCAATAAAAAACCGGACGTCAAGGCCGACCACAAATTTGGCTAACACCTCCCCCTTCCACTCTTCCATCCACCGCCCAAACACAGAACGGAGGACGAGAGGGGTAGTATGGTAGAAAGAATGGAAAAAGTGGCATTTATTGGATGTGACGCGCACATAACCTCGTCCTCCTCAACCTCCCCCTCCCCAACCCTCCTAACGTTACGATGCCAGCGATTCTTTCGCGTATTACGGCATTGATATCTGACTGGAAAAGGCTTGTCATCTCCCACCGATCTCCACAATCACCCGACCGGTCCTTCGCCACTTTTTTCTCTTTCTTTTGTGTCTTTTCGCTCTTTCCCAGGATCATCCATTCAATTCCATTCAACTTTCTGGCCTGTCAGTGATGATATATCATTTCCTGTCTTTGGCGTTTGATTAAGGACATACGGAAATCAGTGGGATCTTTGAATGGTCTCAGGAATTATATAAAACTGTTTTCATAAAAAATTTCTTCAATGCTATTGTGCTAACTTGGCTTTTTCTGACCTTAAGAGTTCCTGCCAGTTCCCTCCGCGGTTTCCGATACACACTAACTTTTATTTTCCGTCTACGACCTACCTATTAATATTATAAAAAGTAGTGAATATAATGTCTTTGGTGGTTTTTGAGTGCTAAAAAGTTACAAAAATATCTTTAAAAATTTCGAAAATTGCAACGTTTTTGGCCATTCTCATGGGGTTGCCAAAGAGTCGAACAGTTTGCAAATATTTGTAAGTTTTTTATGAGCTTTTTTTATATCTGAAACGGTGCAAAATTTTATAAAGGCCATACGAGATTACTGGGAAAAATCGTTCCTCCTGCTAAAATCCCCACCCCCGTTAACAATCCAGGTCCCAGAAATCTTCGCGACCTTACGTTCCCCTTCCACAAAAATTGGTGCTTGTTTACCGTTTACTAATTTTTCTGAGGAATTTCGGCTAGATGGCCCAATCCTATCCCAAAAAACCTGGCTAGCTTGCCGGCGTGTTTCCCAAGGTATCTATCCTCCAATTTCAAAATAATTTCAAGATCCCCGTCTTTTCGTAGCTCTTTTTTAAAAGAACCGACCAGAGTTTACCGGAGCCAAGGACAACGATTGCCGGCCAGTCAGGGGCTGCCAAAACGGTAAACAAGCTATTCCCCGCACGCGATCAGCTGAGACTACCTAGTGTTGGACGTCTATTAGATCCTATCTACTTTTTCCTCATTTTTTACTCTAAAAATTTTAATCTCTGATGTATCATGTTTTTCATAAATGCAACAGCAATTAATGTTTTCTCCAAATTTTCATCCCCTCATCTTTATTTTTCAGACCGCTGTAATGGAGCAGTTGGTAGGTGTCGAGCCATTCTCCGATGAAATCCTAAAGAAAGCCGAAAAATTAAAGTAAAAGTTTTTATTGAGTGCCTCAAACCATAAATTCAAGGAACAAAATCGCCGTCCCCTCACAAATCGATTCCCCCTTTTTCTTGGCCAGATTCCTCCGTGGAAATAAAGGTGATGAGGAGCTGACGATTCGCAGATTAAGAGGTATCGATTTTTTTCCCCTACTTAATACAAAATTCAGATTATTTCACACATCGCGCGCTTCTCGGCTACGATAGCCTAGATGATTTGCAAATTTTGAGGAAGATGCCGATCACAAAAGATTGTTTTGAGGTTAAGAAACTTTATAAAAGGTTGCAAATATTCTGTTTAGCGCTTTTCCATCTCAAAAATGGACCCAAGCGTCAGCTCGAATAATTGTCATGTGATTGTACAAAGGATGGAGAGTTCAGATGTTAAAGAGGTACGAAATAGCCGGTTTTCAACAAAATATTGATTACTTTAGATGTTAATACTATAAAAAAATTCAGATTATAAAAATCATCCCGCTGTCCTTCGTGCTGCACAGTTATTTTGCGCTCCAAGAAATGTTTTGTCGGTGTTTGGCAAAGACGGAAAAAGCAACAGGTATATCGATTTGCTATTAGTTAGATATATAGATTACTATGTTTGTCAAAATATTACTTTGTTAAATTATTGTCGAAATTATTATTTTGCACAAATATCATATCATCAACGCGCGGAAATTTCAATTCGCGAACTGTTAGAACCGGATAATCGAGGTGGCAAAGGCCTTGAAATTTCGACAAAAAGAAGTGTCGACAAAATGATATTTCGACAAAACGATTTTCGGCGAAATAAAAATAATGAAATAAGAGCAAAAGGTGCAAAACATCAAAAATTTTTAGGCAAACCATCAGCAGTAATTTGCGTCCTTGATCTGACCGGCTTGCCCTTGGCCGATTTCATGAATCCCCTTGGTGGACCTGCCAAACTCGCCCGCCTCGTCGTCAAAATTTGGGCTGAATACTTCTCCGAAAATGTGAGATACCACATAATCCCAGCAAAAAAACTGGCTTTTTAGATGATAAAATTAGTGCTGATAAACCCACCGGGATTGGTGTCGATCGTGTTCAAAGTTAGTCGTCTACTAATGGATGAAGCAACGGTGTCACGGCTATCGATTCTCAGTTCTCTCGATGATTTGCATAATATCCTTGAGCCTCAAGTATCGCAAAACTTGGTGTATAAGTTCACGCTCAAAATAATTTTCAGGCCATTCCGAAGGCATACGGTGGGACCTGGGTCGATCGTTCGGGCTTCGCGGACCCGCCGGAAGGATGTGTCAATCGAGCCCTCCCGATTCTGCCTAATACACCGAAACGGGATATCTGGGACGAAGAGGGCTTCATCAATCCCCCGACAGCCAAATCCTTTACAGTAAAGGCAAAAGCGCTACACGATGTGTCGCGGTGGGTTACCCTGAAATCTAAACTCGAAAACATAAATAAATTGATTTATTAGCAAAAAAATTCTGGTACTGGACTGTTAGCGGGGGGACTACTTTTGGATCCCGCCCATACCTGTTAATATTTAGTAATATCTTAAATTCCACATTTTACCAAAAAATCTAAATTTTTCGAAAATTTAGAAGTTTTTATGAGCCTTTTACACCTGAAAATAACTCTTAATTTGGTTCAAAATCATTGCTACAAAAATATACTGTTATAGAACAGTACAGGGTTACTGGGGAAAAGTACTTTCCCCTGCTAACAGCCCAGTTCCAAACCTTCCGCTTCAGAAAATGTACCACATCTGGCCAACGACTCGTCTGGCAATTCGAATCATCAAGTGACATCGATTTTGAAGTGATCCGGATCGAGGGCGGAAAAGAGAAGAATGTCTGGCCCAGGATAACCATCACTTCGCTCAAGGTATCAGGACCAAATCTCAAATGAATATTCAAAACATTGCAGGTTCTTGAATTCGGCGCTTTGAACTGTGAGCCAGGGGAGTACGTGCTCCGCTTCAGCAACCCGTCCTCAAGCTGGTTCCCCGTCAAGATCAACCTAGCCACTGATATCAAATAAATATTTTGTTACTTGAATCTCAAACTACTTGAGCATCAGCCAGCCAAAAATCTTTGTAATCCTGTGGTTGAGCCGTTCGCAATCTCAAGTTGTGTGTGTACAAGTTTATTCAACGGATTTGCTTATCAGTCGGGTGGAGTGTGGCCTTGATATTCCAGAATTCAGGAAAGTCCATATATTATTGGATGCTTAAAAGGTTTTTTTTTTTTCTTTTTCCCCTCTTAAAAATAAGCGTCTTGTTCTTGATTTTTCGAAAACTCCCTATATTTTAGATAAGTAAATAGTCAAAATCGGACACTGCGGTACTGGACTGTTGGGGGGAGGGTTAAGCGGAATTTTTACCGGTAATTTGGTGCGGGCCTATAACAAAATATATATAATTTTTATAGAATTTTACACAGGTTGTAGGTATAAACCGTTTATAAAAAACTTAATAACACTTTTGACACTTTGCTTCAAATGAATGAAATAAGGCTAAAAATGTCAAAAATTTTTTTAAAAACAAAATTTTTTAAGAATGTTATATTAATTTATAGCATGCAAAGACTGCTAAAAATACTGTAAAACTACAAGATATATAATCAACAGATAGGTCTATGCGGAAAAACAAAAGTTAGTTCCTCCCTCGCTAATAGTTCAGTATCGACACTCCTCAGCTACCTACAGGGGCTGTTTTTAGGCATACTGTAGTGTTCCGTAGTGTACTTTTTCAAAAATCGCTAGTTTGCCTTGAAACCAGGTAGCAGCATTCGAAGCGGCCCCGTCCAGTATTTCCACATTTTAATGACCCTCCCGAAAAGTGTCTGCTGCCGACTTGTGAGGGTCTGCAGACGTGGCCGGGAATACGAAATAGGAATCGATTTCGTGTCCAATATGGGCGAGAAGCCGATGTTTCAGGCCGAGCGGGCCCCGCTTCGTTTTGGGGGGTGAGACGGACGATATTTGGGCCGAGTCACAGGCTGACTGTGTCCTCCTTCTCGGTTTTTAGGGCTGGCCCTATCACGGCAAATCGCCTGCTCCTCCCCTTCCCTAACGTGCAACACCCACCAAATGTTTATATTCGGCCGTCCCGAGCCACGCCAATCATCACTCAACACTCACACTCAGTCTACACCTTCCTTCCACAATTCTGTATACTCCACGTTATTTCGGCTGCTCGTAACTCGTAAGTTTTGGCATTAGCTTTAGCTTTACTAACAGCTGGCTTGCAAGAAGACGTTTTTAGTGTCGGTCACGTCAGCCTATCCTGTACAGAATTTTACACTGATTCCGAAGAAGTTACAACTTTTCGAAATCGCGGGTTTTTTTTGAAAGTTCTGAACCAATTAAATCCGGAAACCCGTTGAACGTGGCTCATTTTCGGCATTTCTCCGTCTTAGGTAGTCCTTAACTTTCCGGAAATCCCGGTTTCGCAAATTTTATGGTCATATTCGGATTCTGCGCAATATCGGCTCGCCCCCCTTGAAATTCTGATGACACTAAAAAACGTCTCCTTGTTAGACTCGATAAAGCCTTGGGTCGCAGGAACTGTTCAAAAAATCCACAGGCATACTGTAGTTGGGAAGCCTTATGTAAGAAAAAATAAACTTCGTCAAAGTTAACCCCGACACCCGGAAAAGCTCGATCTAAACTAATAACATAAGCTCCAAAAATTAGCTAGACCATCCTCTCTAGATCACGTAGCTAACTAGCCTTATTTATGCTTGTGTTAGTTAATAAGTTTTGGCCTTCGATTTATTAATACCTATCCTAAACTTCATAAGTCTTTATAAAAACCAAAACTGTACTATAGTCCGGAAACATTTGTTCAAAACACCTCAAAAATAGACTTAGTATTTAAAAAAATATCTAAAAACCTATATCTCATCCCTGAAAGAAGTCGGTCTATCCTGTTTGCGCTTGATCGCACGCACCGACTCACAATTAAAAAACTCGCGTAGGTCAAAAACTCCCTTTCTTGGCGATAGCAAAATCACCTTCCTTATTCCTCAAAAACCCTAAACAGCACAAAAAGCTTCCGGGGTTGTGCGTGCGACAAAACCCGACCTAAAGGATGGATGGCCTAAAGGAACTCGTTCTCTTTTCCACCGAAAAGGAGCATCGATGGGGTAAGGATGGGAACACTGGCCAAATAGAGCCGCGATGTGGAGGCCGAGGGCCGGCCCGCCGGAGCATGATCGCCCCGTTTACGGCTGTTTGCTGTGTGCTGTGCTGGCGCGACTATGCGTGTGCCCTGAGCGCCCCGCAGGATCGGGCGCGCCGTCGTTCACCGGCCCTAATCCGCCCATAAGAAGGCCGTGTGGCTATGTGTCGCATGCCCTCCACCAAAGTGTTTGCCGGCCCGATTACGGCCAGCCACACCTCCATACCTTCGCCCCCTCCTTCGCCTTCGGGGCTTCTACTACAACCACGATCATTGCATCGCATCCGGCCTCCAATTCTAGGAGAGGTTTCTTAGATTCGGTGGCACTCATTCGCTTCTGTGCCGTCGACAGTCACTGACTGTCAATTCTTCTCAGGGTTGTTCGACTTTCTCACCTAATTTGCAAAACCCCTTTTCCCCGATGATATCGCTGCTAGGCTTATACCCGCGCTTGAGCTATTCTACTATTATTAAAAAACAGCCGCTTTTCGTAGAACTTCCAACGCGCAAAATACTGACCTAATCGTTCCCGCTCTAGAAACGCAGCACCTAACTGTCGCCATCAAACTAACTCACTAACTAAGAAAACTAAAGAGCGCGCCCTGTCCTTGTCATCGGCCTGTCAAACGCTCTAATCTCATCCGGTGAGAAGTGCCCTACATTGTCGCACCTCCGACCGCATGAGGTTGAAGTGTTAAGGGCGTCGTTGCTGAAAAATGTTATATGCGCAGTCATAATTGCTCTTTGATTCAAAATCCGCGAAATTCAACGTCGATAATCTCACTTCCCAAATTCCCAAACAGCATCGACCTTGCCTGCTAACAATTTTCGTCGCGGTGCCAATAATCGTAAACAACAACAAGTTTTATTGACAAACAAAAAGGACCAATAACAAGTTAATTAAAAAAGGCCAAAAGCTAATAACTAGATCTTAACATAACGAGGAATTCGGAAAAGTATTGGAGATGGTAACGAGGGCCAGAGATAAACGCAGAAGTAGGAGATGAATCGAGTATATTGAATTCTTAGTAACCATGTTCATGCGGATACAGCATCACCGCAAGCGAGCGCAGGCCGGAGAGGTCATCCCCGTCCGGAAGGCGATGGCGGTCATTCTTGAGGCTCGGGGCACTCTGAAAACGACCCTTACACTAACAGTTGCAAAGAATCACAAATTTATTTGAATGCAAACGAATGCTACCACCATTATCGCTGAAAATACTCACCCCGACAAGCTGACGGTTGCTCTCGATGAGGTCAGCGTAGGAAAAGCGAGCCTGGTGGCTAAGCAGTTTTAATAAGTAAATTAATTGCAACGTACCCGCTCTTTCCCTGCCAGACGCTCACGTGCAGCTTCCCCTCGCCGACCCAATCGCAAACTTTGGAGTTTTCCGTACTGCGGTACCTCCCGCAGAAATAGCCGTTCTAGAAGCAGAAAAAATCAAGTCGTTAAACGAAAACTCACTATCAAGCACCAATGGGCGCTCGCACCATTACGCTGAGCCGGACGGTGATCCCTGTCCGTATCGTATGGGAACAGAATCACGCCGCCATTGTTGATATGCTGAATCAACTCATGCTGATTGGGCGCGGGAACACACACAGCATAAGTACGATCAAAGCTGGCCCTGGCGAGTTCGGCCATGTTGCAGGCTAAAATAAAGATATGAGAATTTTGTTTAGACACAAAGGAAGGAACGATTACAAACTACGTACCGTCAAACATTTCTCCCTGCTTGGTGTATCCCTTGTCGATAGCGATCTGGAGGATGCGCGACGAATGATCCGTGTTCGTGTAAGTCACGGCATTGTAACCCATCGCCAAGGCGACAATACCACACCTGAAGTACACATAAACCAGAGTTAAAAAGAGCTTACTGGGGTCCCGTCTGTCTTATTGACGGAGCCCACGTTTCGACTAGCACGTGAGCGATTTCCCTGAAGCCTCCGGGAAAGACCTCTCTCGGGTTGAGCCAGATGTTCCGGCGTGCCATCGCTTCATGGATGCCGCCTCGAATCCAAGCTTCATGCTCCATCTAAAAATTAAAATACAGCTGGCATCGATCAAAGCTAGGAATAATGGCGAATTAACGAAAACTAAATAAAACGAAGCAATTAGCGAATTTCGCACGGCTCTCACGGTCCACGCGATAGCTTTGCACATCAACTCAAATTGAGTCTAAGTACATCGTAACGAGTAGTATAATGTGTCAAAGCATATTTCAAGATAGATAATTACTTTAGAGTCCAAATACTCATAGTCATGCGCATTATTTTGCTAACTGTGCGCACCGTGCGAAATTTGCTAACTGAAAAATGAAAATTCCGAAAAATTTTTGAAAGAAAATAGATTTTCTTATTAATTATATTATTATATTAAGAAAATATATTATTCAGGCAATTGTTACGTATCCATACAGTCAACGCTTACGGTCGTCAATTGGAATCTTCGTAGCCTCGTGGATTTTTTGCACCGTTGACTGTTTTTGTCAATTTTCCACTGCCAGCACTTCTGACTGGGTTACATTTTTTACTTGTTGCAGTCAATCTCTTTTATATGATGGATTTCTCCTTCTTTTCTCATTCTGCTAAAACCACTGCTTTCGCTTTCTTTGTTCTCCGTTCTGCAAAATGATCGTTCAGGAACTAGCGCCGCGAAGATTGCCTGACTGACTGCGGGCCGTTTGCAAGGTTAAAGCTTTCTTCGCTTTCAAATAGAGTTTTTAGTTACTACATTAACTCTGCAGCCGTTGCTTTCACTGATGGAGTTTACGGCGGAGGATCGGGACGTTGTATGTTTTTTTAATGATAATGAAAAAAGTGAGCGACTATCTTGTCCTATTTTTTGCTTTTATTCGACACTTGCATGTTTCGTACCTTTTTCAACCATAGTTGTTGCCTATCGCTGCTCCATTAGATTAAGAATAGCATCATTTCATATCCTATTACGCTTACGCTTTCTCTCTCTTAGACTGAATGTTTCCTATGCACACGGGGGCTCCCCGCGGCCCATTGCGCTTTGAATAGGGAGGTTTTTATTTGGGAAAAAGACCAAAGAAAAACGTGGAGCATTAAAATCTAGATTTTGAACCTGGTTGCGACACTGCTTTTTCAATATTTACTCTTCTCATTTTAGTTCATGCATGGCGACCTGGAAAATGTTCCGACCGTCATGGAAGATGTCCGTGTTCTTGGCGAAGGTTGGTATTTGTGAGTTGTGAGTGAAAAATGTTATTTAGGAGCCTTCGGCGAGGTGATGCTGCGCAAAGATCCGAAAAGTGGCATCTTACTGGCGGTCAAGATCGTGGATATGTTAAAAAATGGCGACAAGGGCATTGAAGCTCTGAGGAAAGAGGTAATACCCCGCACTTCGCATAAATACCTTGCTTTCAGGCCCTGTTGCACAGAAAACTGACGCAACAAGTGCACCCGAATGTGATCAAGTTTGTGGGTCAGTTGAATTTTTCAGGCGCCAAAAATTTTTTATAGGCTTGCGAGTCGACCATGATCTCCCGCTGTTCGAGATGTTCTTGGAATACGCAGACGGCGGAGAACTTTTTGATCGCATAGGTGAGGATTTTGAACGATGGCAACGTTCCCTTTTAGAGCCGGATGTCGGTGTCCCACACCATATAGCACAACATTACTTCCGCCAGTTGATTGATGGACTTGACTACCTTCACAAATTGGGTGTCGCACATCGAGACATAAAGCCGGAAAATTTGTTCTTGACCAAGACAGGTGCAACATTTTCGCCGCTTTGCGTCAATTGAATTAGAATTAACTTGTTTTGAGCCTTTATCGTGTGACTGCTTTCAGATGTTCTGAAAATCGGTGATTTCGGACTTGCTACTATCTTTCGAATCCACGGCAGAGAGAGAACACTTGACTCTTGTTGCGGCACGTATCCCTATGCCAGCCCGCAAGTCCTCGATTTTCGATACAAGTGGGCAGATTCCTTGGTTTGATGAATTAAATTCAGAGGCCCACCGACTGATGTCTGGTCTGCGGGTATTGTGCTGCATACACTTCTGACCGGCCAGCTTCCATGGGACATGGCATCAACGTATATTTTTCTATAATGTCGGACTCTATTTTTATAGGACTCAAAAAGAATATGTGCACTGGTTGGAGCATGCTGATATCTATCCATGGAATCGACTCGACCACCTCACACTAGGTAGCTTTTTGGTCTTTCCAGGGTTTAAAAAAGGCCAGACATTTCTTACAAATTAGTTTTCTAGATTTTCTGCATTGTGTCCTGCACCCGATCGAAAAGCAACGTGCGACGACGGACGAGATCAGGAAGCACAAATGGTTCTTTCAGTTTATTCCTGGTATAGTATTTACCATAATCATTTGTTTTTGCTTTAGTTGAAGATACTCCCTCCAGGACGCTCTTTTTGCTGCAGGCGTAGGCTTCCTATTATGTGCAATGTTTGGTTTAGATCCCAACCTGTATCGCATTGTGCTATTTCTGAAACTCGCGCAGAAAAGGCTAAGCCAGCTGCTGTCGCTTTCTCTCAACCGGAAAATGTTCTATACATTTCGCAAGATTATGATCACAATCTGGTATTATGCCTTCACTTTTTTCATAATTTTATCCTAGGATCATTTCGCCAATCTGGCTTCTCGAGTCACACGCTTCTGCGTTAGCGTCGATTACGGCGCATTTGTCGAGCGGTTGGCCGAAGCGGCAAAAGAAGTGATGCTGGAGCTAAAAGAAAAGCCTAATTCTTCGGTGAAACATTTTTTGCTTGGACTATAAAATGCTTTTTAGATTGTTCTGATTGACCATGCGCGCAACCTCGCAATCGCCGTATCAATTTATCCAGTTGTCCTTGACGGCCAGCCGCGGTGCATGATAGATTTCAGAAGGTAAGTGTTATTTTTCATTGGGTGTAAGGCAAGCTAGCCTCTTCAGTCTTTGATAAAAAGTATCCTCCCTCTTTTTGCGAATTTGATGGGACTAAAAGATTCCGAACCAAGCTCTTACGGGTTTCCCTAGGCGTTCGCTCTATGCGGCCCCCGATACAAACTACAGCAGCTTTTATGCCGGGCGTTCGTCTCTCATTTAATTTTTCAGGTCGAAGGGAGACGGTCTTCGTTTCAAACGTGTCTACAACGAGTTGCGCCGTATCCTGGAACCGATCGTTTGTAAAGAAGCTACTACGGATCTTGAGGTGCGCTCGCTGAAGGTGGCCGGATAGCAGAGCCCTCTTCTCCGCATTCATTCCCTTCTCATTGATATAATGCTTGATATGTTGGTATTTATTTGCATGCTATATACCTTCTCACTTTGTCACTTTGAATAAATGTTGCCTACGGTGCAGATCGCAGTATATATACACATAATCGTCAGACACCTAAGCGTACTTCGGAACTGTTTTGATTGCCATGCCTCATATAAACATTAGGAAGGCCTGTGGCTTTCCGGTGGCTGTCGATGGTTCGTCATCTCTGTTCGCCGTCAACGAGTAGTTTTATCAGAGTATGTTTCTGGAGGCTTTCATGACTGATAGTCTCGTATGCGCCTTTTCCAACATCATTCCAGGGTGTATATACTGCTTCGTTATCCACGCGACCACATAAATCCGAGCGGGGTGATCTACTTCGGTTTCTGAAGGCCGAATTCCCTGATATCGAGCAAAAGCTGGACGCTTCGCTACGTTGCGCGCCTTTCCACCTCGATTATGTGCTTTACAAGAAGGTATCATGTCTTGGCCTGCTTTAACGAAGATTCTCTCAGCGTCGAAAGCTAGCCTACGATATCAGCAAAGCTCTGGAAAGCAAGGAGTTCAAGGCATACCCGGTTGGTGGCTCCTGTAACGGTAATCTCCCATTGTATTCACCACGCCAGCTTTTAGGGCTTTTCCGTCCAGATTCTGATATCGACGTCGTCATGATGCCAAAAAGGGAACAACCAAAGGTCTTTCTGCAACGTTTTTGGGATACAGAGAAGATACGCTGGTGACCTTAGTTTTGACTATCACGCTTGTCAGGCGTCTCATGATCCAACATTCGCGTTTGCTGTCTGGCTCTAAATATGGACTGGAAAGCTATTTGGTAAGAGTTTTTACTTAGTCTTCCTATAAGGTTGTACTTGGAATTTAACAAGGTTTTAACGTTCCTTTCGTAGGCAATCGTCCACGCTCGAGTACCCATCCTCTCCGTTAAGCTTAAGCGGCCGAGTGGTATCTCCGTGGATGTGCAGTTTGGCAATGCGGATACCATTAAAACAACAAACCACCTACGTGTTGCCAATATGGTCAGCTCTGTTGCGTAGTATTTCAACTCAACTTTTAGATGGACCCCCGGTTTTATGTCCTGCGAGCCTACCTTCTATCTAAATTCTCCGAGGCTATTTTGCTGAACCCGCGTGAAGGCCGTTTTTCGAATTTTCACGTTACCTCGCTGCTACTACATTTCTTGCAGGTAGCTTGCTTATTAAAAAACTGAACTCGTTTTGGCGGCCGTTCGGTGGAAGTGCTGTATTTCCAAAGATGCTATCTACATTCCCGGGATTGGCGGTAGAGAACAGATGGCAAGTCGCAGGACATGATAATTGGTTAGATAGGATAGTAAGTTTGGTGCTTGGTCACTTCAACATTTCTGTTACAGTACCAGCCGCTCAACTTCATACCGTCTGATGATACCACGGCGGCGGTATTTTTTCGTCTAGTGGACTACTACAGCACGTTCGACTTTGAGAAGTTTGGAATCGACGCTCTAAACGGCGAAATACTATGCAAAAAGTTTGTTTTACTTGAGTAATAAGATTAGATTTTTGGTTCGGACAGTTTGTTTTACTGGCTACGATGTTTGCGATGGCGATTTACTCTGAATGCTCTTTCCAGGTATCCGGACAGGCGGTTATGGATTCGGAATGGGTATCATGGGACGGACAGCATTTGCAACGTGACGAACGGGCACATCCTAATCAATCAGCTTTTTTCAAGATTTCGGACCAATTTGGAAAGCGGGAAACTGCCATGAGGCACTGTTGCTGTACATTAGTTTTTTTGCTGTTACTTATGGATAAATGATTATCGTTGAATCCAGACGTGTCTTTGATCTGCGCATTGTCGCCTCTAGTCTTTGAACAATTTTCCGTGAGCGAATAACTTCCTATAGGTCATGCGTTTTAAATGGCGCCTGCCAGCGCTTCGTCACGACCCACGCATCTACGGGAAGACTTGTCGAACATTCTCAAACGGTAAAGTGTGCTTTTTTGTTGATTGTCCCGTACAAATATATTTATATTTTTAGCTGTGCAATCGACTTCATCCTTGCCTACCCGTACCTCTCCAACCGTGCCTCTCCTCGTCGAAATTTGCAAAAGGGAACATCAAAATGAGATGACTCTATTGGACAATGCGCTCGATCGAGACTATCGAAACATCGAGCGCGACCATGAGGTTTATCACAAATTCCGACCCAATCTTGATTTTTAGCGCCTTACTCAGCAGCACATTGGACTCATAACCAAGATCACGGAGAGCTGCCTTAACCCCGACAAGACAGCCCTTGTGCTTTATGGATCGACGAGTTTCGGCCTCTCATCTGACCTATCGGATATAGACTGTTCAATATTTATTAAAAGGTAATGATTATCTTTATACTCTAAACCAACTTTTAGTAAAGACGAGCGATTGGGCTTCAACCAGGCGTGTCGTCAGAACCAGGAGCTTGTCAGGTATTATACTACGGGAGATAAAATTGTTTTAGTTTCCTATTCGATTTCATTGAGGCGCTAATGCGTCGGCATTCGAAAGAGATTCTTGGGAAAAGAGTATCCTCAGTAGTCTCTCTACATTACATACAACATCCGCTGCTTGTTGTCAAGTATGTCGTTTTTCGGATTGTTCATCGCTATGTATTAACCGAAGTCTTGATCTAGTATTTTTAGTTTCGATGATGGCTCCAAGATGGATCTGACGCTCCTGAACGAATCCTTTCAAAACATCCGCAATTCAAACTTGGTGCGGTATTACCTGAAGGCGGATCGGAGACTGGGCCAGATGGCGATTTACATTCGTAGATGGTTCGAGGAATGTGGGGTGAGTTCTACACCGTTTTGATTTTGAAATTGGCAAGGCCGGGACTAACCCATTTTTTTTAGTTGAAAAATTCAAAGGCGGGATTGTTCAACGGCTACCACATCTTGCTTACCCTGATCCACTTTTTGCAAAGTGAACAGGTGAGTGTTCTGTTCTTTTTCGAAGCTGATGGTCTTACAGGCATTAACCCCGTGGCAAGTGCTCCCAGTCCTCTGTCAAACCCATCCATCCCTGGTATCTGGGCAGCTTCCTATCGAACAAGTAATTGAGCAGATGAAGATCCCGGTCAATTCGCTAAAACTGGGTAACTTTGATTTCGAAAGCGACTCACCAAATTCAGATTATAAATCTCACAATACGATGAGTGTCTCTGAACTGCTAGTGCGCTATTTTGAATTCTACTCACAATTCAACTTCAAGCGGGATCGTATCTACATTGAAAAAGGACAAGCACGCAGATCCAGCCGGTTTTTTTTCTACCGTACTTACTTTACTGACTTTTAGCAAATATGCTGGCGAAGCTCCGCTTCAATTGATCGATCCGTACTCTAACGAAACGGTTACACGATCGATTTATCTCCCGATGGCATTTGGCGATGCTGTCCGCTTTACATGCGCGAAAATGAAAAATGGTAACAGTTGTTTGTCTGTCCATATAATTTGTTTGATTTCAGGGCTACTGTTCAGCTCGTATCCAACATTCCCCGAAGCAAAACTCTTCGAAAATGGGACGAAGTTTGCAAGATGGCGCATGCAGATAAACACTCGGAAGTGATTCCCTTCCGCACTATGTATGTTTTACACCTCACACGGGTCTTTGTCCGATTAGTTTATGATTTATGAACGGGCAGGAAAATTCGATAAATACTGATTGGTCTATTTCTTTTTCTTCTTTGGCAGTGGCTGTGCGGCGGTGGTGGGTTTTTCATTGGCAGTCGACTTGCCGACGAACTTCTTCCCGTTGAGTTCGTTGTATTTGTAGTCGAAGAAGAGCTCTTCTTCGGCTTCGATATCCCTCAATGCATATATGCCAATGCGGCTTTCTGTTCCGACCATCATCACCTGAACAACACATTGGAATTTTGCAAAGAGACCGTTACCCGAGATCCGCAATTTAAATTCTTGAGGTTGTGGTTCAAGTAGCGCATTGGGGTGCCCACGTAGAATGGGTCGATGGATTTTTCTTCGGTTAGCGCTGGAAATTTGTTGTTGTGTGATTCGCGTAAACAACTTACCAAACAGATAGGAGCATCGGTTGCGATCGTATTGGGCGCCCCGCTTTTCGGTTTCTTCGCGGCTTAGAATCTTAAACACATTAAGTTGACTTAGATTTTTTGTGACTGACCTCTCCAGCGTATTCGCCAATCAGCTCGCCCTTTGACACTTTCTCCAAAACGAATAGACCTCGACCGGCTTCCGGGATTGTTGAGAGGCGTACCTAAAGTCGTAAATACACGCCGATGGCAGAATGAGACGAACCTCCACTCGTTTACAGTACTTGCGCTGGAGCTGTACGTTCGTACATTTCTTCTGTGGGTTGTTAGGCTCGCCTGAAGAAATTGAAGTAGGATAAAAGTTATTCGAACTTACAGACACCGCAGTTTTTGCACAGATCAGGGTCACACTCGAAGAGGCCATTGAAGCAGGGACACTGTTTTGTATTACAGAAGCCTGAAACGAAATGATACAAAGCTGCCTATAGCTCACCTTGACATCTGCAGCCCGGAAACGTATGTCGACAAGGGTAGCAGTGGCAAAACTTGTTGCAGTACCCATTTTCGAGGCATGCGCATTTGCCTTTCTGTAATAGAAAACTTCAGAAGCACAAGTGCACCATACTTACCTCGCATTTTCCGTCGTGTGTGCAGATGTGATGATCGCCATGGTGGATCTTGTCCATACCAAGTGTCTTGAGCCCATTGACGAAACTTCGCCACTTTCTAGATCGTAATAGATATAAAAGTTAATTTTGAACAAGCCACCTTAGTTTATATTATAAAGAACACTTACTCAGAGTACGACAGCTCTTTCACTTTGTTCACAACCGGTTTTGGTGCGGCAACACGGAATTCTGGGTGCGCCTTTAGGTAGCCGAAGACCTATAAAAGCTCGTATTGGCTAAAATCCCCAAGTAGCTCCAAACCTGTACACAATCTAGAGAGGCCTTCTGCAAATAGTTGTACTCAGCGGTGATCATGCAGCAGTTTTCAACGCCACCATTCCTTTTCGCATATGTTCTAAAAAATTTTAGGTTCGGGAGAATGATGCTCAGTTTTGCTGTTTCTTTTATCGAAAACGATCTAAAAATACTTACTCAAGAGCTTCGACGTTGATAACAGGGACCACCGTCTTACTAGAGCCCTGCCCCAATCGTGTCACTTCCTCGCTCTTCACCAATTTGCAGCATCGCGGCCCACACATTTTGGCTTGCATCTCCTTGGTAATTGTACGAGGTGGCTTCTGACGTGCAGGAACTGGGCGCTCGTTGTCTTGTCCAACTAAACTACCGTGATTACCATAAAGCTTGATTTTCCTCACCATGTTGCTTGCAACCGTACATAAAGCAGACACGACACATCTTCATCAACGCCGGTTTTCCACCAGCTTCCGCAGCCACCTATACAACCTTATATTTCTCAGTTTTGCGCAAAACATACTTGATTTTTGCCGCTCGGCTCCTTTTTGTCGGTTAACATCAACTTGTTAAAACTAAATCCGGGTTATTTAAGGTATTAGTTCGCTTACTATGCTGGGAGATTTTCCACCGGTAGCTTGTTTGGGAAGAGGTAATTGAACACCTCGTCGATCTTTTCTTTGTCTTTCTCCTCGTTGTACCTAAAGAATAAATTATCTGAATTAAAGTGGGACTCAACTTTGCGCTCAACTCTTTGTACATGTTTTGGGCGACCGCATCCGGGCAGAGACGGTTCCAGCCGAGACGGATACCGCGCGTACTCTGAAAATGGCTTACTTTTTGTTTAGATTTAAACCGTAAAATAAATGCCATTTTTGATCTATTTATTATTTTTAAGGAGTAAGAAGCACGTACCGGAAAATTTTCGAGCTGCTTGTGCAATTCTTTGTCGGTCTCCTTTCCAGTTAGCGGGATGGCATCGATTGTAACCATAAGCTGCTCCTAAAAAAGAAAAAAATTGTGTTTCATGGGTTGTATAATTACGGGGATATTTGTCGGATGCACAGCCGAGCAGCTGATCTCCAATGACGGCTTGGCTGCCTCGAGCTTCACATCGTGTGCGGGGAACGTGATCGGCCGCATGTTCTGAAAATCTTTCTTTGCGAAATTTAATTTAGTTAATAACATAAATGAAAATAAAAATAAAAAGGAAACTTAATATACTTCACCTAGTCAATAAACTAAAAACGAAATCTTACTTGCGCTAACTGCTCCCGTGCTTCTTGTTGTTCGAGCCTTCGGTTGGGTGCGTTTTTCCAAGCATTCTAGAAGAAAAATATGGTTAGATCGGAAACACATACTAGTCCGTCGGTCTTGATCTTGTCGGCATATTGTTTGCAAGCTGTGTGGTACGCTTGCTTGGCATCGGAAATCAGCTGGGGCTTCGGTCTGAAGATAGATTAATCAACATTTAAAGATATTCTTACTTGGGGAATGGGAGGGGCAGCGTTTCCTGATTAGAAACGCGGGACCTCGTATTGGCCAAGAATTCTACATGCGGTTCGCGCATCTGAAAGATAAAAGTTATTATAATCTTGATGAACAGACGAGGAAAGGAAAACGACGAGGTTGAAAGGGTTGTAAGAATGAATGGACAAGACGGTAATAGCCAGACTGTTTTTAGGTCAGTAAGGAACTGGGAGGATCAACGACGATATGTAATTTCAAATTTCGCGGGGTTTCCTCTTTAGGTAGAGAGCGCGGAGAGGGAGAGCGGGGAGCCTTGTAGAGAAAGAGAGAAAGAGGAACTAGTGAGTAGAGGCTCCATCTGCTTTGCCTGCCCTTGGGTTCATCTGGTTCTGCAATAGCGTCTACTTACCTCTCGTGTGCATCACCCAGATGTGATACATTTACCCCAACATGCCTGAGGCAACATTTTGCGCTATAACACTCAGTGTAATTTCTTGATATGTTGATGCATCAATAAAGGTGCCAATAATTTATCAGTCACATAACAAAGAAATAAATTTCCAAAAAAAACGGGCCGCGAAAAGTTGAAATTGAGAATCTTAGAAGGGATTTGGGACGCTGTCTTCGACCGCATCGAGATCCTTGTAGGCGATGAAGCGACGCATCGGCTCTCTATAATTGTTTAGATAGTATATGAACTGGATATTTTTCCGGAATAATGACCATGTTCATAATATGCGATTTCGTTCTATGTATTCAACCTACTTTCGTGGCGAACGCTCCTCACGCCGCACTGGTGCCATACGACGGCGCTCTAAAATAAATAAGTGTGTGCTGAAATGGAGTAATTTACCACGTGGGTCATTAACTCTAGATTCCTGTGTATCAGAGCCAGTATCACAGGGCCGGTCGGCATCCAGCAAATAGTTGTTGAAAAATAGCGACTAAAATTCTGAGCTGGTTAGCATCTCCAAGTAACATACCTCCGCTTTAACCGCATCAACGGCGTCCATATGTTTGCTGGTGATGTGCTTGCGGATAAATTCGGGACCCTGAAAATTGGTGTTGAATCTATCTTCTCAGCGGTCCTACCTTGAATTTCTTGCCCGATAACGGACACAGCCACTTTTCCTCGCTGAGCTGAACCGTATTTTTCTTTATCAATTCTTCGACCGCACTAAAAAACATCAATTTTAGCTATTTTTAGCAAAGCCTTACCTTTCGGGGTCCATAGTACCTAGAGCAGCCAACTGTGCGTCTGATACGAAACGAGCTGTGTAAAATGGCTCCAATTGCTTTTGTACCTCTTGCTCAAAGATCTAAAAAATACGTAAAAGCATCGGCAAAATAACATACCCGTAGCGCTCCTTTCTTAAAGATCGGCAAAGCATCATCGGATGATGGCTTGATGTCTTGACCTCTTATGTGGAACATTTCCAGACTAAAAGTTTCTACTAGAGAGCGTGGGTCAAAAGGCCTTACTTATTCGGAAGCGTCTCCTCATCGTCAATTCTGTTGTAATCGAAAAGGTCAAAGGAATAGACGACGCGGAGGTAAAAAGTAATCTAAATTCATTAAAAACCCCTAATTCTAAAACATACCTCATCAAGCACTTTGATAACGCGCTCATCGCGTTCGAAAACTACGTCAGCAGCATCGGGAATCTTGTCGGCACGTCCTGAATTCGATTTGAATGTGAAAATAAGTTATTATGACTCACTGAGAGCCTCGTCATCGTCTAGACTTTTTGGCAAGACTTCACGAGCCTTTACAATTAATGGATTTGTTGAGGCCGAGACGTAGTCGAATCCGATTGCAATGTTTTTCCGAATTTCTTCGGGTTGCTCTTCCTCGGCATCACCCAAAAATTGGCCGCTCTTCTTGTCCAGCAAGGCAAGGATCTGAACAATCGAGTAAACTTCAAAGTTTATTTCACAGAACGCCTTTCTAGCTATCGTAAAATTTATACCTTCGTTGCTTTGTGCAGGAAGGCGAGAGCGATCGGCTTGTGATTGATGAATGGATGAGAAACACGCACACGCTCACCGGTATTTGGAGCCAAATAAGCAACCAAATCGCTTCCTTTCACCTAGAGGTATTTGATACAGCATAATTTTTGATAACATACCCTGACACCATTGATTCCAATGCACAAGTCTTTCAGGTCAACGTTGGTTCTGAAGGCTGCAATGGCTTTACGCGACCAGCGAGTTTCAGGTTGCACGGGGAAGAAGTGGAGTTGATTGTAACCCGGATAACGTTGGCAAACCTATAATACCTCTTTCTTTCAGAGTACTGGAAAAATTTGTCGAAAAAAAAAATGGCTCAAACACAAACTTCATGGAGTTCATTATCAGTCATCGATGGGGGAATGCAGCGAATAAAGATCCCTGCGTACCATTCCAACAACGACGGCTCTGATTCCTTATCCGATTCGGCAGGCAACTCCTATACTTAATTTAAACAAAACAAAATCTTTACAAACCAGTCCGTCGTTTAACACATCTTGCACAGCAGCATCAGTAATTTCCATCTTCATAACCCTTTCCAGCTTCTCATCGTCACCGCCGTTGACGAGGACAGCAGCTAAAACGAGACTATTTATATGTAACACAATAACAAACGTACCAGCATTCAAAAGCCTCACAACATTTCGGGCATTCGTGGGATCCAGACTCAACTCGCTGAGATAGCCCATTTCCGAAAGCTTATTGTAAGCTTCGATCCTCTTCACAACGGCTTCTCTTCGCTGGGCTTCGCTCGCCGCCAATTGAGTTGGATGATATCGTTTCTTAAACCTGGAAAAATATTTGGTTTACTTGCTCATATTTGTGACCTACCATTCTTCCTCCTTGTGAGCCTCGAAGAACTGTTTGCAAATACGCTTGTTGTACTCGTCTTTGTAAGTAGCATATTTTTCGCCCAACTCCTCTGCATCCAGAGCGATGTTCTGCTCAGCGGCGTATGCTTTCAGGCTAAGTAGCTCGCCGGCATCGTTGCTGTAATGCGATTGTTTAGGATAATCCTGCTTGACCTACTCATTTCTCGGGCGCTTTGCATTGTCGTCATCACGGCGTGGCGGACCCGGGTAACTTCGTTTGAAAGGGGCACGTCTAAACGTTCTGGGAGTTTTACATAAGGTTTATTGCTGATTTTAAAACAGAAATAAAGGCCATTATGCAAAAACTGACTGCGACCACCAATAGCTCATTGTTATGAAGACCAACCTTTCAACGTTTTCGTTATTAACAGCGCCTCCATTGCGGTCAGCGCCATAACCACGTTCGCGAGGAAAGCGGTCCCTTCGCCGGTCATCATCATCGCTGTCATAGGGCGCCATCCTACCAAGTAGATAATAAAATACCCTAAAATTAATGGGTGATCTAGTTTAATTAATTATTAAGAGTATTATATGGAGGTATGGAATGAAAAGACTTCTGAAGAAATGTAAGTGGATTTTACGAAAACAAAGGAACGTTTCAATGCTGTAAGCAAGTTTTTGTTCGGGGTAATTTTGCTAATATCCATGCTAGAATCAGGGGGCAGTTTCGTAAATGATTAGATATGATTGAGGGAAATAATGGATAGCATGCGATATCGGTGCGCTAATAGGTTCAAACAGGCGTTGTACGTGAAGGGCCGCTGAACTGGTGCATCGCGTGCGCGACGCAAGTGCGAGTGCCTTGTCGTCTTTCCGGCAAATAAATGTCGTAATCTATTATTTAGTTCATTTTAGACTTGAAAACGAGTAAATTATTCTAGCAGATGAAAGATTACTGCGATTTACTTGAGGTCGCTAAATAAAGCTGGTTTGCCAGAATTTCCGTAATTCGGAACGACGCAGGATATTCCGAGTTACACCTATGGATATGTGAACGGTTATTGTAGCGTCCGGAAACAAGTGTCAAGTGGTGTCCTACGGAAAAGAAGTTCATTTTACGAAAAATTTCATTTCAAATTTTAGAAAGAACCAATTCTTCTTTTCTCTCACCTGATTCCGTTTCTTCGCTCGTAAATCATCCTTTTTTCACAAATAAGTTATTTTTCCAGGTTTGGCAATGAGCCTCTCAACAATCTTGGTCAATGTCGGGCTGAGTCTCTTGGGCGGCTACATTTCATCCAAGCTGATCAAAGAGTACATCCCGATTTTCATCGCAAGAAGACATTTTGGCAATGATCAGTGCAAGGTTAGCGTATATATTGTTTTCAATGCCTTTTTCAGGTCAGCGATAAGCCTGTGCCGGAGCCGATGGGCATGATCTCGGCGGCTGTGTATCTCATTGTGATATTTATCTTCATCCCATTTCCGTTTCTGGAGTGGACCTTCTCGGGGTAAGCTTAGCCTATTTGATACATCCCGTAATTTCTTGTTTTAGATCTGATTTTCCTCACGACAAGTTCTTGGCGTTTATGTCGGCAATCATTTCCATTTGCACGGCGATCCTGCTTGGATTTGCGGATGATATGTTGGATTTGAGGTTGGTTTATGGCGTGCATTTCTAACGATTTAACATTTTCATTTAGATGGCGTCATAAACTCCTGTTTCCAACGTTGTCTTCACTGCCTGTGCTGATGGTATATTACGTGTCAGGTTAGCATTATTTTTATTTTGTTTTCTCAAGGTATATTTTAGGTGGATCTACAACAATCGTTGTCCCAAAGGTCGTCCGCTATTTCGTTGCGATGTATGGTTTCCAGGTTCGCTAGTAATTTATTCGTCAAAAGTACTGTTTTTAGGCCCCAACCCTACTCGAGATCAATTTCCTCTATTATATCTTCATGGGAATGGTGATCGTGTTTTGTACGAATGCTATCAATATTTATGCTGGAGTGAATGGATTGGAGGTAATTATCGATTTGTAAACGTGATTATTGCAGTTTAGGTTGGGCAAAGTCTTGTCATCTCGGCGTCAATCATTTGCTACAACCTCACTCAGGTATTCCTGTCCCTAACTTCAAATGATATATATTGTTAAGGTGGTCCGTCTCGGCGATCCAATTGATATCTGGCACAACTGGCTGTCTCTTTACTTCCTGTTGCCGTTCTTCACGATCTCTTATGTATTGTGGTTGTACAATAAGGTATGACGCATGCCGCTTGATTAAAAATCCATAGTTTAGTGTCCAGCTATGGTCTTTGTCGGTGACACCTACTGTTACTGGGCTGGGATGACCATCGCGGTTTCAGCAATTCTTGGCCATTTCTCGAAGACGGCTATGCTGTTCTTCATGCCACAAGTAAGCTTGATTTTGCTTTTAAATTTACATTGTTTCCGGCGATCAATTTCGTTTATTCCGTGCCTCAACTCTTCCATTTGGTGCCCTGCCCTAGACATCGGCTGCCGAAATATGACCCAAGGACCGACACCGTTGGGATGAGCTTTGCGGAATTCAAGGTAGTTTAGGCTTACAAAGATATATCAACCCTCTCAGAGCTCTGATTTGAAGTCTGTTGGCAGTCTCATCATCAACCTGCTCGCTAAGATCGGGCTATTGTATAAAGTGGAATTCGAGAAAGACGGCGCGAGGTATTTTCTATTTTGTTGCCGTTACGTCTATTTTAGATGGACGCGTGTCAACAACTTCACCGTGATCAACCTCATGCTCAAGTTTGTCGGGCCTGTACATGAAGGTATTGCATTTGCTAACTTCTGATTTTGTTTTTTTAGCGACGCTGACGAACTACCTCCTGCTGCTCCAGCTATTCTTCTCAGCGGTGGCGTTTACGATACGATTTTACCTCGCAACTTTCATCTATGAGGTTGTTTTATAAGATGTTTGTGATCAGGAATTCATCTAGTCTTGCCGGCCTTTATTTACATAATTTTACGGTTATTGTTAACACTTGGTTGTTGTTTTTTGGGAGATTCTTATTTTGTCTGGCGTCGAGATGCTTTAAATAAAGCTTTCATTGGAATAAGTTGTTCAATTTAACGACGGCTCAATAAAAATACGTATTTATTATGAGGTAAAGCATCCATACTTGCGGAATAAAGAGCAAGCAGGACGAGGGTCGATCGGAGCGGGATAGAAATAGCGGCAGCAAAATATCAAGACCTGATTAGATTCAACATACATATAAAATTGGGAGTTTATACTAGTGGTACAGGTAAAATTGCACAAATAAGAGAATGGTGGCGACCAGAATACATCAAAATGGAATGTCGGTTGAGGTGCATGGGATTAGAGCTTTTCGACACTGGATAAATAGGCGGACACCGGCTGAAGACGGATTCGTCGAACTGAACGTTTTTGGTTATTACTTGATCTGAATTATCGTTCTCTAACCTGAAAGCGGTCTATAATAGAAGCGGCGGACTCGTTGCGTCGTTCTCAATGTGGGGGGTGGCGTCTAAAAGGTCAACAAATTAAGTGAACCTTGAGAAGTGGTGTAGAAATAAAATTAAAACCACCACCGAGATCCGAAACAAATAAAATAGGTGATTGACGTGCAGGGCAGGCAATGGGCGTGCGGACTAACTGTTTGTCTTGTCGTCGTCGCTGGAGGACGACGTGTTGAAATCGGGTACTGGACCTGGTGTCGCGTCTTCTTGCTCAGACGTCTCACACCGCGCACTGTAAACCAGCCCACTCTTAAACCCATCGCGAAGCATTTGGTTAGCGCAGTTATTTTGAAGGGTTAATCAAATTCACGCGTTTATGAAAAGCTTTACCTTGGTTATTGAAAAGTTATTATTTTTTATCATTTAGAATTGGTTTTTCAATCGATAGTTTAGCCTGTAGCGCTGGTTATCTTCAATTCCCCAAATGTTAATTTCCCAATTTTGGACAACCATGCCTCCACACAACTTTTAGGAGTTTAGGCCGAATTTAGAGCGGGTTTTAGCACTCTTAAAACAGATCTTAGAGCTTATGGCTTCCCTCGGTAGTTAGTCTCACCAGAAACGAGGCTTAATTAGAGGTTTAATTTTGTTTTAAAATGAATGGGATATTAGAAACTCGTTATCGTTATTTTTGTGCAAAAGGCAGACCTCTAGGCCGGCTAGCCCCTTCTTCGTGAACTTCCGGGGTCCACTGTTTGACCGAAGAACGTCTCTTCTTATGCAATCTCCTCAGTTCACGCCGTCTTCCGGGTTTCGGCGAGAAGTTTATTTCGCCGCGGGCTCGCTAAAGCGCGAGTTTCTCAAAAGAGCGGATAATCATACCGCCGGAGCTTCTAGGGAAGTGCGAGACGTCGCAACATCCGCTTGTTCCTCGCTGGCAAAGAAGTTCGTGCTGAACATTTTTGATTCGTTGATGATGTAAGCACTAACCTGCTTGGTCTCTGGGTTTCAGAGCTGGTCTCTCCCGTTACTTCTGGCACGATGCCAAAGCTGAATTTTTGGTACTAGACTGTTAGCAGGGGGAAAACTAATTTTTATTTTACCGCCTATAACTAACTGTTAATAATAAATGTATATTATAAGGTTTTTCGTAGTTTGTGACCCCCCACTAACAGCAGAGTACCGATTTTTTTAGCGTTACTATTTCCCAGACACAAACCTTGGCGGCACCTCGGTGCTCGTCGACTGATCCCAAGTCGGGTATGCCGTAGTCCGCTTCTTCTGCCATGCAGCCTTATGAAGCCTCTTCCTTTTGCGCTAAAATCCGATGGAATTTTCACGGATCTCTATTTTCACATACCTTATGTACCTGCTGGAGCATGACCCGGGTCGGCTGCGATCGGGCAAGGCTGAGCCGGCGTTGATGATCATCGTCCTGGCTTTCTTGGCTTCGCGAAGTCGTCGTCCCTTGCTCATGGTCTAGCTGGTCAATGTACCTGTAATAATGTGAAAATGTTAGCAATGGTAGCTTTTGCTAACCGATCAAGCTCGTGGTTCAACATGGCCTCAACACGATGAAGCTTCTTGAGGAGTTTCTTTTTGCGCTGACTATCGCGAGTGCTGCCGACAGCCCTCATCATCGCATCAGCTGTTGAGCTGCCTCTTGTCTAAAAGTGTTCATTTTACTCTAGTCTAGTTTTTTTAGGAAAATGAGAGTTATACGTTCAAACCCCTCAACTGACCCTACCTCGTATACTGGTTCCGAAGCCTCTGTTGTAGTTGTCGGAGCGGCAGTAGTAGGCCTCGTTCTCCTCTTCCGGTGTTTCCTCATGGCCTTCTTGTAGTTCTCCAGAATTCTGTTCTTCTTTCTACGGTAGTACTGTGTTGAGGGTTCAAATGTCGTTTCCATCGGTGGTTGCGGGGTTGTCTGGACATCTAGCTGTTGCTGGGCAGCATTCTGCTCGAATAGTTGCACAGTCGGTGGCCCAGTTGGTGGCACCATCAGGGTGCAGCTGTGATTCGTAGGGGCGTTCAGTGGACTTGCTCGAGAAGGCGTTCAGCATCGGATCACCACGCACACGCCATTCTTCTTCGATGCCGAGTGCTGTGTTTTCATCGGCGCGATCAATTTGTGACTAAAGTTGGTGGTACTGGGCTGTTAGCAGGAGGTTTAGCAGGAGGTACAACCAATTCTTGTTTTTTTTTCTGGGTATACCTGCCTGTTAATAATAAACACTGATTTTTATAATAATTTCCGTATTTTTTGATGGTTAGAAGTCAAAAAAATATTTAAAACGTTTTGAAAATCGTTGATTTAGAGTTAGGTTCATATATTATCGCAAAAATCGAAAATTGTTTAGTTTTTTATAGGAGCTTTTTATAGCTAAAACTGTGTAAGTGCTATAAATGTTTTATATTTTCTTATAAGACCGTACTGGATTACTAGGACAAGTCCCCCTCCCCCCGTTAACAGACCAGTACCGAATCGGTTTTTTAATTTGAAAAACCAATAAATGCTTACATGCTGGCCGCCAGGTGCAAATGCTCTATGTCCGAACCGCGATGGCTCGAAGTCAGGGATCAAAGTTGGCATCGGTGGCATTGTTGTCCTCAACATACTCGCGCCCTCAGATATCGCTGATGGCCCTCCGAAACCGAAGCCACCGTCGAGCCCAAATCCGGTACCGGCCAATTCGTTATTGGTCGGGGGTCCAGCTGGGATCAATTCCGCGCTTCCCATCACAGCTGAGTTTTGCGAGTCAGTCAGCCTCGAGATGTCTTCGGGGGTTACCTAAAGATTTTAGTTTTGACGGACCGATGGTTTCTACCGTAATCAGATCATTTTCTGAGGGGAGGAGTGGGTTGGTTTCTAACTCCTGGAGAGTGCGGCTGAGCTTCGAAGGTGTCACAAGTCGGAATTGTTCAGCGATCGAAATGCCGGGTGGGCTTGGACTAAAGACATGACTTAGAGGCGATGGAGACCTAAAGATTACCTGGTGTATTCTGGAGCAGGTGGTGAGGCAAGAGGATAAAGTTCAGATTGTGGTGGTGGTAGCTCGGTTGTGGAAGGTGTATCAGTGGCTGGGGAAGTGGCCGGAACTGAGAAGAAGCCCTCCTCTGTTTCTTCGTCAAAGTGTGGCTCTTCGTAGTGAGGAGCGCTGGGGGCAACCTCCGACGGAATACGACGCGGCATTGGCTAAAAAATTCATGCATTAACTGAGCAGCGTAGCTTTACCGCTGGAGGATAGACGTGAGCTTCAATCGGAGCTGGTGCCAAATCGACCATCGGTTGGTTGAAGCCGTTTTGTTCGTCCAGGTTCGGGATCAAAGTAGGCTGAACGAGGTGGATGTTTGGGATTTCAAGGGAGATTTTTACCTGAACATTTTCGAAGCTCTGCAGGCTAATATCGGTAGGTATAGTGATTGTGACTGCTGGTTCTTGAGTAGGATCCACCGACAAAGATTCCCTTGATTGGAAGACGGACGACGGTATGACCTGATAAAAATAGGGTACTGGGCTGTTAGCGGGGGGCTTCTAACAGAAAATTAATTTTTGTTTTGTCTGTCTCGTTTTTTTCTATTTTCGAAAACTGTATAAAATACTATAAAAAGGATTTATATATAGATGTCTTACTTGGAAAAAATTTGCTTCCCCTGCCAATCCTCCCCCTCCCCCCGCTAACAGTCTAGTACCAAAAATTGAAGTTTTTTACAAACCTCAACAGCTTGTCGCTCCTCAGACTTGCTGGATGAACGATGAGCCTCAGCTGAAGCTTCTGCTGCACGAGTCACCTGAAAAAATTCCGGTCATTTTAAACATTTGATAAAAATTAAATTAATGAGCAACAGGTTACCTCATAGTCTTCGGTCGTTGTCTCCACTTCGGGCGCAGGCGTCTGAATAAATTTTAGCCTGAATTTCCATGGGAATACTTACCGAAGTCGGGCGCCTTCTCAACTTCCGGCGTCGCATCGCTCGCAACATACGATGAATAGAATTTTGGTCAAGCTAAACTTAAAGCTTTATAAATCGTGAATCAAATTACCTGTCCAAGAAGGCGCTTTTCCACTCGTTCCTTCTGGGCTCTCAATTCCTTTTCTTCTTCTTCCAGCCGTATGTGTCGGTTACGAAGGACATTATGTAGATCGACAATCCCGGCAGATCGATATTTCTCCGACGTCGGTATATTGCTGAAGTATTTTTACGGGGGTTGAAGCTTCAGAATTACCGGGTTTCGGTTAGCCCTGGGCCATGGAGGATCATTGTCTGGTCGAGGAGACGTGATTTTTCGAATTTGGCAATTTCGGCTTTCTTTTTGTCCTGGAAAAACGACAGTTCAGGAGTGTAAAAAATTTTTTTACAATGTTTCTGTGCGTTCTCTTCTTGGGTCTCCTTTTGCGTTCGGTGCGTTTGGAGACAGCAGAGATGCTGTCGAAACCCTTCAGAATGTTGTTATCAGCAAAGGTGACTGGTGCCCTGGAAATTTATAGGTTGTGATTACGGTATCATTATGTTAAGAAATAGAGTTTTACCCGTATGCTAAAAACAGACCTTCGGATCTCATGAGCGTGCAGAGCGTTGAACTTCTTCAAAAGCTCGGCATTCTCGCGTTCGTCGAGTACGGGTAAAGCTTGTAGCGGTTCCGGGGTTTTGGAGCAGCATTCCTATACAAAAATATTAAAGAAATTTGGCCTCCAATACCGGTTGGGTCCCAGGAGGGCCCTGTGGTCCAGGTGGGCCAGGTTGGCCGTCGCTGCCCATTCGCCCCTCATCACCGAGAGGGCCATCAGGGCCGCGAACACCGCGAGTTCCAACCTATAAAAAGTAGTTTAAACTTTATTTTGTACCACCAACCACTCGGCTATCAGTGCCCTTGATGCCGCGCGGTCCAGGCATGCCGGCTTGTCCTGTAGAACCTTTGGCACCCTTGACGTTCAGCATCTTGACGCCATCACCTCCGGGAGCTCCCTTTACTCCGGTTGCGCCGGTCGGGCCCTGGATTCAGCAGTTCTAATAAAAATATGGGTTTCTATACCTGTTCTCCAGGGGTTCCCTGCTCACCGGGGGCTCCATGAATTCCGTTCATGCCTGGTGCGCCTGGCTGTCCGGTTGGGCCACGCATTCCGCGTACTCCTGAAGATGCAGATTTGGGGTTGAATTTAGGGAGATTCACTCGAATCCGGAAAACCGGCATTGAAAAGTTGAGATTCTGGTTTTCGTATTTCGAGAGAGAGAGAGAGAGAGAGAGAGAGAGAGAGAGAGATTTTATTTTAGCCAGACCAAGGGCTAAATTTTGGACTAACCAGGTTTGCCAGCAGGTCCAGATTTCCCAGCGTTTCCGGGCGGGCAGTGGGCACAAGCAGCGGTGGGCGTTTGCTCAACGGAATCGAGAGCGTTTTCTCCTAGTATGCCTTAATTGCAGTATAATAGTTTTGCATACCTGCGTGTCCTGGCTTTCCATCAGCTCCTGGCTCACCATCACTTCCCGTAACTCCCTTTGCGCCAGGCTTCCCGGATGGACAGTCGGTTGATGTCGAAGGTTCCGGGCATACTAGAATTAGACATAAAACACTCTAGAACAATCAATAAAACCACTTACATTTTCCATGACCATTTTGGGGTTTTTCAGCAGATTGTGCTCCACTAAAATACAAATTTCACAGGCCGACTGCCCAATCCCTACCGCTTCTCCCTAGCTATTGGCAATTCCCGGAGCCGTTCCTCAACGCTGCTGTGTAGGATCTACAAAAAATAATTTACAACGTTCTTGTATTCTAAACCGACCCGTGTTTCCCTCCATCCATCCTCAAATTCTCGCCAGGCCACCGAAGCCTCGCCAACGATCAACGGAACAAATATGACGTACATCAGAAGGGAAAAGAGACCAAGCCCCAAGGCCAGGCACAAGAAGCGGAAGATTTGGGGATGAGCCTAATTGTGGAATCAAAGCGATAGTTATTTAAGGGACGTACCCTATCGTTTTCATCATTTCCGGGGTGGAGTTGTGTACGGGAGGAATGTACGGACCAGATCCGAGTCGTACCCTTTCTTTCGGAAGTTTGGTACTGCGAGGTGGACGCTTCCCAAGGGGTCCCCTCCTCGTCCATACTATAGAAAAGTTATAGAGATGTGAGAGAGAGAGAGAGAGAGAGAGAGAGAGAGAGAGAAAGAGAGAGAAAGGGAGTGAGAGAGCGAAAAAGGGAAAAAGAGAGTAAGCGATAGAGCGAGAGGGAGAGACCGCGAGGCAGAAGATAGGGAGCGAGGGAGAGAAGGAAATATATAGCTAGATAGGAAGAGATAATATATGATTTAGTGAGAGAAAGAGAAAGATCGTAATAGTGCGAAGACTAGTCAAAATCTATCAGGAATACACTTTAAAGCGTTAAAGTCAAGAAATAGAACATAACAAATGACCATTAGACTCCCGGGAGGCCATTCCAGGATTGAAATTGGAACGAACGGCCTAGCGGAAGGGGGAGGGGCACCAAGCCAAGGAAGCAGCTTCACCTCAGGACCGGTTTGCCCAAAGCCCCGAGTCTTGTTTAGACAATTCTAGCGCGACAGATCCAGGATTAGATTCCGAGTGCCCGACGGCGCTCCCTAGGGCCTGGGGGGTGGGATGAATCCAGGTGTGTGCCTCCGGAAAACTCGAGGTGCCACCCGAAAACTGTCTATGGCCGGCAGGCGTCGGCGATCTAGTCCCAAAATGCCGCGCGGGGTGGGAGAATCGCGGATTTTAGGGGGTTTGAAAAAGAAACAAAGCGAGCGAACAAGGTGGGAGGGGGATTGAAGGGGCTTGGAACTGAAAGAGGATGCCATGGAATTTTTGGGAAGTCGTAGAACGGGAGAGATTTTGATCGGGGAGGAGGATCTCGAGGAATTTTCGATGTAGTGCAGGTACATTACAGCTTTTTCAAAGGCATGCCATCTAGAGCGGAAGTCAGAAGCGCAAAGGAGTAGTGCATAACAAGTACGGTACTGGACTGTTAGCGGGGGGAAGCAGCCTTGTGCATTTTAGCAGAGGAACTAAATTTTGGTTTTCCTTCTATAACCACCTGTTAATTAAAATGTTGTTAGTCGTTTTTGCTCGTTAGAAAGTTTCTAGAATCTTTAGAGCTTTTTATTTCTTAAAAAACCTGTGTAAAATGCTATAAAAATCGTTTATATTTTGTAATAATATAATAGGACCGCAAAAGATTACTGTGAAAAATTAGTTCCCTTCCCCCTGCAAAACAGTACAATACCAAAACTACTAGTCCTGCCAGAGTGTCAAAAGCCCTAAAAAACCGGAAACAGTTTTTAACCTTAGTATAATCCAGATCCATAAAACAAGAAGCAGAAAGCGACAATCCACCAAGCGAAAGCCCAAGCTCATTTCAAATAATTTAGCGGCCCTCTCCCAGCGGGCATCGGAGGTGCGGCCCGTAAATCTAGTGAAACTCGGTGCGAGGACACGAAATCAGTCGACTGGATCTTTCGAGCGAAATGAGGGCTTTGAGTTCGGCGGAACAGAAGGGGGGCCCGTGCCCACATTTAGGCCAGATACCGTATGCAGATAGCGTCTCACTCACCCACTGTCGGTGCCTGGGTTTTTGGGACGGTGTTTCGGAGAGCGAAAAGCACACTGTGTGTCCGGGTGCGATCAGGGGGGTCCAGCTGTGGGAGTTGAATGACATGGTAAAAAACCCGTATCTTGTGCCCTCTCGATTGGGAATTGTGGATAAGGTCCGGAATTCTGTTGATACAGTTGTTTAGGGGAGATCAGAATTGAACTAAAAAAACCCGGGTCTTTCTGGGACTCATGATAGCGTTGATTTTGGATGGTTTTTCCGAGTATCGTAGGTTTTTGATTGGTACTGGACTGTTAGCGGGGGGTTTTAGCAAAAACTGATTTTGGTTGTTCCCTCTATGGATATCTGCTAATAATAAATACTGTTTTTATCTTGATTTGCGTAGTTTTTGATTGCTAGAACCTTACAAAAAAATAGCTTAAGCATTATTGAAAGTTTGAAAATTTCTATAATTTTTACGAGCTATTTATACCTAAAAGCTTTGCAAAATGCTATAAAAATGGTTATTTTGTCATTAATACAGTATTACCGGGAAAAATTACATTTTCCCCTGCCTCGCCCTCCCCCCCCCCCCTCCCGCTAACAGTGTGGTACCAGAGGAGTTCAAGGTTTTCGCAAAAATTTACATTTGGTGTCCAGAATGCGAGATTATAGAAAATCCGATAGTTATACAGTAATGTCGAGAACATTACGCACCTAATGACGTAGGAAAAATACCTCTAAATACTTTCAACATTGGAATCTCGCTGTAGCAAGCTCACGAAAGTGACACAAACGGACTTTTTATAGATAACATGTTTAATAATTGAAACTATAGGGGGCGTAGCAATAAACTAAACTAATCATGATATACCTCAAAACCCAAACCCACACAAGCTTCCAAAAACACCGAATTGAGTGAAAGGCTCTCATGTGGGACCAGAGCCCATTACAGTCCTCAATGCAAAGTGCCTCGGGCTAAACGGGGCTGGAAAAGAGTCCGGCTCTCGGTCAGAGGATTGTGGTGAGGATGCCTCTCCTCTCCACAAAAACCCCCGGGTGTGCCCTTTTTATGGCCACCTATCATCGGCCGATTTGGATGCTCGAAACCGCTCGAGCTGGATTCGGGTCAAATTGACCCTCAGTCTGTTTATGATCGAGTTCAGATTGCCCGCAATCAGGTTTTGTGGCAACTTTCTAATTTGATTAATTTGCAAGAAGAACTTTCATATTTGTATGAATTTCGCTTTAATTTTTTGATCTTCCAGAGCGAGAACCGGATTTTGTGCTGGGCTGTTAGAAAGGGGAACTAATTTTTCCCAGTTCCTATAACTGAATCTCACTATTTTTCTAGCATTTTACACAGTTTTTAGACATAAAAATCCGGTAAAAACGTACAATGATCAAACATGTATGAAAAGGGCCAAAAAAAATCAAAATTTTCGCATTCATTTAATCATTAAAATATTTTTGTGACTTTCTGGCAATCAAATACTACTAAAAACTTTATAAAAATACAGTATATTATCAACAAGTTGGTATAATCGGAAAAACCAAAATTATCCCCCCCTGCAAACAGACTAGAACCTCGGATTTCCCTTGAATTAAGAGGAAATAGTTGAAACAGGCAAGACGTTAAAAACAGAAAATCGGAGGCGTCCCACACATAAAAAAAACTATGATTAAAGATCAATAAATAAAAACCTGAAGTCATTCAGCAAATAAACGATTTCTGCAAACAATGGAGCTCAAAATTTGGTTTCCAGGAGGTCGGTGAGGGGAAAGCACTCTCACTCTTCGTGCGTCAATTCCAAATTTAGGGCGACACTTCTAAAAAAAACACTGCGACAGTGCGCCTCAGCGCCCTTTTCGGGTTCCTCATAAGTACTGAACGAAATGAGGAGATGAACATGGTATAGGAAGGAGTGGGAAAGTTTTAGATGACAGTCCGCTTAAAAACCTTTTTAAACGATTACCATCTACATAGTATAGAATTTCAAGGAGCAAGCAACAGTGCCGGACAGTGGTCTCCAGGAATGGTAGCCACCGCTTTCGCATTCCCCCCGGATAACCGTCGTTTTTCAGCCTCCTCCTCCAGCCTTTTTCGGTGACCCGATGCCAGAAAGCGATAGCCCACTCTGACTCCCTTCCCTCCATCCGCTACACGTTGAATTCGTCCCCAGATCTACCCGCAAATCTCGTACAAGCGTTTTGGAAAAGAAAGGACATTCTCGCCGAGGAATCCTCAATGTAGAGCGCTTGAAAGATCCGTGTCAGGAAAATATTCGCGGTTCAATCATCCGTGAAATGGACCTTGGTTAAATGAGCTAAGTGAATGTGACCCCGTGACCGAGCCAAGTGGCAGTCGATCGAACTCGCTGAAATGGTTGAGGGGTTGGGAATGGCTACTAGCCAAATATTCCGGATCTGGTTCGTTAGCGGGGGAGGGGTATGTTGTAGATAATCAATATTTCACTACTTTTTTTGGGGACTACATCACGTTAGAGCATAAAAAACATACTAAAAGTTTTAGTTCCAGATCCAATCACTCAAATTTAAGAAAGTTATAACAAAAGCAATATCCTTGAAAACGGGGTCGGTAAGCTACTTTCCGGATTTGCGATATTTCTTGGCATTCTGTTAAGGTAAATGATCAAAATAAACGAAGATTTTATCCTACTACCAGGGTTGAAAAACCGCTCCGCGGCTTTTCAACCTGGCTATTGGACGATGAAAGTCTTCAATTTGCATGCTTCTTCCCCAAAATCTATCAGGAAAAAAGTGAAAAACGGCTCCTCTGTCGCTTTATATAGGCTATCCGACTTCCGGCTTATGCTAATTGATCCCTAACAAAAGAGGGTGGGCGAAATTTTACAAAAATTTGTTTTTAATAGCGAAAATACAATTTTTAAAGTTTTTTATGTGCGACAGTCGATTCGGACCCTTCTTTACCTAATGACGTTTCTTCACTACCGAAAAATGCTTCCCTGAGGCTGTAGGTGCGGAACATCCTCACGGAAGTTGCATAAATGCACACACACAGACACTATTTTTTTATATATAGTAGGATATATAAAAAATATAAAAAAAATAGTGTCTGTGTGTGTGTGTGCCACTTTGCATGCAACTTCCGTCAGCGTTTCACAGTATCTCAAGAAGGAAAGTGGTTAGAGGCATGTTTGATACGTCATTAGGAGCGTAACGGTCTCGAGATGACTGCACGCATATGAGATTCATCAAAAATCGTCTATTTTCGACATTAAATATTAGTTTTTGTTGAAAAATCCGAGTCCCTCTTTGTTAGGAATATATTAGCATACGCCGGAAGTAGTGGTAGCCTATATAAAGAGCAGAGAGCGCATTTTTCACTTTTTTCAGCATCGGTGGGGCCGAATCATGCAAAGTGCACACTTGATTGGTCTAAAACGGGGCCGGGATTGAAAAGTCGCGAAGCGGCTTTTCAACCCTGGTATATAACTGAAAATAATGTAACTTAAGATAAGAGAAGCTATTGACAAAAAATGCCCCCCGCTAATGAACCAGTACCAGCATTCCGAATATTGATAAAATCAACTATATCATTAAATTTAGGAAGCATCGTTCTGGTTGTTCGACTCAACACTTTATGTGATTAAAAAGCAGTGTGGTTTTAGCGGGAAAATTAAATTGGCGGACCATTCAGAAAAATAGTCGAAATATCTGGAATTAACTCGATACCACATTGTAAATAATTTATATGGATTTCCGGGGATCCTCTTTTTCATAAAAGTTTTAAAAATCCTCACGTATTTAAGACCCCGACTACAGTAAACTCAATTTCTTTTTTCTATATTTAAACCAATCACTTTGACTGTAATTAGCTTTCGTCTAACATTTGAATCATCAATACCAAATTTCGAAAAATCGGTTTTCCAATAGTGCATTTTTTAATCTTTAATTTCCAATACCAATATCCAACTGACATCTGCCTTCTTTGCCTCTAGTGCAGAATGGCGACAGATGGATCGTAGCGGTGTTTTTCCCGAGACGCATATAACCATCACCCTCCGACCCGCCACCCTTACCTCAAACTCGAAAGCCCAGACATTCCCCCATCATTTTTTGCAATTCCCCTATTATTAACCACCAATTCTCAAAAAACCCAATCATTTCAGATGTCGTCTCGCCACCGCATTGATCACGATGGAAGCGGACGGGATCGTCGTCGTGACCATTCGAGGGATCGAAAGGAAAGGAGAAGGTCTCGTTCTCCTTTGAAGAGGAGGTCGAGATCCCGATCCCCGAAGCGTGAGCCTGTCGATCAGAAGCCTGCCCGTGCTGCCATGAACCCGCTGAACAATCAACCTCTCTCGAAACGGTACTGGGACATCTACGAGAAGCGCTGTAAGCTACCTGTTTTTGAATACAAAGAAGCGTTCCTTGAAACGTTGCACAACAACCAATGTCTGACACTTGTCGGAGAGACCGGTTCCGGAAAAACGACCCAAATCCCTCAATGGTGCCTAGAATATGCTAGAAAACATGCGATCCCCGGCAAAAGGAGCCTTGTCGCTTGTACACAACCTCGGCGAGTGGCTGCCATGTCCGTTGCCACACGTGTCGCTGATGAATTGGATGTGCAGATCGGACAAGAAGTCGGTTACTCTATTCGTTTTGAAGATTGCATCAGTGAGCGGACAATCCTGAAGTATTGCACTGATGGTATGTTGCTTCGAGAGGCCATGAATTGCCCATTACTCGAAAACTATTCGGTCCTAATCCTTGACGAAGCTCACGAAAGGACATTGGCCACTGATATCCTAATGGGTCTAATTAAAGAAATTGTCAAGCAAAGAAAAGACATTAAAGTCGTTATTATGTCTGCCACTTTGGACGCTGGCAAATTCCAGACCTACTTTGACAATTGCCCATTAATGTCGGTACCCGGTCGCACATTCCCGGTCGAAATCTTCTTCACCCCAGAACCGGAAAAGGATTACCTTGAGGCAGCTATCCGCACTGTTGTGCAGATCCATATCTGTGAGGAGATTGAAGGAGACGTTTTGCTCTTCCTCACCGGTCAGGAAGAAATTGAAGAAGCCTGTCGAAGGATCAAGACCCAGATCGATAACCTCGGTCCAGACGTTGGAGAGATGAAATGCATTCCGTTGTATTCATCGCTGCCACCAGCCATGCAACAAAAGATTTTCGAGCCGGCACCTCCGAAAAAACCAAATGGAGCCATTGGACGTAAGTGCGTTATCTCGACAAATATCGCTGAAACGTCTCTTACCATCGATGGAGTCGTTTTCGTGATTGACCCGGGTTTCGCCAAGCAGAAGGTATACAATCCGCGTATTCGAGTCGAGTCCCTCCTCGTCTGCCCAATTTCAAAGGCTTCTGCTATGCAGCGAGCTGGTCGTGCCGGTCGTACGAGACCAGGAAAGTGCTTCCGTCTTTATACGGAGAAAGCCTACAATGAAGATATGCAGGAACAAACTTACCCAGAAATCCTCCGTTCGAATCTGGGATCAGTTGTGCTGCAGCTGAAAAAGCTTGGCATTGAAGATCTTGTCCATTTTGACTTCATGGACCCGCCGGCACCAGAAACTTTGATGCGTGCGCTCGAGTTGCTGAACTATTTGGCTGCGATCAATGATGAAGGAGATTTGACGGAACTTGGATCATTAATGGCCGAATTCCCACTTGATCCACAGCTGGCCAAGATGCTAATCACAAGCACCGAGCTGTGCTGCAGCAACGAAATCCTCTCAATTGTGGCTATGCTTTCCGTGCCACAGTGCTTTGTTCGACCAAGCGAAGCCCGTAAAGAAGCAGATGAAGCGAAAGCACGCTTCGCTCATGTTGACGGAGATCATTTGACTCTACTGAATGTCTACCACGCATTCAAGCAGAATCGCGATGAAACGCAATGGTGTTATGAAAACTTTATCAACTACAGAACGATGAAAAATGCCGACAATGTACGTCAACAATTAGCAAGGATTATGGACAAATTCAATCTGCGACGCATCAGTACGGATTTCAAGAGCAAGGACTACTACGTGAATATTCGAAAAGCCCTGGTGGCCGGCTTTTTCATGCAGGTCGCTCATTTGGAGAGGAATGGTCATTATGTGACTGTGAAGGACAATCAGATCGTCAATCTTCATCCCTCCTCGGTCCTTGATCACAAGCCGGAATGGGCCCTCTACAATGAGTTCGTGCTCACCACCAAGAACTTCATCCGTACGGTGACGGACATCAAGCCCGAATGGCTACTATCAATCGCGCCCCAGTACTACGATATGCCGAATTTCCAGGATGGAGAGGTGAAGCGGAAGCTGCAATACCTTGAGAAAACGATTGCTTCTAGGGGATATTGATAGTTTTTATTGATCCAGTTGTTACTTTTCCACGTTGTGATCTCCCCTGAAACCCGTTATGCAGCAGAAACACCCGATCTTACGAAGGTATTTTGAGTTCTTAACAGGCCTTTATCAACGTTCAATTTTTTGGTAAGGTTTTGAGACAGAACCTTTAAGATCGGGTGTTTCTACCGTAATTCCATGTCCGTTGATCCCCTTAAAATCTGTTCTTCTGTTTTCCCCGTTTCTTTATGTCCTTAATTCAAGTTCGAATTCAAAAATAAAATTTAGCTCGCCAAACTGACACGCCCAAGAATAGACGGGGATCGGCTGGGGACCTCTTCGCACAAGGTCCTCGATCGGTCGAAGTGGCTGGCAAGAAGAATTCGTTTCGCGCAGTGCTGGCTTCATCAGGAGGAAGCAGCAGACGGGGTCGAGGACTTGCGGTGGGACGGTGTCGTCTCGTCGCTGGACACCAGCTGGAGATGAACGGATCTAATCTGGTTGGTTTTTCTGAATCGCGAAATTTTATATGTCGAATTATTTATAACTTTTATAAACAGAAATAAATTAATTTTTTTCAGGGACAAAAATCTTTCGAAGAACAATGGCCGGAAGTCCACAGGGTCGTGCTGGACTTGCTGTATCAGCGCGTAAGTATAAATCTCTAGTGAAGCCACGTTTCCGCTTTTTAGGCCGTGTCAAAGACCGACTGGCAGGTGATGTTCCAAACGGTCTACTACCTGCATTCCTGGTTAGACGACGGTGATGATATGGTAGGTTTCATTCATATACTAGCAATACATGCCTTACAAATGTAATATTCCACCTTATCTAAACCTTTTTAGATCCGTAAAGCGCTTCTGGAAGACGTCAAGGTGTATGTGAAAGAATGCGCACAGGTTTGAATTTGTATTGTCGGGGGGATTTTTGAGTTCCAGCGCGTAAACGCCGATACGAAAGACAAGGATCTGCTTCCGGCATATATTCGGGAATGGACACGTTATTTCAAGCAGACACATATTCTTCCGATGCCGTTCCGGGTAGGTAGTTAATCTTTCAAGGGCAGGCATAATTTCCATTTGACCTTAAGTAAGTACAAATCGTAATTAGTCGATATAAAATAAAAAAATAAAAATCTGCGAAATGCCGAACGAAAAATCAAAGCTCAACAATTTAATTTTCAGTCATTGGAAGGAACACGTGATGGAGCTGCTCATAAGTAAGTTTCCCCATTACATACCGATAAAATTACCTATTTAGCGCCATCCCTCCACTTCCCACTACACCTCGAGACATATCCGTCAAGGGAACAATGCTGAGGGTCTGGAATCGCTACGTCTTCGCCCCCATCCAACTACGTCTCCTGAACGAAGCCATGAACTTGATCGATGCTGAACGCAAAGGCTTCACAGTCGATCCACAGCTCATCGTTGGCGTTCGCGAGAGTTTCGGTATAAAACAAACTTTAAATAGCAATCCTCGTTTTAGTATCACTGAATGCCTCAGAAAATGACCCTCTCGAATGCTACCGTAATGAGTATGAGAGCTGTTACCTCAATCGGACAGTTTTGTGGTATAAACTGGCAGCTAGCTATGTAAGTTTATAGCATTTGGGTAAAATTTTCTGCAGTTTCTCGATCATAATGGGGTGCGAAACTACATGGCATACGCTGATGAGAAGTTGCAAGAAGAGGAATCTCGTGCCGATCGTTATTTGGATCAGTCTAGTAAACAAAAGGTAAAAATTATATAAGTTAATTTTATATAAGTTTAACAAGTTGTAAAAGTTATATAGGTTAATGTTATTTAAGTTTAGTGATTTACAACCCCTTTTTAGCTGGTCGCGGCATGCGTAAAGGTGCTTGTGGCCGAATTTGAGGAGCAACTCCTTTCGGAATGTGAGAAACTGGTAAAGAGCGAAGACGTTGAACGTAAGCATACAAAATATACTTACTTACATTATTTTAAAGGCCTTCGTATGCTGTATCGCTTGATCAAGAGAACGCCCACGGGTATAAATACGGTGCTCAAATGTGTTGACGCTCATATTCGGGAGCGTGGTACGCAGACGATGCTAAACAACGCATCTTCAATTACGACGGTTTGTGTTTATTAATAAATTATATAACCAACATTTAGGACCCCGAGAGATTCGTATTTCAACTTCTTGACATGTTTGACGGGTTTTCCTCTTTAATTCGGTAAGTTTAAGTTAAATTATGATTATTTATTTTTGTATAGAGAGGGTTTCTATGATGATGCTCGGGTGTTGACAGCGCGAGATCAGGCTTTTTGTGAGGTCGTCAACGATGCTACCATTTTCAAACTGGAGTTCCCTCATGTGCGAAAAGGGTAGGTTACTGTCGTGCAAAATTTCGTTGTTTTGAAAGTACCGTAGCCCGAGCGTACGGTAATTATTGATCAAATAAAGAAGGAAAGGAAATACAGTAGCCCTGAAATTACCGTAATCCGTAATTTGTAAAATACCATAAATAATTTCAGCAAAGCCACTGCCGAATCAAAATGCCCCGAGTTGCTTGCAAACTATTGTGACCTCCTCCTCCGCAAAACCCCATTGAGCAAGAGGTTATCCGGGGAAGAAATTGACGCTCGTCTTGACAATGTGGTATGTTTTGCATTCAATCTATATTTTATTGATTCAGATGCTTGTATTAAAATATGTGCAAAACAAGGACATCTTCATGCGATATCACAAGGCCCATCTGGCCCGCCGCCTGATACTAGATATGAGTGCCGATCAAGACAAGGAGGAAACTGTTGTTGCGCGACTTCGGGTAAGTAATAAAAAAATCAAAAGAATCAATTTTAAATCAAATTTAAGTTAACTAATTTTGAATAAAGATTGCTTTTAGGAAAATGGCATGCCATCCGATCATGTCAACAAATTATTTCGTATGCTAGCCGATGTGGAGCTGAATAAAGATCTCAACCAGGCGTTCAGGAAATACTTGTGGGAGACAAGTAGCCCGCTTGGCAGTCAAATTAACGGTAAAATTCTTAGTAAACCAAAAAGTGTCCTTCAGATCTCGTCTCGATTAAAATACTGAATACGGCTGCCTGGAGCCAGGGTCCACACCAGACGGATTGCGTCAAAATTACGATACCGCGACAGTTGGAAGAGTATTTGCCGGTTGTGGAGGATTTCTATAAAAGAAATCATTCCGGGCGGAAGTTACAATGGCTTCATCATTGGAGTAATGGCACGGTAATGAGTTTTGACGTAAGCTGAGTTTTCGAATTTTTGTAGGTTATCTTCAATTCTGACGCGGGACGCTATGAAATCCAGTTGACCACCTTCCAGGTAAGATTTCCAACTGTTGCCAAACCCTTTTAGTTGACCGTACTTTTCTGTTGGCTTGATAAGCCGGATGAGGGGCTTTCTTTCGAGACGATTCGTCTCGCAACTGAGCTACCCGACTCGGAACTTACGCGTACTTTGCTGGTAAGTTTAAAGATATCCAAAAAAGACAAGGATCGGTAAAATCAAGGCTCAAAATCAGTAAAGACCATACACTGAATATTTCAGTCGCTCTGCCCGATGCCACCAAAAGCCGATTCCCAACTTCTGAAGTGCGCAGGCGGTCCGGCTGCCCTGAATGCGCTGTCTGATTCGACAATTTTCTATTTGAATACCCAATTCGTTCCGGAAAAGGTAGGGAAATCAATCCCAAATTAATACATAATGTGTTTAGAACGGAAAACCACTACGTGGCAGACGAGTCAATTTGATTGGGAGGTTGCAACTCGGATTAGACGCTGCGGCATCTTCAGAGCACGAGGATATCGTTGCACTACGGGCCCTACGAGTGCAAGAAGCTATCGTCAAGGTAAGTACCGTAACCCCAGACTTTAATGAACCCTTTTTAGGTGCTAAAAATGCGGAAGCAAATGACCGCCTGGCAACTACACGCAGAGCTCGTCGAGCAGCTACGGTATAGATCAATAAATTTGTTTTGTATTCTTTTTAGCCATATGTTCCTCCCGTCACGGCAGCTAATGAAAGAGCAGCTCGAGTGGCTGATGGAAAACAAGCACATTGAGCGCTCCACACTCGATATTAACACATTTATTTATTGCAACTGATGATTTTATTCCGCGCGGGCCTAGTCAGTTCGAAAGTTGGGTAAAGGTTGCTTAACGGGGGGGATGCACCATTAGTCATCTTCATCGAGGTGTAAGGGGGAGTTTCATCGGAAATCACCATTAAAATAGCGGAAATATTACCGGAAATAACATTATTTAAAATTATTACTTTGTTAAGTTAAAATTTAGTTAATTACAAAACTTTTAAAAAAATTTTTCGGGCCAAGATTAAACATGTTATTATAATTTTTGACGCTCTATCCGATGGCGTTTCTAAAATAGCTTGCATCTTCGTTACTTTTGCCCCCCCCCGTTAAGCAACCTTTACCCGGACTTGTGTATGTTCAAATAATTGGTCAACGTTGTGATTACGCCTGTATCGTGCTCTTTTTGCGTACATTTGCCTTGGCCCCTTTGTGCTTTGCGTACTGCTGCCATGCTTTTACAGATTTTTGAAATGTGCTGTAAATTTTGGATGATGCAAAATTAGAGATGAGACGAGTATAAATTTATTTTCTGGTGCAGCCATTCGAGGTGATACACTGCAAAAGCCTGACCGGCGAAAGTTTCACGTCGTTATCTGAGCGTGCTATGCAGCACATTTGATTTTGATGACAGGCGTGGATAGTCGTGCCCCTGTCCTGACATGCCAATTCGTATATAAGTGCGCGCATGCGAAATGGGTTGTGTGGGGAGGGGGCCGGGAAATCGAAAGTCATTCCTGACGAGCGT
Organism: Mesorhabditis sp. LJ9110; assembly: GCA_038088335.1. Classification (NCBI taxonomy): domain Eukaryota; kingdom Metazoa; phylum Nematoda; class Chromadorea; order Rhabditida; family Rhabditidae; genus Mesorhabditis; species Mesorhabditis sp. LJ9110. The sequence goes on from JBBGBA010000055.1 coordinate 128,077, forward strand.
CTCGACATTTTCATCAGGTTTCAAGGGTTTTCGAAGAAGCTATGATTCTTCAGATATATAGTTTTTACAATTTGTAAGGGTCACCTACCCCATATCTGTTTGGAAGCGGATTTACTATTTATGCTCATTTCCAAAATCGTCGATTTTTATATAGCCTGGTTTCATCGCGCCGAATTTTTTATGAAACAACGCCGGGCATTGAAAGCTTTTCCTCATAAAGATAGTCTTAAACTGAATTTTTCGGGTATAAAAACACCTCTTAATATATTTTCCGGCCGCCTATTGAATGGAAATTTCAAGTATAAAAAAAATCAAATAAGAAAATGGCGAAAATCGATTTTCCTGGTTTTTTCTATCGGTGCTCCTAATTTTCAGCCATAGTTTTTATGCTGTAAAACTTCTCTATCACATTTTTCGGGCTGAAATTAGTTTTCTAAGTAGATTTTTTGACGCTCTATCGAATGGCGCACGCGAAATGGCACAGTATTTTTAAATATTAGAAAGAAGAGCGCCCCGTTACCGCATTGGTGTCTCTAAAGCGTTGAAATAAACTAACGGGTTCTGGAATTAGGAATCTACCTGAGGCGCTGAACGTCTAGTATAGAATCTATGGCCTAAAAATCTTAAAACTTCTAAACCCGCTAGTTTTCGGTTTTTCAAAGACCGCCTAGCGCCCAACTTTTTGAAACCCTAGCTACATTTTGCCCGCCACCCTCGCCTCGTAACGACGAGTGTTGGTCAGCAGCAAGGGCTAGGCGTTCTTGGTCCTCCCTTCTTGGCTTCTTGGTCCGCGTGTGGCATGTGGCAGGCGTGGATTTCTTTACACACAAGACTAAGAGAAGGGGATGGACCGGTGGTCGCGGCTAGGCTTATCCCCCCTAAGCTACTAGCTGAGATCATAGACCTGTGTCTCTTCTTGTCTCTTTAACCCATAGGGCGGTGGGGTTGATTGGTGACCCGTCTTGTACTTCCTCTTGGCTGGGGGCTTTGCGCATTATTAAACAGCGCTGCTTGGGGAGGAACAATCGCCAAATCTGATTGGGCGTTATTTCTTAGCATTTCGGGCTCCAGCAATGGCCCTTTATAGCTTAACAATTGTTTTTGTTCCTTAATTTAAGAGGTCTGATCATGTGCTATAACACCTCTGATTCCTCCGCTTCTCGTTAGGACCTGGCCAACCACCCCTTTAATTTTTCCAAAATTCTCGTTTTTTCGTCTTAAATTTTTTCAGCAACTCGACAATAGCTACTTTGGGACCAAGAAGCTCCATTGAGCTCTATTTAGTAGATAAACTTAATTTGCATAAAAAAGAAGTTAGGAAAAAGAGTTCCAGAAAAAAATGGACGGAACTCTTGGCAAAAAACCGACCATCTGCAACGTGTTCACACCCTTTTTTGACGTGAAAAGACAAATATTTGCAAATGGGGTGCCATTTCTGGTCTATTTATGTAATTTTAGACGTTAAGCTGTTTTAATTATTAAATTTAGTCCGCGAAAGACGAGTTAAAAATGAAATGCTCTAGTCATAATTTTATACCATATTTAAGCTATTGACTTCAAAGAAATTTATTCTGTTTCAAGAATATGTAGTTCTCTCCAATATTTCGCTTTATACGACGACCTCAATTTACTTTAATTTTAATTTTAATTCTATCTAATTTCTACTTCCTAGACCCTTTAGAATTTCACAACATACGCAAATATCTGCCGTCGCATTCTCTCTCTCTCTCTCTCTCTCTCTCTCTCTCTCTCATTCTCTCTCTCTCTTCCCCACCCCTTCTAGGGTAGCCACCTGGCTATTAGCCAGTCAATCCAACTTGCAACCAGCCACCTGATAGCAATCTGCTCGCCACCCCCAGGCCCCCCGTAAAATCTGGGGCATTTTGTGATTGGGAAACGGTGGGGCGGATGGGTAGTGAAAAACCGGGGAAAGACAGAAAGAAAGACACCTGTGAGTGTCCCCTTGGCGCCACATTTGAAATGGGTCCGGCTAGGGATGGCTTCCCCCCTCGTGCCTCTCTTATCCCCCCGTTTCACCCTCAAACTCATTTGCATTTAGCGGTTACGGACGGGTGGCTCAGAATTGTTGTAGCGGGCATGGGGTTTTTGAACGTCAGGATTTTTCTTTGAGGTACTCGAAGCTAAGCGTATGGCTCCTCCTGGCTGATATAGAATACATAGAATCCAGAAGGTCTAAATATTTTGAATAGGCAATTTTTTCAATTTCTCGAAGTTCTTGCCTTCCCAAGTCCTTTAAACACCACGGATACATCTACACCGTTTGAAGTCCTCTGTTTGTTTTCTGAACTCGAGAGCAAAGTGCAAAGCTTTTGGCGCCCCAGGGCAGGAATTTTCAGTTTCATGCACGTCCTAAGATTTTCCATGTTTCTATTATTTTTTTATGATATCGTTTAAACTCCTGCCAACTCCGCGGTACATCATCGGCATAGCCAATCTCATAAAAACCCTCATACTCTCCCACTTTAGCGGCGATTGCCGATGAAGAATTTCAACTAATTTATAGCCCAAACTTAGTTTGAAATCGAAACTATAAAAAATTTAAAGGAATGGCAAATCGCCTCATTTCAAGGGCCGTTTCAAACCTAATGACGTAGCCATTACTTTTTCAAATCTTTCTCTACACTCGATCCCACTAAATACGCTTCAAGAAGTTGCTTGTAAATTAAAACGGCCAGCACCCTTCCCACTCGTTTAATGAATGCCGTTTATTTATCAAACATTATTTTTCAAAATTTATAAAGAATAAAGTTTTGGCGGTTCTCTCGATTATCGGGGGCGTTATCGCATTATCTTTCGCATAACGTTTTTGGTATACGTCTGGAAATGTCTAGTAAGTTAATAGAAAGTGTTTTAGTAGTGTTTTTAGTAATCGAGGACTATATTTCAACTAGAAAAACTATCAAAAATTTTTGAAATATTGAAAGAATTCTTCATTTTGGTAACAACTTGCCTTTTTAGTTGAAAAATCTATCTTTTTGATCTACTTTTAATAAACATGCGAAAAGTTTTCACCGTAAGGAATAGTAAAAAACCATTCAGAAATACCTTCTCCCAAGAAATAAAGCCCCCCCCCCCTTGATAATGCGCAAGAACCATTTTGGCTTTAGTGCTCAAGCCCATCACCAATCACTGTTACTGCCATATCTGCCACAGGGCGTTGATGTGACGTTGCTATGGTGGGGGTCGGATAGATGTCATGGGTGTAGATAGAGGGATGTGTCCGGATCACTCCACGACACGGACACCCCGTTGTGTCCCACTTCTTGAGAGGGGCCTCCCTGTGCCTGCCCTCATCGCGCATGGCTTCATGCCCTCCCAGATCTGTTGCCAACCCACCCCCATGCAAATATTCCCGGCAATTTCCGTTATGCTGGCGTGTTGCCAAGTGTTTTGCATGGTTTTTTTCAATTCTATGCTGTTCCCCTGCAAATCGAGCTGTTAATCCCGGGGATTTCAGGGGCTGATCCCGGCTCCCATGCCCCCCGAAAAACCCGCAGCGACGTTTTCCCAGGCCCGTTCCCATTTGACAAAGAGCGTGTTTTCGTGCGTTTTTCGGGTAGAGAAACCACCGTCCACCCATCGTTCTCCAAGAGGAGTGGGGGAGGTGTTTCGCATGCCAACGGTGGGTGCGCATGTTCCTTTTTTGTTCCTTTTCCGCTTAGCATGCCATGTTGATCGGTGACGCATCGATTTGCGGGGGTTCAGGCTAGAGTCATTTTTATTTGTATTGAGAACGAGCAGAAACTCACATTATTTAGGCGATATTGGTCTGTTAGCGGGGGGGGGGAGGAACAAATTTTTGCTTTTCCGTCTAGTACGTATTAACTATAAATAGTAAATTTTTATAATGTTTTTAATAGCTTAAAAGTTACAAAAATCATTTACACGTTTATGAAAATTCCAGATTCGCCCTCTTTAGATAATTTTTCATAGATTTTGGCCAAAACATCAAAGGTTTTCGATTTTTACGAGCTTAAACGGTGTAAAATGTCATAAACAGGTTATGCTTTGTTATAGGACCATATCGCATTAATGGGAAACTTAGTTTCCCCTTCTAACCCTCCGCCCCCTCCCCCGCTAACAGCCCAGTACCATTCCGGTAAAATCCACGGACCGACGAACATTTCGGATTGAATATGCAGGACCTCGAGCCCGATATTCCAGCCTTCTACCCGAATTTCCGTGACCCAGTAATAGCGCTTAAAAATGCATAAATCCGGTTGGACGCCTGGTTGGACGCGCTGGCGAGAGGAGTGACCGGGCTTATTTGCCCCTCGCATGGGTGTTGGCCACTCGTTGGCCCATTGATCCGTGCCCAAAATTAGGGCCAGCCTTCAGGTGAGGGGGTACCGGAACGAACGGTCTTGCCCCTGGAGTCGCGTCCCGCAGCGCTCAACATCCCATTTGTTTTTTATGGGCCATCGATTCTGACACTGATAACGAGCGGGGGGAAGAGCCACTTGTTCGGGGCTTCTGGTTCTGTTGGTTTTGGTTTTATTGGATTTAATAATTTTTTTTGCTAGTCGAAACGTTTAAATTTTTAAGATTGTTACTGGGTCCCCCTTCAGCTACGATACCCGGCTAAGCACTGCAACAAATAGAAATTAAAATTACGAAATTAAATTGGTTTTTGGCGTATTTTCCGCAAAGTCCTTTCTTTTTCTATAATATATTACGGTAATTTTGATTGAAATTCAAACTGTAAATATATCTTTCGATTCTCTTTCGGATGGCTTTGATCGAATTTGGTTAAAATCACGAAAAAGCAAAAAAACTAAGGTTTTCAAGTTGCTTTTATTTTTGCTATAATAACTTTATTTTATTTTATTTTGCTGTAATTATGGCTATTACTATATTTTTATCCGTGATTTTAATTTAGCTACTTTGTAATCGAGGGATGCACAACCAAAAAAAAACAGAAAGTTTCGAACGATTTGGGTCCGGGTCGAGGGCAGAAGGGAGCTCTTGCAAATACCGTAATTTTTTGAAATAGATTTTTTCTAAAAATTCTGACCTCCAAAACCTTCAAAAGCCATCCCTTTGTAGCGGAACATATGACAAACCGTGAGGATATTGTGCAAAAGGTCGCGTACACAGTCACTTCTCGGACATTCGATCTGATGGCCCGGCGTTAGATGGGTGTCTCGAGGCGAGGGTGCCACTTGGACCCCTTGTTTTCACGTTCGCCCCCACCCTCACGCAGTACAGAAAGAGGGACAAGGGCCCTGGACCAAGTGCCCACACAGGGCCCAGGGAGGGGGGGGTCAGCTCCCATTTCAGAAGATTGCCCCCCTACGAGACCCCCGTTCCAGCACCGCTCTGACCATTATTTGTCCCCGGTCGCGTTGACACCGCCTATTACGCCCCATATTCAGGGTGCGGGAGACATTTATGAACTTTTAGGGTTTGGCCGAGAGTTGTGTAGAGTTCTATCGAGTATATCGAGAATTTTGTTCGGTAAGTTCATTTTTAACATACTATTTTATATATAATAAAAATATTTTCGTGCATCGTTTTTTCAGCTCCATAAAACATCCTTAGTATGCCGGAAATAGAATTTCCGCCGTAACCCGATGTGGCACCCATAGTTTTCTGCTTATTTTTGTGCTGTAAAAATTATTTGTATAGTATATTTATGCTGTTTTATCGATTGACGATTTTAAAATATTGCAACTTTTAAAAATTTCCCTTCCCGGTTATCCTAGATTTACTGTAAAAATCGCCAAGATAAAGACTTCCCTTTCTCACCAGTCTTTTCCATACATTCCTAGATCCTATCTCTCCCGTACTTGCCTCCGCAAAAATAGCAGTGTTCTCCTCCTGCCACCTTTCCGATTTCGGTTTCGTAATCTGGGAAAAATGCCAACCCACGTCAAAGCGCTTTTTCACACCATGATTTTCAATTATTTTGTTTTTCAATAATGCTTTCCTTGGCTTCCGCTTACGCAGAACAATCCGCCTTGCAAAAACCATTGGCTCCTCGCCAGGGTGCGCTGTTTTTGCTGCTTTCTCCTCGCGGATCTCGGGAGTGCGTGTGGTGAGATAGATATTGGGGTGAGCCGAAAAAGGGGAAATCGATCTTTTTGCAACTCGAGGCTGAACAGTCTGCCATTGTCAACAGGTTTGACCGGTGTGATTCGCGCAGCTGCTTCCAGGTGTCAATTGGATGTATTCGTAGTTTTTAGGGGAACCAGCTGGCTGTCAAGTTTTGGGGATCTGCCGTGTCATCTGGCTTTTTTACCGTGATTGAACTGTCTACAACTTGTGAACATCTTGAAAATGTTAGCCTCTACCCAACCTAACTAGCCAAACTTTCCACTCCTCCTCCCTCTTTTCATGCCCCCGCCAACATTCATTCCCCCCGTTCCTCACTAATTCAACACCGGATTCTGCCCGCACCCCCCGCGGCGACGGTTGGTAACGATTTTTTTTCGGGCCGGCGCATTGAATTCGGCCGCCACTACGAAACCACTCTCGCACGCATTTCCGGGGGGAGTTGTGGAAAGTTTTAGTTTAGCCGCCCCGACTATTCTTGGCAGCTTCCGGTATTTTAGCAAACCTGTAGAGTGATCCAAAAAAGGGATCCAAGCGCTCCTCGGTCTAACGCTTGCCTTCGCTGTCCCTTTAATCGGGCTTGGCTTTGAATAGTAAAACTATGAAAGGGGTCAACCACCTGGCTCGCATCCGGCCGTTTTTGGCGGTACCTGGCAAGCAATTAGACCTCGCGCCGCTCCAGGACCCCCCTTTTATTTATTGGGGCATCGGGAGGTAGGGGGTAGAGCTGCGGTCAGTCCACAGGTATTCGTAATATCCCTGGGGCATAGAAAGTATTTTATTTTAGATTTGCATCAGGGTTTTGAAGGCTTTATTTTCCTATAATAAAATGAATTTTAAACATGGTTTTTCGGGCTGTAAAATGCTGTTAGTATTTGTTTTGACCCTCTCTTGAACGGCATTTTTAAAATATCGAAGATAACGAAAATGCCGCCCCCGTTATCATATGTGATGTCCATAGTTTTCAACCATAGTTTTTATGCTATAAAACTTTTGTATGCTGTGTGCTACTCGTGCTGAAAAAATTTGTTTTAGTATATTTTTCGACACTCTACCGAATGGTACTCAAGAAATCCCACAATTATTTTAAATTTTGGAAATATTGAAATATTTTTACCAAAAATTATGCTCCTTCCCGTTCCCTCTAGATTTATGCATGTTCTGATGGCAGGTAGCTAGATGCAGAAACTAGAATTAACGCTTCTATGTAAATCCCGCTAGGTTTCTGGCCCCATGCCAATCCCCTGACCAACACTTGCCGTTTTCCAGGGACCGAGTTTTCGTTGCAAAATCTTACACTATCGTTTGAGGGCCCCCCATCGGGCCGATCTGGCACCTCGAACACTCTACCCGCCACTGGGGACGGGGTAATTAATCTAAAACCGTTTTTTTTCCAGCCGGATCGAGGCCGTTCTAGGCACCGTTTACCCCCCTTCCCCCAAAGACTTTTTCGGTTGATGGATCAGTGATTTTTGCGAGTCGTGTGTTCCCCACCCTCCCTAAAACGGGGGCCATTCCCTCAATTTACTGGTTTGTTCTCACCGTTGTTTTTGAGGTGGAGGCCTGTGGTTGCTGTGTGCCGTCCTTCTGGGTTGAGGGGTTGGGTTGAAATTGGAATGGCAAGGGTGTGCGGGGCGCTGCGCGCTGAGTGTGCTGCGTGTGTTCCGCCTTGTTCTCGATGCGCTGCCGGCTCGTTTTGGGGGGTTAGCTAGCGGTGTTTATTGATTGTGTGATGGGTTTTTTAGAAGTTGATCGCTTTTTTTAAATAATAAAATATTTAAAAAATATGAAGTGTTTTTCTGTGAAGATTTATAGACGCCAGAAGTGTCAGAAATTTTTGCGTTTCGCAATTCGAATTTTTTTTAGGTAGATTTTTACTATATATTCCTTCAATTCTTTTTCTTTCCTTATTATAATAATCATATGTAATGAATTAAAAATCCATTTTTAGGTAAGCCCCAAAAGGTGCGTGTCCGGCGCGCCGCGCTACCCAGCGGGTCCACGCGTCCCGCGTCCGCTACCCCGCCGGCTGCCGTATCCCGCGTTGGATAGGGAACCTTACTCGCCGGACACTATATTCACCTACAAGCCATGGAGATCGATACGAAGCTCTCGGCTTCTCTCTCCCAGCTTTCAGAGCTCAGGGACAAAGTGCAGGTGAGCGAGCTGTTCATAAAATTGGCTAACTCTGTTATAATTTCATGCCAAAAATTCAAATTCTCGGAGCGTTGTGCGTGTGTTTATTGTCGAGGAATACGGCGGGGGTGGGTGGGTGGCGTGTGGTTGGGTAGCTTCCGTTTGCAAGACGGCTCAGGCTGGAACCGAGCGTTCCCGCCTTTCTATATCATACCCATTCAGGCTACGGCTTCACACCTTTACATGTTGGGTGTTGGGGAGTTGTTAGTTGTTTCAGAGCGCTTGGGTCGTTGTTTTGCCTCATTTAGTTTTTTTTAGGTTTATGTCTGGAAACTTTTAATACCTGCTTTTCTCTGTCTCTCTCTCTCCTCTCTCCTTCTCTCTCTCCTCTCTCTCGCTCTCTCGTTCTCGCTCTCTCGTTCTCGCTCACTCTCGCTCACTTTCTCTCTCTCTCTCTCTCTCTCTCTCTCTCTTTCTAAGAAATATCTCAGCAGCTGCTATCTAGTACAAACTAGTACCCGGAACATGCATATCTCCCCCTCATGCCCTAATCTCAAGAGGGTATCATATTTCTTTAGCTCCAAACCCACCCTCCCCTCCTCGATCCATGTCAATCAGTGGTTAGCCTAGAATGATTGGGCTAGGATTGGGGCCTCAGATCTGACCGCTAGCTAGCTGGGTTCCGCGGCTTTACGATCGAACACTTGTCGTCTCAACCCGGGGATGAAGTGAAGGGGACACTTTGGGATTGCCGACAAAGAAAGGTACTTGGTCAGCAAGACAGGTGGACTTGAGGGGGAGTATAGTTAGCTTCAGGGCTTTAGTTGGGGCTTAAAAAATCCACTACAGGATGCCCAAATAAAAAACTCCTCGTATTTCGCCGTCTTCTATCCAACCGGACGAAATTGTACCAGCGATAGGGAACCATAAAAACTCTATGCAGCCGAATTTTCTAAGCCAAAAAATTCAAAATAACAGTGTTATCGCTTAAAAGCTGTTTTTGGAAATGGTAGTTCACGTTTCCGGCTATGTTTTCGCAATTAGTCAGCAAAAAAATCAAGTAAAAATCGGGTCAATTTCTGTTGATTTTCGGGCTAAAATTGATGAAAACTGCCGATTTCAAATAATATTTTTGTAAAGCAAAAATTTACCAGGTAGAAAAAAACGTCCTGTTCAACTTGGCGAAAAACTTTCAGTGGAAATTCGTCAAAATCTGATCGAAATGGTCAAAAATAAACTTTAATTTGGCAATAAAATTTTTCTTTTACAAAGGTTTGCTTTGGCTACACATAGTTTTTATGGGTCCCCATCGCTGGTAAAAATTTGGGCCGGATCGCATAAAAGACGTCCGGGACACCTTCGACAGAATCAACTGTTTTGACAACTCCCTCTAAGGTAAATCATTCTCCGCGAACACCATGACCTTGAAGGGCACTCACAGCCCTCCCGACTTTGTTTCCCCAAATATTTTGATGCCAAAAATACGGAACGCGGGGCGCGCCAGCGCCTGAATGTTTGCTATTTCAAGACTAAGCTGGCGCGAGCTGTCAAGTGAGCGCAAATAGATCATCAAGGGGCAAATTCTGGCCGGATGCCCGTTGCTTCCGACGGCAAATTCGGTGAAATTTTGATAGCCCTATTGGAATTAAAAGTATCTAGTAGTTCCAGGTGATTTCCCCGGCTTCAAGCACCCTTAAACGGTGGGAACGGTAATAAATCGGGTGTACCCCTGGGTCAAGGCCGCTTTTCTTTTGGCTGCTACTAATGGCTTGTCGATGGGGCGTCGAGATTTTTGCAGCGGGAGAATGGGCGATTAATTGGGATTGCGACAACACCAACCTTGGGCTGGGTTTTGGTTATAAAAAGGTTGATCTTTAGTAGCAAATTTATTTTTAATGGATTTTTTAAAATTTGGACTGACATTTACTGGATCTGGATTGTTAGCAGAGGGAAATCAAATTTTGCCCAGTAAACAAACTTTTTAGAATTTTTGACTACTTGACAAAAAATGTATGAAAACTTACCAAAAAAGATCAATCTTTTGGAATTTTCAAAAATGTTCAAAAGATTTTTTGTAGTTTTCCAGCAATCAAAAACCACTCAAAACATCTTAAAAACTAAAATGAGTTTCCCCCTGCTAACAGTCCAGTCCCGCATTTTTAAGGGCATAAAACCCCACTTCCGCTCCTCCTCTAACATTCCACAGCCGGAACTCGGCCACGCCACCCCGAATTTGTCAAAAAAATCGGGTATCACCTGCGGGCGGCGCGCCTAATTTGGTGATACCCAACACCTCGCCGTATTTTCCGCTTGATAGGATTCTTAGGATCAGCCGTATATTGTCATTTATAACAATTGTTTAGCGTGAAGCGACGGAGGTGGACGTGTTCGTCGAGCAGTGTTCCAGCCTCTACAATTTGATCCTTGACGCGTTACACGATCAGTACTCCTATCAGGTTGGTATTATTTACATAAAATTTATTATCATCTATTTGGTATGTATTTAATTTATCATTTTATTCCAAAGTCTGCTTTTTCATAATATCTCCACAAAGCCTATCTTTTCCAAATTTCTGTTCAAATCCAACTCTTTCCAAGCTCCCCTTTATCCCCAAGTTCCCACGCGGTATCCCCCCTCAATAACAGGCCACACCCCCCTTAAACCCAAATTCACCACCGACCCGACTCTCGCAGCCAATTTGCAGTCCAAATCACCCTCTCGCTTTTTTTCCACCTCTCAACCCGACTGTAATCATTTGGCGGAGTGCCTTTTAATGGCAATTTGACCTGTTTGCGTGGGGTTTTTCGGGGTTGCTTCACCCCCTTGCCACCCCCTTTTTACCCCTTCCATCCGGGAGCCATTCAGCTGTCGGGCTGTAAATTCTGGCCGACCTATCGTCGGGGGGCTGGGCGTTGAGGCGAGAGTGACCTGGGGGTATCCCTCGTTTTTGTTGGCTCGCGTGTTTGTCAAGTGTTGCATTTTTGAATCAATGGTAATAACTTTTGTGATTTTTTCGAGGTTGTCTTGTTTTCCGATACTTTTAAGACGGTAGGGCACTAGGCTTTTAGCGGGGGGGGGAGCGGAAACTAATTTTTCCATTCCACCTATTCCTGTTGTTAAAAATTCCTTAATTTTTATAGCGTTCTAGCAGTTTTTGGTTGCTAGAAAGTCATAAAAATATTTTTTTTTAACTTTGTAAATCCGAAAACTTTGATCTTTTTACGTCATTTTTTGTCTATTTTTGAGAAATAAGTTCAAAATTTTCGAAATATGAACAATTTTTGGTTTTTCTAGGTTGCTCTCATTTCTCGTTCATTCTTAGTCATCGTTTTTTAATTTTTTCTAGTTTGTTGATTTCCCACCCCTGAAAAACTGGCCAACACGAATAGTACGGATATTTCCACCGAACCGTTCCCGGCCCGTCCAGAGGAATCGAACGGAAATCGGATCTAGATGAATGAATAGGGATCATGCCCCCCTGAGGGGCTCCTCCAATGTCCACACCCTCATCCAACCACCCACTCATCTGGGCCATTGTCTGCTCCGATTGACCTCTTCATACTTCTCCGGATGCGCCCTCATAATCTTTGCTTGTCGTTCGAGAAGGCGAGCGTTTTTCTTTGAAGCTCATGCCTTCGATTCTTCTTTAATTTTATCTAAAAAGTTTCTGCGGTATGTTAATATAATTTCTAATTTATTTAAAATTAGAATAACTAATTCACATAGTGAAAAATCGGCAAAATGAATGCTCGTCTTTAGAAACCTCCTATACCTACCCTATCTATAGTTGGGTTGAGAGCGGAAAGATTGTTATGCTCACCAAACCATAGCCATTTCAAGAGGCCCCTCCATTTGCATATATACGGATATTCAGGGTACTCACCGGCGCCACCTCCTTTCGTCAACACCTATCCTCCACACTTCCCAAACCCCTTTAAAACCCCTACCTCACGACCTCCACCCGAACTTCCACCCTGGATAAAAAACCCAGGCGTTCCCGTGGCGATGCCATGTTTACATAGGCTAAACGATATTTGTTCTGCAGCAAGCGATTTCTTGATTTGATGTGTGATGAGCCATTGTATTTGGATAGGGAAGGACTTTGGAGGCGAGCATCAGCCATGGCTCCTTCCGCCTCACTTTTACCTGGAAACCTGGACTTCGGGGCTCTAGCCTAAGGGGATGGAGCTTACCGCCGGGGGAACCTGATTTTGTATTGACCCCCTGGGTGTCCTTTCCGGGGTTGACGATGTGGGACGGCTTTTTGTGTGGGTACAATGGTATCAGGTACTGGTTCTCGGGGGTTGGTTTGAGGATCTTGTCAAGCTGGGGTTGGAGTTTAGCACGTTGTACACCATTAGGTAAAAGCATCGGTACTGGACTGTTAGCGGGGGGGGGAGTTAGCGAGAGGAAAACTAATTTTTTCTATCTATACCTATTTGTTAATAATAAATAGTGTATTTTTATTAGGTTTTAATGGTTTAAAAATTTCTAAAACTTGATAATTTTTATTTTTTAGGTCGTTTTTCATTCATTTTTGATAAAAACCCTACATTTTCGAAAAGTTTTATAAGTGTTTTTAGCAGCTGTTATAATTAAAAACTGTTTAAAATGCTAGAAAAATTTTGTTATAGGACCACACAGGATTACCGGGATGAACTCGTTTTCCCGTGCTAGACCCCCCGCTAACAGACCATTACCCCAAAATATAGCCGTATTTTGCCCGGAACTCTAGTTAACGCATACCTACTAGCTTCACAGTCCTTTAAAAACGGCCTGAACTCTAGTATTTTATTCTTGCTCCTCCACCTCAACCCCCTACCCTCTCACCCTCCCCCGTTATGCCCTCCAGCACCCCCTGCGTTGTCAGACCCAAATCCCGATCTTTTATGGCCGGTCTCCGATGCCATCCCCTTTACCCCCTCCCCCTCCTGGATTTTATATTCGATCGGTGCTCCTCCGGCCGAAGCGGGGGGCTATGCACAACCCATATAATCCCGATGGGCAACTGCCAGCTGTGATCATTCCTTCCCTTTACCCTCCCGCACCATTTGGCCGTTCTAATATAATTGGGTTTATTTTCAAAATGTCGAAAATTCTAATGTGGAAAATCATAATGCCCAAATTTCATAATTTGAAATTTACATAGGCAAATTCCCTGGTAAAACCCGACTTTTATGCGAAAATGCCGACAGGTTGAAGCATAGGCATTATGAAACTTGGGCACTAGGATTTTCGATATTACGACAGCAAATAAATTTCTATAAATGTTTATTCAAGGGAAACAAACGTTCCGTAATCTTTCGTCTGACATTTTCAGTTCTTCGTCTCATTAATAGCACTTATGGAGCATGAGCTAGGCAGCGGAGTAAGAGTAACCCGAACCACAACCGTATACATTGGTAACTCTTCCGAAGCTGCAACAGTCACCCCCTCGATTCCACAACATTACTCCCGACATTTCGCTACTACGACTATCCACCTATTCGTCATCTGCTCGTATTTTGGCTTGACAAAGTTCAGAAGCCCCCTTTTCTCTCGCGGCGCATGGGGGAGCCGTCAAATTTCTGTCATAACGTGCAAATAATACCCGCCGCTTCACCGCATGAGCCTCGATTTTTGGGTGGATTCTGGTGATAGCGATAGATTTTTGAGGCTATGGAATTTTTAAACCTTATTAAATTCTATACATTTTTGTTATTTTTTTTCTGCTGGCTGCCATTCCCAGCGTATTTCCAGCTTTTGCTTGACTATAGCTCCGAAACTACTCCCAATGGGTCATTTGGGGCATCCGCTGGATTTCCATGATTTTTATTGGTGCTGGTTGTCAGTTGGTCTTCTTGGAAAAGAAGCAGAACAAGCACCCGCCCCTGGGGGACCTCGGGTTTTATGGGTTTCGCAGGGAAAACAAAGCTTGTCGAGGGCACTGGTGGGGGTTTTTGGATTCCATAGCATTCATATAGTCTGCTCTCAGGGTTGAGTACTTTAATTTTTAAGGGATAAAATACCCCCAAGTTCGACAACCGCCTTTAAAATCTCTAATTAGATTTAAAAAATTTGTAATTTTGTAATTTTTGGATTTTGAATTTGGGATTTTTTCTCGATTTTCTAAACATCCCTAATTTTGTCAAAAGACTCTATGTCGTAGCATTCAAAAAAATACTGTTTTGAAGAATCGCGTAACAAGATTCCTAGCTCGAAAATTCAACCCGAACACCTGCTGGCATTTATCCAAAGCCCTTTCGCAACTGCCCGCTGCGGCTCATTTTTCTTCTAGAGCAGCAGCGGTCATCGTCCGGCTCTGCCTATTCTAAATGGGTCACAGTTGACTGGGTCCCCTCGGCCCGATCTAGCTGTTACAAATGCCATAAATCCCTGGGTACGGGGGAGGGGGTCCGACGACTTGCCGGTGCCCCTGCAACCGGGTGTTGGCCTTCGCACACCGCCACTTCGACACTATGGCATGTCAAAATATTGTTCTTTTGCTGACAGTTTGACGTTCATTCTGCCGATTTTCACCTCACCTATCTATAATTCGAAGATTTTTTCTATGCATTTTCATAGCATTCGTAGTTCTCTCTCTCTCTGTCTCTCTCTCTCTCTTTCTCTCTCTCTCCCTCTCGCTCTCTCGTTCTTACTCTCACTCGGTCTCACTCGCTCTCTCTCTCCCTCTCGCCCTCCATCTCTCTCTCTCTCTCTCTCTCTCTCCCTCTGGCCCTCTCGCTCTCTCGTTCTCACTCTCACTCGGTCTCTCTCGGTCTCTCTCTCTTAAATAACCGACAGAAATTGGAAGGAAAAACGACTAAATTAATGTAAACCGATTTCAAAGCTCTAAAATATGCTGCCGATATTTCCAAGCTCGTAACGCATAGTTTCATGAATTCTCCCTCGCCTCATTCAATTCCACACACCCCTATTTGACTTCAACATTATCCGTGAGAATCCAATGAACAGATGGGCCAAATCACACCCCGCTCCCCACCCGTCTTCACTTCTGAATCCCCTGGCATTAGCCCATCGCCCCGAAACATTTGCCCCAAACAAAGACGTTCCCCCTGCTAGACCGTCTCCCCCCTCTAAAGGACACCATGTTGCGCAAAAAAGGCGCCATTAGCCCGTCCCTAGCCCTTGGGGGGATCGATTGACGGTTTGTGCCCCTCCTCCGGTCCAATCACAGATTTTGGCACCGATTACGGGCCGGTTGGTTTTAATTTTTACCGTAATTTCAGTACGCAGAAAGACGTCAAGTCCATTTCGTAGCACCAAAATTTCATTCTAATACCTACCAGAAATTTGAATACGCAGAAATTCATTCTGACGGAGTGAATTACTCCGAAATTCATTAGATTAAAAGATCACCGCATAGAAATTGTTGGCAAAATCTGGACAATACGCAAATTTCCAAAATCTTAAAAAAATTTAAATTTTTTAATTTTCGGCTTGATATTTGGACATTCCAGATTTCAATCTAAAATTTAAACTCTCTGAAATTTCGGCATTCTGAAATTTCGAGATTATTTTCGACACTTTGAATTTAAAAACCATATTTCGCCAAAATTGAAACGAGCCTTAATCAAGGTGTGCCTATTTAAATTTTTAGCTATGGAAATTTCGATGTAATGAATTTTTGGTATAATGAATTCCTTCCTAGTGAAACTCTCCTTGGCCAATTTGATCATCACGTTACGAAATCCAGACACCATATTTTTCTACGATAAGAAAACTCCCAAAAAACCCTGGATTCCCAGGCGCACTTCCTGTGATCCATGAACACTCTCCCAGGGCGGTCGCCGCGTTTTTTCGATCCCAATCTCCATTCCTCCCGTTTAGCCATATCAATAGTGGTACTGAGGAATGGGGCAAAAGAGAGGCAGAGACAGGCTGTATATTCGTGACAAATCAACCATGCATCCTCTACCCCCCTCTAGCGGCCGATCACTATTCCTCCCTTTTGGGGCCTATACAGACAAAGATAGACAGAGTCCGTTGACCCCCTCTTCCCTTTCCGGCTACTTATGGCTTTGTGTATCTTCTCCTTATTTTTTCGTTTTATTACATTTTTAAGTTTTATTTTTAAAGGGGTGCGTAAGCGTATTTTCGGCAAAATGTACTAATTTTTCCAAATTGTATGCAAATTTGCATGCAAAATGAGCAATTTTCAAGCAAATTTAGCTATTTTCAAGCATTCGATATCACTTTAACAAACTCTAATTGTAAATCACACTTTTCAACCCATTTTTGGCTCCCTAGGTACTGGACTGGTAGCGGGGGTGGACGATTTTTCCGTCTATACCTATCTGTTGTGTATTTCTATGCTGTTTTTCGTAGTTTTTGATTTCCAAAAAGTTACAAAAATACCTTGAACAGTTTAAGAATTCGAAATTTGGGTCCTTTTATGGTGATTTTTCATACATTACAAAAGTGAAAGATTTTTGAGAATTTTTTAAAGATTTTTTATGTACTTTTTGATATCGCAAATCTATGTAAAATGTTATAAAAATTTGTGATAATTTTCTATAGGCCCGTATAGGATTACTGCGAAAATTGGTTTTCCGCCCCCTAACGGTCCACTACCGTCTCCCACCCAAGATTTACCGTACACCCA
Organism: Mesorhabditis sp. LJ9110; assembly: GCA_038088335.1. Classification (NCBI taxonomy): domain Eukaryota; kingdom Metazoa; phylum Nematoda; class Chromadorea; order Rhabditida; family Rhabditidae; genus Mesorhabditis; species Mesorhabditis sp. LJ9110. The sequence goes on from JBBGBA010000055.1 coordinate 144,894, forward strand.
AATTCCACTACAATCCTCGTAACGACCGTGCCCATCTGTCTTTAGGCCCAATTTGCAGCCACCGCAACCCGTGCCGGGGTTGATGGAGAATTATTGGGGACACATCTCGCCTTTGTCCCCCGCACGAAAAACACTTTTTTCTTGGCTCCGATCGGGAGCCACGATACGATTCAGGGCCATATGTCAAGCCCGATTTTTTTCGACGCGCTGACCCGATCGGTACAGATAGTTTTTTAGCGAGTTTAACGTTTGCTAGCGAATTTCTGCTAGATAGTGCGTATGTTTGCGTATTGATTTGGCATCACGGTGTCGAAAAATGGATAATTCATAATGCCGAATTTTAAGAATGCCGACGATTGTTTAGAATGTCGGCATTTTAACTTGTCAAAGTTTACCATGTTAAATTATTCGGTATTCTTTCGACATTTGGAAATGTCGACATTCTTGCATTTCGATATTCTGAAATACCGACATTATGCGATCCTATGAATTTGATCCTATGATTTTCGACATCCTAAAACTTCGATATTCTGAATTTTTGTCGGCATTCTGAAATGTCGAGATTCTGAGCATTCGACATTCTAAAATTTCGACATCGTGCAGCTCAGCATTCTGATTTTCGACACTTTGAAACTCACCCTTGGACTTTCCATTTTTTAGGAAAGAACGATCAACATGTTTTTGCCCCCCAAGCACAGCTGCATAGAGGGGCGAAATGGTGTCGATTGGGTGTAATTCCGGAATGATGGGGTGGACGCGAAAGGGAGCGGGGGGATGGCTTTTTCTTGGCACCCTAAGGAAGGAAAGGAGGGCCATCTGGCTTGGGTGCTGGCACCCAGTCACTCCCTTCGGGTTGTTTGGACAATCTGGCATATCCATTCTTCTGCTCCTGCTCCCTTCATATTCTCATTTCTTGGCATCGTTCCAAGAAAATTTTGTAGTGTTTTTATTTATTTATTATTATTATTTAAAACATTTCATTAATGCATCGATCTGTTATTTTTGAAGGTCAATATCCTAAAACTTTTCTCAGCTCAGCGCTTCATTAAAATAGCTATACCTCTTACTCCTGAAAGCTACTAATTCTACGCTATAAATTTCACTTTATTTCGCCTTTCCAAAATCTCCAATTTCATCCATTAATGCACTCAGCTGACACCAAAACCCGCTTCCTGCGATTTTATGTCTTGCCCTCCCTAGGGCCACAACTTGGCCCCAACACGGCCTCACATCTGGCCGATCTTTGCCATATTGTGCCCCCACCCCCGTTTTTTGTGTGTTTACTACGCACGTAGACCGTAAAACGGCTAGTCCGGACTTGCCGCTAATTGGGGATTTTCTAGCACATTTCTAGCTTATTCCACAGAGGGCCCTGGAATTTTGCCAACTTGCCAATCCCTTTCAAATTTTAAATTATCGTCCCCTTTAAATCAGGATTTTGATCTATTTATCTTTATATTTATTTATTGATATATTCATATCACGCTTATTTATCCACGCTTATTTTTATCTGTATCGAATTTTTACATTTCTACGTTAAATCTTCCCCCTACTTTACGCTGTCCTGATGATGACATAGGATCAATGGCATAATCCAATTACCCCTCCCCCACTATGCTAATCTCAACGGGAATGCTGATTGTTTACGAGTCCGCACCAAGCCCTCCCTTTTTAGGGTACCCGCTAGCCACTGCCCCCCTTGACCTAAAATGGTGCCATCTTGCCAGTCGGGCCATCCCCAATCTAATTATCCACCACGGCACCCCCGGCTATTCTTCATAAATTGTCCCGTATTACCAGCTTGGTTAGGTTTGGATGCAAATTGGCTGGCTTTTGAGTTGACCACGAGTTCGTGCAGTTCAGTAACCTTGGTATATTTTTACCGCGAAAGCTCTCAAAATTACTGTAGGCGTGGTCGCCTGATGTGCCGGGGTAAAGATTTAGTGGTCATGATTATTCTGTTTCAAGATTCTAAATTCTGCTCTTAAATTTTCATTTTATTTACCTTACAAATGCCTAATTAGCATCCCCAAACAAAAATCGGAGAAATTTGCATCACTTTTGTGACTCTTGGCACTCCGACGATTTCGAGCTGTTCGAACGCGCCTTCCAAACCATCGAACCCACCGTTCGCCACGCGCCCAATTCCGGGGCCATAAATCGTGGTCCGAAAGAGGCCATCGAAATCCCTTTACGATCTCCAGATCGGACCCTCCCCCGCCAGCAATTACCGTATTTCCCCGTGTTGCCTTTTAGCCTGCGATCCGGTTGGTTTATCCGGCTTTTCAGAAAACCTGGTACCGCATGGTTTTCGGGACTTTAAAGGGATGGGTTGAGGGTTATTTTCCGGCTCTGTATGGGTTATTTTAAGAATTACTGTCCACCTAAGAATAGCTATTTTTTCTATTATGACGATTAATTGTTTTGAAATAAATTTAGCAATTTTATAACATTTCTTTTTGAATTTTTTTATAAAAATTTTCTATGTCCAGTTCCCTCCCACAACTTTCTCTCGCCTCCCTATAATACCCTCCATATACACATAGTTTTTTTGTTAGCCTTATGGCTGGTCAGAGTAATAGGGAGGTGCGAGCTTCCCTATCCATCATCCCGACACCACCATCATTCCATCCTTCCTTGAACCAAGCAAAAAGCCACACACCACCATGCCCACCACCCCCCAAAAAACAGTCAAACAGGTGTGCTCGAGTTCTCGCTCACTCTCTGTCTCTCTCTCTCTCTCTCTCTCTCTCTCTCTCTCTCTCTCTCTCTGTCTCTCACTCTCTCTTCCGCTTTCTCTCGCCCTGGTTTTCATCAGATTGGAAGCAAACATTCACAGGCCTCGGGAGCTTGGGTTTAAATTATACCTTTTTGGTGGCCTATTTTTAATTGCTTGCATACTTATGTATTATCGCGTTTGTTAAAAATGAATTGAAGCTTAACCTAAAATTTTCTAATTTTCTGCCCTCCCGGATTTCATACGCTAGCGCGATTCAACCTTTTTTGGCAACATTCCAACATTCTTCGCCATTTTCTTAGTGGCTCTCCACGATATTCTTATCAATTAGCCTCCCCAAACAACAGTCCCGGCCCTGAGTCCCCCCTAATTAACACCCTTTCTCCCCTTCCATCCGGCTGATAGGCCTAAAAGGCTTCACCGCTTCATTGTCGTTTTTCTTGTGATGATGTTATTGGAAAATTTGGATAGAGCATTAGTAATTGAAGTTAGAATTAGCGTAATTCTCTCTCTCGCTCTGTCTCCCTCTCTTGCACTCTTTTTTTTTGTCTCTCTCTCCCGCTCTGTCACTCTCTCCCTCGCTTCTCTCTCCCCCTCTCTCTTTCTCTTTGCTCTCTCCCGCTCTGGTACTCTCTCTCTCTCTCTCTCTCTCTCTCTCTCTCTCTCTCCCTCCCCCTCTAATATATTTTTAATTTTAGTATTTAATTTCAGGAGCTATCTGTGCAATGCTCACTCCTTGAAGAGATGGCTGCACGGGTCGAACGGGCCGGCGATCGTCTCTCCGAACATCAACCAAACACTGAAGTGAGTTTTAGTTGTTTTTAAAGGGACCGGCAAGGCAGGGGAACCCTATGCGTTTTTGCCGAAAATGCGATATACCCGACCTTTCTACGGTACCTTATAGTGCCAAAAACCTCGGCCGCGCCTTGCCGGGCCCTTTAAAAGTTTATTTCCCATCCACCATCTCTGCTGAAATATTAAAATATCTTCAATTTGATCTAGGATTCTGACTACGAGTTTCCAATCCCACAGGTCTGTCCATCTATTCAACCCAAACACACCTCAATTTCCCAAAATAAAACCAAATAATCGTTAAAAATGTCCTTTTCCCTATATCCCAAAGATGCCCAATACACTAAATATCATTATTTTCCCGCTAAATGTCGATACCTTAGGGCACCGTCCAGCTACGTATGCATACAATCAGCAGCGCCATGGAGCAGCTACGGCTGCGTCGTGGTGGCTACAATGGACAGAGCACCGACACGGAAAGCACCGGTAGATTTGGATTCCTTATAACTTAATTATTGTTTGTTTGAGTATCCCGCGGTGGATCGGTCGGATCTGAAGTGCGGAATTGGCTGCAGGGGGTTGAGAAGAGACTTGCTGAGCACGAGGAGCGTCTCCATAAGGGCCTGCACCTCACCAAGTTGTTGGCTGATCAGCAGGTTTGTGGAACAGAGCTAAAGAATGTTATTTGGAATTCACGAAATTATCGTATCTTGAAACTTTGGCTTGTCCTTGTCGAAAACTGTTTTTCGAAAAATTTCTGCTCTCAAAAACCCAAAAATTCAGAAAACTGGACGTATGCGTAGGCTTAGACCTTGGCTTAGGCTTTGGCTTAGAATTAAGCTTAGGGTTAGGTTTAGCGTCCCTTTGGGCTTACTTAGGCTTAGGCTGGGTGTGGGCTTAGGCTTAGGTTTACTTTTAGGCTTAGGCTTAGGATAGGTCTTCTAAAATTAAGGGATCCTTGAGAAATAGATTAACCTTGGATTACCCCCAAAAACAGCGACTAATCCATTGTCTTCTAGTCATCCCACTACCCCTCGGGGGTGTGATAAGATCTAAAGGAATGGTTTGGCGGGCGGATCTCCTAAAACGCCAATCATATGCACGCCCACCACAATAACAGCCCCTTCTCTGACCCATCCACCCCACATCCGCGCATATCCCGACCGACAGCAGCTGCGCACTTTACGAATTTTTTAAACTAGCATTTTAGCAATGAAGAACTACGATAAATCTGATAAAAAGCTCTATTTATTATTAACAGCTAGTGGTAGGCGGAAAAACGAAAATTCTTCCCCCCACCTATTTTTATTCGTTTTCAACTAGACCTTAATCTTTAGACTTGCTACCTCCATACCTTATAGAATTCCGAAGACGTCTCGATTTCCTGTTTTTTTTTCAAAAGGCCTGATAATCTGGGCGTAGTGAAACAATAGACGGGTCGACGACGCCACGCTCCTCTTCCCAATCTGAGCCTTTTGTTAAACAGTCCGAGTGAGACGGTGGAAAGGCAAACCTGGGCGCACCATTTTTTGCGCAGTTTTTTGGCCACGATTTATGTGTTTTAGAAAGTACAGCACAATCCTAGATACATAATGTTCAGTTGCTTTTAACTTAATACTAAAAAGCCCTATTTTTTATGAGCAAAGGAATAAACTAAGCTGACTATTTTAAGCTAGTTAGCTAACTATTTGAGCATGGAGTAGTAGCTTCTCTAAACTCAATTTTGCGCCGTTTTGGGTAATTTTAAAAGCTTAAAATAATTTTTGGTAATAAATGCAGAATTTATTTGAAATTTCAAACTAAAGGAATTTAGTTTTCTCTGGCACTTATTTTTTAACCGATTGACCAGAAAATTCACTAAACCTAAGTTTATTACTTATGAAACTGTCTTTTTCTTTAGTCCAAGAACTATCCATTTTCTAAAATTCTTGCAAAAATGTAAACACATTTCCGGCGACCCGCCCCCCTCCCCCCGAGCAGTTGTCGGGCTCAAAAAACCTCAAGCTTTTGCCACTTCCCCCTCACTTCTTTTCTCCTAGTCCGCCCTAGCCAAGGGGCCGTAAAGTGTGAAGTGATATGATGGACCCGCAAAAGCTAAAGAAAGCCCGCCGAAAACGGCCGGCTGTTTGTCAACAGTGTTTGTCTTGCCTTGCCACGATTCCCTCAGAATCCGCATTCACATTTTATTGGGGGTACTGTAGCGTTGGTGACCAGGAAGTCGTGCAGTTTATATATAATTCTTAGTAATTATTCCGAAACACTCCACCCAACGGATGGCCTTGGGGTGTATTATAGGGATTTCCGTGTGGTTGTGGCGGGGGATAGCGATTCCCCGAGGCGTCTTAACGATAATTTATGAGTTTATCCACGGTTGGGAGCATCCGGAATTGTCGGGAGTATCATAGCGGAAAAGATCCTTATCCACAAAATTTGCATTTGGGTCAATACGGCATCATTTGTCTATTTAGCTCCCTTCCTTCCTTCATTAACCAAACTAAGGTACTGGACCGTTAGCGGGGGGACTAATTTTATTGTTCCGCCTATACCCACAAATTTACCTGTTAATAATCAATAGTGTATTTTTATAATGTTCTTAAGTTTTTGATACATATTTTAAAAAAATGAAAATGTCGACCGTTTTGGTCATTTTCATACATTTTTGACAAAAACTCTGCTAAACTCTGCTAAACTCCCCCCTCCCCGCTAACAGACCTGTACCGACACTGATTAAACACATTTTTCCTAAAACCTCTAACATTCCAGTAATCCCTTTTTGATTGGACGATACGGTGTTTAGTTAGCAAACGGTACTCTTTCTTAGAGGGTTATTTGGGGGGGAGTGGCAAGAGGACAAGGTCAAGCCGATCCGCATACACTCCGCCACATTCCGTCCCAACCCCCTACACAGTCAATTGTCGTTTGATTGCGGCTTTCAATTGGGTTGTCTAAACCTCTAACATTATGCTAAAATTGCACATTACAACCCTTTAAGCCAAAAATGTCGTTTAATTTCTGCGTTTTGAATCGGCATTTCGGTGCCGTGAATTTTTGGGTACTGGACTGATAGCGGGGGGGGGCAACTCTAGTTTTTCGGCCAGTATCTTTGAATAATAAATATCTTATAATCCGTAGTTTTTGATTGCTAGAAAGCTACAAAAAATATCTGAAAGATTTTTGAAAATTCAAAAATTTTGGCTTTTGATCATTTTGCATACATTTCTGACCACAAAAGTCAAAAATATTTCAAATTTTTATACGTATTTACGAGCTTTTATGTCTAAAAACTGTTTAAAATGCTATAAAATAGTTAATCTTTTGTTAGAGTACCGGACAGGATTACCGAAAAAATGCCCCCGCTAATAGTCCAGTACCAAATGTTGTTGCTACGATAGGAAATTGGTTTATAACCGGTTACGGAGCCTTAGCTGAGATACTCTAGCTTACAAAACGTCTAAAACAAGCCGACGTCCTGGCTGGCTTCTCCTCACGGGCGAATAAATCCGGGGGTGCCACCTGTTTGCGCGTCTAGCCCTCCAGGCAAATGAGCACAAACTGGCAATTATCGACAGCTTGCCAGCCTCAGGTCACACCCAAACCTCCTCCAGTTCCTTCGTTTTGAAATATACTATTGTAACCAATCAATCACAGGTACTCCAACTTGAGATCCAGAGTGAGGGCCAGGCTCACATTGCACGATTGGAGCTATTGTTAAGGTATGGGCATTTATATTCATTTTATTATTGCTATTTTTGTATTAGGGGCGACCCACTCCTATCTCCAAATTCTGATTGCGGGGCCGCGGATCGACGCCAGATCAGCGTTGACTCGCTGAAGAAACGCTGGCTGGCCGCCTATCTCAATTCGTTGTCGTTGCAGATACGAATCGAAGAGGCTGTGCCGGGGGATACGGTAGGTGTTTTGGGTTTTAGAATTTAATTAGGAATGCGGTAATAAAAACCAAATTCACCCTATTCAAATTTAAGTTTCGTTATTTAAACCGATTTTATTGAAATCCAAATAATTTTAATTAGCGTTTTAAAAAACAGAAGATCTACATTTTGTAATTTTGCATAGAAAAACGCTTTCACTAAGTTGCGTATCAATTTTTAAGATTTTAATAAGAGCCATAAGCGATTTTTCTGGTTTTTCATTATATTAAAGGTAATTAAGTCTTTAAAACTAATAAAGGATTCCTTTAAATTTAAAATTGCCTTAAATATATTTTATTAAAACTAAAAATATGACATTGGAATCAATAGGGATTTTATTTTTATCCCGCCAAATTCTTTACAAACATGCTAATTAGGCTCTATGGTCTTTAAGATTATAAAAATTGTATAAAGAAAAATCTGAAAAATTTATTTAACTGAACTAAGTAAAATAATAATAAGAATAAGTATAAAAAAGCTTAACCCCTGCATCTTACTCCACCAAAATATTCTCATTCTTGCAAAAAGCCCAGCGGTCAGCCAACCAGCACAAAGGGTCCCAGCAACAATTCCCGAGGTCCCAGCGGACACTGCCCCCCGGTGTCCCTTCCTCCCTCCCCACGTCGACATCAAAAATGCTCCGAAATGGATGTGTTCAGAGTACTAGGGCGTACTAGCCACCACAACCAACCTCAAAAGGCCCCTTCCCTCCAACCATTGACATATCGTGGGGCCAGGAGACATATCGTGGCCCATCAATTTCATCGCCCTACCCCATTTTGTCCCCCAGGGCCGATTTTGTCCTTTCCCGCGGCGGTTGCCCCGATTTTTCGTGAGTTGATAAAGGACTGGGTTGGGTTGTGGCTAGCTGTATTATTCGTATGTTTTCTTTAGACTTCTTTGCTATAGGCTTTTTTACCCGGATTTTTAAAAACCCCGATTTCCAGAAATTCCGAATTCTAAAATCCCGATTCTCAACAATGCCGAATTCGAAAATCCCGATCTCGAAAAATATCGAATTCCAAACCCCTGCTTTCTAAAAATGCCGGCTCAAAATCCCGAACCCGGAAAAATACGGAATTCCGAAGCCCCGTTTTCCATAACTTCCATTCTAACACCTAATTCCAAAATTTTTTATTGAGATCGGGCTTATGACATTCTAAATTATAACTTTTCGGTATTTTTGAATTCGGGGCCATGGTACCAATTCTCTACAATGTGTCCCCATCCCTTTAAAGTACTCCTCCAGGTGTATAGTGGTGGGTGTGAAGAAGCTAATGCATTCTGCCATTGTTTCGAACAAAGCCGGTCATTTTCAGGGGGTACCCCAGCAGTGTTGGAAGCGTTAGCTCAGGTTCTTTAGCTTAGATTTTACCCCTAACCCCAAATATTATGATTCCCTGTGCAATACTCTGCCATTTCCGCCCCACTGACTGGTCACACTTTTTGGGCGAGTGGCCCTCTTCTCTAGAATACACGCCGTGCTAGCAGCATGCACTTTTTTTGACGCCAGTATAGAATGGCCGGGGCGGAGGGGGGAGCGTGTCGCATTTTTTGGGATAGTGTAAGCAGCGTAGCTTTATGTACTAGTGGTTGGGACCGGTTTTGAGTAGCCACAAGGGGGTTTGGTTGTGTTTAGTATAGTCTGGAAAAATAGCTTTACCTTAGAATTATGATGTTTATTGAATTTTCTCTCTATTTTCCAAGCACCACCTTGCTACCCCTCCAAATTCACGTTCCACCATCCCCTACACTCACTCTATATTTTTCCAACGCTAAAATCCCTTAATGGCACACGAGAGCCAGGTGCCACCACCACCTCCACCCCCAAACCCCCTAATCGTTGCTGCCAGTTTTTCACCTCCTCCTCCTTTCTTCTGCTCCCCAAAATTCGACCTCCAGAGCACCAACCCAGGAAGGCTGCGCGCCATCCACAGCCCAATCGCCCGCAGGTAATCCCATTTCCCGATTTCGCGGATCAATCGCTGAAATTGCGGGAATTCCAGCGCGATTTTGGGGGGTGGGGGCTCACAATGGGGAGCGTATTTGTATTTTTTGGCTGTCGTCAATGGTATTGGCGTGTAGTTGAATAAGAACTACGATTTTTGTCGATTTTTTAAGAGGCTAGCATGAATTTTAGGATATCTTATAAAGCTATGGTATAGCTATATATAGGTATAGCTGCGCTCTATTAATCTTTAGCAATAACTGGCTTTTATGGCTATTTTAACGCTAGAAAAAACATATAAAAACTAGCGCATTTGCTCCGGCACCTATTTCGTATGATCATGATCTGCTGCTCAGAACTTTTGCTCAACCTCATCCCAACGAGCTCCAACTTTAAAAATTCACCCATTACCTCCTCTCATCATCGCCACATTCAAATTTCGGTGAGTGGCCGAGTGAGAGAGGGGGCATTTCGATAGTTCCCCCGTCCGGAGGTTCCAGCACCCCGGAACGGCTCAAATTACCGCAAATTGAGCACCATGGCCCCCAAGCCGACCACTAGCAGAGATGGGGTTGAACACGGCTATTGTATCCGCTGGGGTGCAAACTTTCGCTTGGTCGACTGGGTGTTCCCTGGGTGTGTTTTTACATCCGAGACGTTCCGCAAGGGGGGTCTGTGGCCTGCTGTGTTTATATTGGCCGTTAATGCCGGGTTGGGTGTGGTGAAAACAATTCAGAAGCGCCTCGGGTTTTTGGCTTGTCTTAGACTTAATCTTCAGCTATTATAAGATTTTATTGAGCTCCTTTATTTTCCATTTTTTTAGCATATTCTGGTACTGAACTGTTAGCGGGGGGACCCATTTTCCCAGGAATCTTGTACGGTCCTATAACAAAATAGAAACCATTTTTATAGCCAAATACACGGTTTTTGGATCAAAATGCTTAGTAAAATCGTTAAAAAATTTCGAAAATGACCAAAAAAAAGTAAAATTTACGAATTTCCAAAAATGGTTAAAATATTTTCTTTAACGTTCTAGCAATTAAAAACTACTAAAACATTATAAAAAATACCATATTTCTTATTAACAGGTAATATGCGGAAAAACAAAAACCAGTTTTCCCATGATCAGCTCAAGAGACCAGTACCCATATTTCCTTATAAACATTCATTGACGTTTAAAGTTCGGAATGGCTTAATATCTCCAGATTTCCCCGTTTATCTCCTAGGCTGAAAATGGTTTCATCTCTCCCCCTCTCATAGTATCTGTGTGTGCGTACATGCACCACATATTACAGTGGATGTGGTGAGGGGAGAAGCCAAAGTGCCCTGAGGGGATGAGTGACATGCGCATCTCGTCCCCCCTCCCCTTCAGTTTAATTTCCCCTCTCCATCCCTCGAGCCCAACCGTCCCTGACCGAGATTTATACGAAATGGCCGGCTGGTTTTCGTCCGTTGTCCTTTTTTGCGGTGGTTTTGGCGGAATAGGCAATTCTGGGAGTTAGACTTCCCAATCTCTTCCTTCTTGGTGTTCCAATACAAAAGATGTTAGCATTATTTTGCAATTTTCGTCTGTTTTATGATAAGGTTTGCATTGAGGTCAAAGTCCGTTTAAAGTTTTACTTAAATCTGCAGTACAGTAGTTTTCGAGTTTTTGCAAAAATACTGAATTTCCGGTACCTATGCTCCATTCTTTCGACCGTTTTCTTACTTTGTATAAATTTGCATAGGTTTCTAGCATGTTCTTCATTTAGTCAAAATCGTGGTTGGCTTTATCTTGTTAAAATGTTTATTTTTCTGTTTTTAGAATTTAAAAATTAAAAATAGTGTATTTCTGAGCTAAAATGTGAAAAAGCACAAATTTCTGGGCTAAAAGAGGGTCATAGCTTGATTTTCACCACGCATTTGTAATAATGCAAAATAAGATTATTTTAATAATTTAATTTTACTAATAATCTAATAATTATAAAATCCTAAGCGTCTTTATACGTCTTTGCAAAATTCCAATTCGGGTCCACGCCAGATGCCAAAATCCGGCCGATGTCTTTTTTGAGACCCGTCTCTTTATACCCGGATTTCTACACCTGAGACCCGATCCCCCCTTCATATCCGCCAGGACAATAGGTTCAGATGTTTGTCGTGCCGAAGCATCCTCATCCCCCTCCCCCCTGCCCTCAGTACGAGGCCATCCGGTCTGACGCCTCTCATATCGCGTGTCCGGGGGCCAGGTGTCCTCCAGCTCCACATCTAGTTCCACCCCCATCCCAAACACGAATTATTCAGCCCCACTCCCCTCTAAAGACTTTCAAGGCTTGGCTTCACTCGGGTGTAATCTTGCGATTAGGGATTTTGGATAATTTGGAGCTTAAGGAATATTAATGAAAAAATTTTATAGGCTCTAGGTGTGGCCATCTGGGATAGTTTATTTAGTATTGGGTTGGAATACTCTGAAACCCGGCCGTTCGGGCGCATCTCCCATTTGGTATTTGCACACATGCACCCAAATGCCCAACGGGTGGAACGCCTCTTGCGTAGGTGGGTAACCTATAGATGTTATGTTTTCTTTTGCTGTAATTCTTTCTGTTTCTCAGCGTTCATAGCTCGAATTTTCACTAGATTTTTCGCTCGCTCTCTCACTATCTCTCACTCTCTCTCGCTCGCTCTCGCTCTCTCTCCCTCTCTCTCACTCACTCTCTCTCTCTCTCTCTATCTGTCTCTCTCTGTGTCTCTCTTTCTCGTGCCGGCTTGAATCTTAGAATTTTCCTTTTCTCCTCTATATATTAACAAACTATAAAGCTCAACATCGTAAAGGCGTCAACCCCCAATTAGCATCCACTCCCAGCCAAAAGCCATGCCAATCGGTCACCTTTCTGTCTCCTCACCCAAGGCCCGGGATATTTGATCGGTTGCGACCACGGGACGACAACGACAGTTGTGCCAGCCGGCAGCCCCTCTATATCCTCAGCCTCCTCCGGCTCATCTAACTTCCCCACTTTGACAACCTGTCAGCACTAGCAAAGGTTTTTGATTTCTTACGCTACTAGGCGTAGTATGTCACTGTAGCTTTAAAAGGGGGAGGTTTTGTAGCTGTAAATTCTAACATAGCGAATCGATAGGCATGAATTTCGGTCATAATCCCGACAGCCATAATCCCTAAAAGCCAAAATGCCGACAGGTAAAATCCCGATAGTCGAAATCCGGCAGCCAAAATCCCGACATGCGAAACCCCGGCAACCATATTCCCGACATTCAAAATACCGACTGTTGGGATTTTGGTTGTCGGGATTTTGGCTGTCTGTGTTTTTTCTTTCGCCATTTCAAATGTCGGGATTTTGGTTGCCCGGATTTTGGATGTCGGGATTTGCCGTTTTCCGCCATTGCCGTACCTTTTCCGCCCCTTTAAAGCTACAACTGGCTAATCCCAGGTCCACCAACCATTTTACGATGGCCTGGTTTTCGCGCCCTACACAGTCCCACCACCCATCCCCCTTGAAATGGCCCATGAAACAGGGACATAAAAGAACATGAATCTGTCTGTCTGTTTATCGGGAATTCTCCGTGTCGATGTTTGGCTGTTTTTGTAGGTGTATATGTCGATTGTGGTGACCCCATTCCCCCCTCGTCTTCCCCCCTGTATTCCACTGCCACAACCACCGACCCCTTCAAGCCCATTCCGACTCGCCGCCGAGATTTATTGGCCAACCGCTGGGGGAGGGGGATCGTCACCCCTTTTGTGCACCCGAAAGGGGGTAGGTAGAAGTAGTCGAGGAAGGTACGAAGCTTAATTCAACTATATACAACTAATTTTTGTTTTAAAGGAGTTTGAAAGGTTTATTTAAATTAGCATAACATTTTTAAGCTCGAGATTAGCATAAATCGGCTCTTGCGTGGGCCAGCTTTATTTTCTTCGTTTTTCCTAGCGTAATCGATTGGCTTTTTGCCAATAGTAGATCAAGCCTGATTCTAGACATTTTAAAGGGACCGGCAAGGGATATCTATGGGTTTTCTGAAACCAAAAATTATTACTATGCCTTGCCTGTCCCTTGCCGGACCCTTTAAACCATGATACCATACCGTTTACCTTACTTTCATCCTCCCAAAAATCAGTAACTCCCTCCATAACGAAAACTCTCGCGCCTCGAATTTCACACCGTCCTCCTTCTCCCCCCTCCCCCCACCCGATGCGTATATGCAAATCGCGGCCGCCGGGACCAGGGGCGCTGAAAAGTGTCCGCGATTGAATGGGCTGTTTGCGCTCATGTTTTCACCGTTTCCACCCGCTCACCGGGTCCATTTATTGCAGCGGACACTTCAAAATTGGGGCTCGATTTCGGTTGAATTTCGTTTGTCAAATTTTTCAATTCTCTATGCTAATTTATAGCTTTATGTTTGATGCATATTAGAATAATTTGTGACGAATTACTACTACAAGTCCGGTTTATAAGCCCATCCATCAAAATAGGCCGTTTACCCCCGCAGAAAATGCGCCCCAAATCCTCCCCAGGCTCATGCAAATGGCCGTTCCACTGATTGGGGACCGGTTATTCCGCCGCAATACTATGGACAACAGCTCTAAACTAGGGAGCTTCGTTTTGTGCTTTAAATCACTATTAGTAAACTACTACTACGCTTCAGTGCAAAGTCCCCAAAACAAAATTGATTTTGCTGTCACACCCTATCCGCCGGGTTTCCGAACACTGCTGATAAGCCGGCACCCCAGGGCTACCAAGGAATTGGAAGCAGGATACAGTTGGCTGGATTTTAATTTGTAAATTTGACCCCAATTTACTTCATTTCTGCTACTTTAATCTTTTTATAAAAAATGCTATCAAAATTGCGCACATCAAACGGAAATTTCTCTATTTGTTGAGGGGTTAGACAAGCAAAGATCTTGCGCAATCCGTAGCCCTTTTCCTGACACAGGTTGATACGATTTAGTAGTTTTTAATGGGCTGTAGGTGTCTACTACAGTAATTACGGTATTACGGTAGTACGGTACGTGAGTTTTTGATGGCTTGTTGGCATCTAATACTGTAATTGCAACCCATAAATTATATTTCATTATTAGGATTCGAAACCGAATTAAAACTTACCTAAATTATTAAAATTAGTATTAATAGTTTACGCCCAATTATCCCCATAACAATTATGATCCCATATTGCGGTGGTATGCTAATTAGAATGCAACAAGAGCCACCCGGCTGCCCCACACAACCGGCTGCCTTTAAAGGGATCGTCCCCCCATCTACCTTCCCCCATCCACCGTCATTATCCATCCACCCATCCACCCTCCCTTTTCCGGGGGCCACATTCGTGCCGGGACCCCGTCATACTGCTCTCTAATTGTCCACCTGCATATATACCAACCTCAACCCACCTAACCCCCCCCTCCTCCTCTTATGCATACCGAATGGTGACACCATTCGCGGTTTTCCAGCCGGGTATTCGATTTAAGCACTAATAAGTATTGTTATTTATGAATATTTAAAATAGGTAGATGATTTGATTTTTTAACAATTCGCCGAATATCATTTTTTTGACATTTTTCGACATTTTATTATGTCGAAATTTCAATTTGGGAAAACAAATAATCAAAGCGAAAACGGCGTTGAAATTTCGACAAATTGAAATGTCGGCATTATGATATCTTGACAAAGTGAGATTTCGACAAATTGAAATTTTGTCCGAAACAATATGCTGATGCTAATTCCAATGTTCATGCTCAATATACAACTCTTCATAAGCAACAAAACCCAGTTTTACACTTTTTTTTTATAAAATTAGTAGGCTTATTGAAATCCGTATGCTTATCTTGCACTGGTGTTTTTAATTTAAATCTTATCAACATTTACTTAGGGTATTTACCCCCGGATAATAGAAAAGGTCCCAGGTGTAAAAAAAACCCCAGCCCCCAAAATCCCAATATGAAAATGGCCCGATTTCCATATAGTTTAAAACCTAGATTTAAACTAATTTCTTATGAAATTTAGTAGACTTTTTCGAGACCTCTTATTTACCATTGAATTTCAGGAGGGCTGCGAATCAGACACCGACCCCATCTTCGCAGCGCCGCCCCATAAACGGGCCCGCCGCACCTCGGCCTGGAATTTGGAATCAGAAGCGGAAGAAGAGAACGACGACATTCCCCTTTGCAGCCAGTGAATACGAGAGTATCATGGATGCACCGTAAGCAGAAGTATGATTTTTGAAATGTTTGGTTTTTAGCACGACGCAATCCTCGTCGCAGGTTGATAGCGCGTCGGATGCAGAGCAGACAAGAGGTAAAATTTTTGAAAATAAACTATTTTATGCCTATTTTTAAGGCACGAAGAAGTGGGGTAGTACCCAGAAGGATATCGGATATAGCAGCGGGGAGAACAGCATTCCGGAGGCGTTGAATAAGATGGCAGAGATTCAGTAAGTTTCAAGCCTCATACCTAGACGCTATTCGTTTCTTTCGCATTATCGGGGGCGGGGGGAGTATGCGTCTAAAAATGTATAGGAACTAATTAGCACCTGTATTAATAGCGTTTTAGTAAAATATGACTATATTTCAACTAGAAAAACTATCCAAAACCCTTTTAAAAGTTTTGAAAAAGTCGACTTTTGGTCTAAACTCGGCCATTTTGGTCGAAAAATTGATATTTTTGATATTTTTAGTGAAATTTGTAAAGTTTTTACGTTTAAAAATAGTTAAAACAGTTTAAAAACTATAAAATATACTTACTTTATCTATTAATAAGCTACCGTCTTCCATAGAGCCGCATATAAATAGATAAATCATCCCCCTTTCCTACTCCCACCCTTCAAAGACCAAGCCGCCGCCACACATGGTCACCAAATGAACGTTTCTCGGGCTATCGAAACTGTTTACATAGTATGCGCTCGGAATAGGGGGACCCCGAGAAATCGAGGAAATCGCGACTCTTTCGCGCCGCCCAGCTCTAACACTCCATCTAGGGCCCCTAAAAAATAGACCACTCTCGGGGTTCGCTTCCTTAGATCTTAGAACTCATATTTATGTTAAATAAATTATCTATATTTCTGCAGAGAGGAACAATCAGTGCGAAGAAGAATAGACTGCTCGCCGTGCAAGGCATTTTATCGGACCGTCCCATTGGAGTCCGACCTCTCTGAATGTGAGATCATCAAGGCTACAAACGATAAGGTAGGCAAATTTTTATACTCTTAATCCAGAAGAATCGAATATATAAAGAATCACAAATTCATATATAAATTTTTTTTAGCTGCTACCAGAAGAAGCCCTATTGTCTGATAGTATGATCGTTAACTACGACGCTCTCAACAATACCGCACAACAAAACGATTTTGGTGGGTTGGATGGTACTGGACTTTTAGCAGGGGAAGATTTTTAGCAGGGGAAACTAACTTTTTCCCAGTAATAAAATAAAAACAATTTTATAATTTTCATATAAAATAAAATCATTTCAGATGATGTGCTAAAATTGATGGATGATGAATGCGAAATGGGCGACTCGTTCCACACCGAATGGCGTGAAATTCGAGCCGATGCCCAGCGCAGAAGAAGTCGCACCGATCGCCAATTCATCTTCGGATCGTTCTTGGATAAGGTAATTTCTCCTTCATTTTCAAGGGTTGATTGAGGATTTCAATTTGGGGGCAAACATCAAAAACAGGAGTTGCCAGGGGTGGGTGGGACTGGTCCCTTTGAAGATGGCAAACAATAGGGACTCTCCACTCTCACCAAATAGCTTCCCTACCAATCCAATTAACAAAGAAATCGACTTGTGGCTTTAGGCTTCATGCGATGCTTCATCTGAAGACTCGTCTGACCTCGATGGTCTGAAAGAAAACGACGATCAGCTTCTGGAAAATCACAGCCCTATGAACAGGTTTGGTTGTCTCTTCCCTATTAAGTTTTTCTTTAGATCAATGATTTCCAATATCACGCTCGAATCGACGCCAGTCCAGTATGGATCCCTGAAGCGGGTGAGGGGCCAACGTCCCGGCAAGAAGACGTCATCTTTGCTGCTCGAGACGACCGAGATGGATGCTTCATTCTGCTCCACGCGTTCTGAGCTTGTTCCTGGCCGTCAGATCAACAATATGCGGATGCGGAAGAAGCTAAAGGTACAGTCGAAAAATTGTTGTTGTTTTGTCGAAAATCATAATTTCGAAATTTCATTATGCCGCAATTTTTTGCATAGGGTTTCCGGGAAATTCGCGCGTAATTCGCGTATTTTAAATATTTCGACATTTTCCAAATATGTTTTTTAAAGTCATTTTCAATCGTGTTTTTCTAATTTTAAACTTTTTTTAGATTCGCCGACTTCCCCGAAGTATGTCCGACGGTGAGCAGCTTGGTTTTGGCTGTAATCCAACGGTCCGCATCTCTCCACCAAGAACACCAGTGTCTCGATCAACTCGCTTATTGCAGAGGTATTTTATACGCCCAATTTTACATAATTAAATATTATTTGATTTTTAATACATATTAATAATGCCGATTTACACATGATTTTTAAGACTCGACGATGCGCTCTGCCACCCCGACAGCGATACCACAGCCCCGGAACAAAGCGACGCTGCTGCCTACGAGTGGGATGATTATAGGGTGTGTTTCTATTTTTTTATTTTCTATTTTATCTTTTGCCCTCCAAATTTGTCACCCACCATTGCACACTCTTTTTTCACAACCATTAATAATTCGGCCACGAAAATGTTGTGTCTTCTCGTTGGGGGGAAAGGGGAGCGAAATAATGGCTGGGGGCAGCGGGGCGAGACAAATATTAGCCTCCAAATGGCACGGAAACTTGATGTTCATGTACGCTCTTGGCAGGTTTATAGTTATGAAGCGGAAACAAAGGTTTGTTGCGGGAAATTAAGGTATATCGATTTTTAAAATCTATTTTACCATTATTTCCCCGGTTTTTGTTTAATTCATCGTACGGTAATTTTTACTTCAAATTTTTTTAAAAATTACCTTCTTTTTGATCGTAAAATCAAATATATAGTAATTAATTACGGCTTATTTTCGTTTTGACAAATATTACTTTGTCGAAATTAATTTATAGAAATCAAATCCAGCAATACCAAAATCGGAGAAATTAACGTCTTTAACACCCCTCATTTTTCTATATCCCTACCCCTTTAGCCATCTTCTACAAGCCATTCACAGCTTCAACTGGGCCCTTAGACCCTTTTCTAGCCACCAGAAGCCCCCCTCTCTCTCCCCTCACTTCTCTATTGATCTAGCTCCCTCCCACTAGCCTATGTTTTCGTTGCTCCCCTTTCGCTCCCTGACAACCCTTCCTCCTCCCCATGCTTCTGGGGAATTTACGAATTCTATGCCAATGCCTAGCAGAGCTTGCAAATTTTTAGATTTAAAAATTACCTTAATTTCGAGTTATTATAAAAAATATAAATACCTTTTATTTTAGCCTCCCAATAAGGACGACTCCGAGCTGATCGGCCTGAGCGATTTCCACAATTCGTCGATGGCTGTCGATGAAATGCTACGCCAAGACGATGACTATAATCGACATTTTGGCGGTTCCCACCAGATGCTGACGAGGTAGCTTGGCTCGAATAGACTTCCAAATAGATTTTTTTTAGATTAATAAACGAGTCTCGTGCCAACCTGTTGATTGTTGCAAAGAGTTTAGAAGCTGTCGACGACCCGCAAGTCATGGTTAGTTTCCATTTTTGAGCTAAGTTATCTTAAGCGAGTTTTAAGCTATATTTTCATCAACTTTTTAGCGTGACATTGAACTCATCGCCCGCACAAACATTCGACAACTCGATACGGCCGTCAAAATCAATGGTCTTGGGCATACGGTAGGTCTTGATTTAATAAAATTAAAGCCCATAAAACTCATCTGAATTTCGATGATTTAGGCGGAAGTGCGTGAACTGGCCGACCTGCGCGTAGAGTGGGAGCTGTTGCTGGAAAGGGTCGGAGCACCCCTGCCCGCCATTCTCGCCAAGTTCGAGAAGTTCACTGCCAGCCTAAGGGCGCTTGATCAGGTAAGAGAGGAAATATTGGTATCTTACTGTAATCCGCCAAAAACTGTCTCGGAAGCCGTATACATTTACTACCAATTTTTAGACATCATCGATGAATTCCCTGAACGGCGTATCGACCATCCATTCCCGAGAAGACGTCGCGAAAGCTCTTGCCTCAATGCTGCTCATTCAAGAAAATCTAAGACACGATCGTGATGAACTGAAGTAAGCGGATTTCGTAGCATCATCAAGAATTTTTGGTACTGGGCTGTTAGCGGGGGGTGGGGAATAAATATAAATTTTGTTTTCCGCCTAATTTTACCTTTTTTGAAAATTATCATAACCCTGGCTTCCAGAGAACTCCTCGTTGCCCCATCCTTCAAACCCTTGCTTGCTGAGCATGAGGTCGAGGTTGAGGCCATCAGCGATGATTTTGATGAAGCCATCGCGAAGATCAGCGGCCTTGTGGCGTCGTTGAAACAATTGAATATGGAGTGGGGACAGTGGAATGAAGAACAGGACGCGATACGGAACATCATGCAACGCATTGAAGGCCATATTGCGAGAGGAAGTGTCGAGCCGAGTACCGTCTCTGAGGAGATTCGCTTGTGTCAGGAGCGGATGGACAGGTATGTATACTTAAATTTAGCGTTAATTAAACCAAAACTTCAGCCTGGAGACGATGTGCAACTATCTCACCGCTTCCCTCACAGCCCTCCAAGCGGAGGCGGAGTCGGAGACCATCGTCAAGCCGCTGCCTGATTTCAACGGAGAGATCCGACTCTATAGTAATGCGCTGGAGCAGTTGAAGAGCAGGTAAGAAAGGATTGTCATGCAGAAGATTACTCCTTCGTTTTCAGGTTTGAGGTTAGCAAAATCCCCGCTGTCCCGGCCGTCCGTGAGCGGAAAGTTGCAACTGTGGCGACACAAGCTGAAGAGCCAGCCGTGGCACCACCTCGAAGAAGATCTGCTAAGCTACAGGTAATAATTAATTTAGTAATTAGTAGTAGCAGTAACTTATACTGATATCATTATCATAAACGGACCTATTTTCAAGAACCGGAAGTTGGTACTGGACTGTTAGCGGGGGGGGGGGTTTGCAGGAGAAAATAATTTATATTCCGCCGAAACCGACCTGTTAGTAATAAATAGTGTATTTTAGGATGTTTTTCGTAGTTTTTGATTGCTAGAACGTTCCAAAATCTAAACATTTTTGAAAATTCGAAATTTTTTTTTGGTATTTCTTATATTGTAAAAATCTTCTAAGAGTATTTTAACAAATAGTATTGAAATTTTAATAGTAAATGCCTTTGTTAAAATATACAGTATTTTCTAATCAAAAATTTGATCAAAATCCGATTTCAGATTGGCCTGCTGCTGGCCGGGCTCCTTGCATCCGTCGTTGCCTTCTACCTAACATTCATCCACGGCTCAACATTTGGCCCACATCTCACCTATACTCGGGGACCACCCCCGGTTTAATTTGTTGTATTCATTACATTACTATATATCCAGTACCGCCACTCGGGTTTCTGCCTTCCTTATATCGTATTAAACTTGTGCATCTCGTCACCGTTCTCCTGTTATGTACGTCTTCTTGTTTATGAGCCTGTTTTCGTTCAAAATCCACCCCTATCTACTGTATCCTCCTTATACGATGAATTGTGCTATATTCGAAATGACAATCTCAAAAAATCTCAAATTTCTCCCACTCTATACCAGCAGGAAACCCTTACTCTAGAGTAGGACATTGCCTACACCGCTCATCCTCAATGCTCTTTTTCATACTACTGCACTTTGCGCCCCCCAAAACTGCCTTCTACCCCCAATTAAATCTACCTTATTTTTGGAAAGACGATTAATAAATCGGTTATCGCCCATGTTTGACGAATACTAAACTACGCTGAATTAGATAAAAATGCATTATAATTAATCACAGTTTTTGAACTTGTACAGTATTTTCTGCTCATACAGTGAGAAAGAAAATAAATTAAATAGTGACAGCGAAAACCCCAGAAAATTCGGCCAAAAAACTGGCTACGTTGCGCTCCTTAATAGTAAATGCCCCCGAGCGAGGCCGGAGGCGATGGAGCGAGCCTACCGTAGCCCTGAAGCTAGGTGTAATGTGTATTGCCACGGAAATCATACTGGCTTTCGTAATTTAGAACCCTAGTTCGTTTTCAGCATTCCCGATGAGAAAGATTGTCGACGAATTCCGTTCAATGGGTTCATAAAAGTATTCCTCTTGCAGTTTCTGTTGCCTGGGGTGTATAGCTAAAATAGCTAACTTTCATTGTTTTGCATCTAGCAGGCCGATAAAAAGTTATAAGTTTCATAACAATTTTATTATCAGAATTTTTAATCATATTTTGCGCACTTCCACCACATCCTCGCACCGACAGTAGAGCCTCACTTGCTCGATCTAAAGCTCAATTCGTTACCGTAGCAACATTTTGGACTCACCGTTGCGCTCCATGCCACTGCTTTGTTCATGAAAGTCACTAATTTCTGGCAGTCTTCCTTGTATTCATGAAGTCGATAGGTTTCGCCATACTTTTCTGCTCCGTCTTTGTCTTTTACAAGGCTGTAAATAAAGAGGTATGGTACCAGAAATGCGATAGCTATTAATGCTCATGACCTTAACCGACATACTTCGTAGACCTTTCCATAGGCACCGTTTTATCCAACCGAACCCCTGTAAATTGCGAGAGCAACAGCAACTAGAAATAAATAATTTAATTTCCGCTTTTTGATAAACTAACCATCCGCCTCTGCTTTTCTTGATAGTCGCTTAATCTTTCGAGCTTCCATGGATAGTTAGTTACTATTTTAAAAGTAGCGCCTTTCTCCTGGCACCTACAAAGTTGTTAATTGCAAATTTCTGATGTGGCCCTATCTAACCTTTCGGGTTTTGGCACAATGCTGGAGCCTGTCAAGCCGTCTTCCAATTCCTGGTCGTCAAAATTGATCGAAGTCCGCTCGATTTGTTGGTCGTTTAGGAGCACAGTGTTTCGGCTGTCCAGCGCATTGACAATTTCGGTTTCAAATTCAGAATAATCAAAGCCAGAACCTGAAATTTTAGAATTGAAAGTCGCTTTCGCGCTTGCACTCCTTTAGATCTGCTTTCCAACCTTCAGCACGCAAAAATGTTGTATCAGCCCCAGTTTTCATTTGATCTTGGAGAGGCGCACTTTTTGCAACCGCCGGCGGATTTGAAAATACAGTTAATTTGGTGGCGCTGGGTTGTATAGAATGGCAAGCCTAAATAACTTTCTAGAAACTTATATTTCCCACCTGACCCTGCTTCGCCATGACGATTATTAAAACATTTTGTAAAATGCGGATGAATAGCATATTCCTTGAAGAAAAGTGTTAGTGTTAGGCAATATGTTGGACGACGAATGCGCGATCCCTTTGGGGCAATAAGGTTTTATAGTGCGTGCGCGGGGTTTTTGTGATTTCCTCGATTGCGCTACGATTTTAAATTTTGCCCTTCCTTTTGAGGATGGCGCTTTGGGCTATTTGCACTAGGTATTGTAAGGAACCGGCGGTGGGGCTGACGCATCCCTTTTTTCCGGGGATTTTTTTTTCATAGTTTCAAAAATACGATTTGTACTACAAGGTCGTTCAGGCGTTGGGATAGATATTATCGGAGTTGAGGGGGGAAACGAGTGGGGGGAGTGGAAATAACTAATCTTTGGACGATTTTGATGAACTAACCATCCGCCTTGCTTTTTTCTTGATAGTCGCTTAAAGAGATGAGCTCGCCGCTGCATCTGTTGAACCCCCACCCCCTTGGGAGAGGAGTTCAACAGATGCTGGCGAGAGGGCGTCAGGGAGAGGCGCAGAGACATTTTCTTTCCCGCGCGTAATCGATTGACTTATGCCGCCCCTATCCCTTTAAAGAGATGAGGACGGCATCTGTTGAACCCCCCTTGGGGAGGGGGTTCAACAGATGCAGCGGCGAGAGAGGGCATTCAGGGGAGAGGCGCAGCACAGCATTCCGCCCTTGACCAGTTGTGTTCGTTTGACCGGGACAGGATGGCAGGCATGCAGGGGAGGGGAGAATCTGCGCTCTGGCCCCTTCCCCTGTTCTCTTCCCCCGTGCCCTATAGACTAGTCTCACTCTTTCGCCGCCTATTCCGCGCCCTACCCCTCCCCTATGTGTCTGCACCCCGCCGTCTGGCGCACTATCCGCCAGCCTACTCACGAACACCGCGGAATCATGTGGCAGAGACATTTTCTTTCCCGCGCGTAATCGATTGACTTATGCCGCCCCTATCCCTTTAAAGAGATGAGGACGGCATCTGTTGAACCCCTTGGGGAGGGGGTGTTCAACAGATGCAGCGGCGAGAGAGGGCATTCAGGGGAGAGGCGCAGAGACATTTTCTTTCCCGCGCGTAATCGATTGACTTATGCCGCCCCTATCCCTTTAAAGAGATGAGGACGGCATCTGTTGAACCCCTGGGAGGGGGTGTTCAACAGATGCAGCGCGAGAGGGCATTCAGGGGAGAGGCGCAGAGACATTTTCTTTCCCGCGCGTAATCGATTGACTTATGCCGCCCCTATCCCTTTAATCTTCGGCTTCCATGTTTAGTTATCTCCTGTTTTAAAAGTTGCGTCTTGCTCCTGACACCTACAGAGCTGAACTCACTACTTTCTGATGTAGTCATTTCTAACATTTCCGGTTTTGGTCATTTGTCAAGACGCTGGGTTTTAGAATGCTGCATACGAGGAACGGTTTTAGACGTTGTGCTGTCCAGAGGTGGTGATGTCTTTTTTTCCCGACTCAAGATTCTCTCTAGGCTCAGGCCTGCAGGGTGATCGCCCCCTTAGCTACCGCTGACCTCCTTTCTCCTTTGATATGTTGACTTTCCCCCTTTTGACTCACAGTCCTTGCAAAAAAGGCGCAGCAACCGTTCGCAGACTTTAGTAGTCGGTTATTGCTGCAGTTTTACAATTTCACATGCTCACGCCTCTCTTTACAGTGCCCTTTATTCTCCTTGCTAAAAGTCGCCTGTCACCTAGATTAGCTGAAGCTGAAAAGAGAGATCACATTATTTTCTACGACCCGAATTTTCATTTTATCGATCATTACCTTTACATCAAACGCGCGCAGCCAATATCCCTTAAAAACTACTGCGAATCCATCAACACATTTATGATTGATTTAATTATCTGTGACCTGCTACCCCGGCCAAATAACATTCTTGGTCTCCCCTTTTCCCGCCTTTCAAACCCAGGGGGCAAGGTACAAAACGTCGCCCCGCCTCTCGCTGCGGCGTGGTGATTAGACCCTTTGATATGATAATATTTCTCGATACTATTCTCCAATGGATTTTGATCGTACTATATTTTTGTCAATTTCAGGTATGACCGGCGCCGACGGGGGCAAATCGTCGAAGGTCGACCGGGTGGTCCCTCCATTCCCATTATATACGCATTTTCCGAGTGGCATTGAGCAGTTCAGCTATCGGCTTTATGTGCGTTTTGCGTTAATTGTTATGATTAAAACGTTTTTTCTTTTAGAACTCGATCGAAAATCGTCTTTGGCCTATTCGCCCGGTATACTATGGTGTCGCCACGGGTGCTGTCGCTGCATATCATTGGCGCAACTCGAATAACCTGATCATCGGGCTACTTCCGAAATCGACATCTCCATTCCTAGAGGTAACTTTGACCGGTTTTTTTGCACGACTGCACCAGGTGTGTCCGGCTTCGGTTTCCCCCAAAACAGCGGGCTCCGATAATCCAGGGGCCGATAACGGCGCGCCTGAAAAGTTCAACGGCAGGCTTGAACTTTGAGATCACGGTTTTTGGAGACGCCAATTTTTTTCAGCATTGTATTGTTTGCATTGCATTGCATTGTTTGTATTGCATTGTATTTTTTTAATACTAAATTGCTCGTGACATAGACAATCTGATTTTTAGGCGTTGAAAGTGGGCGCTGTCTCGATCATCACTGCCTACGCCCCAGTCTTCCTGATCCGTCGTTTCCTGAAGTACTTCTACTTCTCGTACAAGGGATTCCTGTTTGACAATCCGAAGAAGCCATCTGCGGCCACGAGGTTCTGGGGTGTAAGTTACGTAAATCTGACTTACTTAACCGTTTTTAGGTGATTCGCGCCCTACTGTCGTTCTCGCCTCCGCGACTGCAGTCTTGTGAACAATTGCTACCGAAGCAACCCGTCCCTGATTTGAAAGCGTCGGTTGCGAAGTATTTGGAAAGCATTCGCTACATCGTCTCCGAGGTAGTTTGCGTCCTCTTTCTATCATTGGCGAATCTTCAGGAGGAGTTCACACGGATTTCGCAAGAAGCGGACGTCTTCCGGAAGAACGAGGGCAGAAAACTACAACTCTATGCCAAGCTCTATAATCTTTTCACAACGAACTATATTTCGGATTTCTGGCGGAAATACGTTTATCTTTACGGAAGGTGCGTTTTCCGCCGACTCTTGCGAATTCCTATTTTAGGGACCCGTTGCTCATCAATTCATCCGTAGCCCATGTTGACTTGTTCCGCGACTCGCCAGCTCTCATGGCTGTTCGTGCAGCCCATGTTGTCGCCATCGAGATGTTGAGCCATCTGGCAATTGACCGTCAGAATTACAAACCGGTATATTTGGTGTATTGATTTATATTGGATTCCTCGGTGTAGCTGGGTGATGGTCTCGTTTGCGCTTGTCATTACGACTACATGTATGCTGTCAATCGTGTTCCTGGTGAAGAAATCGACCATCTTGTTGATTACGGTAATTATGAAGGAGCTCCTGGACACGTCCTATTTTCAGGAATCAGCAAACACGTGGCCGTTCTTGTCAAGGGCAACATTTACCGTGTGCAGTTTTGTGATGCCAACCGGCGGCTTTACACCTTGGACGAGCTTACGAAGTTTGTTTTGATCAAAAACAAAACCTGGTTTGTAGGATCTTCGATGAACTTTTCACCCGTGCCGCACAGGAGGAGGAAACTGGACCATTGGCTCATATCTGTGCTTTGACGTCGGACAACCGGTACCATTTTCCAAAGAAGATTTATCCTAAAACTTTTTAGTACCAAATGGAATGAAAACAGGATCAAGTTCTTCCTACGAAATCAGAAGAACAAGGAGGCGCTTGAGGTGTCAATAGAGTTTTGATTTTTACGCTGTTTACAGATAATCGAGAGTGCGCTCTTCTTCTTCGTTATCGAGGACACTGAAGGCTACGATTATCAAGCGGTATGGCTTCGAATGGAAGGGTCAAAAAAAGGTTTTTGCAGAGCAATCCGGGAGCTCTCGATGCTTTCATGAAAGGAATGCTGACAGGTAACGGCTCGAATCGTTGGGCTGACAAATCGTTGAACTACATTATGAACAAGAATACCCGGGTATCGTGATTGATGTTGATTCAAATACCCTAATTTAGTGCGGCGGTACCACCGAACACAGTATTGCTGACGGCTCGGAATTCGATCACATTATGGAAAACTTTGTTTATATGGATACAAAGGTCTTCAAGTGAGTATTTTTTACGTTTCTGTAACCCATTTTCATTCAGGTATCCTCCACTGGAAGAGCAGGAAAAGATGCTGTCGGGCGGACGATTTGCCAAAGAAGAGGGACTGATGCTTGCCGAGAAGCTGAACCTCGTTTTGGTCAACGCAGAGGTGAAGCAAATAGCTAGCGGAGACATTGGTTTAGATGTCTGAAGAAATCTCGCGTTGTCATCTCTCGGCGATTAATGCTGGGGCAAACGTGGATATGGCATGTTTGGTATGTTTTGATTAGAGGTTTTATTTAGAATGCTTTAGATTTATCGCGAATGGGGCAAGGGCAGGATCAAGAAGTGCGGCTGCAGCCCGGATGCTTTCGTTCAGATGGCC
Source organism: Mesorhabditis sp. LJ9110 (assembly GCA_038088335.1). Taxonomy (NCBI): domain Eukaryota; kingdom Metazoa; phylum Nematoda; class Chromadorea; order Rhabditida; family Rhabditidae; genus Mesorhabditis; species Mesorhabditis sp. LJ9110. Next base: position 172,147 of record JBBGBA010000055.1, read on the forward strand.
CTCCAACTTGCCGTATACCGCGTTAGTTGTCAAGGCACGTTGGCATGAATTTTTGTTTTCAGGACCAAGGCCGCTTCGTCTTCACCTACGAACCGGCCTCTGTGCGCTTCTACCGTAATTCACGCACAGAAACTTTGCGAACGGTAATACCCCACCGCCCATCCATGATTCTTTTTTTGCAGGTCGGCGAAGAATCTTGCAAATTTGTGCTCGCGATGCAGGATCAAACTGTTGAGGTAAATCTGAATGGTTTTTGACTCGATGTCTGTTTTAGAAGTCGGAAAAGATCCGCCTGCTGAGGAAGGCCTGTGAGCGCCATGTGAACAAGAATAAGGAGTGCATGATTGGCCAGGGTATTGACCGGTATGCTCAAAAGGCGTTGTGCATGTAATTCTGATATTTAGGCACCTCTTTGTCCTCTATGTGCTTTCGAAGGGCACCGGCATTGCTTCCCCGTTCTTGGAGACGGTCTTCAGCCAGAAGTGGTTCCTATCTACGAGCCATGTAAGAAATTTTCTCCGATGCATATATGTATCTCTCTGCAGGTCCCAAATGTCACCAACCAAAATGACGAGGACACTGATGCCGACTTCTCTTGGCTTGGTGCCTGCTTTGGAGCCGTGACGACTGACGGGTATTAACGATTTTGCAGCAAGAACCCGTTGCTTATAGTTATGGAGTCTGCTATCGTTTCGCCGGCAACCACTCGATTTGCGCTCATATCACCAGCTACCATTCCGCCTCGAATACGGTATATATCATCCATCTAAATAGATTCATTTTGCAGGATTCTCATCGTTTCCAACGCACCCTCGTCGACGCCCTGAACGAGATGGCCGAGCTCTTCGAATGAATTGAAATATTCCCCTCGGTACCACGATTTGCCATATTTTTTCTGTGAATTATGATTGAGCCATCATTTTTGTCTCGGCGTTCTTAGCGTCGTCTTTTTTACTAACAGTTCTGCAAATCGGGTTTGCCATTGGCAATCCTATTCTTTTTGGATTCACCAATTCTTGCCTAAAGCCAGCCAACGTTGAATCGTGATGTATCACTAATATTATCTTTCAATGTATATTTAACAATAAACGTTTGTTTGAGATCTGTGTCGCTATATCCATACTACGAGCATGACCATCGGAGCGTCAACCAGCTTCGATCTTTGCTGCGATAATTTGACCCGCTGACCGTAATCTCTTCCCATGGCATGGATCGGGGCCCTGGGCGGGCTTGTAAGAGAAGGTTACCCAGTGTAAGCTCTCATCTTAGAAAGATAACAGCCCATTTATGCCAAGCTCAACACTCCCGCGAGTTTTATAATCATAATCTATAATTTCTTAGAATTCTCGCCTTCTTTCTGTCGTCCCCAGAATATCGACTCATTATTTGTGAGATTTCTTCCAGGCGAATGTCAGAAGCCGGGATAAGCCGATCGAATTGGCTCACATGGGCCGGTCTTGCTGGTAATTTAGTTTTGATTTGGTTAGGACACTTTAGGGGCCGCTTTCGTTGGCTATGCCATTTATTTTGACTACAAGCGCCGTTCGGCACCCGACTATAAGCAGAAGGTTCGCGAAAGTGAGTTCTAAACTACTATTTTATGACCGGACTTGGTAGGTTGTAGCTTGAACCTGCGGAAAACGCAGAAACATTTTAATGCAAAGCCCAACGAAGCTCTACAGGGTGTCCCAAAAAAAAACCCCCCTCGGCATTTGGCCGTCTTCCATCCAATCGGGACCAAATTTTTACCAGTGATGGGGACCCATAAAAACTATGTGCAGCCGAATTTTCTAAGCAAAATATTGTAAAACAAAGAAGATATATCAAAATTAAGGTTAATTTTGCCGATTTCACTAGGATTTTGACGGATTTCGGCCTCGAAATGTTTAGCAAAAATGAAGAGGGCGCTCTTTTCTACATGTAGAAATTTTTGATTTACGATTGATTACGTTTAAATTGGGCCTTTCGATCACTTTTTATTATCGAAATTGCCAGAAACTGACCGAGAAATGACCATTTTTGGAAAATTACTCAAAATCCGCATGCTAATTGCGAAAACATAGCCAAAAATGAGTACCAGCTTTTTCCAAACATCAGTTTTTTAGCGATAACTTTTTGGTTTTACAATATTTTGCTTAGAAAATGTGGCTGCACATAGTTTTTATGGGTCCCCATCTCTGGTAAAAATTTGGCCCCGATCCGATAGAAGACGGCCAAATGCCGAGGGGGTTTGGGACACCCTGTATAAACGATAAAATGACAGCATCTCTTAGATCGTCGCCGAAAAGCACTGCGCAAGGGCGGTCGGGTTGTGGCGGCTCGTGGAAATCCGATGGGTTTGCCGGATCCGCGCAACCCCGCTTCAATGCAGGCGTTCTTCCTGCAAGAGGTTCAACTTGGCGAGGAGTTGATGGCGGCCGGTGGGTGTTTCGCAGCAATACAGTTTTAAAAATATTGAATCATTGACGTAAAAAATCTTCAGGAAATGTCGAGCAGGGCGCATTGCACATTGCTAACGCCATTATCTTGTGCGGCCAATCGCAGCAATTGATGACCATCTTCGAACAGACGCTGCCGCCGGAGCAGTTCGCTGCTGTGCTACAAGTGCTGCCCAGTGCACGAGCGGTTGGTTTTTTTGACCAAAAAACGAGCTAAAAATGAAACCCGTCGACGACCAATCAAAAGATGTTTTTAGCAACTTTCTGCTGCATTTGGTAGTGAATCGGATGAGCCGGCAGATTCTATTGTTGTGAACAACGACGATAATAATGTCGAACTAGACTGATTTTGTTGATTTTTGTACGATTACCTCGGTTTATCGCTATTGTTTAGTCAAATTCTTAACTATTAATATAATTATAATTTACTCAGTTTTAATTACGCACTAACTTTTGTCAGCGCCTTGCGGACATGTTCGAAACGGCTGCCGATGACCTTGATCAGGGCCCGGTGATCGATGGAAGCTTTATTCAAATGTCGACCGGCGAGCCTAACTTTTCAAGCGAACCGCGGAGGTCGGGAATTGAAGTGAGAACGCATTTTAGATTATAACAAATTTAATCCTTAATCCCTAGGTTACGGAATTAATCGACGAAGAGCTGGAATGAGCACGTGACGGCATCCCGGATTAATATAGTCGATTCATTCCCATGGAATTCGCTCAAAATATAACGGTCTGCATCCCTCTGCATCCCTTTCCTTACCCCTCACAAATGCAGTGACATTTTTAATAAAACACCCCGAAATTCGGGTCGTCTCCTAGGTTTTGTTCCATGCCGTTTTTGATGAATGTTCGAATTTCCCATGATCTGTTTGTTATTTGTTTTCCCGTGTCCCCAATAGTGTAGGATAAAAATACAAATTTATTTTCGCAAAAATACAATTCATTCTACAAAAAAACACTGGCAGAGACTCCACTATAAGTGAGCATTATCCATTTGGGGGGAAAGGGGGCGGGGCGTAATACAGAAATTCAATATGAAGAAAGCGTGGAAACGAGGAGTGCACTGAAGATATGTGCTCACGTGGAATATATCGTAGAAGTGTGGTTTGAATAATAATAATATTAAAAGAGGGCAAGGGTGGTTAATACTCTGACTTGAACGAAAGACCTCAACAAATTATACACCGGAAAAGCGGAAAGATGGTAAGCGAAAGATTGGCAGAAGTTCCGCTAGCATTGACAAGGTTTTTGTGGTTATAGAATTTTTGGTACTGGGCTGTTAGCGGGGGGACTAACTTTTAACAGTAATCCTGTACGGTCCTCTAGAAATATACACCGTTCTTACAACTCTTTGCACAGTTTCAGATAGAAAAACTCAGAAAAACTTTTTTCAAAAATGTATGAATTTTTGCAATTTTCTAGCAATCAAAGACTACAAAAACCCTTATAAAAATACATTTTGAGAAATTAACACTTATAAAAAGGTATAGAGCGAAAAACAAGAATTATTCCCCCTGCTAATAGTCCAGTACCGAACTTTTCCATTTAACGGGCAAAAAGGTTTACTAACTTTAAAAAAAACGCATATTCAGAGCACTGGAGGTATATCCCGATCAAAATCTGCGTTTCTCTCTCTCTCGCTCTCTCTCGCGCTCTCTCTCTTTGCGTAAATAGGTTTATACGTAGTAATGCCTGAATATGCGCTTTAAAAAGCCTTAAAAATACGGGGAATCTGCTAAATGCATCAACTAAAGCGAAATCCTCATTTTTTAACAAATTTTGACGCTATTAGCAGTTTCAAATCACATTTTTCTCAGGTGACGGGAGTATAACACCGGGCATGGCAGGCCATTAGACTTAGAGTAGAGAAAAGACTTGGGTTTGATACAAAAGATTTTATACGATACAAAATTGAGCATAGAACGTTGATTCTATGGACACAAGATAGATACCCGAACCTCGTAAAAGCCTAGAAAGGTGATGGAAGGGGCCGAAATTTGGAGGTCTCCAGAGAAATCGCTGCTCCAGTAATACAGCTTTCCCCGTCCAAAATACTATTTACGGTCTTCGTTGGCCGCATCGGCGGGCGCATCTTCTGGTTGCATTTGTTTGCAATATTGGAAGAGGATGCGTTGATAGTATTCCCTCGGCGTCAGTGTGCGTGCCGTTGAACACCTTAAATTAGTTTAGTCTGAAATCAAGAATGGGTAAAGATTTTTGACTACTGGTTTGTTGGCGGGGGGGGGGGGGGCGGGTGGTTTAGTAGGGGAAATCTGATTTCCCAGTAGTCCTGTGAGCTCCTATAACAAAAGGTAAACCATTTTTGTAATTTTTAAACAATTTTTGGATATAAAACCTCTTTTTCGAAAGCTTTTTTGAGCAAAACTTAAACAAAACAGTTTAAAATTTTTTGTTTATTTTTCTGTCAATCAAAAACTAATAACAACGTTATAAAAACACCATTTATTATACACAGGTTGATATATGCCGGAAAACTAAGATCAGATTTCCCCCTGCTAAACTTCCCTCCCCCCTACTAACAGACCAGGACCAATTTTTAATGTATATTATGGAAAAGAATAGTTATATAATATTTAGTGATAATTAGTTAACTAAACTTGAAAAATTGCTCAAATTGTTGTTTTAAATTGCTTCCTACCTGCTTGTGTTGAGATCAAGGCTCTCCATGCTGGCCAACACGCGCTCTGAGGCGAAGGAAAGAGTCCGCGGATGTTCGATCCACTAAAATCAGGTTTTCGATAGCTGCTAATGATGCTTTTCTATATACCTTGAAATAATAAATATCTGGCGGCACGTAGGGGCGGCCACCGATCCAATTCAAGTCGGGTTGCCGCCCATTTATAAGGCAGTCGAGAAGATATTCCTTAAATATAAATTTTGACAATTCATTTATCTTTTTAATTTATATGTTTCTAAATTTATAATCCCAACTTAAAAAGTCTAAATCATAAATAAATGAAGCATTTGATTAAATTGTCATACCTCCGGCAGTTGAGCAAGCTTATTAAGCTGCTCCGGCGTCAAGCCATAATTCTTCTGCAGGAAAGCGACGTATCCAAACACTTCGCCAAGATGGACAACCTTTTTTAAGAAATAATTATGTCTAGGAAAAGCCAAATACCTTTCCACCAATCGTCATAAAAGATCGACCCAGCGATCGTCCATAGAAGTGTATGTCCCGAATGTATTCACTGCCCACCAGATCTGTAGTTTGTAGTTTTGTTCAAAACCCTTTTTTGACATACCGATGCACATTGTTGTGATGATCAGCCCAAGCACGATATATGCAAGGGTCAGCGGGAAAAAGTCGGCATTCAGTGGGACGATGTCGCCGAAGCCGATCGTCGTCACGGTCACAAAGCAGAAGTAGAAGGCGTCGAAGAAATCCCAGTTCTCCCAGAATCGGATCAGCCACGCGCCGCCGGCGACGTAGCCTGCATTGAACCATTAAAGCCTTATAAATTAACAAGAAAAATTTCAATTTTAGTTAGATAAATCGTTGAAGTCAAAATTAAGTGAAATTAAACAGATTAAATTAATATCACGACGATTGAGCGCTTTGAATACAAACATCATCACTTCTTACCAATCATAATGAAGAGGACAAAAATAACGGAGACGCGTCTCTCATGCGGCGCCTCAAATTCCACCTCATCAGCCCGGGCATTCGTCTCGCCCGACTCGGATTTGCCCTCGCTGTCCGCATTGTGAATGTCGCTGATGTCTGAAACAATTGGAATAAATTGCATAATAATTAAAAATAACCTTCAAAAGTGCCCGCATCTGACACATTATCAAGACCATTCCGCTTTCGGAGCTTCCGCTTGTCGAGGTCAACGGTGGCGAGATGATGCTGATTGTGTAGATGATCAAGCAGTGCCCGTTTCCGTCTTGTCTGCACGTAGCAGCAACAACACTTCAGGTACCGCCAGCATCGCCTCCAGCATTGGCCTAGGGCTTTGCGAGACGTGTTGTGGACCCAGATGATGCCGCCTGGGATTAGGCGGTAATTTTTGTAGTTTGTAGTCTCTACCAGAAAGGAAGCGGCCCATATCGGCGATGGTGACGAGGATCAACGGTATTCCGATGAGGGCGTAGAAGACGATGATGCATCGGCCTGTCCACGTTCGGGGGACGATATGGCCGTAGCCTAAAACATTATTTCAGCGTTACGAGAGTTGTGGCTCAAAATTTTCGGCCGAAGAGCTCCAGTATTAATTTTAGAGTTAGATTTTTATCCCACCTAGGTGACACATTTTTTTAAAAACATATATTTTGTTATGATTTTTCATGTTCCAAGATCAGCAGGCGTTAAAGTACGGTACGTAGTCATTAGGAGCGTAATGTTTTTGATACTACGCATGCATTTCAGATTTTTAAAAACGAGGAAATTTGTATATAAGATCAGTTTTCGCGAAAATTTCGGTGACTCGTTTTTAAGTTTAAAGCTAAAGGTTAAAAATAAAAAGCCTCTTCGCAAGAAAATAATTCACGTTTACCGGAAGGGAGACTGGCTTCTATAAAACGTTTAGATTACGCTAAGCTAAGCCTAAGATACACATAATCTTAAGCCTAATGTAAGCCTAAGCGCAGACTAAGCTAAACCTAATCTAAGCCTAAACCAAGCCTAAGCTAAGCCCAAGCTTCTCATCGGAATCTGGAAGAACTATGCAAAGTCAAGATTATCCCGGGTCCCAGCCGGGCCAAACTGAAATACCGCGAAGCGGTTTTTCACAACACAACTTCTCTGCTGAAAGTTATACTCTTTTGATCCCCAAATCTCAAAGCCGCCGAAAAACTCGTGTAGATTCACCCCCTATCCCTTTCCGGGACATTTCAACCCCGACCACGGCCCGCCAGCCGGGATTTTGATGCGTGTGCGTTTGTGTGGGGTCGGCTTCTTCTTCTTGTCGATCCCCTAGGGGGCACTTCGGGTGTGAACTCATTGCCTGCGGATAATACGGGGGGACACACACACGCATATCCACAGACAGAAGAGAAGAGCTTCTTCTCTTCTCTTTCACCCTCCAAAAATTGCATGACCGATAGCACCCGGGCGTTTCGGGGTGGTGGCTGAAGGAGAGTGGGCATCAATCCGAAGGGGGTGGGATACGCACATAACAAAAAAGTGGTTTTGGGGATGGCCGTTTTGAGGGCCATCATTGGAAAGATTCGGGGGTGCTGGTTTATGGGGTATGTGGTTTTGGTTTGGTGATAGATGGAGGTTGGAATTTGTAAGGTTCGAAACACTTCCGGTCGGGGGTTTTCGGGGATGAAAAAATTGGCAGAATCGACCCTTAATGTCAGCTACGTGAGACACAAAAGTGCTGTTTTCCATGTATTATTTGCAGATTTATGCAGAGTTCTTTCAAAATTATGCGGAATTTGGCGCGTTACGTAGTTCTAGTTTTAAATATCGTCCTCAGGGTTTTCACAATTTTAATATTATGGCATTTTTAAAGCGTTTCAATGGTTGCTTGCTTAAAACATAGAAAAATTCTAAATTAAAGGACTCTAATTTATGATCCTTTTTTGTTTTATTTAAAATCATGCGGGATTTGGTATCCGGCCTAACTGTCAACATCTGGTCTCATGCTCGCGCTTTATGGAAATTTTAATACTATCAAAACAAACTAAATAACCATTTTAAACCCTAGAATATTACGATAACCTAAGAAAACAAATAAACGATATTTTTAAGCCTTAACTAACCTATAGTCGTTATCGCCGTCCACGAGAAGAATATCGAAGCCCCAAAAGACCATTTGACAGGCCCATCCCCGTGTATAATATCATCAGGGATCATATAGTTCTTCGTATAATCGTGAAACACGTCCCGAATGATGTGGTCCATCCTGAAAATAAAGATTTGCATTTAATACCTTAAATCAAGAATATAATACATTTTAAAAATCCTAAAAAACACTCACGCATCGTCGGCCGTCCTCTCGAACTCTGCAAAGCCGTTTAACCGCAAATTCCAAAGCTTTTCTATCGTCTAAAACGGGAAATTTCAGGCGTACTGTAGGAACCCCGTACCTCCTTTTTGTAGGCCGTTACCCGTGTGCATGACTCGTTGCGCAATTGCATCTCGTAAGGCATTTCTACCTGAAAAATTGTGATTTTGTTTTGGTTTTTACAGTCATTCGAAGTAACGCCTTATATAACGACTTACATTATGAAAAATCGCGGCTCCTAATAACGTATAGAGAGCGGAGAGGAGCACGAGTCCCACGTGGGGGAGCACTATTCGGAGGCGCTGAAAACATGAATTCCAGAAGGTCCCTGTGAACAACAGTGTGAGCTGGGAACTTTAAAGCCCAATTTTTTTTGAGAACGATTCCCAGCTCACTGTTTCACCACCCGCACCAGGAGTTCCAGGGGTAATAGCAAAATTGCAAAATCAAAAATTCAATGAAGCAGCGAATTGTTGAACCCGGGGGCACCGAAGCGGGCACGAGGACGATTAAAGGGACCGGCAAGGTATGGAGATGGTTTTTGTTGGTTACGGTACTCCATAACCATCCCTTGCCAATCCCTTTAAATAGAATTTTCGAAAAAGTTGTCTAGACCTCGGGCTTGAAGGCGTTCTTCCGGGCCGATGCCCATACCTCAATTAGTACGCGTTGAGGAGAGAACGAGAGAGCGAGAAAGAGAGGGAGAGAGAGAGAGAGAGAGAGAGAGAGAGGGAGAGAGAGAGAGGGGGAGAGCGAGCCTATGGAACAAAAAAAATCGACAAATACAAAGCTGAAGGTGCCTGCAACTACCTTCTTCCATCGCTCCTTGGGGCTCTTTTTGGCCTCGGCCTGGTCCTCCTCCATATTCTCCAAGTCGCCCTCATTCCGGTCGAGGTAGAGGTTCAGGCGTTCGGCGCTGAAAAGGGGGTGGTATTTTTATTACTGGATTTTTTGTAAAATGGCTGTTACCTGTACTTTAGCTTGTTTTTATTAAGTTACCTGTCAATTCAAGAAGTGAAATCTATATTTTATAATACCCGAGGTGCTATAGTTTGTTTCAATTTCTCTTTTAATTTCGAACCCATACGGCTGGGGCTCCTTTTCTCTCTCCTAATTCCGGGAACGCCTGTAAACAGGCTCCATCTGGAGCAATGTTGCCAACGCCCAGAAAGGGTCATAAGGAGCGCGAGAAGATAATTGAGTAGGGGGGATTGGGGGGAAGGGGCCCACAGGGCCAAGGGGTGGGCCACAAGATATGATTCCCAAATCGGATTGTCGCCCAGACCAGCAGCCGTGGCATGGGTCCCTAACCCGGGACCCGGGTCTGATTGCGATTTTGTGCCGGGGGAATTGGGGGAAAGGGTGTTCCCGGGTCCCACAACGACCCGTTTTTTGCCTAGTGGGTTTTTAAAGGGTTAGTAAAAGCAGAAAATGAGAGTAGTAATTTATACCTAGAATTATGTTGGGAGATTTTATCTAAATTCTATAGGAAAACCATTTTTTGCCAAAGCGCTAATTTTTACGTCTCCGTTTTGTTATTATCATTTCAATCATGCGCTTCTTGATCTTCTACCTTGGAAACCTCGGAAAGTAAATAATGTGTAAATTACCATATTCACCTATAGATCAAGAAGTCTACACCAAGTATCGTCAAATTTAGATTCTTTAGAATTGAGCTAAATTAAACGTCCAGGCTTTACTACGCATACGCCTATTTACGCAGAGGGACGCAGACATGTGCTTCAAGCAGCATCACGGTAGAACGTTTTATTCCCAAATTTTCCCTTCTCAACCTCAACCCCCTCTACCCAACCACATCCATTCAGATGATGTTTGGGAGTTGCGAGTGAGGTGGTGCTCTGTGGGGGTTGGGTGGGAGCATGGAGCTCGAGGGTGTTCGAGGTGGCCATGCCCTCGGGGCACAGACCCCCGAAAAAATGAAAAACGGCCCGGCATGGGAGCTCCCTGGGGGCGCGGAACCCGACACGGACATCCCGGGGCACAAACTCGGTGCAACCGGTATCGAATTCTTGAGGATCATTAGGTGTCTGGTGCCAACTGGTTACGCTATGAAAATGCGTGATTGCTTAGCCATCCCGGGCTCTTTAAAGGGGCTGAGACGCCAAAATTGGCAGTTTCGGGGTAGTGTAATTATTGGTAAAATTGACTGCCGAAAATTGATGAAGATTATTTGTAGCGGAAAATCGCCAAATATTTTGAAAAACAAAATCTTTTTGGCGGAAATTGAATTTTTTAGTGCGGATACATGTCGTAATGCTCTCCAAAACGCTCAATTCGCGATCTCGGTGATTTCCCGCCAATTTTGAAAGTTAAAACAGCTATGTAGGTTAAAATCGTGTGAATTTTCCAGAAATTTCACCCTTAAGCTACCTCGAGAGCCAATTACGCCATGTAAAACAACCAAAACCAGCCTTCCCAATCCCTTTAAACCAAATCCCCATACCCATGAATGTAGAAAACGCCTAGTGAGGTCATCTGCCGGCCGGGCGAAAGGTATCGATGATAGATCTAGCTGCCCAGAATTCCTGGAGGAGCACAGCCAGGCGGAGAATTCTAGCGTCTGAGAAAGAAACACAGACAGACAGACAAACACAGAATTGCATGTACCTCTTCTCGTCCCGCTATACTCCTCGATTCCCCTTGACTTTTCACACCCTAGCCGTATGTATTTTGGCGACCTAGAGGCAGAGAGCAAGAGCGAGACAAGGGCCAGCATGGCCCACGAGCGCAATTAGGAAATGAGCCCTAGGGGGTGAGGAGGAGGAGGAGTAGAGGTTGAGAGAGGGGGCCTCAGCGGGTAATAGCAGGGGGGCCCTAGGGTGTCAAGTTGGCCATTCGAGCGATCCTTGGGGTTCTAGCCGCCAAATTTTAGGGTCAGTGATCTGGGAAAATTTTGTGATGCTCAAAGCTGATCCAAGGTATCTGATCTGGTATGATATCGGTTAAAAAGAATCAAAATTATCCGTTTTTTTTCGAAATGGACGGCCGATTGGCGGACTTTTAGATTAATTGAACTCAAATAAAGTCTTGGAATTTTTATACTAAATTAACTTCTATAGTATTCAAAATTTTAACTATATAAAGCTAAAACGTTCTAGAGGTGTAACCTTAAACCTTCCTTAACAATGCAAAATCATTTATTTTCTCCAAAACCAAACGCCGAGCGCGGACCGATCAAATTCTTCGTGTATTAAAAACAACTTAGTTTCATCTAATAACCTAGAGTTTTACATAAAATCTAACTATGCTTAACGGTGTAGGTATACCCGCAAAATCCGCCCTTTCCTGCAGCTACCTGAGCTCCTGGAGGTCGGCCAACGATGGCGGGGAGGATGGTGGGGGTAGGGAATGTGTGGGTGAGGCATCGATCAGTTGTGGGCTAATAGTGCCGGGGTGTGCATGGCCAATAGCTGCCGTACTGCTAGCAGGGGTTGTGCTGCTACCGGGTATAGCCCCAGGGGGGCCGGCGTGGACGGACGGCGGGGCCGCCGACGTCCGCCGCTGGCCCTGATGCTGGAAGTAGAGCGGGTTGAGTATGGTCGCGTCGTTGTTGGGTGGGTTGGGATGATTTTGTGGGGTATGGTAGTTGGTTCCGCGGAAGTGAAAACTAGTGGAATAGGTATCGGCGCGGAATACAATAGTTTTTAGGGCTTTTCAGTACAGTAGCCGTCGTGCTCAAAAACTCCGAAATCAGCTACCGAAACCACTAGTGAAATATAGATTTCCAGCGTAGTCTACAGTACTTTCCTTGGAGCACCTTTTCGAATACAGGTCCGCCACAGTACTGTAGCCGCCGACAGAATACCCCAAAATAACCAACGAGCTATAAGAAGCAGCAGCGCGAGGAGGTCCGGTGCATATCTGGAAATATGCTTCGGAAGGGGGAAGGGCAGGGATTACATGGGGGAATTGGGAGGGAGGCTCTTCCCACCCAGAGACCCTCACGAAGAGGCCCAGAATTCGGGGGGCAGGACCCTGGACATGGCCAACCGGATGGAAGGCGGGGCCAAGTCAAGCTCACCACCGAACGCGGCGGATATTATTGGACGTGGAGGGCTGGGATTTGGTTATATGGCGTGATTTGATTTGGGTCTAGGGTCTAGGGTCTATGATCAGGGCCTTATTTCGGTGGTAAAATCCTTAATAAGAAGGAGACTTGAGTGCGTCATCGAGGCTTCAAGTTCGGGCCAAGTCTATCTTGTGCAGAATTTTGCGCTGATTCCGCACATGTGTACGAAACTTGCGGAATCGCGACCTTCCGAGAGTTATCAACGATTTAAGTCAGGAGGACCATGTGGGTGGCTCTTCTTGTAAGATCAATTTTTTGGAGATACCATGATCAGCGAGGGGAGACGCGGTGCGGTCGCGTTACGTGTCTACCCCTCTAACACTTAACTCAACTTGTAGCGACAGACAAGCAGGGCAGAAAAAGCGGTTTCAACGCTGCAGCTCCTAAGCTGGTTTGAATTTTTGAATCACGAAGTATCAGAAATTGCAGTGTCGCTATCCCTTTAAACCTGATTTTTTTTTTTGGTTAGGCCTAGGCGTAAGCCGCAGAACTTGTGCCTGAGCCACTTTAAGCGTTGGGAGACTGCTTGAATGCAGCAAAAAAAAATTCTCGTGTCGCCACGCCTCTAAAAACGGTACCCAGAAAACAGCGATCATGATTTTGAGCTATAAATTTAATTTTTTTTTTATTTTGAGGTTTATTTCTTGGTCACTCTCACCAGTTAGTCACACCAAACTTTCCAGCTTGCACCTGTTCTGTTCTACCTTGATGTCCCTAGACAAGAACCTTGATGGAACATCCTTATTCCTCCTCCATAAATCCTCCAAAAGCAACCCCAGCCAAGCAACCCCAGCCAGGTCCCCTAATGACCTCCCAAGAGTTCCCTCCCCCTCCTCCACTGAATCCGTGTTTCCAACGGCGGCTTCTCTCAAAAAACTGGCCATATTTCTGGAGAGGTTGGTGGTGGTGGGGTAGGGGGATGAGGGGAGGGTGAGGGCCTTTTTGAAGCAAACACACATACACACACGTCTCCTCAACTTTGTCACCCCATGCTCCTGGAGGGCTATGGAAGAAAGCGTGGTGTCCAAGTCACTCGTTTTTGCGTAATAAATCCTCGCTCAAAAAAACGGGGAAGGGAAGCTGGTGTTGGTGGAAGGAGTCTTCGGGGGTGCTTTTGACAATCAGTGGCTTTTTTGGAACGTGGGAGTTATGAGGGGGTTCTGAGGAGGTTGGCAGATTGCCAGGGGAGTTTGAGTTTTAAGGTTAGCATGGTGGTGTTTTTCCGGGTTGAAGGAGTTGGACCCTTGAGGCGTCGTATGTGCTTACAAGGAGTGCCTTTTGGGTGTCATCGGCAAATTCCTTCGAGACCTAGCTCATTCGATAGAGAATTCGATTCTGAACAAAACCCCGTTGTTCTTTTTTGCAGAATGGCTCTCCCTGATTTTATAAAATTAAAATACTAGTGACCGTCTCTTACCATGAGTGCCTTTCGAGCCAAAAGAGAGGCTTTTGGGTGCAGTTTTTTAATTTTATAAAATCAGGGATAGCCATTCTGCAAAAACGAACAACGGGGTTTTGTTCAGAATCGAATTCTCTATCGAATGAGCTAGGTCTCGTAGGGTTTCGCCGATGACACCCAAAAGGCACTCCTTGTTAGCATCAAGAAGAGGGAGTGGAAGAGAGAGAGAGAGAGAGAGAGAGAGAGAGAGAGAGAGGTGAGAGGGAGAGTAAGTAGATTATGTCCGAGAGCTCATAAAAATGCCTCAAGGCATAACATGCCAACGCGAGCAGATTAACAAAGGATAAATAGATAAGAAGCCCTAACTAGCGGTACTGGACTGATAGCGGGGGGGGGGGGGGTAGCAGGGACACTAATTTTTTCCGTCTATGCATATTTGTACCTATAAATATTGTATTTTTTCGAATGTATTTTGTAGTGTTTCCATGCTAGAAAGTTACAAAAAAAATAGTTTAAAAAATTTTGAAAACGGATCATAGTGCTTTTTGTCTTTTTCATACAATTTTTGACGAAAGAGTCAAATTTTGGAGAAATTTTTGCGAGCTTTTATGTCTAAAACCTATGTAACGTGTTATAAAAATGGTTTGTATTTTGCTACAGGACCATACAAGATTACTGCGGAAAGTTGGTTCTCCCCCGCTAACAGTCAAGTACCTAACAAGCTATTGATGCACTAATGATAGCGCCTATCGATTTTACTAATATTTCTGCGTCCAGGAATTTGAATATACGGTTAAAAGCTTCATTAGCAAAACCTGCTGCATTAGCCTGCCTCATTTACAAAAACTTTTTACTACATTAATTATGATTTTTTATACCTTAAATTCTTGCCTCTACAATTTCTTCACCCAAAATTTTTACACCAAACACCCGGGGGTCAAGTTGTCTAAAGAAGCCTGTCTAACCCTGAGGGCACGCAGCTTCTCCTTCTCCCTAGCCTCAGAAGCGATGACAGACGGGATGAATGGACGGGAGAAGACCAAGGGCACCGAGGAGGGAAAAGCTTGGAAGGGAACGGCCCCTCGGGGACCTCAAACAAATACGAACAAAACACTCGCTTCTTCCCCGTCTCTTTCTGCCCCTTGGCCGGGGTGGGGGTCGAACGAGGGCCCTCAGGGCCACATGGATACCGCATAACTTACGGGCCGGGTCATACGAGATGATGCGGACCATTTTAAAGGGAGTGAGTCAGAATTATTCGGGGGAATTTTGGAAAAACTTGGCAATTTTATTAAAATTTCGGATAATTTAGGTTACCGTTAAAGTTTTTTAATTTTATTTAGGCATTTAAGTCTAATTTGAAAAGATAATTTTTTGAAATCCTTAAAACCACTTTTTAGTTCTAAAAATGTTTACCTGTATTTTTAAACCTCTAACTCCCGTAAAACTACACCCTCCATTAGCCATTAATCCCTGATCTCCATGAACCCTTCACTGACCCTCTAATTCGGATAAATGAGCCTGAGGTGCAATGGCCAGACTCTTTGGCCCCATTGGCCCTCCACACTCACACACCCTGGGCCCCTAGGGACCACCTGAAGAGGCGCTGATGGGTCTCACCCCCCACCCGGCGATAAGCCCCCCGGCCCGCAAAAATGAACGGCCCTTCGCCCCACCTTTAAGGGTCCCTGGGCACCAAAAAAATTCATATTCCAAGCCCTGAAGGAACGGCCAAGGGGTGCTGAAAATGTGAAAGTTCGGGGTGATTTGAATTTTTTGGGACTTTCATAGTTCAGTGAGTTTTTGCGTTTTTCGCGCTCTTTATCTAAATTGTTGTTTTTGTATTTGTCTCAAGCCTAGGCTTAGACTTAGGCTTAGGTTTGGGCTTAGGCTTGTCTTGGGCTTGGCTTAGGCTTGGCTTAGGCTTGGCTTAGGCTTGGCTTAGGCTAGGCTTAGGTTTGGGCTTAGGCTTGCTTGGCTTTGCTTAGTCTTAGGCTTAAGCTTAGGTTATGCTTGGGTTTAGGCTTAGACTTAGGCTTAGGCTTAGGTTAAGCTCAGATTTAGCCCTAGGCTTTCTTGTATCTAAACTGCCATTTCCGTTTTCTTATATCCGCCATCGCTTGAAACTAAAATACTCCATCCAGTCATTCCCACTCAAAATTTCAACCCCGAGGTCATGGTGATGTGCACACGCTCGTGCTCCTCTTCCTCCTCTTCCTCCTCCTCCCCTCCTATTCGACGACTTGTGGTGCATGCCGGAATGGAGGTGCGAGCGCGAGTCCCCCCCCCCGATCTCCCCTAGGGACATCTGCTTTGGCCTCCCCTTACTTGGGCCCCATCCCAGGGCCAACTCTCGCCCTCAACCCCCCGCAATCCACTCGGTAACACCCCTCTTTTTTCGGCCTATATGTTGCTCCATCTAGGGCGCAGGAAGTTGCGCGAGGGGGGCTGGGCCCAAAAAATCTCGGGGGCCGTTTTGGGCTCAGAAAAACAAGGGCAATAAGGGCGAGTGGGAAACGTTTAGAAAGTGCTAAAAATAATTTAAAACGATTAGAAAATGAGTGGAGGATGAGGGGTACGGTAATTGGGTTGAGATGGCATATCAAAAATTGTCGCGGTTTTCATGGAGCTTTAAAAAATTAGTGTTAAAGTTAGGGGCGATATTTTACTGATTTTTCTAGGATACCGTACATTAAAAAAGAATAACATAACTTATTCTAAAACAATTTCTAAATTTCTATTTGCGAAAATACCAGCGAATGAAAGTTAAAAAATCCGATTTACACAGAAATTTTTCGTTGGGGTTTAAGATATTTTTCCATGAGTGGAAAATGGCAATTTCATACTAAAAAGTCTTTAATATATTTTTAAAAAATAAGTTGGATAGATTTCCTATATTTACAGATACAGTAACCATGGCGCCATTAGTACTACGGTAATTTCTATGTAAAAACATTTTACTAAAGTATATTTCTGAAAATTGGCTGTTCGAAAATTTATTTTTATATAAAGACAAAGATGTTATATAAAAAGAGGTTTATAGATAAAATTATATTTTCGAAAAGTTCTAAAGGCAAAAAAGCAGCGATGAAAATTTTTTTAGAAATGATGAGCGCCGTTACGGGCACCCAGACACCATACTCTTGAACGACCTACTGTATCTCATGCTGCCCCGGATTAGCCCTCCTCAACAGCTTCCCCAGCGCGGCCCTCGGTAGATGAGGTGTCAACGAGAACTCGGGCGTGTTCGCCGTGGTTCCCTCAGAAACTTCAGGGATTGTGCTGAGTAGATGGCCAGCCGATCTATCGTCCAGATTCATTGCTCAACGGGGAGGCCGAGAGTTGAAACGTGGTGGCGTCGTCGTCGACGGGGAGTTCGGCTGTCCACCGTCAACATGTGGCCACACAGGGGCTGCTCGGCTGGCAGGGGGCCCCTTTCAATTGTTTGGGAGGGAACAGATTCACGCGGGGGGTCGGCAGATCGATCCACGCACAGATACACAACGGTTCCTTCACGGTTTAGATGTCGAAGAGGGGGTTCCGAAAAAAATTGTGAGAGCTTGAAAGTAGAGCTTTTCTTATTCAAAAAAAATCTATCGTTTAAATTTTAGGATTTGATAGGTTTCCGATTATTGTTCAAATTCTTGAATAAACCTGGCCAAAATTTACAGTTTTTGTATAGGTTCATGCGCAGAAAAATATCTAAAAACTCGTCGAAAATCTGTCGAAATTGATAATATCAAAATTTGCTCATCCAAATCTCGACATTATGAATTTTTACAATGTGATTTTCGAAGTTTTGAAACTAAAGCAGAAAAGGCTATTTTAATAAGAACCGGAAACATAATAAACTACTCAAATTTGTCACAAATTTGTGTTGAGTAAGACCAGCTCTATGTTAAAGGAACCGGGAAGACAGAGGGTAAAAACTGGTTGGAAAGGAACTAATAAAATCCAAAAAATTGTAATCTAGTAAAAAAATTCGAATCATAGAAACGCGGCGGATCCCAAATTTAATAATAATAAATTTTGTCGAGTTTTCCATAAAAAAAACTTGATATAATTGAATTAAGCAACTTAATTTTGATAAGAGCTATTACGGCTAAGACAGAAATTTTGTCAAAAATCAAAAAGATTTATAAAAATCCCAGTTACAAAATCTAGGTAGATTCATAACCTAAAAACTACTCCTTGAACTTGCCGCCCCATCTATTCCCACCAAAATTGGTTCTTAAAGAATCCGCCACCTCATCCAAAACCCCCCAAAAACGAATGCTTCAACATGACAAAACGGGCAATCTAGCCCGCTCTACAAAAGCCAAGCCGCCACCCCATGGCCCCCACACGCAGAGGGCATAATAAGTTTTCAAAGTGCTTTCGTCCTCCCCAGGCAAAAGGAGGAGGAGGAGGAGGCCACAGCAGAAGGCTCCTCTGGAAATATGGGGGTATGTGTGAAGCTTCACCCCCCTTCGCGTCCACCTGTGCCATTATAGACAAGCGGCCAAAGGGGGCGAGCACTGAAAAAAGGGGGGTTTAAGCAAAAGGAAGGGAAGAAAAGAGCGACAGAAAAGGGGGGGGGGGGGAGTAGTGCTCCCGATGAAATGCCCCTATATCGCACCTCACGAATCTCGAAAGGCTGTCGGCCAACCACACCAAAATTCACATAGGCAGGTGGGGTCGGATTTTTGGGGGAGTTTTTGGATTTGGAGATTTTTAAATAGCATTTGTGCAGTTTTTTCACTAAAAGATGACTTTCCGGTTTCCACAAAACTCCGCTGCACTCCGGTAAAACTCTAATCTGCAATAAACTGCCTTCCTAGTGCCTTTAAACCAAATTATAAGCCCTGCGAGATTCCAGAAAGGTAATAAGCTATGGAGAATTCTATCCTATTTAAAAGCAAAACCTTTAAATTAATTTTAAGAGTTTTCAAAAGACTTTTTAAAATGAGAACATAAAAACTTGACTTGCCTTTAAGATGATTAAAAGACCTGCAAAATTTCATTAACTGCATGATCCATAAAAAACGGCCGTCCCAGTCCCTTTGAAATGCACAGAGTGCCGATATCGTGGCATAACTAAGAATCTATAGTAGATATTTTATATAGGTAAAATAACCCCTCATCTATATACCAATTTGCCTTCCCGTTCCCTTTAAACCACGCCCCCCAAATACCGGGGCCCCCAGCAATGTCGTAAATGTTTAGGCAGCGCAATGGATGATCGCGGAATTTGATGACGGGTGGCTAGTAGGCTGGGGGGGGGGGCACCCATTCAAAACAGGTGCTTCTACCCGGTGGATGGCATACCCGAAAATACCCCCGAATACGGGGGGCATTGTCCGACCACGAACCCCCAAAATAGACAATGGAACACCGCGGAATTCGGGCTGGCCCAAAATACCGTAGGTAGAATGCGCTAATTAAAACGGGGCGGTTTTTAGGTGGTGGGTGGGTTTTGATGTTTGTGGTTAGGCTTGGACTTAGGCTTAGGCTTAGGCTTAGCTTCGCCTAGGTTTAGGCTTATGCTGAGCTTAGCTTAGCTTAGCGTAGACTTCGGCTTTGGCGTATTTTAGATTCTGTTGCATTATCGGGGGGGGGGGGTACTCGGGCAGAACACAACTTTTTGGATAAGTACAGAAATGCCTATCAACGTAGTATAAAAAATATTTTGTTAGTTTTTAGTGCAATTTAACTATATTTTAAGTTAAAACCCACCCAAAAACTTTCAAAACTTTCCAAAAATTCGACATTTTCGTCAAAAATTAGCCATTTTTGTCGGAAATCGATAAAGGCAGGCTGATCTCGTAATTCTACCATAACTACCCAGCTTCCTAAAGCCTAAAAAAGGATTTGAAAAACCGATTACCGAGAAGACAGTTTTCAGGAACATCTATTAGGATAAACCATGAATATTCAATAAGTACGTTAAAAATCAAAAAATACAAAAATTCAACTAACCGTGCTGTCGGACCAAAAATCGTATTCTTTCGGTGCTGCCGTGTACTTCTGCGGCGCGTAACGTACTGATGGAAAGTGAGTGGAAGATCGTTAAGTATAGATTTGGCCCTAGACCTCCTCGGCTTTTCCAAATAATAAGGCCGAGGGCCCTCCTCCAGTCTGGTCGCATCCAATATTTCCTTTGACTCGCTCAATAACCCGACCGTTGATCCGTTTAATCGACTCGGCTTTCTACCCTCATGCTTCCGCCTGATGTGTCGCATTACGGAATATTAGAAAAATCGGTACCACCGTACCCATCCAAAATTCATAGCAGTAAAATATCAATTGGGTTCCTATTTTTGGGGGGTGTCTAGGGGTGCGGGCCAAAAAAGTGGTAAAAGCAGTGGTGAAGCCCCGGGCCAAGGGAAGGGAGGAGTAGGACACGACGAATATTCGATGCACACGCCAGGAGACTCTTCGGAATCCGGCAGTAGCTCGCGAAACGGAGTGTGGTGTAGACCGGAAAAAGGACGGCAAGGAGGGCAGCACACACAAAAAGTTGTCAGCATGATTTGGGCGCTAACGCCCTCTATACCTGGCCCACCCCGGAAGTCAATTCAGTCGAAGAGGAGTGAGAACTGGATTAAAGCAAAAAGCCGGCCTTTGAAGCTGTTTTAAGGATATCTAGAAGCGAAATCTATCAATGGTTCGAGGTGTAACAGATTTTGTGGAACGTAAAAATGGATTTTAAAGGTACTGTGAAGTCTAGTATTCGATGGAGAGATGTGTTAATAGATGTGAAACGGAATTTTCGTCAAGCTTAATTTAAACGTTGAAAGAAACGTGAAATATATACTTTAAAAATACTGTTAGGACTATATTTCTCATAGAGCCGTTTTGGGAAGCGGAATATTATTACAAATATAAGGTAGAGCTTGGGCCACATTGCAAAGGTACTGCCAAAGTGTAAATCCATCGAAAAAACCGTTTCATGAGCGAAACGGAACAATATACATATCGAGAAGTTGCATAGCTTTAAAACACTTTTTAAAGGTGTCCGGAAGTCAAGCATCATTTCAAAAATTATTTTGCATATTTGTTTTAGGAGTGAAACGGATTTTTTAGATATCCGTGCGCATATGGAACCCCTAAAAGCCCAACAAATTCTTTACCGCATAATGCGCGACGCGAACTTGGCGCGCGCAAACATTTTCGTTGGGGTCAGCCGGTGGGCGGGCAGAAGAAAGGCATCGCTGAAATGTGTGGAAAGGAATATTATAGATCGTAGTAATAAAGATAGGAGATAATAGATGAAAAAGTGTTCAAAGTGAGATATTCTAAGCCGGAGTGGGGAAATAGACACGGGATTGACGGGGAAAAATCTTAAAAATGCAAGCAAAAAGTGGAGGGGCTAAAGGGATAGCAAACAAAAACGTTTTTTAGAAACGTCATTTGATTTGGAAGTTGTTAAGGGTTAATTTGTTGTATAAAAAAGTGCCGAGATACGCTAAAAATTTAGACAATAAAAGCAGAACTTTTTATGAAAATGCCTTTGTTGTCGTCGTCGTCGCTTTATGAAAAACTAACTATACCAAAAATTGTACCTCTATATCGAGGTAAACCCAAATTTAAAAAGTTAAACGAGTAGCGAGGATTGGCGCGGAAAAATGGCGGATGAGGTTGGTGGAAGGGGGATGTGATTAGGAGGGGGCTGAAGAGAGGGTCCGGTCGGTCCCTTTGTAAGGCAATAACGGGATGGACAGCTGACTGACCAGCACATCCATCGTACCCTCTAAAACATTGGGCCCTATTTCTGTCGCTTTTGCGACAAAGTACTTGTATAATATATAATCTAACCCAAAATTGGGTTTTTTTAAATATTTCATCAGTTTGATTTGGCACCAGAACACGGAACTCGAAAATCTAAAAAAACCCCACGTAATTACTGGATCCATCAAATCCATCAAATCCAAATTACTGGATTAAAATTATTTCGTCATGCCGAGCCAACGAAAAATACAGAAAATGCCGATTTTTACAAAAAACTTAAGAATAATTATCAGCTGTGCCATTGTCGGCATAATTTGAATTTGGGGTTTCGGAATTGGAGCTAGAAATTCAGGAATTCGGCGCCTTTTGGAGGGATTAAGTATTTTATTAGGTATTAGGTAGTTTAGCATAATGATAATGTTATGTTCCGTATAATGAGAAAATACATAAACATTAAACGAAAGAATAAACCGGCTTAAATAACCTCAACCGCCGTCAAAAAATGAACTAAATAATTTGAGTCGCCTAAATCGACTAAATAAACGCAAAGCCTGCAGGAAGAACAGAAGCCCTCAAAAGTACGCCCCGCTCCTAGAAACACCGGGGTTCAAGCTTGCAAAACTAAGTGGTTGATTGGATTCCGGCTCCTCAACAGCACATCCAAGAGCGCTGCGGGCAGACGCCAAAAATTTGCTGGACGCTCTCCATGGTTGTTTTGTTTTGTTTGGATGAGTGGAAAATCGATGGGGTACCTAGTGAGAGGTTATAACTTATTCGGGCGAGCGCTAATTTTTGAAGGGGCGTCTCGATTACGTGGTCGGGGCGACGTGTAGTTCCCGAATTTGCGTATTTTTTGCTAACTAGAAAAATTTTATGTAAAATAAGGTGAATCAATGCATAATGATATTGACACATTAAGCGGAAAGGGTACAGGACTATGCGCATTAAGGAGAATGAGATTAGTTATAAAGCTGCTTTAAAAGAACGGGCAAGGCGTTGACCGGATTTTACTGGCTATGGGTTTACTACGGATTTTGTCGCCGGTACGATACGCAATGCGTACCGGTCCATTTATCGCGTAATTGGTTAAGGTAAGCAATTCGTCCAGGTGTTGTACGCGTTGCGTATCGCGGAGCGTTCGGACCGATGGAGAATCCATAGCCCGCGAATCCATAGCAGTCATACCTTGCCTGTCCCTTTAAGGGGAAGCTAACTGCTGCTCTGAACGCATTAATTATTTACTAACAGATACCGTAACCATTTTTGGTAGTTAAAGGCGCATAGGGGTTAGCAATGAAATTCACGCACTAAGGTGAGAATACTCAACAAGTTATACACCTTAAGGAATGCCTAATCTGTAGCTTTGACGCAAAATCAAAACAATCAAACCCGAACTCGATAAAACGCAAAATAACAATAGCAATACACAAATCGAACGCTCGACAATGCGCGTAACTGCCCCCCCGCGCAGCCATCGAGTGGACATTGGCCGGTGCCCCCCCCGTACACAATCCGGAGTCGTGCTTCTCCCCCTCCCGGTCCGCGTCGTCCGGCCAGTCGGCGTGAAATGCCGCCCGTCCACGATCCGCCGAATTATTCACCCGGTCAGAGGGGGCCCTCATGGGCCCACCCTGGGCCCTAACCCCTCAAACTCGGCAACGAATCAACCATGGATTGCATACGGGGGGCAAGGGTACGCAACTCGACTTCTCTTCCCCCTGCCACAATTCCAATTATGGGGTCGACCGGGGGGTTGGGGAAACGACAAAGTACAACAAAACGTGGGGGAAATAATGTTATTTTATCGTTGATTACAAGCGGGGGTTTTAAGGTATCCTCAATATTCCCCTGAAAAGCTTAAAATGCATTTTTGAGGCGGAATTAAAAACGACCCTTAACGGCCTTAAAATTGTCTATTTAACAATCCTTTAAAATTGGTTTCAACGTTCTTTAAAAACTTACTGCAACGGCCCTTTCAAAGCAAAATCACAAACCTTAAAATATCACTTTGAAATTTCTCAAAAAAATTGAAAATCGCTTGAAAAATTTCCTCACGGAGCTTTTGAAACACAAATTAAATCCTTGGTTAAAAATAGCCGGAAAATCCATAAAATCGGGCTTCAAGGCTCTTTTAAAAGGCAATAAAACCTTGTTTTTTATCCACTTAAAATACTTTAAAACCTGTTTCAGTCCGTTAAAACTCATTTAAGCGATAAAACTCTTCCAAGATGACAGAAAATGGCAGCAAAACCCGTTAAAATTATATAATATCTAGAATTATTAACCGTGTTAGAACAACTCCAAAGTGTTCCGAAAATGTTCAAGTTTTTATCTTGAAAATTTAAAACTAATAAAAATCAACCAACCTATTTCCTGCAGCCTCTTCCTTTTTATCCTCATGCCGATCCCACAATTCAGCGGTCAACGTCAATATCCGCGAATTAGGGTGGAAATAATGCCTAGCCCTGCAGCCCATCACAGTACAATACTAACCCCGGCACCACGACGACGTCTTGCTGCTTTCTTTTTTCGGAGTGTTCTACACATAGCCGCCCTGTGCTGCCCCGCCGAACAAATCCAATTCCACCTGTTACCCCGTCGGCTAGTCGCCGTATTTGGCGCAAATCTCCGGCAAAAATACCCCCCATCAAAAGCTAACGGTTCCGTTCCGATACCCCCCCCCCTAGCCAATCAAATTTTGCCGCCAAATAATTGGTGATAGGTATGGAAAGGGTATTTAAATATTAATTAGGTAAAAATGGTTGATGAGAAGTAGATGACCAACTTCTGGCCAAACATCGGAGGATATAGTTTTTTAAAATCATCAATTGGCCTTAAAATTTAATTTTACAAATTTACTAGCCTAATATAATTATGTAAAAAGTATTTAATCTATTTGAAGTAAAGTCTAGTCTAGAATCAAAATATTTAGACGTTAATAAGTTAAAAATAGGTCATGCGAAGTAGATGACCAACTTCCGGTCCAGCATCGGAAGAAATTGAGCCCTAAAAATCACCAAACTATTGGAAAGGTTTTTTAACAATTTACCAACTTAATATAATTATGTAAGCTAATTTAATTAATTTAAATCAATTTTGTTCATTTAAATTAAATATTTGGCAAGTTTCCAAAAAACTACACGTGCTTTTCTTGACCCCCGCCCCCGAATGCAAAGAGGATTTGTAAAGTCGCGCAACCCGATACGGATGGGAATTCCTGCTCCGGTGTTGTTCTAGCAAAAAAAGGAAGATGGTAAGGAAATTTGCGTATAATTTTACATAGTTGAGCATAACTTAAATTAAAGCTATTAGAACTCGAAAACTTCGAAAACCCTTAGAATTTTTGTAAAAGGAACGCATGGCACATGTTTAAAGAGATAGTGCCAGGAGGAGTATCTAGGTGTAGGTATATAGGGCTTAAAAGTATAGAAAAGTCGCCCTATAAAGTTAAATTGTCACAATGTATGGCCATGGTGTAAATCGTGTTATCTGAAGTGTGGTGGGCGATGGAATGACCTGAGGAGCCGCCACCGCCACCCCCATATTCAATTTCATCCTACTGCTGCGGGGGCAGGCAGGGCCCACTGGGCCACTGCCCCCCCCCCCCCCCCCAATCCGACAAATCGACGGCCAAGAGGGTAACTAGAAAAACAACAATGCTATCAAGGTAACGGATAAAAAATCACATCTGTCCCTCTTATGAGGTCATTCGGAAATCGGCCACATCCGATGATAACCCTGGCGTGCACTAAGGGTTGGTCCAGTGAGGTTAGTGAGAACCACTGGGAACTGTCATTTCAGTAAAAACCCTGTCCTTCCTCTTTTTATAACTCGAAAATATTTTGATATATTGATTTTTCAGACCACTACAATGTGCTTCCCGAAACTGTGCCCGTGCCTCGACCAGGGCCGCATAGTTTATCTCGAAGATGTAAATTTTTTAAAGGGGTATATAACTAAAAAGATATAAACGGTAGTTTCCGAGTTATAAAATAGTATATAAAATTTATATCTAGCCTCGGAATTCAATTTTTAAGCGACCGGCCTTCTCGGTCCAAAAAAAAAACAGAAATTTGGTATAAATTCAAATAATTGATTGATAGGTATAATAAATTGATTTTTTTTGGCATGATTTGGGTTTTTCGCGAAATTTTCTTATGTAAATTTAGACATAACGAAATTTCGACATCTTGAGATAACCACCGATACCTTACCTAAAAATTACAACGCTAAATTGTTTAGCAAATCGAAGTATTCGTCGCGTTCGACGACGACTCGGAGTCAGACCATCCGGCCCGAGCACAGCTTCTTTGAATCGGCTTCCGATGAAGAAAATGGTTGGGAGCCACGAACCCCCCCTTCCCCCCGAAACTGATTGTGATGGAATTTTGGAAACCACGTACTTATCCACCAACCCCCAAATCTGATTGTGAATCCGATTCTGAATTCGTACCCCATTCTTGGGCCAATGACGATGATGTACCAGACCCCAAGTCGCCGACCTATTCGCCTGTACCCTGGGGGGATGATGATGTTGAACTTGAACTTGACGCTGTCGTTAATGATTTTACAGGAAAAATTGATCTTAAGTAATTTGATTATGGTATCGATTACCTGATGTATTGTCCTAGGAATAAACTTAATTTTATGAAGAATCGTGGTGAATTGGGATTTACACATTAATCGGAACACGGCCGGGCGAGAGAAAAGTGTAACGCATAAAATTGGGTACTGCACTGTTAGCAGGGGGAAAACTAATTATTGGTGCGGACTATGCCTTTTTGTATTTTTATGTCACAAATAGGTATCATTTTTATAACATTTTTAGTAGGTTTTGATCGCTAGGAAGTTACAAAAAATATTATAAAAATTTTGGAAATTCGAACCTTTTTGGTGATTTTCCATTTTTCGGTCATTACTGGGAAAATTTAGTTTTTCCTGCTAAGCCCCCCCCCCGCTAACAGTCCAGTACCCAAAATGCCTACAAAATAAAGGCCTGTGTGATCTGGCAAAAGGGAATATTTTTCGCGCTAAATTTAAGTCACAGGCAAAACCAAAAGAAGCATAAGGTATTTTCGGGTAAATTAAAATTCTGTTAGAAAAAAACGATTAAAATGAGAGAAAAACCAATTAAAACTAGGTCCTTAAATATTTTAAAAAATAATAACAAGTCGATTTGAACGTAGGCTTAGGCGCGCGAATAGCCATCGCATTGGCTGGGTGCCATTTGTTCTATGAAAGTCATTTCAATGGCAGTGGTGTGAAGGGGGAGGGAAGGTCTATAGTGTGTCCGTTCTCTCCGGTGTTCTCGTATGTCTGTTATGGGAGGGCAAAGCGGAAGGCGTTCGTCGCTTGGGCCACACCAACCTCCCGCTGTCTTTTGTGTCGTTCTAGAGCCAACGCACAAACGATTTAAATGCCTTCGAGGGTTCCAAGGTGCTGGTACTGGGACTTTAGGCGTATTTTTAAGGTAGGATTGGCGGAAAATAACTTTGGGATTCATCAGAGAAAGAAATTTGCATAAAATGTCACTGAAAAATAGGTAGATCCTCTTATAGCTAAATCTGCGCCTTTTATATGACCTGACCTACTTCCAGTAGACGCAAATTTTTCTAACAAATAGTTTGACCGATTTAAAAACTGTACTGGACTCTTAGCAGGGGGAAAGCTAATTTTTGTTTTCCGTCTATAATAATAACAACACAAGCATTTGTAATTTTTTAGTAAATTTTGATTGCTAGAAGAGTATTTTAAATAGGTAAAAGGTAAAAAGTATTCTAAACATTTTTGTAAATTCGAGAAATCTAGAATTTTGGGCGTTTTGAGTAAAAATTATTGGTTTTTTTAAACTTCTTTTATCTAAAACTGTGAAAAATGCAAACGCTCAAATTCGAAAAACCTACCACTCATAATTGCCAAGCGACTTCCCACGACCAGCAATCATTTTTGAATAAAAGATATAGCCAACAGCACAAGAATACTATAGAAAATCACCGAATCTCGACCATTTGGCGGTGTTTCACCCTTTTTTTGCGAGTCTCCACCTAGTCGACCCAATGCGGTAGAGTTGAAAGGAGGGGCCCTAAACGCCTTCCCGGATTACTGGCCTGGCCCAGGAAAACAGAAATAAATAAGACCGGGAAACAAGGGGGATGGCCAGGCGGAAACGAGGCATGTTGGCTAAAGATTAAATTAGGCTCGATAAATTGGAAAAGGTTGGGGAAAAAATTTTTAAAAAATACGTTTAATTTTTAATTATTTCAAATTCATCTTAAAAAACGATGCAAGGCACCTTGAAGATGGCTCCAAAGTTCCTTAAAAATTTCCCTGCAAAATGAGTTTTAGGTTTTTAAAGCTCAAATTAAAAATCGCTTAAAAATGGCTTCAAAGTTCTTTAAAAACACCTAAAGGTTTCTTTAAACCCTAAAATCCTCAATAAAACATCCCAAAAATGAGTTCAAAAACCTTTCAAAACGTCTTTTAGATTCTTTTGAAACTGGATTAAATTCTATCTAAAAAACGCTTAAAATGGAGGAAAACGGCTATAAAGTTCCCTTAAGCCGACTTACAACAAAAAAGATTTCTACAACTCGTAAAGTGCCTCTAAGATTAAAAGAAAAATCCTCTATACAGCCCCGCAAGGACGTATTAGATCGCCTTCAGCACCGGAAATTACAAAATGCTTCAAAAGAAGAGGATAATGCCCTAAAACAAGCATAAACTTCGCAAACCCCGTTTCAAAAATATAAAAGCAGCCCTCCGGGGCAGCATTTCAATACATGCAAATGACATATTGTGGCCCAGCCCGATCCAATGGCCCATTCGTCTCGGCACAAAAAATGAATCTCGTCTATACCCGCTGACGGGCCACCCATCTGCACATGACAATCCACCGCCCTGCGTAAACCCCAAAAAATACTGGGGAAATTATTTAGCGTGGGGTTACTTTTAATTTGTTGAAAACAAAAAACTTAATGTAAAACGATAATATTTAAGCCAAAAATGCGCCAGTAAACCAAAAACGTACTCTTTTCCTTCGGAGCTTCTGCCGGTACTTCGATGGCTTCGGGCGGTGTGTAGGGATGGGTTGCGGATGGAGTAGACTAAAAAATAATATTTTGACATTTATATACAATATTTTAATACGAGTTGGTGCGGCAAAAATCTATAGTCCGGCCCTTTAATTTCAAACCTGAAGGAGCACGATGAATCGGAAGAGGCGGTGGACGATCCCGAGAAGTTGATGGGGCTCTGACACTCGTTGAATCCGATTTCAATGTTAAACATACTGTACGTAGGTGCCTATATACGGTCTCGAGCGGCGCCCCGATGCGGCGGCCAGCGACAGTCGCGCCGATTGTAGCATTCTATCTGGAAAAAAATATAGACATGACGATACATTGCTACGCAAATAACTTTTTTTACGTTAAAAAGCATCAAACATCTAGAATTACGTTCTAGCTCATTGGTTGTGTGTTAGGTACCGTGCGCACGGTCAAGGTTCGACTCCCGGCCGCTGCAAGTTTTTGCTTTTTGGATAAGGGCAAGATTAGGTACAGGGCTATTAGCGGGGGGATTTTTAGCAGCTCCGTAAATAGACGGAAAGATAAAAATTAGTCCCCCCGCTAACAGACCAGTACCAAAGATCTTGATTTTTATGCAAAATCGACCTAAAAATGCGAAAAGCCAACTTCCCCCACTCCTTACCTCTATTTTTGTGCGGAACTTCAGGTAAAACCTCCTCATCCGCCTGGGACAGCCATAGAAATTGGAAACTCGCTGAAATTGGAGAGAATAGAATACGAGGGGCCAGAAGGGGTAAGCGGAAATGTAGGCGGGAGAGACAAAATTCGAACAATGTGAGGTGGGCCCCCCCCCCCCAGCAAAAAACATGAATTGTTTGAGTGATCGATGAGGGGTGGGAAGGTGGTTGATGGGGGAGATGGTGGATGTGGCTTTTTCTTAGGGCCCCAAAGAGCAATAGACAGGCAACGGCCACTAGCACATAATATCCGATGATTGACACCTCAGGGTGGAGGCCAGACAAATCCCTTTCGGTGTCGCTGACTTTTTTGTGACAAGCCGTAATTTGGATGAAATTGGGATTTTTTAGGGAAGTAATGGGCGTTTTAAAGGGACTGGCAAGGCGCGTATCTCTCTCTCGCTCTCTCTCGCTTTCTCTCTCGCTCTCTCTATCTCTATCTGTCTCACTCTTTCGCGCTCTCTCTCTCTCTCTTACCCTCTCTCCCCCTCACTCTCTTTCCCTCTTCCTATCTTTCTCTCTTTCTCTCTGCCTCTCTTTCTCTCTCACGCTTTCTCTCTCCCTCTCTCTCTCGCCCTCTATCTCTTTCTCTCTCTTTCTCTTCGCACTCTCTCTCTTCTCTATCCCTGTCTTTTTCCCTTCAAACCAAAAAAAGAAGAACATCGATAAAAACACAAACGATAATATAATTTGCAAAAAAGGTGATACAACCTGAGGGCCGCCATTTACAATGCCGTGCACCTTTCCCCCGAAATGGAGCCTAATTGAGGGCCTCTCGAGCTGTGTAGACTCGCCTCTATTTCCTCCTTTTGGGCCAACGGGAAATCGGTGTAAAAAATGGCGACAAGCCCAACATCACACTCCCATTTAGGGGCTACAAAACTGAATGCGCATGATGATGGTGGGAATGGGTCAAGGAATGGCAGAATGTATAACAGAAATTGAAAGTTGGCGCTAATCGGAAGCGATTGGTTGTCAAAATACCGACAATTAGCATGTTGACATTGCAATTTTCGAAAAGATTTTGTCGAAATTTCGGTATGTCGAAAATCAGAATGCCGAATTTTCCCGATGTCGGAAATTAAAATGGCGGGATTAAGGTTGTCGAAAATCATAGTGCCGAATTATTGATAAAAGGAAATTAAAATTCCAAATTGGTTAAAAGGTTGAATTAGAATGTCGGGATTCGATTTGAAAATATTCTGTCTAAATTTCAGATTGCCGAAATTTTAGGAAGATCAGAATGCCGAAGTTTCACTACGCAGAGATCCCCCTTTAGGAGCTCCAGACGATCGTATTTAGCGACACTTTCTGTTTACGATTTCGAAAAACAAAATATCGACAAATGCCGACAAAAGTAAGCCAAGAAACAACTTTTCGACTTTATGCAATTGCTTCCCCCCTGAAGCGATAAAAAGCCTCCCTCTAGTGGCCGATGGACGACGACGAGCAGGAAAAAGGTGGGAAGTGCTGAAAAGGTAATTGCCCCCCGGGTCCCATTGTGGCCAACATCCCCACAAGGATAGAGGCGCCACAAGAAACATTTTGAGGCCCTCTCTGGCCCAGGAAGGGGTGAGAAGAGACGCGTGCAAAAGTATCAAAGGGCCCACCAAGGCCCCAACATAAATGGCCACTACTCAACACCAATACTAGGGGGGGGCTTTTGCTACATTCAGGGAGGGGAGAAACACACGTGGAAGTTGTAGTGCTGAGAGAAAGGAATATCATTACGATTAGAACCAGATGAAGCGGATTTTTGGTAAAAAAAAAACAAAAAATGTTGCGGGTGAGAGTCGAACCAGGACCATGCGCTTGGGAAGTAAGCGACTAACCAATCAGCTAAGCGATCGCCGGACCGAAATTGAATACGGTAGGTTATCCGCGATCTGGAAAACCAAGATAAATTCTGGAAGCTCTACGTGGTCCGATCTTTGGCAGCTAATTTTAGTACTGGACTGTTAGGGGGGGTTAGCAGGTAGAACATCACATCGTTTCTCTATTTATACGATATATTTTTATAGTTTTAGTAGTTTTTGATTGCTAGAAAGTTACAAAACATATTTTAAGAAATGTGGAAAATTGGAAAATGAGAATTTTGAGCTTTTTATATCCAAAAACTATGTAAAATGATTTATATTGAATTATAGGGCTATACGGAATTACCGGGAAAAATTTAGTCTCCCCCTAACGCCCCTCGCTAACAGTCCAGTACATAAGTTGATTCCAGTAAATTCCAGGGCTTTTTGTTTTTGCCCGCAAAACTTTTAAAAAGCCACTTTTATTTAAACCACTAGGATTAACCTAAATCATGCGTTTTGAAAGCAATAAAGCAAACTATAAAACCTCATTAGCGTACCAAAACAGCAATTCGGGCATATAAAAGTTCAACAAAAAAAACAAAAGTGCCGAATACAAATTCTAGAGTAATAAGCCGAACCAAATTTTTGTTCAAAGTTCCTGAAATGTTTCTAAAATCGCCATCTCTCCCTGATGGACTGTCATAGAAACAAAGTGGTCCTAAAATTCCCTCCCCCAACGGAAAAGACTTCAGAAAACGGCAACCACTATGCCAAAATCTTGCAGCTAAAATAGCGGGGCGGTGTGCCCCGAACCGCCCCAAGACAACCAAAAATAAAGGGCTCATAATTCGTCGGGTGGCCGAGGTGCGCCCTGGACTAGTTTGGCTGGCCTTACTCTGCCCTCTCACCCTACGAGCACCACCCCACGAATTTTATATCCGCCATTGGGAGAGATTTCGGGGGTTCGGGAAGGGATGGATGAATGGTTAAGGAGCTGAAAAGTGATATAGGACAGAAGGTTATATTGATAAAAACTATATTAATCCTAACAGGTGACCAAAAACAACCCCTTGAGCGGTCCAGGTTCTGGTTCGTTAGCGGGGGGAGCTCAGGCATCCCCCATTTTCAAGGTTATTTTTGGTTTAAGGTATTACTTTATTAAATTATAATGTTTGGACCTAGAACTAAAACGCTTAATATATTTTTTTGATCCTTTATTGAATCGTTTTAACAAAATGTCAACCCCCGCTAATGACCTAGAACCGCGTTCTGGAGGAAGCTCCAATACGAGTGATTTTTACACCGTTCGAAAGCTCTTAAAAAGCCCACTAAGAAGTTTTTAATTTCCTAAATTTGTTTAGCACATGCATGTTATTAAACGTTTCCCTAGAAAAACCTGTTTTTCGAGAGGAAAACGTGAATTAACAAAAATCAGCCTATTTCCTGGTTTCCATCACAAAAGCAGAATTAAAGACCTAATCTAAAAACCAAACCGCCTGTAAAGCTCCAAACGCTCAAAACATTTTTCTATCGAGCCGTTAGTTACAGTACAACCAAAAGAACATCGCCAATGTGGGGAAAAATTCGGGGCACATTGTACAAAGTTCATCGCGAGATCCTCCCCCCTCCTTCCCGTCAAAAGCTTGCATCGAAAATTGGGGGGCATCGTAGACAATGGCCCGAAACCGAGATCCCCCGGCACCCAGCCACGCATATCCAGAGGGTCCCCCCTCTAGATTTATTATGAGACCAGAATCTACGGGGCGTCCAGGTCGGCCCGGGGCTTCAGACCAGACCCCGCATGCACATAACTTTTCAAAAACGTATCCATGAATGCCGGCGGAGTCGGTCGGTTTGAAGAAGCTGTTTCGTACGAGAAATGGTACTGGATTATCAGCGGGCGTGGAAAACTGATTTTTCTCAGTAATCCCGTACGGTTCTATGACAAAATATAAACCGTTTTATAGCATTTTACAGTTTTTAGAGATAAAAAGCTCATTAAAACTTATAACAAATTTCGAAAATCAAATTTTCGATCACCGATCACGGAAACCACCCTGCTGAAAATCACCCCCCCCCCCCCCGTTAACAGTCCTGTACCAGAAAAATCAGCTACAAGAAAAATAATAAACTTTTCAATTCCTTAAAAGCACGCCCTACCCAAGGCCGTGGTAATGTGAAAGAAATGTAGATTTGTTTTTCAGTCCCCCATGCCTGGAAAGCGGGTTGGTCGTGGGAAGCGGGGGGCTTCCAAGGCAATCCTCGCTCTCCTGGATTCGATTGGCGTCAAAAAATATCTAAATATCTTAATGGTTGCCTTTAGGGTAAGATAATGAATTTTAACAATTTTATTAACCTTTACGCTGTTTTTAACTATAAAAGCACCTTGAAAACATTCTAAAAGCCATAAAAGTTTTTCTAAGTGTTTGAAAACCACTAAATGTCTAAAAATACGTCTAATTTATGCTAAATCAAAAACGGTATTCCTTTTCTATAAGAAAATGGAGGTCATCAATTTCCCTCCTCCATCCTTCTTCAACGTTTTCAAGACGTTCAAAACCCCTAAAATAACCGAATGATTCACGAAACGCCGAAGACCAGGGCCATTTCACCATGGGTCACCATCGCTGTTGTCCCTTCCGCCGAAACGGTGCACAACTTTTCATTCGGCTGCCGCTGACAGACAAATAGACCACGGATAGGTGTTACTCACTTTGGCTCGAAGCCGCCGCGCTTACCGGGGCCCCTGCCCCCAGTCTTAACCCCGAGAAAAGTGGCGCTTCTTCTCTATTTTCCGACGCTCGCCCCGCTGGCCTGTCACATTTATATAAGCCTAAGATCCGCTTCAACCTCTTCCCCACATCAGCTTTTCAATTGCAAACACTTGAAATCAGCGTTCGGGGCTACGATCCGTTCATTTTCATTTCATTAATTGGTTCTTTCGCGTTACCGGGGGGGTGGTATAAATACCAATTGAGTTAAGTATTTTAATAATGTTTTTAAGACATTTGAACTAAATTTCCACTTGAAAAACTATCTAGAAATTTTCGAAAATTATTCAAAAAGCCGACATTTTTGGTCGAAAACTCATTATTTTTGTTTTTTAATGAAAAATTGTAAAGTTTTTACTTTTCAAAATAGTAATATACCGTCTAGAAACACTTCCGCTTTTCATATATAGAAAAATTGAATCCTAAGAAGAAAATTTTTGTCTCCCTACCCCCGATAATACGAAAGAACCGATTAATTTCATCACATTTTCAGCGACATGCGGTTCCTGCCTCTAATCACCCTCCTCGCCGCAGCTTTTGCCCAGCAATGTAAGTTTTACGGGCTTAGCTTCCGGAATTTGGGCCCAAAATGCACGTCAATTTGGCGGACGTGTTGCAAGACGTCGGTATTCAGACTCAGCTCCAGGGGGCCAAGACAGCCAGGGGCAGTACGTCGGATATTCGCAGACGAAAACCGCCACCTACACGAATGGACAGCCATCCGCATCTTCGAACACCTATCAATATAATGCCGCCTCTGGTGAGTTGTTATAAACAGCTAAAAGATTAAAAAATTAACGTAGAGCGACAGTTCCTAAAATACCATAAAAACTTCGAAAAATTTTGGCCAAAAATGTATGAAAAATTACGAAAAGTCAGTTTCCGAATTTTGAAAGTTTTTTAAAATTTCTGTGACACGCTTCTAGCACTAAAAAACTAATACTATAAAAATACGTTATATATGACCCCCCGCTAACAGTACAGTACCAAAAACTTTTCAGGCGCAAACACGAACGCCGGGATGTCACCTCAATACGACCAAACACAATAAAAAAAAGACAGCTCCCAAAATCAATACGGAACTAACAATCAAAACCAGCAGTACGACGCGCAGCAAAGCACGCAGAACCCCCAGTACGATCCGTACGGAAACAATCAAAACTCACAGTACGGCACGCAGCAGCCGATGTATGATGCGTACGGCAATCAGCAGTCATCGGGACAGGGATCGCAGTACGATCAAAGCGGATATGGAGCCTCATCCACAATGTCTCCATATGGCTCAACACAGGGTTATGGCGGACAGCAATATAACTCGCAAAACGGCCAAAATTATCAGCAAAGCAGCACTTCTGGGTATGGCCAATACGATCAATACGGAGCATCCACCACGAGCAGCTATGGGCAGATGAATGGTGCTGGAATTTACCAGGTTATTAATCAAATAGGTCTCGGAAATTATAATTTTTTAGACCCAACAGAACCAGAATCAGAATCAATACGGGAATCAGCCACAATACGACGCAAGCAACAATGGCCAGTCATCATCACCGAACATGTATCAGTGAGTGTACTTGTCTCTAAACTCGCTTAACTTTTACTTTTACAACCCTTTACTTCGAAAAACTAACGTTTACGCTCTAAATCCTTGTTACAGATCAACGTCCGTCAATTCTGGCTCGTCATCCGCTTCGATCCAACAATACACCTTCAACAATGGGCGTTGCCGTTATGAGGTAGGCACTAAAAATTACAGAAAATCGACAAATCACCTTCCAGAACGGACAGGTCATCGAAGACGGCCAGTCAAGGCAGCTAACGGCCAGTGAGCAGCAGCAGTTGACACAATTCCAGCAGCAACTCAACGGCTACTCGAAATCGATGAGCTCGCAGGTGGCCAGTGCCAAACGTTTCTAAAAGTTTTTTAAGATGGGCGGTTGGCTGCAAACGCTGTTGAACTGGGACCCAAATACCGGTGCCTTCCCGCAGCTTTCACAGTTCCCGACTGTACCACAGCCACCCTGCTTCTGCTCGACAACGGCATGTGGCAGTTCTACTAGGTAAAATCGGTTTTGTAAACCTAAAATATGACGGGGGCTATTAACTGGCCATTTTTCAGCACCCAGAACGGACAGAATCAACTGAACGACGGGACAAGCCAATACAACCAAGGCCAACAGCAGTATAACAATCAGTAGGTGAAATCCAGCCCTAATGCGAGACATACTTTCAGAAACCAATACGGCTCGACTGGGCAAAATACGCAATATTCAGCGGGAAACAACCAGCAGCAATACCAATCCGGGTAACTTCGTTCCTCACACGAGAAATTCCCTGGTTTTAGCAGCCAGGCTGGCAATAATCAACAATACGGCAACCAACAACAATACTCACAGCAGGGTAAGCGATAGCTCACTTTGAAATTAATATGGTGGGAAATGAATTATGCGTTGTTTTAGGTTGAGTCGGCATTTTCATCATATCTACTGCAGCGGGCGATGCGCATACGGCTGGGATTTACAAAAAGCATCGCCAATAAAGCTCCTTCTAATGTGCACGTTGCGTTCTGCGTTCTAGCGTCACGCTGCTAAAGCAGTATATATTTTGTAGTTTCAAGCCAAATTTGCAAAGTTTTTAGATCTAGCAAATAAAAAACAACTTTTGAGAAGCACTACTCGAATGTATGCTAGAAAAATTAGATTTCAAGCAAAAACGTTCATCCCCCGATAATGAGAAAGTTCCTCGAGATGCGACTTCTTGCACGCGAAATGTCTTTGACACAAAGAATCCGCTGACATAATTTTTATTAACAATCAAAGCACAGTAAAAGCGCACCGGCGCGGCGAAATAACAACTGAGTCGGGGCGGGCGATGCTATGTTTAAGGGTATATTACGGTCTGAGAATGAAAGGGGATGGGGGCGGGTGACAACAAAAAGAGCTAAGAAAAGAAAACATTTTTTAAATTAATGGTAAGTAGCAACAACTAACTAATTGGTCAACCCAGAAACAATGGTGTGCAACGAGCAAGCGAAAAAGATACGTGCAATTTGGCGGTGGCGTGCTACTGCGTGGTGTCGAAGCTTGACAGTCCTGTTCCCTGGCCGATGGAGAAGCGATACAAGTAGAGGCGGTAGTCCTTCGAGGCCAGCGCCACCGAGTTGTCGTCGCGTAACGCGACGTCGAAGCACTGGGCATGCTTCACCTTGCTCTCCAGGGCGCCGATCAGAATACCCTCCTAAAAGGTGTTGAAGGCAGAGAAGTGAAAATACCGGGCTGAAGACGGTCAGGTTGAAATTGTTGTGGTTGTCCGCGACGACAATTTCTCCATTAGGGGTGATGCCGACGCCGATCGGGTAGTTGGTCACGCCTTCACCGCCGATGGTTCGCAGGAAAGCGCCGTCGTATCCGAAGACCTAGCAAAGCATATTTCAACAATCGAAAGAACCACAATACCTTGATGCAATGAGCGCGGTTGTCCGAGATGAGGATTTCTTTATCATTGGTGCAGACGCCGTTCGGGAACTCGAGGTGGTTGGAGCAGCTGAACTTGCCCAGCACCTGCCCGCTCATGTCGAAGATCAGCACGCGCATCACCTAAATGCAAAATAAAAACCAATGAAAAAGGCTTAACCTTGCACTCGACGACGATGATCCGATCGCCCGAGTCCACGCAGACGCCACGCGGGTACTGCAGAATGTTGGCGCCGAATTTGCGTAGGAATTGGCCATATTGGCTGTAGACCTAAAAATTGGAAATTGTTTATGAAATCGAGCATCAGGAAACCTGGATCTGATGAATGGGCGAGCGCTCGGTAACCACGAAATCTCCGGTACGTTTGTTGACCGCGACACTAAAATAAACCATGAACGTTGGTAGACAACAAATACCGGTTGGGATAGAGCAGCTGCCCATCTCGCTTGCCACACTCTCCGAACTGGAACTTGAATCGGCCCTCTTCGTCGAAGACCTAAAAGGATATTGAAACAAATCGATCAAATAGAAACCTGGATGCGATGGTTGTTGGTGTCGGCGACGATTATGTCGTTCTGGGCGTTGACCGCAACTCCCGAAGGCTCCGTGAACTGCCCTTCCATCACACCAAATTCTCCGAACTTGCAATGGTAGATCATCTTGCCGCGCTTCATTCCGGAACGTTGTCTACAGGGGATATACAATGAAATGAAGCCAAAAATACCGGATGTACGGCGCCGAGCAATCCTTATCCACGTCCACCGTATCGTTGCCCTCGATAGTAGCCAAGCTGGACTCTAGTGGCGTCGGCCATTGCGTAGACAGGCCGGTCTAAAAAAGGTTTTTAGGCAAATTTGACACAACGCTTACGTCAGTGTAGGGCCCGAGGAAAGACGACGAGATCAGCTGCGCCTGCGAATCGGACTCGTAAATCGGAGGCGAGGCAGCAGCTTCCAGCGAATCCTGATTGACAGCCTTCAAGTGCTTGCTGCGGCTGTGGAGCGGAGGGAATGGGAAACCCTGCTGTGCAGCGCCTAAAGAAAATTATAAAAAATGCAGCTCGCGATACCGTTGGGATAACCATGATATTGCATGACCATTGGACCACGGTATTTCGATGGGAAATGGCCGATTGGCGTAGGGGGCACGCTGCCGTTCACTCGCGAACCGATGGATCCACCCATAGAGGCATCCATGTAGATGTTCTGGTGCAGTTGCGCGTCCGGCTTGCGCCTCTAAAAAAAGAATAATGCGCCGAAAAAAAAGGTTCACCAGTGCAAAGTTCTCACGGATGAAGTGGCGGATCGACTGCGAGTCCAGCTGCGGTATCTCGGCCTTAAAAGGTATGGATGAGCAGCGGGCCGACAAAACCCCACATGAATGGGCTCGTCCAGCACATTGAGCAGGTCAGGGTTGAAGATCAAGAAAAGGCGCAAGCGGGTGTCAATTAACTGTTTGAAAACCAGGACCTGAACAACAAGAATTTTCCGCATAGAGCTAAGCGCTGCTTACGTCGATGGGGTGATTTTGGGCGAAATAGCGCCGGCAAAATTCGAGCGTTTGGTCTATGCGATCGATAAGGTTGAACGTCCCTCTAGTGACGCGCGAGATCTCTTTCTGACGGGAATTTCATTTAAAAGACGAAACTGACGAACCTTTCGATCGGCATAGGATGTTTCGAGTTCGCGCAAGGCCAGCATCAGCTCCTCGTCGACGATTGCATGGATTTTCTTGGCGTTGTTTTCGACAGTCTCCTTGGCAACTTCGAGGTCGGACGACAGGGCTTGCATCGCCTTGTCGACGTGCTAAAAGTAGTGATATAAAAGCCAAAACAAACATACCTGTGATCGATCATCGAACGTCTTCCTCTTGGCCATCACCGCCTCGTACAGCAGATTGATGTCGTCGAGCTTCATATTGGCCATCTAAAGCAGGATTCAAATAAAAATGGCAAGCTGATACCTTTATAACATCTTCATAGGGGTGCCCAAGATGATCCCCGGCAACACATTCATTGCAGATGGCCTGGTCGCACGGGAGGCAGAAGTACTGGAGCTCCATTGCAGAATGGAGCGGGCATGATGTGCCATATTTCCCCATCGCGGCTAAAATAATTAGAAGAAATAAGCAAACGAATAAAAAAAGCCAAGATAATATATCGGCCAGAGAACCGTTCTTGACCATTCAGCAGAAATTTCACACAAAATTTATTAGTAAATTATCAAATACCCAAAAGGCACAGAGCGAAAATAGATCAAGAGAAATAATAACAATCACGACGGAAAATTAACAGAAGTTAGTGTAGAAAACATCAAACATGTGTACGCGATTAAAGTCCGAGGCCGAAGCTGCTGTTGCCATTGTCACTGTCCGCGTCGAAAACGAAGTAGGAGGTGTCGTTCGAGTTGCCGTTGGTTCCATCACCTGA
The DNA here is from genome assembly GCA_038088335.1 of Mesorhabditis sp. LJ9110. Taxonomy (NCBI): domain Eukaryota; kingdom Metazoa; phylum Nematoda; class Chromadorea; order Rhabditida; family Rhabditidae; genus Mesorhabditis; species Mesorhabditis sp. LJ9110. The sequence continues at coordinate 212,001 of JBBGBA010000055.1, forward strand.
AAGCAAAAAGGAATTATTGAAGACACATCCGATCCTTGGAGTGAATAAAGCATCAATAGAAATCCGACCTCCGAAATCAAAGTCAAAATCAGCCCCGTCGCCAGCTCCCGCACCGCTTCCGGATACGAAACTTCCGCCCTCGCCATTGGCATCATTCTTGCTCTGGCCCGAACGGCCGGTGTGGTCTTGCATGAAGGACAGGAATTGCTCGCCCGCTCCTAAAATGAAGGTAAAGTTAAGAGAGCAATCGATACCATCTGTTCCAGACATATTGACGACGCTATCCACGGCTTCCATGTTAAACCCGGCGGTTGTATCTCCGATCCCGTCAAACTAAAACCCAAATTAGGAAGAATTGTTTAGCAAAACCATGAATGCGTCTTCGTCTTGTTGCGTCCCGCCACCTTGCTCGTTGAAATCCATCACCGGGGATGGATCGAAATCAAATGGAGACGCGTCCATCACCTCACATTCTTGTTGTTCGGCTGCAAACATGAAAATCTCCCCATGAAACCTTAACTTACTTCCATTTGTGGCCTGCGTGTTGCTCGCCATTTGGCGCTGACTGTCCGGCATGGAGAGCTGACTGTTTCCGACTTGCGATACGCCTTGGCTTTTCGAATGGAGTTGCAACTAAAACAGAGTGAATAAAAAAGCCGATAAAACAAACCGTTTTGGCCTGATCTTCTTCAAAAGATCCCTCATTCCCATCATCCTGCCCGACCCTGACGACGATCTTCGGCTTGTGTTGTTGCGAGGTTCTTTGTTGATCGCCATCACGATGTTGGCTCGCTGGGGGTGGTTGAGAGGGGAGCCGCTTGCTGCCTTCGTTCTCATCCATGGTCGCATCTTCCTCCTCCAACGATCGGCGTCGGGATTCGCTTGCATTCGACGCCACTTCGATGTCGTTGCTGCTCTCTTGACTGTCCTCCATCGACATATTCATCCGCTCCTTCTTTTTCTAAAAAAAATTTATTCCTTGAGACCAATGGAGTGTTAAGTTATACCTTGGCTTCCGCCTCGTCAAAGGCGGGCTTCAAGGCTGCAATCTTCCTTTGGAAGTCTTTTACTTCGGAGAAGTGGCGTGCAAACTTCTTGCAAAAGTCCTTGAACGGCATCTGGCGACGACACTGAGCTAAAAACGGCGTGGGTAGTTTAAAGCTAATTACCATCAGTTTCCAGCAGCTTGACTTGAGCCTCCAGTTCTTGCTGGCGCTTCTGGAGCACTTCAACTTTGCTCTTCTTCTTGGCTAGCTTAGCCCTGACCTGTAAGGAATAATAAAGATCGCAAAAAAATCGTACCTCCCGGCGCCTTTGCTCGCCCTCATCAGCATCGATGATGGCTTTGATTCGTGCCAGCTGTTCCTTGGCGACGGTCAGGTCTTGCTGAAGTTGGGCTTCGAAAGCGGCGTTATCTTCTTTCAATTCAGCGATCTTGTGCTCCAAGTGCGTCAGTTGAACCTTCTTGAGTTCAATCTCGGCCGGAAGTCTAAATCATAAGTTGCAGGAGCATAGAGGGCGCAACCTGGCGGCATCCTTCTCCAGTTGGCTGGCCTTCTCCTTTTCGACCAACAGTTCCTTCGTAACGGTGTCGACCTCCATAAAGACATCGACCAGCTCCTGATTCGTCTCGTTGATATATTTGTTGAGCACTAAAACAACTGCAGAGTCAAAGAAAGATCCGTACGTTCGGCCTTGAACTTCAGGTGCTCGGTCTTCAGCTTGGCTTCTTCAGCAGCGGCCTTTCTGGCACGACCTTCGTCGAACGAGCGGAACAGCGCCGCCTTCCTCTCCTCGTCCACGGTGCCCAGATGCGAGATGATCACCTGGAAACTAACTTCGATTTTCACGTAGACGAATACCTTTTGCTCAGCAATCCAGAGGTCCAGCTCAAGGAGCGTCATCGTGTCAGGCGGCGGCTTGGGCTTGCCGGAAAGCATACGGTTGGCCATGATACGAGCTAGAATAGAACGAACTTAATACAACGAGCCCGCGGAAAGTAACGAGGTAAAACGAGCATAAACTCTTGAGCATTCGGCGACAAAACACTTTCGTTACTATTTATCGTAAATCTCAGCAAAGAAAACAGACTGTGAACTGTCGAGTTAAAAGCTAGACGGGGTAAGGGAATACACAGAAGTGGGTAGTTAGAAAAGTACGAACATAGCACAAGATGAATTCGAGCCAAATTCGTTAGATGTACACTGAGGGCTTGGTTTCTCCGGCATGACTGCAGACGCAGGAGGCTCACGTGGGTCAATTTGGCCTATGAGCACTAAAAGAAAATGATGGTCGAAATAGGAATAATGCGAAGGCTGCTCCATCGGCATGCCGTTCCCATTTCCATTCTGCAATGGAGATATTGAAGCAAATCCAACAAAAATACCACAATGTTGACTTTGCACTTCATTTGTGGGTTGCCGCCGCTCTCTCTCTGTTCTTGATGCGCCGACATCCGCCATAGATCCTGCAACGGAATTGAATTTCCAGAAAAAAATATGCAAGCAGAGAATTCGGAGAGAGGATGATCGAGTCTCTCGTTTCGCCCGAGCAGGAGAGCGATCGTAGCCTGAATCAGGGTGCGCGTAATTTGGAAAGTTACGGAACTAAAAGCGAAATAGCGAGAATGCTGCATCTCCGAAGTAAGGTAAAGCGTAGACGACGAAACTTTTTTGAAGTCAATCTTTGTAACTTTGCAGACTTTGGTAGTGTATTTCTATGCCTTCTGCGAATTCTCACAAATCAGATAACCGTTTATTTTAATACAAATATTGGACATCAGCGACTCCATATCGTCGAGGCTCATCGTTGCGAATTCTAAAAATAATAATGGCTTTCTACGAATACAAGTGCGCCGCAAGGATAATCTACTTTCAGAAACCAATACAGCTCGAATGGGCAAAATACGCAGAATATTCAGCCGGAAACAGCCAGCAGCAATACCAATCCGGGTAGCTTCGGCCCGACACGAAATACAGTTGAAAATGTAGCGCGATGCGAGGCTGGAATTTACAAAAAGCATCTCCAATGACGGTTGTCTGCTAACGCTTCTTCGCTTGTATGGCAATGCAAAATCAAACAGGTTTATTCGGGAAACCAACCACCAATTTAAGTTAAAGCGATAATAATCATAGATTTGCTTGTTCGCCGTCGATGGTAGTGACGTAGCGGTCTTGCGGCCATGGTGAAACTGAAAAAGGTAAATCAAACGCTGTAGGTAACCGTTTGTCACCAAATGTTTGTGTCTTGTGCGATTGATCTGGCTACCAATTATTTTGCACCGAGAAGTATAAGAAAGGATTTTATTCCATCGAAGCCTAAAAACCGCACAAACTTGTAAGGAACTAAACTGACAAAAAGTTCGTTTCTCTTGACTATTAAACTACGACACTAGGTTTTAAAACGAAAGGCCAAACAGTCTATACACACAGAGAAAACGTTGGGCAGGCAGAAGTAATCAAAAAATCTACATAAGTTCACTCGTAATTTGGGACTGGTGTTGATGAGCTCAAGCGTGCTGGTAGAACTCGGGGCGTTTCTCGTCGACGAACGGGTCGATCTTGTGGCCCTGCGCGGCTTTTCGGGCCTAAATAGAGCGATATAGCCTAGCCAAATAAATTACCTCAGACATTGTAACGGAAGCGCGTGTAACCGAGTTTGTGACGTAGTAGTCAGCCAGCTCCTTTTGCTCCGGCGTCAAGGCAATGTCGGTCGAGCTCCCCTGAAAAAAAACGTTAGCAACGCTACAAAGAAATGAATGAAACGGAGCCATGAAAACGCTTACTTGGCCAAGCTTGGCGCCCAAATGACCAAAGGAGGATCCCTCCAAGTCACCGAATCGGTTCAAGTGAGGGGCCAACTAAACAACCGTAAACAGGCTGTAGAACAATCTTTAAAAACCTCGATCAAACGGGCACGCAGCGTCTTGATGTTGTCATAAGGAAGCGTCTTCCCAGAAACTTCCGAAAGCGCACGAATGATCTTCCAATCGTGCCTAGCTTCGCCAGGGGGAGCCACAGCTGGGTAACCACGCTGCGCCCGGCCTTCCGTGTTGACATAGATGCCATCCTTAAAAGAAATCAATGCAAGGACAAACTATAATCCATACCTTCTCCGTGTAAGCAGCTCCAGGCAACACAACATCGGCGATTTCTGCACCGCGGTCTCCGTGATGGCCTTGGTAGACGATGAAAGCTCCAGGGTCTAGGTCAGTGCGGGAGACGACACCCTCATCAGCCCCAAGCATGTAGAGGAACTTGACGGGCTTCTTGCGGAGCGATGAGGTTCCGGCCTGTAGTTAGGTTTGAAATGCTATGTAAAACAAATACCTTGTAACCAATATCCAAAGCACCGCTCTGGTTGGCTGTACGCTGAAGAATGTTCAGCACCGGCGCAGATTTGTTCTGAAGGAAGAGAGAGCTAGGGTTACCGTACACAGCTCGACAAATGTACAGAAAAAATAATATACCTCGGCGGTGCTGCTCAATTTCTGAGCAAGCTGTTGGAGTTGACCCAGTAGCTTGCCGCCATCAGCGCCCTGAAGCTTCTTCGAGCCCACGATGATGAGAGGGCGACGGGCAGAATGCAGCTTCTGAAAGGTGGAAAGTGAAAGAGTTGGTGAAAGGGGTACAATCTCACCTGAGCAAAGTCTCCTTTACCCGCAAGCACAGCATCGAGGGCTGAGGCAGACTCCCCAAGCAGAGTGTAGTTGTAAGTGAGATCACCCGGGTTTCCAATCGCTCCAACTTCCACCTCGGAATAGAGATAACTAAAAACGGTGATATGAAACCGTCAAAATTATTACTGTTTTCTCAGGCGGGCGTTCAGAACGGGTGCTTCATAACGGGGGTTAGTGCCAACGAGAAGGATCGCATCAGCTTCCTCAATTCCGGCCAACCCGGAGCCGAATGTGTAGTTCGAGCTAAAAAGTACAAAACAGTCGTCGAATCAGCGGAAAAATTATCAGCTGAACTGCAAGATACGACGAATAAAGACTGACCGCAGATCAGTGCCACCGTTAGCAGTAGGGAAGCCTTCTTCGGTACAGAGCAGCTCGGAATTGAATCGGTTGAACAAATCCTTGAGCGCGACCAACGATTCTGAAACCAAGGATGAAAACAAACATCGGAACCAAATTTACCGAGATCATTCATCCCTCCGACTACAGCAGCCTTCAGTTCAGCAGGAGTGTCCTTCAGGCGCTGCGCCACAGTGAAAAGGGCCTCTTCCCAAGACACGGGCCTAAACGTTGGTGATGGACAAAGTAGGAATTACTGTAGGGTCCCATTAGTGTTCTTGGCCATTGGGGTAAGGATTCGCTGCCTCTTCAAACCGTCGTAGGAAAAGCGCGCCTGATCGGAAATCCATTCCTCGTTGACTTCCTAAATAAAAAATATATCAATAAACTAATCGATACATCATTCATCTTCGGAATAATACGCATGACGTCACCACCGCGATGAGAGACCACGATGTTTTGGCCCGTGCCATCCATAACATCCACCGATTCAGTCTTGCGCAATTCCCAGGGCCGAGCGGTAAAACTAAATACAAGCTTTGGATACCAAGCTAATGAACACATACCTGTAAGGCTTGCTGGTCAAAGCACCGACAGGGCACAAATCGATAACGTTGCCGGAAAGCTCCGAAGCAAACATTTTTTCGACGTATGTACCAATCTAAAAATTATAACATCCATCCCAAGACGTTTCTTATACCTGCATATCATTACCACGGCCAGTCGTGCCAAGATCTGGAACGCCACAGACTTCATTGGCGAATCGGACGCAGCGGGTGCACTGGATGCAGCGGGTCATCACAGTCTTCACCAATGGTCCAATGTTCTTATCCTCAACGGCTCGCTTGCCGTCTTGCCCGCACTGGTGTCGACTACGATCCGAGCCGAAGACGAACGATTGGTCTTGCAAATCGCATTCGCCTCCCTAAAATGATGGCCTGTGTAAGACGCCCAAATATGCCGACCAGCAATTGGCTTAGTAAATACGATACCTGATCACAAATGGGACAATCCAGCGGATGGTTTACGAGCAGAAATTCCATAACACCTTCACGGGCTTTCTTTGTGAAATCGGAGTTGGTCTTCACTCGCATTCCCTTCATCACCGGCATAGCGCACGAGGCAACGGGCTAAAAGGCTGTGTCCAGACAGATCAGATATTACCTTGACACTCTTCTCCACCTCCACAAGGCACATCCGACAGTTTCCGGCGACAGAGAGACGGTCATGGTAGCAGAAGCGTGGGATGTCGACACCGACCAATGCGCACGCCTAAAAATGGAATATTAGGAACATCGTACAGAAACAAGCCTGGAGGATGGTCATTCCAGGATCGACCAGCACAGACTTCCCATCAATGAACACCTCGATTTTCTCAGGCTTGGGCTGGTTGGCCTGCCCGCGCACAGCGCCACCGCACCGAGCCGCCCGAAGCAGGCCGCCACCGATCCGGTGCATGGCTAAACCTTCCATTTGAAAACGCAAAAGCTATGAAGAAAATCGTAGATATTCATTGAGAAAAAAACAGAAATTTCATTCATCACACGAAAAACCCGAATCTTTTATTAACCAGATACAGATGTTGACAAGTAATGTCAAGAAAAGTACCAAGACAATATCACAGAAGAACATACCGATGCCGACAAATAGAAAAACACCACCAGCCGAGCCACAGGGAGCAAAAAGCGAAATAAATATGGAAGAGGGATTCAACGCGGTATTATGCAGAACATATGTAAATTAGTTGAAGCTGTGCACTTCCGGTACATCTCCTATGCGAATATTCGGATTTGCCATTGGATCGAAGATTGGATTAGCTTCTTGGTTTCGTTCGACGCTCATCTGCAACAAAATATTTATTCTACCATTGGTAACCGGCAAAATAATTTAGCACAAAAAAACCAACCGTACGCATCAAATGGACGAGCGTTAGGACGGCTACCACGATCAAGAAAAGTATGAAGAAGATGCGTTTTCCTCGGCCAACCGGCGGACTTGCGCGCGCTGCATCGCCGTATCGAGCCCTACAAAACAAATACAATGAAATTAATTGAAACAGATACCTCCAGATTCCGCCGAGCCATTGCATAACCGGACGACGTTTATACTTATTACTAGCATCATCGGCATCGCGGTCCTGGCTCAGCAGAGGCTGTGCATCTCCACGATAGTCATACGAACCATTGTATTTCTTTCGCTCTAAAACAAATCATAAAAAACTTCGAAGAGAAATTACCGGTGACGTCAGGCTCAGAGGTGCGTGATCCGAAACCATCGTCTACGTCAAGAACAGTGGCCGGGCTATTCGTCCTATAAAAAGAATTTATACCTAGCCAGACGAGAGCTCGTTTTCCGGAGTCAATCAAGAAATAAAGAGGTTGGCTATACCTGTAGTTTGCCGAATACTGCATTGGACGGCGGTTGGGCGGCGAATAAATTGGGTGATGCGTAGGCGTCGGCGGGATGTTGTTGGTTGTTCCATGCTCCGCTTTGAGAGGTGGGGCAGCAGGTTGGTGCTTATCAAGTTCCGGAAGCTGAAAAAACAGAGAGTCGTCAGAAAACACATACTCACGATTGGCAAGCCAATGCCGACACGAGCCCAATTAGCCGCTTTGAGTTGAGCACGTAGCTTCTCTATCAGAGGAGATTGTTGCTCTGGAGCTGGGAAAAGAGCCTCCCTACAATGCAATTATCCAGTCTTATGCAGAAAGCTAACCTGCAAAAGGGACATCTATAACCAGCCGGTGCTGTATTAGGTGGCATCTTGCGGGCCCAATTATCGATGCAATCCCAGTGGTAGACATCTAATAGAAACCGATCAGTTGGATAATAAAGCATAACACTTACGGAGACACTGCAACCGTATCGTTTCACGCGAATCGTCTGACCTCAGAAGAGGCGTTTCACAGAGGGCGCAATTCGGATCGTAGTCGCTGTCTTGAAGCCATTGCAAGTAGGATTGGACGATACACTAAACGAGCATATTGTGCGTAGAGTAAAACTTACATTCGGGTGAGCATCGACGAGGCAATATTCACAGACGTTGACGCGGTGCTCAAAGCAGAACAAATTTGTGACCTTCCGCTTTGGGCACTTACAGAGCCCCATACTTCCCTAAAAAGCTATTTATTAAATCGTCATAGAATAAAATAAGAAAGGAAATGGTGTGCAATGAATCGTATGGGGGAGGAGGAAGGACGATCAACATAAAGCCAGCTCGGGCGAAAAAGTAAAAACATTGTCGGATCACAGCGTCGTAGCTAATCAGACACAAAAAACTAGGTTTTCGGCTCTTTGAAGCAATGACCACCGGAAAGTTTCGAGAAAAATAGTCGTACCCAATGTACAAATTATCCGTGAAGAAGTTACATTAGTACAAGAGGCCGTACCCATCAGATTGAACCCAAAAAAATGGGAATCAACCAGCTAATAATCGAAACGATAGAGCTTGGAAGCAAACCAAAACAATGGAACCGAAGAGACTTTAACGTGGTGATTGGATGGGCGTTAGCAACTCGGGGGTATGAGGGAAAAGATCCATATGGCCAGGACCAGGACTGGCCAACAAAGTACGGTTGCTGTTTTGGTTCTCCGGAGATGTGGCCGGGCCGTCTTCCAGGGCAAGTTGTCGCGTCTGAGATTTTGTAGGCGAAAAGATCTGGCGATCTGGGTCTAGTTGATTCCACGCATCCTCATCAAACGTGTAATCCCAGTTGCCTCCAATGAGATCACGGCAATTATCAATGCCCATATCTACGCCGCTCAAATATTCCGAGAGCTCGTTGGAGAAAGTATTTTCGATTGGCTGCGACGGTTGAACCATGTTTGGATTTGGCGGCGGAGCAGCGGGATGGTCGATGGGCCCTTGCTGAGGTGTATAAGCATGCTCCACATATGGTGCGGAGAGACGCGAGGTTGAAGGCTGCGTCGACGTCATGGGCGGGTGATACTGCGGGTTTCGAGAGGGCTGTTGCTGATAGACACCCTGCTGTGGATGTGGAGCACGAGTTTGGACATTGGCGAATGGTGGCTGATCAACGTTCGTTGATTGAGCCAACTCATCGGTCACATCGGCTATAATAGGTCCTTCCTTTCCATTCGTAGGGAACGAAAACTTGTTGGAAAACGATCCGTCCATCAGTTCCCGTTGTAAGCGATCCAGGATGTCGCTAAGGCCGCTTGACGATTGGATGCCCGAGGTGGAAGGGTTTCCACGCAAGCGCTTGCTCAATGGCTCATCGATCGCAAGTAAGTTGCGCTTGGAACCAAGCCTGGATGAATTTTTCGTGGTGGGCTGGACAAGTGCAACGAGGAATTGAACAAGCTTGTTAACCACTTGCTGCTGCTTTTGGTGTTGAGCGCGCTGTATAGAGAGTTCTTCCCACAAGCTTTCATTTTCCTTGATCAAATCCTCCATCCGGTTGCTCATCCCTTTCTGCTTATCGCGAAGATTCCGCAGCTCATCCATGACAATATTAATGCTTTGACCCATTTTGTCACCTTGCTCGTTCACTTGAACAGGGGCTCGTGCAGATGACTTCCTCTTGATATTGCCAAGCAGGTCGGGACGGTCACGCACGAAATATGGATGGCTGAATTCCAGATGGTCTTGGTCCGATTCAGAGCGCGTCAATCCACCCCGATCCAGCGGTGTCATCTTACGGAAGCCATACATGTTCAGCTGGCGAATTAGGCTGTTCAGGTTGTTGTGCTTGAAGTAATGCGGTAACACGTTCTTGCAGAACGCATACGGATCGATTATATGGAAGCTGTAGCCGCTGTCATCCCATCGAATGATGTTTTGATAGGACTGATCCTCCACGATATTCCATAACTTGATCAGGAATAGCGGCATCTTGTCATCCTCCTTTAGCGCTGCTCCGCCTTGCCCTCCCGTTGTCGTTGGCATGTCCTCGTTTCCGTTGTCGTGCACGCCCTTGTACATCTTAGCGTCGTTTTCTGAAAAAGAAGATGAGTTACCCATACAATCGCGCCGAAAGCACACGAGAAATGAAAAGCGTTATGGGGAAAAACGTGGTCCCAAGCAAAATTGGGGTCTAGGAGCGCTATTCAGGAAGTGTCTCAAGGGCAACGCAAGTTCAGTAGCAGATTTATGAGTCAGAAAAGGGTTTATAGTTTTCAGAATAGCACAAACAAGTAGTTTTTCAAGCAGTGATAAAAGCAACGTGCGCACACGACGAAGGCCGAGAGAGGTTCAGGGGACGTCAGCCGCGAAAGGAACAGTCACTGGGGCGCGAAATATCTGCCTTACGGCCCAGGCAACAGTGGCGGCAAGCATAAAAGTCGATTTCTGCCGTTTTTTCATGAAATTGGCCCTCCAAACTCCACGAATGGTGTGACATGTTAATCTTTAGGGAAAATCACCCTCTCTCCCCCGCTTTGTACAAGAAAATACCAGGTTTTCCACTAGTTTGAACCCCTGGCCAAAGCATTTTCAGGAACTCGGGATTGCTAAAAATCGAAAATCATGATTTCCTATAATTTTGTTACCACACACTATTTAATTACTTTTAATGCTTGCTACCCCTAACCGTTACCTGCGCGCTATAGTCATTAATGTTTGTTTTTTTAAAAACTTCGGCACACCACTGTCCCCGCCTAGCCCGGGTTTTCAAAATGTAATGTTTCATTGAGTGATTTATGTAATGTTCAAGACGGGAGCATTACCATGAAGGCACGATAATCCCATTGAAACGGCTACTTTCTTCTATTGTTGATGTTCTTTACGGGATTCAAGATTAATTTATTTATTTTACAGCATGTTCGACAACGAGGAGGCTGCGTTGGCGATGTGTGACCTGAATGATTCCGAATCCGCAGTTGAGCAGTCGGAGAAAATCAAAGACGTTGCCAACACGTTTTTCAAAAGTAAGGTTTAGAGTGACATGTTAATCTTCCGCGACATGTATCCAGGGCGAGCTTTGCCTTCATTAGATTGTTGAATTAAATTAAAAAAACTGTTGTCAACGTTATTTTTTTAGATGGTCATTATGGTCTTGCGGCAGCGTATTACACTATGGCTATCGACCACCACCCTACGGCCGTACTCTACGCCAATCGTTCGATGGCCCATCTTCGGAGGGTAGAATTGTTGTTTTGTAGCTAACGCATTATTTCTCAGGAGTTGTATGGATCTGCTCTTGAAGACAGCTCAACGGCTATAGAGTTGGACCCAACCTATATCAAGGGCTACTATCGGAGGGCTGCAGCCAACATGGCACTTGGTCGTTACAAGAAGGCGCTGAAAGATTACGCAACTGTCGTCAAGGTAAATTAAGGTATCTTTCAAGTAGTTCGTTTAGGCTCGGCCTAAAGACAAGGACGCGGTCGCGAAGCACTCTGAGTGCTCGAAAATTGTCAAGCGAATTGCTTTTGAACGTGCGATCGCCACAGATCACGGAAAGAAAGTCGACTTCGATGTGATTGCCTATGATGCCATCCGTAACTGTTTTGTTTATTTTTTTTTATCAATTTTATTTAGCTGTTGACGACAAGTATCAAGGTCCGCGTTGGGAAGGTGATCTTTCCGCAGAATTTGTGCTGGAAATGACGAACCATTTCAAAAAGCAACAAGCGCTGCATAAAAAATATGCTTACAAGGTAACGATGGAGTCTTTTTCCGAATGTAACTCAATGTGTTTAGATACTTGTCCATATTTACGAGTTCTTCAAGAAACAACCCACGCTAGTTGATATCAAAGTTGCCGACGGCGATAAGGTTTGAACACATATATCTTTTTTTACAACCAATTTAGTTTACGATCTGCGGCGACGTTCACGGGCAGTTCTATGATCTATTGAATATTTTTGAAATTAATGGTCGTCCCAGCGAGGAGAATCCTTACGTAAGCATTTTCATTTTATAGCAATTCTTTTTGCAGTTATTCAATGGTGACTTCGTTGATCGTGGCTCCTTCTCGGTTGAGACGATTTTTACACTCTTTGCGTACAAGCTCCTCTATCCGAATCACTTCTACTTGTCTCGTGGTAACCACGAAAGTGACACCATGAACAAGGTATACTTCCCGAAGACGTTCCATAACCATTTTAGATGTACGGTTTCGAAGGTGAGGTGAAGCACAAGTTCTCGGATGCCGTGGCCGTAATTTTCACTGAAGTTTTCTGCCACCTTCCGTTGTGTCATCTTATCAACGAAAAAGTCTTTGTAAGTATTTTTAGGTATTTTTCCACCCCGTCTTTAGGTTTGTCATGGTGGACTCTTCAACCATGACGGAGTTACGTTGGACGACATCCGTAATACGGATCGAGTCCGCCAGCCGCCCGATGAGGGTATTATGTGTGACTTGCTCTGGTATGGCTTTAATTTGGTTTGGTCTTGCAATCCCAAACTTAGGTCTGATCCACAGCCCATCGATGGTCGCACCCCCTCCAAGCGTGGCGTCGGATGTCAATTTGGGCCCGACGTTAGCCAGAAATTTTGCGAGAAAAATGGCATCAGCTATGTTGTGCGGTAAGCTTTTGACTTTTACGAGCAACATGTGGTTTAGTTCCCACGAAGTCAAGCCGGAGGGTTTTGAGAAGCATCATGATGGCCGAGTCTATACCGTCTTCTCAGCTCCAAACTATTGTGATCAAATGGGCAACAAGGTTAGGAACTTATTGCAGAATTATATGTATTTTTAGGGCGCTTTCATCAGGCTTCAAGGCCCTGCTTTGACTCCCCGCTTTACCTCATTTTCGGCCGTGCCGCATCCTGATGTTCCTCCTATGGCGTACGGAAGCTCGTTGTTTGGATTGTGTTAGTTCTCAATTTTGATCCGGTTTCTTATACGATCTGTGTTGATCCTGTGAATTAATATTCGAAGACAGTTGTCTTTTTTTAAATATGTGAATTGTAATATCCGCTAGCAATAATTTCGAATTCGTTGTTGCATGGAAAGGAAACAATGAACTGTTCGTCTCAATATTTTCGATTGTACATCATCATTGCGAATGGCACACCGATTTATGCAAACACATGGCTTCTTTAGGCATTCTCTTCGGCGATAGTTATTGACAACGCCTGTTGATTTAATACTTGCTATTAGGAGGTTGGGAAATACGAGAAACGTGAAACGGGTTACCACGGACACAAATGCGGCCTCGGACACGAATTTTTGGAAAAGGAGTTGAAAGGGAAAAGTGGAGGAGACCGGGTGTTTTTGAAAAGGGAAGATAGGGGCTGATGACCGGGAGTGACCTTGCCGTCAGGCATTCCCACCCACTACCGGCCAACCTCTGGGAGAAACTGCCTTTGGCTGCGCGGTATTTTCAAAGTAGCTCCTCGGCATTCGACACAGGAGCATGATTCTGTTAATAATTCTATCCCTCGTTGTTGGGCAGAGCGCGTTTGATCTGGCTGTAACCCTGGACCCGGCGATACCGACAGTTTCGTGGGTTTTCATTGTATTTCCGAGGCACAAGGTAATTTTTTTATTCTATGTTTTTTTCTAGACCATCGAGCCATGATAATCCAGACACTTGTATCGGCCATTGTGCCCTTTCCTTCGTTGAATCAATTGGTACACAACTTGGACCAGAGCGGTAACAACCATTTTCTTTTCTCCACGTATAACCCCCACCGTATAGCGCCGTTTCTTTACTCCAACTCAACTACAATGATTTTCTCCGGGCCTTCAGCAACACTACCTTTTTCGAAACCTTCTGCGGGTCAGCCAAACCGGCACTGAAATTAATAAGCCTTTAGGATCTACCATAATTTCCAAAATTGCGCCTCGTCTTGTGAACCGGGTTACCTGCACCAAATGTTGATGCGCTCTTCAGAGATTATTGATCATTACTGTGTTTATAACAGAAAAGGTCCGGAATGACTGCTTCTATTTGATGGGATTTAGCTATCGCCACCAAATTCCCGTGTCTTAGCCGAATTGCACCATCTGAAGACTGCTTGAAAAGTTGTACCTCTCATCACAGCGCTGTCACATCACTTATCGGTAATTTCAGGTAACGATCGGAGGTGCTTTTTCTCATACCAAACACAGTGTCTTTTAATTCTTGCTTCTTCTAGGCACCTCGCGATGAGCGGCGATACCTCGCAGGCCGAAAAATATTTGGAAGAGGGTTGCGAGTAAGCGGAAATAGGCAAAAAATAAGAATTTATTGATATATTTAAAGATATGTGATTTGTTCGCTCCACTGTGATGTGCCGACCATCGCCCATACATGTGATTTTGACACGGCAAATTTGGTAAGGACCAGTTAGAAAAAGAATCGTCCGCTGAATTTTTAGGTGATCAACCTGACACGCAGGAGTTTCGACTCGATGGAAAGTCTCTCGCTGGATATGGGAGCGCTGAAGAAGTAAGTACATGAAAATAGGAAATTCGAAATACAAGTTCTTAAATGCACTGTGATTTAGGTGGCCAAAGATGTGCGAAGACATTCGAACCTACCGTTTGCCACAACCACAAACCGCGCCCACGCAAGTGGAAGTGATTGCGGCAGCACCGATCGTGTGAGTATTTTCGGATGGTAAAGGTTGCTTAACGGGGGGGGGGGAGAAATAACGAGGGTGGAAAAAATTTATGTTTATAAAGCTGATCCTGCTATTTTGGAAACGCCATTGGAATGAGCGTCAAAAATTACTAGTGATTTAATTTCAGCCCGAAAAACGTTATTTGCAACGCTTTTTGATTAATTAAACCTTTTAGCTTAATAAAGTCTTAATTTTAAATAATGGTATTTTGGGCTGAAAGTATATCTCTTGGCATAATTTTCAACGCGCTTTCCGAGGTATACTTGATCGTAGAACCAGTCCTTATTAGAGAAAAGTTGTGTCCACCCCCGTTATCCCCCCCCCCCCCGATAAGTGACCTTCACTTTTCGCACCTCCAAAAGTGCCCGTCCCCTTTAAAATGCAGCCGCGCGTTTTTTGCTCACTGAACATAGCTTGACTCAGCAGCTTTGTGGGTTTGTGATGGGTAGCGATTGAAGGGGGGAAGGAGATTCGACGAGATTTGATTTGCAGCCCGACCACCCCGCTTGCCGACGACGTCCCCAAGCAGGCGCCCATTGTCCAGAATGGAGCCGTTGTCCCAACTCTCACCCCACTTACCGTATACCTTTTAGTGCTTATTGTTGCCATCGTCTGGCGATACTAGACAAGAATTAGGAATTTAGTCTTTGGCATATTTCTGGAAATTTCTTAAAGCTAGCTTTTCGCCTATATAGGATCTTTAATTTGTAATCAAGCTAGCTACCGGGTGATAATCTGTGCACCCCGCTAAAACGCAATCATTTTGGCCTCATTCTCCACTTTCTCCTGTCTGTACATAATTGCTTTGAATAAAGAATCTCTGCTCGGTCGCCTTCTCGGCTTGAGAGGGCTGTCCGTTGGCGCTTTGTTTCGTCAATTCGATTACTCGCAGCACACCACTTCCAGCCTAGCCGGCACAACATGGGACAGGCAAAAAGATAGAGGATAGAAGGTGTAGTTTGGAGCGGAACGGAGTTTTATCCGAAAAAACGAAAGGCAATAATCCTTCCATTTAAAACGAGTGCGACGAAACTCGATGTTTAACGACATAAAATATAATATTTATTTCTTCACTTCCTGCCATCCCCAAAATGAGTGTCCCTTTTCAATGGCGTAATCGGATGGTCGGCCTTGTGCTCCCCCCATGCTGCCCCCAACCCATCAACCAGACCCCCCGCCCGGTCCATCCCCCTTTTCAGGGCAACCGGGGCGCCTCCCAACATGCACGGATGGCCGAGTGGTCTAAGGCGCCAGACTCAAGCATTGCTTCCTGCGAGTACCGCGGGTTCGGGTCTTCTGGTATCGTTATCGATGCGTGGGTTCGAATCCCACTTCGTGCAGAGATTTTGCACTTTTTGCCATTTTTAGGGGAGGGGCTACCGGGGATAAGTAAAATTTTTGTAGCCATGGTTTAAATTGGCCTGCTTCTTGGCGGAAATCCTTTACATAGCCCATTCACATCTTCCTGAATAAATTGCGCCCAACCAAGCAGGGGAAATCCATCATTTTAGCCCTGGTCGCCAGCCATTTCATTGCCCCGTTCCTTGGCTACATCGTGGGCAATTTGACGTGTGTCTTGGAAGGAAGGAGAGCTCACTGACGATAACATGTTATCCCTCCTGCAATAATAATATTTAGATTCGCTGCCGTTTCCGGGGCGGTATTCATTTGCGATGTTTATTAGGGGGAGGAAAGCGGAACGGGGGTCGTAGAGAGCAGTTTTTTTGAGTGGACTAAAGTTCAGTTTTTTCTTGTTTGCACATAGTAATACCGCAATTCGACGCTTTGGGAGGATGTCAGAATCGCCAAAGCAAAAGCGCCAATCACTAAAGCGCGCAGGCAGAAGCGCCAAACGAAAAGCGCCCAACGCCAAAAGCGCCCAATGAAAGCGCCAATGCCAAAAGCGCCCAATGCCAGAAAGCGCTCTATGGGGGAAAAGCCAACGTATGGAGAGAGGAAACAATTACATAAAATGAGCTTTTTTCAAGCTTTGGCTATGCCTTTTAAGCGTTTGTTTAGCGATAGGTGGTTTGTAGACGGCAAATTATCACCCCGAGCGGGTTGTTTTGGCCTTATTGGGCCTTTTGGCTTGAATGCCGTGTTTCAGTCTCTAGTTTTACCGGGTTTGCCTCATGTTCTCACGATTTCCAGTGTTTTCAGTCACAATAGTGTTGCAAGCACGAAATACTTGTTATAAAACAGTGTTTGGGGGCCAGAACGACGAGAAAAACGCCGTATTTCCGGGTAATGGATCCGAAAATGGCACTAAACAACCTTTCCACGGCGACTTTATACCTTTCTCACATTAGAAATGTATATTTGGCCCGGTTCGAGCATGTAGAGATCAAGAAACTACGTCAAAAATAGTGGCAAAACTGCTTTAGAAGAGAACTAGCTATTCGTGAAAAGAATGCCCTAGGAGGCCAAAATAACTTGACCCAGTCGGTAATTTATGGCCTAGTGGGTCGAACTGCCGCTAAACTACAATAATAACACCAGAAAACCTATTAAAACAACTATTTTATCTCTACTTTATGTAATTGTTTCCTCTCTCCATACGTTGGCTTTCCCCATAGAGCGCTTTCTGGCATTGGGCGCTTTTTGGCATTGGGCGCTTTTTGGCCTTGGGCGCTTTCTGGCATTGGGCGCTTTCCGTTTGGCGCTTCTGCCTGCGCGCTTTAGTGATTGGCGCTTTTGCTTTGGCGCTTCTGACATCCTCCCGACGCTTTATTTCGCAGTTCGTTATTATTAAAGTGATTTTGACAAAAAATTCCTCTACGGTAGCTTTATTGGTACTGGACTGTTAGCAGGGGCGAGAGTTTTTTTGGCAGCGGGAAACTAATTTTCCCAGTAATCCTGTACGGTCCTCAAACAAGATAGAAATTTATTTTATACATTTTACACAGTTTTTAGATTCAAAAATTTCAAAAATTCTCGTAAATTTTCGACTTTTTGGACCAAAACGTAAAAATAATTTCCAAAAAAAGTATTAAAAAAATGTCTAAAATTTTTCTAATTTACCTAAACTTTTTAGCGAGCAAAAACTACAAAAATCACACTATATGTGTTTCTCCCGCTTAGAAAACCCCCTCCCCCCGCTAATTGTCCACTACGCCTTTATTTAGCCAGCAAATCCCTGGAAGGAAAAAGAAGCCCGAAAACTCTCATCGAGCTCCTAGAATCCGGGGTCAATTTCCGCTTTGGGCGGTGTGTACTCCTTATCCCGAGTGGTGGTGGCGGGGTAAAAAATTGGGGGGTGCGAATGGAAGGACGGATAACTAATGAATCGGATTGGCCTCCATGGGCCACAGAGGGCCCTCACATCCTCGATGTTGGGCCCCCGTCTTCAAAAAAGATGGCTTGGGCCAAGGCGGTGTTGCGTGTTTGGGCAATTCTAAAAACTGGGGCTCGCGTTGGCCAGTGATTAATCTGAATTCTAGTGCCTTCGGTTGACACTCTCAAAGACCAATCGGTCCTTTTTCTGTCTTTTTTTCAGGGTTGGCATTTTTTTGGACGGGTAGATGACGGTTGCTCGGCTCAAATTCTCGTGAATACGCGAGTAGCAGCCCCCCAATAATAGCGATAGAGTCATCACCCGGGGGCTGGACTTTGTTGTCGCTCGGAAAATCGTCAGGCGGGTTTGTTCTAGTTTTTTTTGTCCGTTTAAAACAACGGAAGCTTCATCCGGATGGCGGTCAGGGGCTCTTTTTTAAAGCCGTGTGAAAAGGATCGGGTTTCCGGGCGCACGGCGGGATGGGATGAAACGATATGGGATTTTGAACCCATCGGTTTCGATTTTCTGCCCCTAAATTTTGGTACCTAATTTTTTTAAATGGCAACACGAATGTCTGAATTTTATTTTTTATGTTTCTTTGAAGGGTTATTCACTTGATTAAATTCTAATTACGATTTTGTTAGATTTTAGGAGGCGAGGGGAGAAATATTCATATAAAAACGGTATTGTCCAAAAATACGGGTTATTTTCATAATTTCGAAAAATAGTAATGTCTGAATTTCTTGATCTCGAAATGTCAGAATGTCGTAATTTGCATAAGCAAATTTCCCGTAAAAGCGCCCAATTCTTATGAAAAAATTCCGACGTTTTGGAAAGTCGGCATTCAGGTTTTCGACATTATGAATTTCGGTTAGGTTTCAACATTCTGGTTTCGGCGATTATGTTCGACTGTGTCACGATCAAAAATAGTAACCCTGTGATAGTCTGGCCCTCGAAAACTTCTTGCAAATGCCTTACACCCACCCCAAAACCCAAAGCTAATTTCGTCCTGCAAATGCCAGCAGCAATTTGCACAGATCGACGTACCCTTCCTTCGCACCTAGAAAGGGGGCATGTTTTCGTGGAATTTTCCGAAAAAGCCCGTCTCATCAACCCGGAAACAAACCCGGGGCGGGGTTTTGATTAAAACTTCAATCGAAACTTGCGGCCGTCCTGCAAATTGCCCCCATGCCCCCATCCTTATATATCGAAAATAATTAGCATTTCCCCGATGGCCACCACGTGCACATCGTCCAATTTTCCGGACAAGAGTCTTTACCCGCGGGCTTATGGGGATTTCGGAAATGGAATTATGAGCTCCTGGTGTGAGTCATGTGCTACTGTAGTGATTTTCTTGCGTATTCATGCGTTCATTCTGGCTCCGAAAATCACGTATTCTAAGCATTTTGCGAAAAATCTGACCATAGCTCTGGTTCATTTGCTAATCTGGTTCCGCATAATGTAAAAACAGCTTGCTTTTTTAGCAAATTACATATTACCATATAGTGATGAATTACAGCTGCCCGCTCCCATCATTTTCACTTCCTCGTCCATTTCATGAAAGCCACGAAAATTATAGATTCGAATTGTAGCCAGGTGTTGACATAGTGGCACAGGCTGCACCTGCTACCGTACTCTTTTACGGAGCAGGAAAAAACGTAGTAAAAATGGCGATGAATTGGATCTGGTAATTTATAATTTTGATGGGAGTTTGGGAAGCGAGACAAAAATTTAGAAAAATTTGTAGAGCTTTCTCGGTATTTCTTTTTCTTCTGGGTGTGTCTCACTATCGTTATGACCTTAATTCTTACTCACTTTACCTAGGATATCTCTCTCTTCCTCTCACTCTTGCTGCCTATCTCGATCTTTCTCTCGCTCTCTCTCTATCTCGCTCTCTCTTTCTGGCTCTCCCGCTCTCGTGCGCATGCGCTCTCTCTCTCTCTCACTCACTCGCTCCCTCTCTCGCTCTCTCTCTCCCCTCTTCTCTCTCTCCTCTCTCTATCTCTCTATCTCCGGTTCTCTCTGGTTCGCTCTCTCACGCTCTCTCTCCCTCTCTCTCCTATATCTCTCCTTCTCTCACCCTCTCGCCCTCTCACTCTCTCTCGCTCTCTCTCACCCTAATCCGATGAGGATGTATTTTGTTCCAAAGCTTTTTTCTTGTGTAAAATCGTGTAAGATTTTTTTGTAACCCTCCTCGGGCCACTCGCTTCCGGGAGTCTTACCCATCGAGGAGGGCAGCCCCAAAATAAGGAAGACCCGCTCTGCACTGAAACACCATATTTCGAACTCCGCGCTGAATTTCATCTGTTGCGGCGATAGCACTTCCGCTTCTCGTCTAAGCGCACCTCCGAAACTACTGAATTTAAGGAAGCAAAAATCTCGACTAGACTTTGTTCCGCACGAGACAACGCTTTATTGAAATATGCAAGTTGTGTGTGACACTAGGTAATGGACCATATGACGGAAGGGTGAGGGTTCCTTCCTTTTCCCTTTCTCTTTCCTTCCCTTACCTTCCTTTCCGCCACTTCTCCACGCATTTTTGAGGGCCACACCAACCACCCACCCGCCTCGACTACGCCCCGTTCCTCACTCCATCACAAATCTTGGCAAATACCACAACGCGGTATTGCTATGTACAGCAACTGGGGGAGTACTTGGCCCCGCTGCTGGAACTGATGGCGGTTTATTTGGGGGTTGGCCCGGGCCCAGCGCCTGGCTTTTGAGTGGTTGTTGGCCTTGAGGAAAAGCCGGAGATAAGCGCGTCACTTTTTGGGTTACTGTATAGGGAAAGAAAGTTCTGCTTGTTCAAAGGTTAGATTTTGAAAAAAATTGATTTTCACATTTTTTGGGGGATCGGAATATGGGTGGCACCTCATAAATATTCAATGGGTTTTCAATTTTGTCGGTTTACAGGATGGGGATTTTTGAAAAGAAAGAGTTGCATATTTTTCTCAGATCTTTACGGTCGCTTCCCAAACGAACCCTTAAAATTTTGAATTATGCAAATTTCACTATATTTCGAAAAATCGTAAATATAGAAATTTAGTTTTCAGCCCTGATAAATTTCCATTTGATTTTGATAGATAGTATTTGCGGCAATTTTTTGGGTTAAACTATCAACAGTCAAATTTTTCTTAAGCTAAAGAATTATGTAAATTCACTAAAATTCCTTAATAACTTTCTACCTCCTTAATTTCTCAATAATTTTTATCAAAATTCACCTCTACCCATTTCCGTTGTTGTCGAAGTTCCCCCCTAGAACCCTGCGGGCAATTTGGTCACATTCTTCCTGCGGGACACCAACCAGCTCTAGGTGCTGCTGGGGGCCAAAATAGTGGGGTGATACATTATTTTGCCGCGCGTCAAATTCCCAGGGCCCTTTGGGCGAGACCACCGGATAACAGACCCCTATCTTGCTCTCCACCCCAACACTAGGAATTCATGAAATTTTGCGTTGTGGTCGACCGGGGAAAAAACAGGGGCAAGAGGACACTGGTTGCTCATCTCGGACCGGATCTTTGGCATGAAAGTTTCGGGTTTTTGGTTGAGATTAAAGGGAGTGTGACAGGAATGGTATGGTAGTTTTTAGATTTTATGATGTAGTTTGTTGTTTCTCGTTTCTCTCTCTCGCTCTCTCTTTCTCTCTCTCTTTCTCTCTCTTTTGCTGTTTGGCGCTCGATTTCGCACTCGCGCGGTTGCTCTCTCGCTCTATTGCTCTCTCATGCTGTTGCTCTCTCGCTCATACACTCGCTTCCCCTCTCTCACATTCTCTCTCACTCTCGCCTCTCCCTATATATTTCAGTGTGAGGACGGAAATGGTCTGTCCGCCCTGAATGCTCCTTTAAAAACCGCATAAATTTTTTTAAAAGTTCTTTAACCACATTTTCACCTTAGAAATATCCCCTATCTCCCCCAATTCAAATTCCACGGCCCAAATTCCCAATTCAACCAAGTAACCACCCAAATTCCAAGTAAACCGAAAAGACACAACCCATCCGATGACATCGTCCTCTTCCCCCCCCCCCTCCAGAAAGAAAGAAATTCCCTTTTTCTCAGTTTAGCGCTGCTTCTGTGCGATGGCTAATTCTGTTCTGGTGTGCCCCTGTCGGGGGGTAATGCCATTCTTCGGGGCCCGCGTCCATTGCCATCCCCCCTTTTCCATCGCCATTTCCCTCCTCAATTTCGGGGTCTAGTCGGCCATTTTTTGGCCGGTCGCACTGCTCCTGGTGGCCATCCCCCCCTCACATCGGCCGTTCCGCAATCATTTTCGCTAGTTTCAATGTCTGGGGGATGGAATTTGTTTTGGAGGGGAAAAACACAGATTTTTGGGCGGTTTTTGCGCAGAATTAAGACAGATTTAGCTACCGTAATTGAGCTGGGTATACCACTAGTTTTTGCTTACAATTGAGTATTGTAGCCTTTTTTTGAAAAGAGCGAAAAAGCAGAGTAGAGCTTTAAAGAGACAGACAAGGCATGAATATGCTTTCGTTTTGATATGGATTTTTGTGTGCTGGTCTGTTAGCAGGGGGAGCTGATTTTTGTTTTTCTGTCTAGTTTGTTAATAATAAATGAATTTTATCGGTTTTTCAAAGCTTCTTGATTACTAAAACATTGAAATTGACTACCTGCTTGCGCGTTGCGTGTCGTGATGGGTTAAAAATTAGCCCAAATCCATGACTTCCCTACCCGTTAGATTGTCCCATTTCAAAGACCAGGAACGAATAGCCGAATTTACACCCGCCCCTGGTTCCTGATCCTTGGAATACATCAAGCTATGCAAGCAGCAGATCGTTGCACCGCGTTCCTTTATCTTCCTGCTCGCGGTTCTCGGCACATTAACAGAACAATTAAATTACCACTCAATCCCCGACCCACTACGTACTACCTCGCAATCTCATGAAAGTCCCCGGGTCCAGAAACCTGCCGCTGCCATTCTCCGAACATCTAAATGTTTCATAATATCCGTGAGAGCGGGCCCCGGTTGCCCGTATACGGATCACAAGCCGTTTTTTAGGGCCTTCCCCTCCGAAGTTTTCCACGCCTATTGTCCTGCCGCCAGGGGCAGATGACGTAAATTAGGTGCATTTTCAAATTTGCGTGATGGCGCTTCCGCCTGACGCCTGCGGGGACGGTATAAAGCGTGGGAGTTTGTGCCAAAATGAATTTATTGGTGCTATGAGGTATTTTGCGTCACTTTCCTTGCATTAATTTGCGTCGAAAAGCCTATAAAACTTCAGGAACAGCACAATTAGCGTTACAGACTATATGTGGTGAATTTATTAGTGGCATTGTTCGTCTGAAAGTGAAGAAAAATAGAATAATTAGAAATTAAGCTTTGAGATTTAAATTAGCTTCTACATAAATTATTTTACACTAAATATTCCTAAATTTCGCGTTTCATTGCCCCGTTAAAAATCGACTGCTTTACTACCTAATTCTCAATAAATCCTCCCGACCCCAAAATAAATCACATGCAACTCTTGCAGACGTAAATCCCCCCTCTCTAGCCCTTCAATGTCTATTCGGAACCCAGGGAAACCCCCCGTCCCTTGAAGCTTTCGCAGAAAATAGCCCCATCCCACGCGGCGCACCCAAATTTGTGGCGCTCCACTTTCTCGCGGCGAGACCTCGCGGATTCGAAGATTTGACGTGAACCCCATCTTTAGTTTCGCCAGACGAACCAACATTTGAAAAACACAAAGTTTTGCATAAAGTTCGTAGATTTTCTATGCCTTTGTCGAAAATCATGTTGTCGGCATTTCATTTTGTCGACATTTCCTTTCGTCAAATCGTAATACCACTGAAATTTTCGACAAAGTGATATTTCGAAAAAATTGAATTTCGACAAAATGAAAATAACCCCAACTTATATTTTCTGTGCCTCAATTTCTGCCCCCACCCCATCAAACACTTTTTTCCTCCTCGTAATTTCCCCCGAAATGCACCCTCGCCGCGCTTCACCCTAAAATAGAGAGTCCCTAACGAATTTTACCCCGATAAATCTCGGGGATCTCGAGTGACGGATGGACACAATCGTCGAGTCCAAACCCCAAAAAAAACCCACTCCATTTTCCTCCCCACCCCCAAGCATTTGCATTTAGATAACC
Source organism: Mesorhabditis sp. LJ9110 (assembly GCA_038088335.1). Lineage (NCBI taxonomy): Eukaryota > Metazoa > Nematoda > Chromadorea > Rhabditida > Rhabditidae > Mesorhabditis > Mesorhabditis sp. LJ9110. Next base: position 235,916 of record JBBGBA010000055.1, read on the forward strand.
GAATTCCCGAATTTCGGGGGTACGGTATTTGGTGGGTTCAGGGATTTGATCCCAGAATTCAAATTCGAGCCGTAGTAAAATTGCTAAAATCCGAAATTCACTAGAACAAACTAAATTTTGATAACTAGAAAATTATAGTATTGTGCGTTTCCACCTGGCACCTATCGCTATATATAAATAGGAATTTTGGAGCTAAATCTGTATTTCTCTATGCCAAAAAGTGTTTTTCACCTTTCACATCTGCCTGAATTGTTGGTGTCACTGTCCCTTTAGAAATTCAAAAAATGCAAGACTTTACAGCTTAATTCGCAATAAATCTTCCCCACCCCGCAAATAAATCATATACAACTCCTCCAAATGTAAATCCACGAATTTCCGGGCCACGGTATTTTGCGGCTTCCCCATTTTCTATTTCCAGGATAAAAATCGCGGCCCAACCTGACGCGCCCGAGGGGGGGATCAAGCGATGATTTTTTGCAGGATTTGCTGACGAAATTTCGAGTGCACAGTTTTTTTTGGTTGCGCTACAGGACTATGTACGATCGGCTGAGGGGGTACGGGGGACTCCGGATGACGTTCGGGTCGGGAGGGGATTGTCAGCTAGGCGGTTAATAACTGATCGGAAACCAGGTGAATTTGAATCTGGAACGGGAGGTGTTTTCAAGTACAGGGTATGTAACCGGATGATATTGGTTGTTATTTGAAGTGTGGTGGAATATAAAATATCATCAGAAATATAAAACTCAGTTCCTGGTTTTTGAAAAATAGTATTTTGTTCAACAATAGGCCATTAATGCGTAGATGACGGTTAAAAACCCAAAAAACACTAATTTTTTTTGCATAAAAACATCGAAACAACCACCCGAAACCCCCCGTAAAAAGTGCGCCGAATTTTTATTGCACCCCTGCGCAAAAATTAATTTTTTCAAAACAACGTCCATCCCCTCGTAAAGTGACGTCACCATATCCGCTCATCATCGTTGCAAACCCCCCATTTTGAGGCCCCCTCAAATTTTGGTGGACACTAAAATGGCCACGACCGAAATTTCATGAGCTCTGCTGGATATTCGGTGCGGTCCATTCGGCCCAAAAAATTTATTGCTTTCGCTAGGGGCCACGCTGGCGGCCGAGGCGGAGGCTCTGGCCCTCCCTCATGGCTGGCGCGATCGGATTGTAGAGTGTCCGCGTGGCGTAAAATATTATTTTCGCCGGCTGCCTGATTAAATCCCTCCGCACGGCGCAAAAGCTGGCTGGTGGGAGGCTAGTCTAGTTTGGATCTTTTTTTTGGAGTTTGAGTTCGACTGGTGGAACTGGATTTTGACTTTGAAAATACGGATCCGCATGAATTTGCATTTAGGTCTACAAACGGTATTTCTCAGAAATAGATTGGTACTGCGCTATTAGCGGGGGGTCAGCAAGAAAACCTAATTCTTGTTTTGCCGCTTATATCCGTTAGTAATGAATAATATATTGTTCTAATGTTTTAGTAGTTTTTCATTGCTAAAAGGTTATAAAAAATATTGAGGACATTTTCGAAAATTCGAAAATTCCTTTTTTTTATCTAAAAACTGTATAAAATTAAAAACTGTTGAATTAACGTTCTAACATTTCGATTAGTTTTTGAAAACCACAACTAAATGGTTTTTTAAGGCTATATCAAAATTAGCATGTGAAATTTGCAAAAACCTTGAAAAGCAACTTTTCCCGAGTAACTTCAAGGGCCCTTTAAAATAGAGTTTTTGGCCATAGGTTTTGCGAATCCGGCTGATCCAAGTTTCCATTACATAATGGGTCAACGGTAGGCGTATGCGGGCGCGTTGCGAGTCGCGACTACGGCAAAATCCACACCCATCATGCCTTGCGAATCCATTAAAAATCCTCCAAAACCCACATCACCTCCCAACTGATGCGTGCGCCTCCCCCTCCCCCAGCCATGATCCCAACTATTTGATAGCTAACCAGCCATCCCCTCCCCCCGCCAATTTTAATTCGTGCTCCTCGGGCGACACGTGCCCTTCCGCAGGGCATAAAGTTTTCGGGAGGTCGAATGGCAGAGATCAAGCGCCCTCCCGAAAACGGGGCCGCAGACTTGAAAATTGGGGGGAGGGGGGGGGGAGGGAATTTCGGCGGGTCCTCAGACGACCCTAATTACCGAGGGGGCCAACCCACGCCTATTGGAGGATCGGGATCGACAAACCATTGGTCAACTTTGGAAAATGGCAGATTGAAGAAATGGACTTCGGTCTTGAGATATTTATCAAGGCTATCATTAATGGGTGGTGGTTTATAAAAGTTCAGAGTCACGTTTTTCGCCTCCTGGTCGAAATAAGTACGAGTAATTTTTGTGGTATCATTAATTTAGTAGAAATTGAATTGCGTTGTTGAATTTTTTTAGGTATATACTACATAGATTCTTACTTGCCTTATCTAGACTTTTAAATATTATCCAACACATCACCCCTTTCGATCAACCCCCCGTTTCATTCCACCTCTAATCCTCTGCCTCCCCGATACCTCGAAGCCCCTTCCCCCTCGGGTGAACGCGTTTGCGTAAACGTTTTTTATATTTATTTCCGCGATTCGGAACATGGATTAGAAACTGTTGAGCGGATTTGTGCCACATCCGGGTTTCTCCTATTCCGATGGAGATGGCTTCATCTTGCGGGTTTCTCTTGGGGAGGTCTCATTCAAAACGAGATGTTGATTTTTGGGATTTTTTTGGGGTGCTTCAAATGATCGCTGCTAGCCTGCCCTAGGGCCTAAGAGCTTTTTATTACTGCGGCAAAGCATTTCTGTTAGTTTGAATACCGCCAAGAATTTTCTATTAATGCGTAATTCCTATGTACTCTCCGCTAGTATGCCCTAATGCCAACTCCTCCTATTAATGCATAGTCACTCAAGCATCTATGCTAAGTTCTTAAGCTAATTTTTTTCTTCCTAAATAATCTCTGCTAGCCATCTGGCGCCCATTAATTCCCTATGTCTCAGCCACCCACTTTTTTCACCCTCCTCCCACTTCAACCCATTTTCGAATTGCACAATGACTCTCCTCGAATCAACCCAATACCGTCACCAAAACAATCCTCGTCTTTCCTCTATTTTCCGCCTGACCAAGCCCGAAATCCCCAGCTCATGCTCCATAATCCCTCTCCACCGGTGCATCACGGAACGGCGGAAAATTCCGGAAATTGCGCTTTTACGCTGCAAGGTTTTTTGCTGGGTGATTCAGCCAATTCGAGAGCAACATTACGCAAAAAATCAAAGAAACCTTATTAATTTTCAACGCAGTATTTTTATAAAATTTCATTGGTTTTCTAAGTTTGAATTCGCTCCTTCATACGCTATCCTCCAAGAAGGGTTCACAATTTCCTGGTCAACAAAAAAATAATTAGATATTGAGGCAGGGGAGATTGGTTGTTGGCATTTTCTAGTTAGCCTATAATTATTGTAAATTGGGGGAATGGGGGGTTGGATGCTAATTAGGGTAGGATTTTGGCGAGGGGTTTATGGTATGTCATTTGTACTTCAATGTCATTTAATTTTGTATAATTATAATCTAGAATTTTAATAGAAAGGAGTTCTGGATTTGTTTTAATTTTGAATTTTCAACGCTGGGTTCGCTGACTACTGTAGTTGCAATTTCCCTTTTTTAAAATACATTGATATCTATTCTAATTAGAGTGTGTCGTGTTTGAATAATTATTTGAATATATTCGAGCCCGCTCAAATAAATTATTTGAAGGCATCCCGGAAATGATTCAAATATAGGTCAAATAACGGAACCACTTCCGCTCCGATTCAAATATATTTGAACATATTCAAATAAAGCCGAGCTGGACAAGCTCAACGAAATTTTAAAAATCGCGCCCATGGATTCAAGAAGGTTCAAGAAGAACTTAGAATAGCAACGCCGACCATTTCCTAGATGCTATAATGCCGAATAGTGAAAAATGACGGTATTTTTCGGTATTTCGGGATTGTTAGGGTTTCCAGTTTTCGGTGATCGGAATCAGCGGCAGACAACCAAAGTGCCTATCGGCTCGCCAAGCGCAATATAACAACTGTCAGAATGCCGACTTGAAAATGCCGACGTGCTAAATGCCGAAACGCGAAAATGCCGACGTGCTAAATGCCGAAACGCGAAAATGCCGACGGGAGGTTTTGTTTCGAAATGCAATGCTAACATCTATATCGAAAATTTTTTGTGTCGACATTTTTGTTGTCGATATTTTTGATGCCGGCATTCTGCAAAAATGGCGTTGCAGGGCTATGCGAAATTTGGCGGTTGATATTTTAGCCCAACTGGTCTTGAAATTTGACATTTCTTATTTGAATCAAAGATTTGACTAGGTTTTGTCAAAAGGAGAGCGATTTGACAAAGCTCGGCTTTATTTGAACATGTTCAAATATATTTGAATCGGCACTCCGGGTGAACGGTTATTCAAATAACGGTTCTGGATTATTTGAATATCCGTTATTTGGATTTATTTATTCAAAGTGGAATTGTATTTGCAAACGACACACTCTAATTCTAATACAGAAACTTTCTCAGTTTTTCTAATTTGAATTGACCATTTGAATTCGGATTTCGTGGGTTACCGTAGTTGCGATTCCTCATTTTATATAAATTTCAGTCAAGCCAGATGATTTGGATTTTCAATTTTTAAAATTCGAACTTTGCATTTAAATTTTTTAAAATACTGAGGATTTATATTTTTAAAGTTTTGATTTCGAATTTTGCATTTTCAATTCAGCTCCGTGGACTACCGTAGTTGCGATTCCCCTATTTTTTTGTATGCCTTCCCTGCAAAACCAACTCCCAGAAGCCGTTAGTCATTTCCATTGTAGATAAATCAAATACAACCCAGAAATCAAGGCACACAGCCAGCCTCCCTCCAATTTCTCAGAATTCAGAAGCGATTCTTTTTGGACATCCCCATCCACATCTTCCTCTTCTCCTCTATATGTGAGTGTGTGGAAGCGGCGCGAAGACTGGCTCATTTTCAATTCGATTAGCCGAAGAGGAGAATAGAAAGAAGCCTTCTCAGGCTCGCATTCAGCTCTCGATCCCCCCTTTCTCCTTGCTCCCCACTCTTCCTCCTCATCATCATCTCCGGCCCCCGTGGTCATCATGTTTAGACTTTTCCTCGAAAGCCATTCTCCCCCCTTTTGCGGCTTCTTTTCTACTTTTTTATGTGATGGAATATGCAAAGTAGTGAGATCACTTTGTTAAGGGCTGCTCTTCGATGCGGGACCTCGTGTGTTGAGGGATGCTCTTCCGGAAATCAGCGTATGGCCTTTGGTTTGAGGTTAAAAATCGTTGGTTTAAGAATCTTATTACTGCGGATTTTGGCAAGGGTAGACTATAGAAATTTTCCTCTTATTTAAATTAAGTTTTAAGTCGTCTTTAAGAGAATTAAACGTGTCTATCATTAGTGCGCAATTTCGGCAAAATTGTCTCCGTAAGCGATCGGTTTTTCTATGCTTATTTAAGAAGGTGATTAATCCGCGATTTAGCGATATATTCTAAAAGTTGACCTAGTTACCATATCAAAATCCAATATTTTAGTGTGGGTATTTTGCCAGTTAATTTAGAAAATATTTAATTCCGCGACCGTAGAAAGCCGTTTCCAATTTTTTTGTGTGATATACCATTATTTTTTATCTATAACCAGGGTTGAAAAGCCGCTACGCGGCTTTTCACCCCTGGCCTTTGCGCGGGGATCTTTAAAAGTTGGGCTTTGCATCATTCGGGCGAAGAGCTAGAGCGAACCCTAAAAAATAGCAAAAACAACCGGCCGCGAGCGCGACAAAAGCCAAAATGAGGCTCCTAGCGCCTCGTATGCAAATTAGTCTATTTCCATTTGTTTCTAAAACGTTAAAACAAGGTATAAAACGAAATTTTAGTAAAAATCTGATAAGCGTGCAGTAAACTACGCCCTCGACTACCCCTAACTACCTTATTTCTGGACCAAAAAATTCATTCCCCTTCGAGTTATGGCTGGAACCCGGGTTTTTATGCAAAGTGTCTACACACAGACACTATTTTTATATATATATCTATAATAATTTTATGCTCTTAAAAAGTGCCTTGCCACCGTATTACCGTAAGGCGAATTTTTAAAAATATTTTTGACACCTTTTCAAACCAAAATAACAAATTTTCCACCGTGTTTTCCTCCCTTCCGATCCGTTCTTTGCACACCATAAAAAATTAAATTATAACATTCCCACATTTCCTTCACGCGTTTACCACCAATTCAAACATCAACTCACCCAATCAACATCCCCCCAAAAATCAGAACACCCACCCCCAGGGGGAATCGAATCTAGTCTCTCGCAAATTACTGGGTTCAGCATATAGCCAGTTCCCTTTGAAAAGTTTCCTTTTTCGGGGCCGGGGTGATAAAAAGTACACGCGGTTGACCCCAGTAATTATCTGCCACTACCCCCGGCTTTAAAGGCGCGTGACTACAAAACCCATAAAATGATGAGTAATTCAGGGGTACGGTATGTATGAAGGGGGAAAGGTCAGGAAATAGAGTGAGGGCAAAAAGGGCATATCGAAACATGATTTGAAGGGTAAGTGGCGGGTTTGATAAATGTTGGTTGGGAGGGGGAGACTTTAAAATGTCGGGAAGAAACGTTTTGATGATTTTTATTATAGATAAAACGGATTTTACACGTGATTTTTCGTTTTATTTTTGCCTGACTGCCTTTTGCAAAAGTTTCTAAGCTATTTTACATGCGTAACGCGGGGTTCTTTGCTCAGAAGCTCACCTGCTTGCTAAACCATAAAAATAAAAATGCATTTTTCTAATTTTCCTAAAAAGCAACCACTAGCTTACCTTATTAGCATGTAAAAACAGAATTTTTCAAATATTCTGGTAACTTTAAGCATACCGTAATATATTCAAATAGTCTCTGACTCGCCTCCTTTTTCCATAGTCCCAAACCCCCCATTCCCAAATTCTCTCTGCTAGCCTCCCCACCTACCGTACTCCCCAATCCCATCCCCCAAATAATGCCTTTCGAACCGCGGAAAAATGATGTACATTTTTTGGGGGGCCCTCTAAATTCATGGGTCCTATCCCGTGGGCTCTCAATCCCGTGGCCCACCTACCGTATAATTTGGGGGGAGGCCACCGCCGGGGCGAAGATATAGCAGGTAATTTTGGGTGTCCACATACAAACGCCTCCACACGGCATCTAGGGTTGCAGGGTTATAGTTTTAAAGGGGCGTGTAAGCGGTTGGGCTGCGGTAGGGATTTAAGGCTTGTCTAAAACAATAGTGATAATATTTAATGTGCTTAAATTAAAAGAACGTTGAAGGCAAATCGAGGTTGGTTAATAATCCTCCAAAAAGAAATATAGCGCAGGGTTCTGCGCCTTTAAAAGAACCGCTAAGGCATGGCTATGGATTTTTTTTTGCGATGAATTTGGGAGGTTTTTCGTAATATGTAACGCACGTATGTCTAGGCGGCCATAACCTGCCGTAACTGATTGCGCTATGGATTACTTTCCCTAGCCGTCCCTTAACCATCCCTTTAAATTGCCACTAACGCCCTCTAAAACCCCCTAAAAACGCTTACTGACCACGCATTAATACTTGCCTATGGCTCACCCTCCATCTTTCCGCAAGTTTTCAACAACCTGGAAATTATTTTGGCGTGAAATGAAGAGGAGGAAGTGGGTCCTCTTCCGGTGGTTATTTCCTCCCTCCCCCATTTCATAGCACCTTCATTAGTAAGGGGGGATTTCAGTCTTCAGTGGGTTGTTTGGGGGCCCTCAATTTCAGCGTGCGCGGCCTCTGCACGCTAATTTTGGCCCTCTTCAACTCGGTGTGTGCTGAGGGAACTGAGACTGGATGGGTGCCACATCAAACACCTTCCTCTCCCCCTACCTAATAACTATTTCCGCGTGATGATACTCTGATTCCCCTAGGGGTATCAGAGTACGTTTTTGGCGAGGAAGAGTACAGGTTGTGGAAAAGCGCATAAATTGCCGTGGCTTGGACGCATTAAGAAAATGTAGTACGGTAGTTTGTAGAGCTAAAAAAAGCGCGAATTTTTTGATAGTTTGTCCGGGATGTCGTCAATTAAAGTCATTAAATAACCGAAATTCATAGTAAATTTGATTGAAGTTCTTCTACAACATATATAATAATCTAAAATCTATAATAATTATTCATAATTTTTTTTGGATTAGCAATAATAAAAAATTACAAAATTATTATTCGCCATCGAGCTATCGTCTAGATTCAGCCTAAGATTAAGCCTCTATGCCTAAGCTGGACCTAAGTCAGGCCTACGCCGGATCTAATTATAAGCCAAGCTCAAGCGCCGCAGAATGCTAATTCACGCGTTAACGCTGACCTGTAGTTTGTATCTTTCATTAGAAATCAACAAATATTCTCTGCCAGCCTGCCAGATCTACCGTATCAACAGTGTTTTGATGTCTACCGTACCTACCGTATTTTCCAGTCCGTATCTAACATTTCGGCTTTTCCAGCATTAGTGATATCGATGTAGCTTTTACTCACCGCCCAGATGTCACCCGAAGTCCACGCGATCTCCAAAACATAATCCCTCTCCAAATACCGTACCCCCAAACACCCCCACACTTCCCGTTGCCTAAAAATGGCCCCCATGCGCCGGGCGCCGCAGGGCCCAGCCCTGCGCAAATTCAGGGGTTAAAATGCCCCCTTTACCACGGGCCGAACCCACCAATTAACTCGGCACTTCGTTTTCTACTAATTCCACCCCGCGGAACACCGCCCATTTTGCCCACCACGGACCCTCAGCCCACGCCACAAAACCCGCCCGGGGGTCACACATTTGCCACCCTCATTTCAGCAAATGGGTCTGAAAGGTGGTTATGATGTGATAGAGATTTTTTTACGTAGTAATACTTTTAATAATTTATTAGATAGAGATTTAATTTAAGCCGTCCTCCCAGTTGAGAAGCGTAGATTAAAAGCCACTATACCTCTATAAAACGCGTTAAAAATACCGAAAACCGCTGAAATATCGGAAAATCAGCGCGCGTCTCGTGTATTTATTAGTGTATTTATTAATTGTGTTTATTAATCCATTATTTTCTACTTTGTTTCTCGATTTTAAATTTGTTCCCTTGGTCCACCCAAAAGGATTACATACTAGCCCGTCGCGTCGTTGTTTGGCCATCTTTTCGGAAATGTCTACGAACAATTGTAAACATCTATTGGAATCGGCACTTCCTAGCCGTTTCTTAAGCGTTTCCTCTTGCTCCACCTCTTGCTCCTCCTTCTTCTCCACGACCCGCCATGCCCTCATTAATTACACCACCCAGGAAGCAAGACGTCAGTTTTTTAATAACTCACCCCTATTTTTAGCGGCCATCACGGCTCTCCCAGATTTCCGATCGCTTCCTCCTCACATTTTCTATTTCTTAAATTTTTACCGTTATTCCTGGAGTACCCCCAACAATTGCTCCAGACAAAGAAAACAGCAAGGTATCCACGAAAAATACGGGCCACGCACGCCGCGGAGATTGGTCGACCTTTTTGGGGCTTCCGCACCTCTATTACTCACCTCTGAAAAGGGGATCCAGATTAAAATGTTTCGATTTGTGAAAAAGGCTGTCTGATCAAGAGGTTGGCAGTGGTTGTTAATAATCAATAATCTGGGGCAACAAGGGGTTGAGATGGAATTTTATCAAAACTTTTCGGATCTTTGGAAAAGCGCGCATTATTGCATAGGTTTTGCACCACTTTCTGGGCCCGGTAATTGCCAAAAACATCTTGAAAAACTGTAAATAAATGAAAAATCTTGGTTAAAATAATAATGACACTAATTTAAATACATCCGAGACTTCCTAGTCCCTTTAAAACGTCTGATAAAGCAACGCTAAATTTGTCAGACTTTTTGCTGACTGTAAGTTATTGTAGAATCCCTCAAATGATCTCTGCCATTTATGAACTCAACCTTTCACCTTCCCTTGCAAGCGTGGGCAGAATCGCGCGCGGATCTCGCGGACATTGGCCCCAATTCTCGGGAACAATTACCCCTCTCCTCCCCCCTCACCGTCAAGTTGCACTTCCGGACGCCAATTGGCGCTTATCAAATTTGTCGGGCGAAGCCAGCGGCCACAAACAAAATTAGACAAATTTTTGGCGAATTGGCTGAACTTTTAGAGCTTATACGTCAAAAGGTGATGCTTTAAAGGGATATGCAAAGCCTAGGATAGGCTCTTTTTTTGGGCGTGACTTCGGCTTAAGTTTAGACTTCAGTCTAACCTTAGTCGTAGGCTTAGGCTTAGGCTTAACCTGGCTGGCTTGTTTTTCCTCAATAACCTCCGCTAGCGCCCCCCCCATCTGATTTACACAAATTTTGATTCCTACCTGCACCTAATTACCCACCGACCCCAAGAAAACCCCTCCAAAAATCATCACCAATTCATGGAATCCCTGGAATTCAGGGGGCCAACAACAAATTATTTCATAGGCCTAGGGTTTCCATTACCTCATATTTTCGAATGATTGTGTTTTAAAGTGTGACTCAGATTTCAATTTTCGATGCATTAATGACTAAAAAATTCGAAATGGCCCCGGATAACTTGGCTTGAATTTTAAGCTTGCATAGGAAATCCGTGGTTCCGTCACAATCCGGCCTAGATTATTACCGCACTGTGACGAACGTCTTAATCTTATATATAGATGCAGTAATACCTACAAAAATTCGAAATACTCTTAGCTTTCGCATAAACTGCTCAACAAAATCCGCAACTCCGTCACAACCCCCTCCCCAGATTATATATACCCCTATAAAGATGTTTGCCGCGAAATTTTTGTGCATCTAAGTGGAGGCCCGCATTTCCTGTTCTCATCTTATCCTCCCCTTCCCGGTTTCTCCAATTCCTCGCTGTTCAGGGGATTTGCCCTCAGCCCGGGTCCTTCATTTATTGCCTTCACCGAGGTGTCGACGCCTCCATCAGTTTTTGCATAGGGGAGGGCGTGTTGTACGGCTTCTTCCCTCTCCTTTTCTACGTTTTCCTCATTGTTTTTGTCGTTCGGGGTTGGAGAAGTGAATCAAAAAGTTTAGCATCGTCTCTCACTCTCTCTCTCACTCTCTCTCTCTCTCTCTCTCTCTCTCTCTCTCTATCTCTTTCTCTCTTTCTCTTTCTCTCGCTCTCTCTGTCCCTCTCTCGCGCGCTCTCTCTTTCTCTCTCTCTCTCTCTCTCTCTCTCTCTCTCTCTATCTCGATTTCTCTTTATAAGTTCCGTAATTTTTATGTTCTTTTTCTTTTTTATCTAAAAATTATAACTATATATTTATTTGTTCAGAATGTCGAACTAAACCCACCGGAAACGCCACCTTCCTCTCAACCTACCATCCCCAGCGGAAAATGATCGCCTGTCCAAATGATGCCAAACTCTTCGACTTCACCAACAACAACACTAGGGAATTCATCGAATCTCTCAAGACCTTTCACAAGTAATTTTTATATTTTTTAATGTTTTTAGATTAGTTTTAACTATACGTTCAACTAAATTAAATGCTACCTCTATTATTTATCTATTTTTTTAGATTCTACGCCCCGATCCATGGGTATTTATGCCTGGGCCTCTGCGTTTTCGGCATGCTCACAAACTTGGTACACGTGGCCGTGCTGAGCAGGTAGGATTCTTTTGAAATTAAAATAGAACATATCCATATTAAGCTATAAATAAAACTTCAAACTTCTAGACCAACGATGCGCAACTCGGCGGTGAACTGCTTGCTGACGGCGGTGGCTGTCTGTGATCTGGGGACAATGTGCACGTACCTCATCTACCTGTGCCATTTTGTGGTGTTTAAGGGGAATAAGTGGTGCGTTATTTATTAGGTAGATCGTAATTTTCCTAGATCAAGCTAATTGCGCATTATAAAATTTGATATTAACAATGACCATAATCCATCACGCTACAAATTACAGTAATCCCACGTTCACCCATGGCTGGATGCAATTCCTCCTGTGGCACGTCGTGCTCTCCATCACCCTCCACTCAACCTCCCTCTGGCTGGCCGTCGCCATGGCATTTGTTAGACGAATGACATTACGGGTCGCGCAATTAAATAGGTACTTATTTTAATAAATAAAATATACCAATATCTTTGTATTAATATTCAATATTTATTTATTTTTTTAGTAAATGGCAACGCCCAGCAATGGCTTGGAAAGTGTCGCTGGCCATTTATGGAGCTGTTTTTGCGCTCTGTGCTCCAAATATCCTAGTTCACGACATTGCCGGTAAGGTTTAATGATATTCGTTTTATTTTTATTATTTGAAATTCTATGATGGACTCCAAAGATGTCCTGTCGCACCCCCTTTAAACGCTTATTTTAGAATACACCCAACATGTCTGGAAACCACCGGCCCGATGTGGATATTCAGAAAATTACACTGAAAAAGTGTACACGTTCTCGGTGGGTTCCACTTTATTAAATATATATATATATTTTCAATGATCATTATGTTATTTTGTGTTTGTTTAATTTAAATTTCCAGATTTTCAAGTCTATTATTCTAATTTAAATTTTTGCAGGTGTCTCGACTGGCCACCTCAAACAATTGCCGCATCTTCAAGGCCAACATTTGGATGATCGGCATTGTTTTTAAGGTAATTTGATAATTTAAATATTATCAAAACCTTAAAAATCCTGAAAACTAAATAAACTTAATTTCTTAGGTGATCCCCTGCATTCTGCTCTTCCTCCTCTCGATCGGCTTGATGATGAAGCTCCGTGACGCCGAGCGAAATCGTCGCAAGCTGACGAGCTGTAGCAGCAGCTCATCGTACGCCGGCAGCAAGCAGTAAGTTCCTTACATTTTTCTTACCAAAATTAATAATAAAACAATTCAATTATAATTACTAAACGCTTTTTTTAGATCCGCCAAAACCGACCGTACCACCTTGATGTTGGTGGTGATCTTGATCGTGTTCTTAATCACCGAATTGCCACAAGGGATCATCTCCATCCTAACAGCCATCTACACCGCGGATGTCCACACATATCTGTACTTCTATCTTGGAGATGTCCTTGATCTGCTGTCCTTGTTGAACTCGTCGGTCAACTTTGTCCTCTACTGCATTATGTCGTCACGGTAAGGAAGTGTATTTTTAATATCGTAACCTTTAAAAGCTTGAGCGTATTTGTACGCGCAGGAAGTGAATTTGTAAATTAGGGCTATCGAAAGGTTGTGTGGTCAAATAATTATAGCTCAGGGGTTGGAGATGAACTTTTAAATATCATAATTAGCTAGTTGGCTTTTGAGGCCGGTCTACCTGAGGTTAGCAGACACCATTAGGGAAATAAAATATTATATTAGTTTTCTATATTTTTATCTAGGTATCGGGCAATGTTCTGGAAAGTCGTGCTCCCGTCGTCAATGTACAAACAACAAATCTCCGCTCGAAACAATTCGACGACGATCAACATGGCGTCTCGAAAACCGAGCAAGAAACGGAGTGGAGTCAGTGAAAGGTACGGTATATAAACCGTTAATAGGAATTTTTTAAAGGGCTGGTTCATTAGCGGGGGAGCGCGGGATAAAAGGGATTAGCAGGGAAACCACATTTGTTAAAAATTATTAATTCCAAAATTTTTGATTTTTCTTGCATAAATGTATGAAAAATAGTCAAAAAAATCGAAATTTTGCTGACTTTGTTAATTTTTATAGTTTTTTAGTAGACCGGAAGGTGTTAAAAATACTATAAAAAGTATATTTTTATTACAACAAAGAGTCAGCTAATTAAAAGTTAGCTTTCGGCTTCTAACCCCCCGCTAATGAAACAGAACCTAAGAATCTATCGACGGTACAATACAGTACGCTACACTACGCTACAGTACTATAGCAAAAATTTAAACTTAAAAAATCTCCTTCACAAATAAAGGGCTCAATGGATTTTCCGCGAACACCTCGGCAGCAGGTCAGAAAGTGAGGTGGAGGTTCGTAAATAACCGGTTGTCCCCAAAAACACAGTTGTGCTTACCGTAATCTCTTGGGAGTTTTTGGACATATAATTTGCATCTCTTAAATCCACTTTTTTAGACAAAACCGCGACTATACATTGCTCCCTACAACGGAGCTGCAATGCCCCTCGACACCGGATACCCCCAGGACCAACACGAACTCCTCGAGCTCCGACGGGAAGATTGATCATTTATGACTGGATTTTAAACGGTTTTTGAGTAGGCTTAAAGGAACCGGAAAGGCTGAATCTATGGCGGATTGGCTTTAACGGTCCTTTAAAAATGTTTAGAATGCGCGGAATTGATTGATGTTTAAAGGGATGGTTCGAAAAAGTTTAATTTCACATTTTAAACCTCAAATTTTGTGAATTATTTTTATTGAATTAAACTTTAGCCATCCCTTAAATTTCAAGCCCTATCCCTATAACGGGTTCCCCCAAAAATACTGTGAATTTTTCGAAACCGGATATGATCTCATTTTTTCATCATTTTATTTGGTATTGTACTGTCATTTTGTATTGTATATTGATTGATTTGGCTCGCATTTATTCAAACTAGCGTTTGCTCTCCACCTTTTCTATTGTATTGTCATTTTTTGTATTTCTGCTAAATGGGTATCCCCGGTTGTTCACTTCGGTTTTGTTTTATTGTCTGACCAAATAATGGAATAAATTGCTAAATAATTTGGGAAAGAATGCAAATTATAGTACATGCAAATTGGGCGAATTAGAGTTTGGAGAAGCGATCCGCCGGCACGACAATTTCCTTGGTGTTTTGGATCTCGTGAATTGTGGTACAGCCTGAAAATTCCAGTTTTGGACAGGGAAAGAGGAGTTACAGTACCTGAGAGCTCCATCGTCACTTCCAACTCGTTTTCCATAATTCTTAGAATATTTTCGACGCCTTGGGCTCCCTAAAAAGTAGCTTTTAGTCGGTTATTCACAAACTTCGCATTTATAGTTCAGAAGTTTAATCGAACTAAAAAAAATGACAAAGAGAAGTTTACAACATTTTTGAAAATGATTTTGTAGTTTATAGCTACGCTCACGGCAACTTACGCCTACTGTCAGCCCGTATAGTACCGGACGCCCCAGGAATACAGCGGTTGCGCCCAAAGCGAGCGCCTAAAAATAATATTTAAAACTTAAATTTGAATACCCAGATATTGAAAAACACTCCAGCTACCGTATTCCCACCTTAAATACATCACGCCCATTCCGAAAACCTCCATCAATAAAAACGGGAACCCGCTGCCGAACGGCTTTCACAATTTCCGGCAGCACCTCGATCTGAAATTGGCTTTATTTTTGGATACTCTATTTTCCTGCCGTAGATGGAGCGCTGTCCATTTGACGACCGCCGTGGTTAGAGATGAACACAGCCTAAATATGAATTTCAATATTTTATGGAAATTTCAACCTTTGCCCCGCACATTATTGCCATCTCCGCATCGCTCGGTCTCATAACCCCCTTGACGATGACGGGGAGGCGAGTGAAGCTGCAAAATTACTTGTCTTTTAAAGACATCTAATATAGTTAGTAACATAATTGATTTCAAGCTTTAAATCCCGTTACTTACCCAACAAGCCATTTCAACATATTCCAATCGATCGATGGATCCACTTGTTCAGAAACGTAAGCCATAAGCCCTGAATCTCCGACGGGCACCTAAAAATAAATTTTTAAGTGATTAACTGTATAAGAAATGAAAAAGTAATATAATTATTCAGGTACAATTAAATAGAATATATTTAATCAATAAAATTACCTTTGGCATCCTGACTTTCGAGTCGCTATTATCAAGGATGTTTGCAAATCTAGAAGGATACATTGAAAAGTATTAATAAGTTTATATACTTTAAAGGTGGTGGCAGGGTGAACGCGTTGCGCTTGTCGGCCAGTCGATGGCCAAGGACTGGAGTATCGGCGGTAAGGACGAGGGCTTCAAATCTAAATTTAACATTTTTTGCATTTTAGGCTTTTCAAGAGCATAAAAAATCTGTTAAAAAAATTACCCAGCCCTTTCTGCGCGCCTGATCAGCGCCTCACAGGTTGGACGGTGTTTGTAGACATACAGCTAAAATTTGATTGAGCTGACTATTTTATTATAAAATAATACCTGGAACCATAGCGTGGCGTTCCCCTGGTGGGCGGCAATATCCTCCATAGCTGTCGTACCCCAGGAAGAGCAAATCATGACGCCAGCATTTCCGGCAGATACACGTAAAATAAAAATTATACCGTTATGATTTTTATAATAGAAATAGACATAGCGATATAATAATAATAACCATAAGAAAACTTATCTTGGACAGTAGCTAGCTCGCCGTCTGGATGGCAGAGCTTATGGAAAGCGGATGGAGAAAGACAAATCGGCGTTTTATACCTGAATTCGTTATTCGAACAAATCGATAATGATTTTTTAATAAATTTATACAATCACTTACTTTTTTCCAAGAAATTCTACAGACATATCAATTTTCGATACGTCCGCCAGACATTTTGGCCAAATCAGAAACCTAAATAACTTAATCGAAAAATTTTTTACCTCTAAAAATACCTCGAAAAAGCGTCAATATTCCTACGCAACGTGTGCTCATCATCCGAGCCGCTTTCATAGTAATCTCTTGCGTTTTTCGGCAATAGTGTGATTGCCTTTTGATGGTAGTCATTCACGGTTAGCAGCGTGTCCATACGCATCCCTTAAAAATCGACAAAATCGGCTGAAAAATTATATAAAGGTGTTAATTTTTCAGAAACAATCCGAGACAATCTGTGGTAACTGTTGACCTAAAAAAATAACTGCCCAGAAACGGGAAAATAACGAAAACAAGCAGATAAGTCTATCACAGCACACTGCAGTTGGATTGATAAGAACCGGCCCCTGGCCGATGAATGGACTGCTACATTGCTCGGCCTCAATTTATATAACTTCCAAGCGGCCCTGTCCTTTTGTATTTTCTTCAAAAATACACGTATTTATCACGTCAAAAAACATACATTTGTATTAAAATGATTGAGACAGTGGGATTGTGGTGTTCACATGCATCGTAAGGCTGTGTTCTGAGAAAAAAAAATGCAGTGAAGGAAGAG
The DNA here is from genome assembly GCA_038088335.1 of Mesorhabditis sp. LJ9110. NCBI lineage: Eukaryota > Metazoa > Nematoda > Chromadorea > Rhabditida > Rhabditidae > Mesorhabditis > Mesorhabditis sp. LJ9110. The sequence goes on from JBBGBA010000055.1 coordinate 253,003, forward strand.
GATATATTAAGTGAACAAAGCATTGAACAAAAGTACATAAATACATAAAGTGTTTTCTGCATCAAAAAATCCTTCAAAATCAGCTCTGCAACTAGACGTTCCGATGTTTTTAGAATGCCTGGAATTCCGCAGCTAATTCCCCATTTTTCAAAGAAGATTCTGTAAAGCTAAGAAACTAAGAAAATGCTGTCGTAATAAAAATCCGTTTTTAACTTTAAGCAATCAAAAAAATAGTTTTACATTTAAGCAATCACAAACTTTTGTCGGAAAACAGGGGTAGGTTCATTTTCTGAGATCAACTTGATGCGGAGATCCTCATTTTGAAGTTTTAGGGCTATAAGCTGAAAAAGCATGAACAGTAGCTGTTCAAAACGTCACCGAGTCGAGCTGGACAATCTTCTGGTTGCTGTTGAACGTTGGCGAGCTGGGCCGGGTCGCTTGACACTTGCCTGAAACATTTTTATTCAAAATCGAAGATAATCTAACATCCAGAATTCACCACCAAATATTTCGACGAGCCATATCTTTAAATTAAAGACACAATCAGCCTAATAAACGCTTAATTGAAATATAAAGCAGCGCTTCCGCGATCGAGCCGGCTGCGCAACCTTACTCGTCACAGTCGCAAAAACAGTGGAATATTTTAGTCCATAAAATAATTTAAAAATAGCTTTTTGAAAATGTTTGTTTTAAGAGTCGAAAGATGAATGAATCCGGTCCATTTTCAAGCTGCTGATGAACTTCCACAGGCTTCAAGGAGTCAAAACCGTCTCCCTTCCCCGTCCAAAGCAACAGCCCTAAATTAATCGCATTCACGCGAATCCCTTGTATCCTATCAATCAAGGTCGTCGATTTCAGGTTTTGCCTCAGCCACCCATTCCACCCGCAGGGCCGATTCGACATTACGCACTTTTCTAATGACGCGCTCGATCTCGTTGATTAAGATGGATTATGGCGAATTATCACGTTTAGCTTGAAACCTAGGCATTGAACATGCTTGAATGCTGATTTTTCTACGCTTCCTGCAAAACTACTTGCAAAACGCAGTTATTCAACTAGCAAACCTGTAAAAACTAAAAATACATCCGTTGCGTTAAAGCGCAGATTTTCCGGGCAAAAACCGGACGGCAATTATTGGAGGTTGGCAGGGGTCGAGCAGGTTTTTGGGGGTGTTACTGTTGCTGTCTGTTTCGTGGCAACATTTAGTTGCCAATCCGTATGGGTATATTCTGAAAAAGACGGGATTTTGGACCAACTATTTTATTTTATATAAATATTTAAGCTGATTTAAATAATCGTATGTTGTTATTTTAGAAAAAGGGCACCTTCAAATCTCCGTTTTTTAAACTTTCTTTTTTTTTATTAAAATTCTGAGTTGTTTTTGCGTGATTGCCCCATCCAACCAGTTCCATTTTCAAATTTTAATGCAATTCCAATACAACCCGCCAGCAAGAGCCGAAGAATTGGTTTTTGCTTTTTCGCCTCTCGCGCACCGGTTGGGCCCGCGCTTGTGTTAGCGGAAAATCGTTTTCTTTTTGGGGGAATCGTGTTGTCTCTGGGTTGTCTATTTTCCCATCATGTTCCCGGCAAATGCGATACGCCGGGAAATACAAGAACGAACGGCCTTTTCCCGATTTTGTTAGACTGATAGGGGAAGGAGGGATAAGTTTGGCTAATCTAAAAGTGCGCGCTATATGTATTCTTGCTCAAAGCATCGTTTTTTAGCGTACAGTATTGTTTCGGTCTCGTTTTGTCCTTTTGACTGCAAGTTGGGACCAAGCTGTTTTGTGCAGAATTTTGCGCTGAATGCGAATTTGGCTACCGAATTTGCAGAACCGCGATTTTCTGAAAGTTATGAACGACCTAAGAGCTGCAACGGCCAAAATGAGCCAGTTTCTGTGCTTTTCCTAACTTAAATAATGCATAACTTTCAGAAAATCGAAGTTTTGGAAATCCGGTAACCCTATTCGGAATGAACGCAAAATTCCGCACCAAATAAGTTTGGTTCCAACTTGAAGTTTGCACTAAAATCGTATCCTTGTTAGTTTCCTTTATTGCGCGCTACACCAGTGAACACAGGTAGTTTTTGGCAGCCCCGGCATTTGGAGGGGACGATAATCATCTGGGGGATGGCTGGTTGGAGAGCGTGGGCTGTTTATGTTGCCGCACGTTCGTTTTTGTTGCTCTCTCTCTTTCTCGCGTGCGCTCTCACCCACCTCTCTCGCTCTCTCTCGCTCTCTCTCTCTCTCTCTCTCTCTCTCTCTCTCTCTCTCTCTCTCTCTCTTTCTTCCACCAAATCGCATCGAAGATGGCAAGGCTGCCGGCGTTCACTCACTAACCGTTCACTTGTTAGATAATCCGACATTTCTTTCGTTTCTAAAAAGTCTTCTACACTACTAACCCTAAAAACCCAAAAACCAAACCGCTCACAAATCGAGAAATCGCTCATTCTCCGGGTGACGGAAGTGAGTGATCGTGTCCGCTAAAAAAGCGCATAGAGAGTTGAGGGGTGGAGACGGATTCCCCTATCCGTTGGTGGGGGTAGAGCTCGTGCTCCCTCTCGATTCCGGTACGCTCCCATCCACGCCACCCGATCGGATAATCTGTCGGCGATTCGCGGGGCGCGACCCTCGTTCGCTCATAGCCTATTTTGCGGGTTAGTGTTGTGACCGGAAGTCAATCCTCGATCATTGGAAGTTGTTTTTGCATTATCATTAATGCTTCAATTTGCTTTTTTAAGTTGATGCTTAAAAAAAGCTGAAAAACTATAAAAAAACGTAGGAAAATCGGTACTTTTGCACGTTCCAACTACTGTACCGTTCGCGCTAGAAGCCTCGGTACTGGGCTGTTACCGGGGGTTAATTTTTCTCTTTTCGTCTATACCCACCTGTATTTAAAACAGCGAATGATAGCGCCTTATAAAGAATCTCTTTCGAAATTCCTAAAATGCTGTCAATTTTTGGCCATTATTCATAAATTTTTATTAAAATTTCAATAATTTTCGAACATTTTTATGAAGTTTATCTAAGAACTGCCGGAAATTCTTCAAAAAGATTTTATTTCGTTTACCCAAATTATGCCTGCTTGTTTGCCCCCTTCATTCACTGCATGCCTATTTCCATCCAACCCCACGCACCTGTGCACGATTTCAGCGAGCGGCCCAGCGGCGAGGGGCCATCTTCCGGGCCAAAACGGCATCGTCACCATCTACGGTATCGAGCACATCGCCGCGGGACCCGGAGACTCGAACGGGAGTCGAGGAGGTCCTACGGCTCACCCTCCCGCCCCTCGCCTATTTTGGTTGGTCACCGCTTCCTGTCGCTATCCTTTTAAACGCTTCTGGTTTTTGTTAAAAACAATTATTTAAAGCTTAAAATAAATTATAAAGAAACGAAATAAGTTTAATTTAATTTATTTCAATTTTTTATATTTAATAAGCTCTGTCTCGTGCTGTTTTCTAAAGCGTTAAAAATTCATTCCACTCAATAACTCAAAAAACCGATTCCCAACAAATTGAACACGTTCAACCCCCCTGGCTAGCAACTTCCCGCTGATGCGCTCATGCTCATTATCGTCACCCTATCCCGCTTTAATTCTCCCTCTTTTATTCGAAATTTACCCCCGTTTTTCTCAAAGCTACCAGAACCGGACCGGAAACTCGAAATTCGGCGCGACAACGCTCGTCTCGCCCTCCCAAGGGCAATTCCCTTTCTCCTATCCCCCCGTCACTCGAACACGGCTTTTTATCACGTCTAAAGCCGCCGAGAAGCAGCATTCTGTGGCTTAAGCAGCTTGGATTAATTCTAATATAATTCTCTCTACAGTATATAGCATCTTAATGACGTAATTTGTATCCTATCGTATTTTTGTAGGCATGTCGGTGCCTCTCCCGGTGCCGCTCCGCTCGCCAGGCTACCGGGAGATCCCCATCCATCGGGTAGGTATATTTAAATTTTACATTTTTCTTGCTGAATTCAGATAAATGCCGAGCTGGCTGATCGGCGCCCACATCAAGTTGGAGACGTGGTAACGGTCGAGATCTCAAATCTGCAGGTATCGATCGATAATCGACTAGCAGAGCCCTTTTGAGTTATCAAACATTCTTAAATTTGGCGGAAACCAAAACGGGGCTTCTCCCTTTTTGTCGGCAAGCCGTAGGGGGGGTAATGTTGTGGATCGTATCCCCATAAAAATGCCCGATTTATCACGGGTGATCGCTAGCCCGGTTCCACTGCTAGTCGGCGGCTCGGGTTGGCAGGGTGCCAAAGAGTGATGTGCTTCGAGTTAGACGACTCAGAAAATTCAGAAAAATTCATAAAAGCTCGCTTAGGACATCCCAAAAAAAATTAATCTAAATTTAGAGCCACGATCCTGCCAAAATACAAGTCCATGCCACTGGAGGCCAAGAAACGGAGAGTTTAGCATGCGGGGTAAAATTTTCAAATTTAATTGTGTTAGCATTAATTTTGAAAACTTAAATTTAAATAATTTTTAGACGTCAACAGCTTCTTCGTCTCCACCTCCTGTCCCTCCTCATGGCATCCAAATTCCGACAATAATTTCCCCCGTTGAAAGCTACACTAGATATTCTGAAGTCCGGCAAACGCAGCGCTTATATGAGGACGATCCGGTAGGAAATTCAGATATTTTTCTGATATTGAGTGATATTATTAATTTTATGTATTCTATTTTGCGCTGAATTCAGGAAGACCCTTGCACCCTAGCTGAAGATCCTGTTGCCCCACCCCGAAAACGCAGGGAGCAGCGCCCGGCTTTTGGTAAGATTTGGAATGTTGCAGTGTTTTTTGTAGCTGTATGTTGTATATCACTTAATTTAGGATTCTATAGCTTATATAACTTTTTTTAGAACGGAGCTGCCCGGAGCGCTCCTCCTTCCGGAGAGCCTCCCTGCGAAGCAATGGTTCTGGCAATAATTCAATCGATAAGGGCGAAAGCCCGATAGATGTCGTCATGGAGGTTTGAATGATTCCCTAAAAACCAAATACCTTATTTTAGGTAGTCCGTGAAGTGGCGGAAAAGAGGAAAGCTTCTGCAACACAACCGGGGAGACCGAAATCTGCTCAAGATCCGGACCATCGGTATGCCGAAATCAACCCAAAACGCCGGAAGAGCAAGGGTTGCTTTGAGACTTGGTGGGTGATTTTTGAGTTTGTAGTTTATAGTCATTTTTAGTTGTGTTGCCCAAAGCGATGCAAAGGTTCGGATTCGGGCGATAGAAAATGGGGATCGTCAAATTGTCTTCAGGTAGAGTGTTTCTTTAATTTTTGGGGTTCGTTTTCTTTTTTGAAGGCTAAGGTCGACGCTTATCTTTGTAAGCAATTTTTTTTTGTATCATGTTTATTATTGCATTCTTCAGCAATACCCTGGGTGACGATAGCGCCATCGAGATCGAATTTGCCACCAAGCTACCGTACACCGGGGAAACGTTTCGAGTATCGAAGAGTACTGGAAAGAAGAGGTTGGTTTTATCTTGTGCTTAATTGAATTTATTTTAATTTTAGACGTACCATCAAGGCTCATTCGCTGCTCTATCAACCGGATACTGGGCTGGCAGAGGTTTGTCTCTATCGAAAACTGGTGGGGGCAGTTAGCAAAGATTTCCGGAAATCCCGGAAATGACTTTTTTATTTCTTCTTTTTTATTTCATATTTTCCTCACGAGGATACTCAAAACTTGGTGCAAAATGTGATATGTGGCACTCTTCCGGTCGACCTTGCTGGCTGCATCTCCCGAAAAAAAGATGATATGTTTGGGTTTGAGATTAGGTGATTCCCGTTGACTAGACACACAATTGAGTCTCGATCAGCGTTGGGTACATCGCCCTCATTTTGTGCTTTGCAATAATTTAATTAAATTTCAAAAATTAAATCTTACAAAGTTTAGATTCCGGCCCAATCACGGAGCACGACCCTGATTTGGAGGCCGACCGACGAGGACGAGCCGACAAATCAGGTTGAGCTGGCTGTAGAGCTGGAGTTTGAGAGTCGGGTAGGTTTTTATTATTGTAGAACGTTTTCAAGACCTTTTAATTAATTTTATTAAGATATTTTTAGACAGAAAACGTACAAAAAGTTTAGGGGTCTACCGAAATTACGTTAAATCCTTTGGACAGCTGTCCACCGGAGCCCAACGCACCGGCAATAGTTCACATCCCAGGATTGGTAAGTTTAAGGGAATAGTTTTTAGTTTTAAACATTATATATATTATAAACTATAAATTATACACAACTCCAAATCAATGAAATTTTTTAATGGCTTAAAAGAGAAAAAAGCGCCTGCAAAAATCCATGTTAAATAGATCTAAAACCTTCCCAACTATCGCTTACTGTTTTTCCTAGCTGCTCTCTCGAAAATCCCCCAAATAGAACGCCGAGATACTAATGACGGCCCCGTGTGCATGGCGGAGCTGCCCGGAAACATCCAAAACAGGTCGCCTCACCGCACAAAACTTGGGCTTCACCTAGCCACCTACCTGTTCGCACCTTTTTACAGTAGTGGGCCCGCAGACCGTTTTTGCCGTCTTATTCACGGGCGTTATAATTGGGTGGTTGGTGTTGGCTGGGGTGTATCGAGTTCATATTCGGAAATGGAACGCCTTCATGTGGCTGTGCACTTGGGGCACAGATCGTTGCTGGATTTGGTGAAACGGGTGGATCCTTTTTTGCGGAAATTTTACTTTAAAGGGAGCGATGTCATAAGGAAATATAGCTTATTTCTCTCTCTCGCTCTCTCTCCCTCTCTCTCTCTCGCGCCCTCGCCTCGATTTAAAGGAGCGTGACAGTAAAGCCTGACCATTCGCAAGCTCACCGCTAACTTTACTCTGCTTTCTCTCACTCACTCACTCTCTCTCACTCTCGCCCTCTCTCTCTCTCTGGCCTACCAGCGGCTCAAAAATCAATAATTTTATCTTAAACAACCAGGGTTGAAAAACCGCTTCGCGGCTTTTCAACCCTGGCCCCGTCTAGGACCTATGAAAGTAGTGACTTTGCATAATTCTTCCCAAAGACCGATCACCAAAAATGAAAACCACGCCCTCCCTTCCTTTTTATAAGCCATTTCCACTTCCGGCGTATGCTAATTTTTCCCTAACAAAGAGGGAAGCCAAGATTTTTACAAAAACCTAATTTTAACAGCGAAAATAGCAATTTTTCGAAGATTTTATGTGTGTGCAGTCGATTCCGGGCCCTTCTTTACCTAGTGACGTTTCTTCCCGCCCCAAAAAATGCTTCCCTGAGGCTGTAGGTGCGGAACATCCAAACGGAAGTGCATGCAAATACACACACACACAAACACTATTTTTTTTTATATCTTAAACAATCAGTTCAATTTTTAGCTGGACCGACACGAAGCCCGGCTTGCAGCCATCGGCCAGGTGGTGGAAGAGGTTCGTCAATTTTTCTCTATCCTAAAAACTCATTGGCAAGCTAGTACAGGCCCTTTGAGAACCCATCGAGGTGTATCACCCAGGTGTGAATATTGAAATTCACCACTCCCGCATGCCCCCCGCTTCAGCAATTTTTGGGGCGCGTGCAAAATCCGGTTCTGGGCCCGGGCAAGCCGATTACCATAGAACAAGAAGTGGCATGGGGAGTGGAGGGGGAGACTGATGCTACGAGCCACTCCACCCCTCAATCGGTGGCTCTCATATATGCCATCGTAATCTCGAATTCGACTCTCGACGGCTTTTAGCGAACGAATATTTTCTCTTAATTCTACGATTTTATGTGATTGACGAAGCGAATATATTACGGCCAGAATTATCCCTTTTCTTAGTTTTTTCTGCCGCCCGAGGGTGAGAAGGCGGTTTGAAAGGGATGGCAAGCGAGAGAGAGAGAGAGAGAGAGAGAGAGAGAGAGCGAGATAGAGAGAGAGAGCGGGAAAGAGCTAGGGGAGAGAGCGAGACGGAGCTAGAGAGCGAGACGGTAGAGTGAGGAGAAGCTAGAGAGAGAGAGAGAGAGAGAGAGAGAGAGAGAGAGAGAGAGAGAAAGAGCTAGAGTGTGAAAGAGAGACAGAGCGAAAGAGAGAGAGAGAGAGAGAGAGAAGATGAGAGAGAGAGAGAGAGAGTGGGCGAGAAAGAAAGAGAGCTAGAGTACGGCGTCGCGTTGGAAAATCCATAGCCTAGAGAACCAATATTCTTGCCTTGCACGCGCCTGCCTTTAAAACAATATATGCCTGTCAAAGCCAACCCTCAAATTTTAGGGCGACCTGGCGTCAACCTCGCCGGATACCCCGCGTGAAGATGTCGTGGTGGTAGTTGAAGAACTCGCCAAAACCCAACCCCAACACCCCGATGATGAAACCCAATTTTTCGTTCACCACGAGTTTCAGGGTACATTTAATGCTCAAAACCCCTCATAGTTTCTAGGAGACTTCGGTCGCCAGCTACAAGAACGGGCCCGAACCAGCATTGACAACATTCCGCGCACCGAATTGACAGAAGATATCATCAATCAAATATTTACTGGGAGTCCGCAGTATCCCAGCCCAGAGGTAGAACACGTAATTTTCGATGTTGGAAATACCCGTCCAAAACTGTCGAGATTTGGGAATTTGGACATTATTAAACTCAACATAACGAATTTCTACGTATGTAAAAAAGCGCTTTAGGATGTCTACAGCCCATATTCAACCCTTCCACGACTACACGCCGACCATAGCGCGTATTCGACTATGAGTGTGGACGCGAAGGTACGGACTCAGGTCAGCCAGCTGTCACCATCCCTTTGAAACATTTTTAGCCCGGTGCCGTAACGGTAGAGCTGGACTTTAAGCGCCCATTTGATGGGAGTGAAGAGCCAGAGCATACGGTAAGTTTTTCGATCTTAACTATGCTATTAACGCGTTTGTGCTTACGATAAGCTAATAATTCTGTAAACAATCGTTTAACCTAACACGGTTTGGTGATGGTATTTTAGCCTCGTCTTCCACCACAAAAGCCCAAGCGGACCTTCGAACATACCGTCTCCGCTCCGCTGGCTCGACCTGAGAAATCGTCAAGACGTTCTTTTCGCGATCTTTTCAAGCTTAAGAAGGTTCAGCGTGCTTTGGAATTTGCTCAAGCTAACGGCTTGCTGCCCCAAAAATACCTTAAAAATTCCGAGCACACAATTTTTAGGGTTTTGGCCATCGCAAGAGCAAATCCGCTGAACGTCATACGGTTGTACCGGAACCGGAGGATAACGGTAAAGACGGCAATTTTTTTAAAATAGTTTTTACGTTCAGCCTCCTACGAACCCTCCGGCACTACCATCAGCATTCAACCGGATGGAAGCTACGATAGTCTACCGCGGAACGGTTTTCAAAACCAAGTCTTTGACGGGAAGAAGACTTACAAGGTACGGATTTTAAAACTAGACAGTTAAATTTAGATATTTCATATTAAAATACAAAGCAAACTGTGAAATTCACTTTTCGTTTAGATCACAAATGTCTCTACCACCGAACGTACCGCCGTCCCAGTCGAACAAATCTCAATCTATGCCGACATTTTGGCAAAAAACCAAGCAACCACGGAAAGCTACGAATTCAGAATCCCACAGGAAACTGAATTTGAAGTCTGCCAAAGTACCCGACCAACGTAACTTGTATATATTTGGATTTAAATTCTTTTTTAGGTCCCTCACCGAGCTCGATTTAGCCAGAGTGACGAGTGGATTGTGTGTAATCACGGGTACGCTATATTAGAAGTTTAGGCTTTTGTTTTTCAGGAGAACCATCATCCGATGGCCGAGGATGCTATTGCGTTTCCTGTCAATCGGCCCGGGAATGGCTGCAAAATGAGGGGATCGATGTGGAGAAGCCCGGAAACGATGAGAACATCTCACCAACTGGCGAAGCGGCACGGGAAGCGGCGTTGGTTTTGGCGGGAACGTTTATAGTATTTTGATAGATATCAAAAAATGCTGTTGGAATCGGAGAAGTTGATGAGGATGGATGAGAAACCAGTCAAGTTCGAGGTGGTTGTGGAGAAGACGACACCGGTGGAGATTGATTTGGAACAGGTGAGGGATTTAGAGCTATTTTGGAGGTTTAATTGGTACTAGACTGTTAGCGGGGGGATTTTCATAATTAGTTTTTGTTTGTCCGCCTACCTGTTAATAATAATTTTTATTACAAAAAATAATTTAAACATTTTAAAAATTCGAAAATCCTGGCTTTTTGGTCATTTTTCTTTAGTTTGCCCTGCTAACCCCCCCCCCCCGCTAACAGACAAGTACCGTTGAATTTATATTCTTTATTTAGGTATTCACAAATCCATATTCACTGGAAGGTAGCGGACTGAAAGTCATCGACACGACAGGCAAAGAAAAGTTGCGTACTCGCTCAGCCTTTCAAGTCCATCATGGCCACGCTGTCACTCCCCGCCCGGCCAGTGAAATGAGCAGGAAAGTCGACAGATCCGTGAGTGCCATTTTAAGCAACCACCACTGATTTTCAGCAATTCAACACCGTCATCGACCTCGAAGAGATCTTCCACCCACGACCAGCTTCATCAAAACAAGTACCTACAGAAGAAGTTATAGCCGAGGAAGTGGCGGTCGATCTCCTCGAAAGAGTGTTCTCCAAAAACGAGCAGCACTGCACAAAAGATGAAGGCGAAAAGGAATGTCGGTGCTCCGCTTGCGCCGATTCTAAACTACCACCGGAAATTATACAAAAGAAACAGGTTTGCGTTTAGGACGATTATGTGATTCGGGTCCCTTGTTTTTAGGAAGAGTTTGCCAGCAGAAGATCACGGGATGGTGTCCAAACTCCTCAACATTCTGAAGGCTCGATTAGAAGGACGCCGAGCATGAACATTGATTTGGAGGAGGTGTTTTCAGGTTTGGATCAAATTTTGGAGCATCAATAGTCGGTTTTAGTATATGGTACTCCAGTGATGTCACCGGAAATGAGGGGGAAGTTGGCTAGCGAGAATTCTGATGTGAGTTTAACGGGATTTTTGAAGGGTGATTAAAAATCTAAAGCTGCTGACGGTCGAAACCTCCCCGAGAATTGTCTATTCAAATTTTTTCTAGAAAATGGTAGCTGATTCTTGCCTATTTCAGCTCCGACGAGGTGCCATTTCCGTAGCAGAATCCATCGTTGACGAAGTTTTTGGTGATCTCCGAAATGAAAGCCGCTCCGAAGATGTAGCCCCCATTGGAGACAATGTAAATTCCAAAAAAATACGCATCTTAGCGCACTTTTTTAGCCCGATCCTACCGAAAACCCATACTCCTTCATCTGGGATCTCGTCAAACAAGACGACGCCGATTTTCAGAATCGATTGCAGAAGATTCGGGCGAGGTATTAGCAAACTACAAGTCATGAATTAACATTTCTATTCCAGCCAAAATCAGCCTGCTACTACCAATATTAAGCCAACCGACCGGAAGGAGTATCGCTCACTGCGCGAGTTAATGGATGAGGTAAGCAATTAAACTAACTTTAAATGCTTAAATTTCCCATTTCCAGGTCAGTGCCGAAAAATACGCACAACATTCCATGGATCTCGGGTTTATCGCGAATATTGTTGACATTAGAAAAGAGACGGAAGCGCTGACAAGAAGCATTGAGACACCGGAAAATAGTAAGGTCTAAACGAAATGTCAGACAATATTTTTTACAGCCAGCTCTGGCCGTCTTAGTTCCGTATATCTTGATGCTAACCAGGAATGTGATGGGCCACAAAAAGCGATCGGAGCCGAGATTTTGGAAAAATTGAAGGCAAAGGGTGTTGGGGTGGAAAAAGAGGAGCCCGTACCGGTGATAGCGGTCAAGCGGAAAAGTATCGATCTCGAGGAAGTATTCAATCCCCGAACGCCGCTTCTACAAGAGACGAGACCCGATATTTTGGAGCGGGTATTTTAACGTTTTCATAGCTTATTTTAAGTTTTAAGGCGCACCAAGTGACAATGGAACGTTCCATTTCTGCACCACCTACCCGAAGACCGTTGGTACAAGAAGAAAGAGCAAAATCGGTGGGGGTTAACTCTACCTACTTCTACTTAAACTTCAACCTCTTCTTCTTCTCACTCTCTCTCTCTCTCTCTCTCTCTCTCTCTCTCTCTCGCTCGCTCTCACTAGCTCTCTCTCTCTCTCTCTCTCTCTCTCTCTCTCTCTCTCTCTTAACTCTCTTTCCAGGTCGCCCTACTTCCGGCCAGTACCATTTCGATGGAGGATATTTTTGGAATGCCAGGAAAACCTCAGGAATCCTCAGAGCCAAAGAATGAGTCGAATTGTGCCCTTCCGGAACCAGAACCCACCGCGCAACCTTCAGAAATCATCGAATTGGAATACGCATCACGGCACCCCCAAAGGAAAAGCATTGATCTTGAAGAAATCTTTAACACACCAGCAACTTTGCTTCAAGAAAGCCGCCCAAATATCCTGGAAAAGGTTCGAAAATTGCTAAGACGTTTGTATCATCTATTTTAGGTCAACAAACACCCACCAACCACTGTATCCCGCCCTCCCACGCGCTCCTCCATCACCTCACCAGAACCAAGGCCGAGCTCGGTAAGTTTTTTAAGGTGCCGAGTTACCTTTTTTAGGTACCAAAACTCCCACCAAGTGAAGTTAGCTTAGATCTAATATTTAACGCTGCTGAAAAGGGAGAAGTTACGGAGATTGACTATGCGCAGGTATACATTATCAAAGAAAATAAGTCACCAATTAATTAATCCCAGGTACTCACAGAATCGATGCTCGCCGAAGCAAGCCCTGAAGAAAGTGACTCATCGAAATATGCCGAAATCCGAACTTCCACGCCTCCAGACATCAACTCCACGGCTACCCAGAATTCTCAAGCCCTAGATCTCGATTCGATATTGGCTGGGGTGAGAGCTTGGGCTCAACAAGGAGAAGCTGAGAAGGAGCTCCAAGTAGAGGCTGAAGAGGCCAAGCTACCTGATGCTCCAAAAGACGCTGTTGAAAATGAGGAGTCGGAAGCTAGTTGGTTACACACGCTCATAAGTTCTCCCACGCCGATATTGGAAAAATATAAAGCCGAGCCAGAACCAGTAAAAGACGATGTTCCTGCTCATGAGCATCTTCCTGAACGGAAGCTCAGCGCGCTACAAGCTCCACCAGCTGCCGATTCTACCCCTAACGTAGATTTCAATTCCCAGTGGCTGCAAAATATCATCAGCTCCCCTACGCCGATATTGGAAAGATCTGAAGCGGAGACAGAACCAGTAAGAGAATCTGTTCCTGCTCCGGAGCCCGAACTAAAACCAAGCCTACTACAAGCTACACCAGCTTGCGATTCAACCCCTTCCGCAGATTTCAATTCTGATTGGCTACAAAATATCGTCAGCTCCCCTACTCCGACAGTGGAAAAATCTGAAACCAAGCTAGAACCAGCACAAGAAGCTGTTCATGCTCCTGAGCCTGAACTCAAACCAACCCCGATACAAGCTACACCAGCCTCCGATTCAACCACCCCCGTAGACCTCAATTCCGATTGGCTACAAAATATCATCAGCTCACCGACGCCAGAAAAGCCCAGTGTCACGGAAACAATTATAATCACAGAGACAATAACAACCATAAGCGAGGCTCCAATTTCTAAACAACCCCCGGAAGTCGATTCGAGGACCAATTGGTCTGATGCTAGACAAGAGCTCTGGGAAATGCCGGTCCAAAGAAAGCGATCAATGGAAAAAGAAATGAAAGCCCATCCGGAACCTCGACATACACCTAGCGACACCCAAATTATTTCCGAGTCACCCATCAACCTCGACGAGATATTTGCACGAGTCCGTAGCCCGGAGGCTTATCTTGAAGAGGACGTTGAGAGCAGCCTCAAAATATACACAAGAACTTCCGAAGAACCGAAGCGCGTACGACAAGTGGCAATTGTGACGAGACGGCAGACGACATTTGATTCTGGACCAGTGGCTGCGATCCATTTGGACGACATCTTTAATCCAAGGAAGGAAGAGAGCTATATTGTGCCTTCTGAGGAGTATACGGTAGCTGATGAGATTTCGGTTCCGGCGGACGATGCAGTGTTGCGGAAGATGTCTCTAAGCGGCTCGAGGAAACCATCGTTGGCTGTAGAAACTGAAAGGTATTTCTTTTTTAATGATGATTTATATTAAGGCTAAAATCCGTTACTATAAACTGTCGCTCCCTTTAAATGCTTCTAAGATCTATATAGCTTGATTTTAGCCTCCCACGACCGGAAGAGGACTATTGGCGGAACCTCGTAGAATCGGCTACAACCACATACACCTCGACGATTGTCAAGGTAACGACTGATCAGCTACAGCTTACAAATTCCAGGATGCGCCAATGTACGAATCGGTGATCAGCTACGGTTCTACCGTATCCCCATGTTCCATTCGGGACGCGCGGTCACCTACTGAGATATCGTATGCAACCTTGCCAGCCAAGATTGAGGTAAAATAATAAAATAAAATTTAAGGAAAATTAAAGATTAAATGAGGTGCAACAGTTTTATTAAATACATAAAATTAAAGTCCTTTTTCAGTTGGAGACGACAAATCGTGTAACCTCTTCAGCATCAGTGTATTTGGAAGAGCCGGTGATGGCTGCAGACGATATTATCAAGGTTATATTAAATTTTTTGGGACATTCAAAGTTATATTAAATATATTTTGCTAATTACAGCTCTGCTTCTCACAGCCACCATCTACCAGTACCGAAAAAACGGTGCATTTCGAAGAAACTGTTCCCGTCCGCTCTGAAAAACGGCACTCACTAACTGGAGCCGAATTTGCGCAACAGGTATCTTTTTAACTAACCCTTTTGTTAAAGGGCTTGGTATGAGACTAATCTTCAATTAAATTTTCAAGCTGCAAGCTACAAAGAGCCCCTAGTCATGGTGCTATCACGCGCAATTTAATGGCAAACCAAAAGTTGTAAATGTCGACCTGACCCGACCTCCGATAACACGACCAGCACAGCAAAGCGGAAATTACGATTTAGCTTGTTTGTGCTTAAATTTATTTAGCGTGTTCCTTAACGATTTAAATTTTTATGCTTTAATAACCCAAGCACCTGGCTTTTCCAGCTTTCCACGGCAATGAGCGGCCAACGGATTGAGGTGGTCAACGAGGTGGAGGGCTTTTCTGCGTTTTTCTTTAAAGGGTTTGCAAGTCAGACCTCAGGCCTAGCTTCCCGATTCCGTTAATATACTACTAACGATTCTGTATTACCCAGTGATTCTATGATTTAATCTTAGTCCCG
The DNA here is from genome assembly GCA_038088335.1 of Mesorhabditis sp. LJ9110. NCBI lineage: Eukaryota > Metazoa > Nematoda > Chromadorea > Rhabditida > Rhabditidae > Mesorhabditis > Mesorhabditis sp. LJ9110. Next base: position 268,222 of record JBBGBA010000055.1, read on the forward strand.
GCCGACAGACAACGAGCTGCTTGAGGTCGAGGTTGGAGACGATTATTTTATTGTTAAAGGTATAGATTAAACAATCATCTTATTACATAAAAACATCTTAGAGACCATAATAATAATTTAAATTACATTATATTGTAGGATCCTACTCTCTGGCGATTTTGCGCTCGGACCCTCTTGGGCAATTATTGACATCATTGCAGGTACGAGCCAGCTTTATTAAAATATTGATAATAAAATAGTCGGTATTTATTGATTTTAATAAAGTACTTAGGCCTACAGTACCCAATTATAGCGTCACTCCCACGGCGGAGATTGTTCAATCTCGGATATGGCCGAGCTCGACTTTTCTCTCGCTCCAAAGCTCCGGAATCTGCTTTATTCATGTTTGAAAGAAAAGAAGGTAAACCCGTTCTCATTTATATTACTTATTTATGCGTCGATCTTGGTGCTTAAAAAATTTTTCTGATTTTTAGCATCGCGAGACATACCCAACCCTGTCAACCCGAGCTGAGAGGCTCATTTCCAAGTACGACCCGGCGGCGTTGATCTATTTGAGGATGTTGGAGAACCGTTTTGATCCCGTGCGAAATCCTACTGTAAATCTAGCTTGACTTTTGCTTTGAATTTGATGTAGGGAAGCATTAATCTTTGTACCGCCGAGAACAACGTATGCGAGGATTTGATTCGCGAGAAAGGGCTTCAATGCATGAATTCAAGCAATGTAAGTTTATTGTAGTTTGTACTCCAAACTCCGAAACACTTTCAGGAAGAAGCCACCACTCGATTAGATCATTTAGTGCACTACGGACCGTCTGGCGGATTTTTAAGGTATAGATTTAGGGATATTTCTGCTTTAACCCAATTTTTAGCGTAAAACAAGCCCTGCTACGGTACTTTGTCCGGTTTATGGATGCCAAGAAGCTCACTACAAATGATATTTTATTGGCGCCAGGCTCAAATGCAGCTCATGATATGGTCGCATTCGCATCGCTCGAGCCAGAAGGTATGGGAAATTAGTGTCCGACTACAAATTACGTATAACTCCAGATGTCGTGCTCAGCACGCGGCCGGTTTATACGCGAATCTACAACAATGTGGAAGAACGGGCAGAGTGTCGGCTGATTACTGTACCATTTGTAAGTTGGAGTAATGCGGCATTTAAGTCGAATTTTAGAAAAACTTGGCGAAGCCCTCGTTGGACATTGAGGCCTTGCAAGAGACGATAGCTCAAAATACAGCAGAAGTACGTTTTTTTCGGAAAATTGGTTTTAAAGGGGTCAGAAAGTGAAAAATTGACTGATTTTAGGGGCTTCCGGTACGCGGGATTACCATTCTCAACCCGCACAACCCGCTGGGGGTCGTTTTTCCGGAAGAGCAGATGATTATGCTATGTAATTGGGCGAACGAGTAAGTAGCAAATACATTTCAATATTTAAAAATTAACAGCTTTGATTTTCAAAAATTATATGCAAAGAATCATTTAAATATATATTTTATATTTTTAGAAATGGCTTGTTTGTTGTGGTGGATGAGGTTTTCTCGGGAACTATATACGGGCACGGGCATGAATTTGTCTCATTTTTGTCGTATCGCCATAAGCTAGTCAACCCGAATGCGACGGCATGGATTTGGAGCCCGAGCAAGGTTAGTTTATATCAAAAAATTGTTTAAAGCCGCTTTCCTGCTGTCACTATCCCTTTAAAAACGTTTACAGGACTTTGGACTTCCCGGCATTCGTCTAGCTTCAATTGTATGCACCGATAAAGCAATGGGAATGGCGCTGACTCGAATGGAGGTTGTTCAGCCTTGCTCGGCATTGGCTCAGGACTTTACAACCAAGTTGTTGGAAGATAATGGTAAATTTCAATCGATAATATTTTCGAAAATATGAAGGTAAAGGTTAATAAAAATGAGATTAAAATTTTATCTAAAATTATAATTAGAAAAATCGTGTTTCGAGAAATTATCGCTCTTTCTTACTTGATTTTCAAACTATGTATGCAAATCCCTTCTCTAGAATGGATTTCCTGGTTTCACGCGGAGAAGCTGAAGCGCTTGCGCGCCCACCATGCATTGGCCACATCAACACTAGAACGCCTCCGAATCCCCTATGTAAAGGGCGTGGCCGGAGTCACCCTATTCTGTGATTTCAGCAAGGTTTGAAGTCCTAAAATTCGAAGGATTTCTATGTTCTTAGTACATTCCCGTACCTTACCCTGATGAGGAGCAGCTCGTGTCGGCGATGGCAGATCGGGGTATCTACATGACACCAGGGCGTTTTATGGGAGAGACACGACCGGGTAGGTCAAAAATGGAGTTTCTTTCGCATTATCGGGGGTCTAAGCCGCATCTTTCAATTCCTATACGTAAAACCTTTACAAACGTTGATCATAGATGCAAAAAATCTCGATTTTTCGGCCAAAACGGCCGATTTTCAGGAAAATGTCACCGAAAAAACTGGTTCTAAGCTTTTTTATGGGTTCCACTTAAGATATAGTTGAATTTGACTGACACATTATTAAAAAACTTACGATTAAATTACTAGTAATTTATGAACTTCTAGAGAAAAGGTCCCCCACCCCCGATAATGCTAAACAACCAAAATGGATAAAGGGGGCTAGCGACTCCAAAATCACTAAAGTGCCGAACTCTATATTTTTAAAAATTAATGTAAATGTTCGTATCGAACAACCTTAAAACTAAAAAAAATTGGAAAATTCATGAAAAACCTTACCCGCAGGCTGGATGCGCTTCGTCTTCGCGTGCCAACGGGAAGAATTGAGCGAGGGAATGCGAAGATTGGTCGCCTTTTTCGACGACGATCACACATTCCAACCGGAACCGATCGTTTATTAATAATTGGTGCCACAAAACACAGGTCCGCCCACCAACCACCTATCGATCTCTTCCTTCACTTTTCCCCCAATTCTATCCCTTGGTTATCAGATATTTCCATGACGCTATAACGTGCATTCCATCTTGAACACTCTTGGTTTGCGGGTCCCCATCGGGGGGAATTCTTGGTTTCCAACATCTCTCAAGAATCTTTTTCGCACCGGTATCTGTCAATTTTTTGTTATTTCTGAATTTCCGATAAATCAGTTACATTTAAGGAATCACCTCGATTCATACAATTAATCTTCCAGACTTACGACAGCCAAACGCTCGACTCAAAAAGCGTTGACATAAGCCAAATTATGTCGTTGGAGGATATATTCGATAAAGATTTGATTTAAATATAAAATGGTACATTAGAAAAGTTAAAATCTGTCTTGGTTTTGCTGGGAAAGCTACGGAAGGCAAATTTCAAAGCTGGAAAGAAGAGTAAAAAATTTAAATTAGACATAATTGCACCACAGTCTGTTTATAATAAACTATGTACCTATAAAGATGAGTTAATATCCTAAACAAATTCAAAAATTCCTTTCTTTAAGAAAGCAAAGCCAAAAAGGGAACTAGATCCCGGGTTTTCAAAAATTAAAAACAAATGTACCCCAACGTAAATTTGCACCGCTGCCGTGTGTGACAGCGGTTACCCTTGTTACTGGGGTCTTTGCTGTCTCCCCTATTGGGATAGCTTCGGTAAAAAGTTGACCTGGGTCGTTTGGACCCAGGCCGCCATGGACACAGAGCATGGGGTCTTACGTCACCGGGGAGGACCAGGTGGGGGGCGAGTGGAGAGAGCCGGAGAGCATAAGGGGCCCCACCTTAATTGGTCTCATATTAGCTTGATTGAAAGCAGGTCCAAGCTTAGCTGAGGCCGGTTAAGCTCGCCTGTAACTAAGCTCTATATAAGATCTATTTAGGCTTCTATGGCAATACAAAGCTGAGATAAGCTAAGCTTGGCTTTCAGTTGAAGCCTACTAGACTTAAGTTATGCATGTTAAACCTAAATTAAGCTTAGGCTTAAGCTAAAAATCAAGTGGCTAATTCCAGACTTTCGACAGCCAAGCGCTCGGCTAAAAAAGCGTTGACACAAGCCAAATTATGTCACTGAGGATGGAATCACGTTTTGTTTTCTGATTAAACTGGGACGTTTGCATCATTTAAACATGCTCATTTTCGTTTGAAAAGCGGCCCAAAGCAAAAGAAAACTTGTTCCGGGTTCTTCAAAACTGAAAAATGATGAAAATTGTAACATTTTTAAATTTAAAAATTAAAAGGTATCCTTTTGTTTGCCAAAAAAAACGCACAGCAACTGGGAAGTTTATCCTCTGATTTTCAAAATTGACGAAAGACTTCAAAAATAAGGTTTTAGCTCTTTTTTTAAATAGTACTTTACAATGATTTGTTACGCTAGAAAAGCGCTCGAATAGCGCTAGCCCAATTCAGCGTAGATCGGCTTTTCAGAGTTGAAAAAGCGTCAAAAATTGAATGTTCCCCAACGTACATACCGCCAGTCCATGATAGAGCTGTCGGTTAGCTTTCGAAGGGGCTTTTTGCTCTATCCCTTATGGGGACTTGCTTCGGTAGCAAGCTGACCTGGGTCGTTTGAACCCAGGCCGCCATGGACACAGAGCATGGGGTCTTACGTCACCGGGGAGGACCAGGTGGGGGGCGAGTGGGAGAGAGCCGGAGAGCATCTGAACTGTGCACAGGGAGTCGCTCTTCCGGGGGTCGGCAAGGCTATTTTCGAGGCTAGCAAGCTACTCCAAGCTTCTGCTAAGTTAAAGCGACGTTAAGCACATGCTTAAGCTAAGAATCAGGTATCTAATTCCAGGCTTTCGAAAGTCCGCTCGACTAAAAAGCGTTCACTTAAGCCAAATTATGTCGTTTGAAGATACATACAATAGAGTTTTGTTTTCTAATTAAACTGGGACGTTTGCATCATTTAAACATGCTCATTTTCGTTTGAAAAGCGGCCCAAGCAAAAGAAAACTTGTTCCGGGATTTCAAAACTGAAAAATGATTAAAGATGTAACATTTTTAAATTTATAACATAAAAAGTCTCCTTTTGTTTGACAAAAAACGCATAGCAACTGGGAAGTTTATCTTTAAATAATCCCTTGACTTTACAAGGGCTTGTTACGCTAGAAAAACAATCCATCGAATAGCGCTGACCAAAGTCAGCGTATTCCGGCCCTTCAGAGGTGAAAAACCGTCAAAAATTGAATGTTCCCCAACGTCCATGCCGCCAGCCTATGAAAGAGCTGGCGGTTAGATTCGATGGGGCTTTTTGCTATACCCCTTATGGGGGCTTGCTTCGATGGAAAGTTGACCTGGGTCGTTTGAACCCAGGGCGCCATGGTCACAGAGCATGGGGTCTTACGTCACGGGGAGGACCAGGTGGGGGCGAGTGGGAGAGAGCCGGAGAGCATCTGAACTGTGCACAGGGAGTCGCTCTTCCGGGGGTCGGCAAGGCTATTTTCGAGGCTAGCAAGCTACTCCAAGCTTCTGGAAAACTGAAGCTAAGCGTCAGTCTCATATTAGCTTGATTGAAAGCAAGCCCAAGCTTAGCTGAGGCTGAGTTACGCTTGGCTGTAATTGAGCTCTATATAACGCTTATAGAAGCTTCAAGGGCAATTTGCTGAGATAAGCTAAACTTGGGCTTAAGTTAAAGCCTAAGCTTACGCTAAGCATAGTTAAAGCTACGTTCCGCAGCTTAAGCTAAAAATCAAGTATGTGAAGCGGAGCGTCTCGTAGGCTCTTACCGCCAACATCAGCGCCGCCTCCAAAGCCACCGAATCGTCCTGTGATTGTGTAAAACTGTGCTCCACTTTGCCACTTCACTTCAAATCCTTTATAAGGTAACTCGACGCATTAATGACAAAGCACAAACATAACAGCTGGAGGTCAAACGAGCTCGCTATAACAAAAACTACGGCTAAATTATAATTTTTTTAGTGCTTTTTAGGTTTATTTGGACCCGTCCTTTTTATCGTCTTTGCCAGCATCATTTGGGGTGGCTTCCTAAATGGCAAATAACGTTTTCTGCGTACTAACTCACTTCCGCTTGTTGCGTTCCCTGGTTTTTCTCGGCCATCTTTTGATAGGCGGCGCCGAAAAGTTGTAGAGAGTCCTTTTGGAGTTGCGAGAGTGCGTCTTTGATTTCTTGCGGCGATTTGTTGTCTTTTTCGGCCAATACCTTGCGTAATTCTTCCATTTTGACCTGAAAATCGAATTCAAAAGGGTGCGTAGAGGCTGATACGTATACCTTAATTTTCTCGCATTCCTCTTTCGGCAATTGATCAGCAAATTCAGTCATTTTACTCTCAGTATCATTAATGATCGATTCAGCCTGATTCACTGCTTCAATCATTTCACGTTTAATGGCATCTGCGGCAGCATTTTTCTCTGCATCCTTGATCATATTTTCGATTTGATCCTTAGATAATCCACCAGAGGATTGGATCACGACTAAAAGTATTTTTTAAACATTTTTTGTTTTTTTATTTAACTCACTTTGCTGTTCTTTTCCAGTTCCGCGATCTTTCGCCGAAACGTTGACAATTCCATTGGCATCGATATCAAAGGTGACTTCAATTTGAGGCACTCCACGAGGGGCTGGCGGGATTCCGACCAACGAAAATTGACCGAGTGTTTTGTTATCATTTGCCATTTCACGTTCTCCTTGGCATACTTTAATTTGGACTTGAGACTGGCCATCGGCTGCTGTGGAAAATGTCTGGAAAATATGCCTTTAAAACGTTTTTTAGTTTTCGATAGCTAGTATTTAAAAAAAAAACATTTTAAGTATCTGTAAATTCAAAATTTGGCCTTTTTTGTTCATTTTCAGGCTTTTTAGCTTTTTATATCCAGAAACTCCCTAAAATGCTATGAAAATCGTTGATATTTTATCATAGCACGAGTCGGCAAAATCACTTTCCTCTTACTAACCACCCCCCCCCCGCTAACAGCCCAGTACCCACGCTCCTTTAAAACCTACACTTTATCTTCGGATTTATCCATTCCATATGCCAATGCAGCAGCCGTCGGCTCATTAATCACACGCAACACGTTCAGCCCAGCAATTTGCCCAGCGTCTTTTGTAGCTTGTCGTTGCGAATCGTTGAAGTATGCGGGTACGGTAATGACCGCATTTTTGACTGTCGTTCCCAAGTATTGCTCAGCTGTTTCCTTCATTTTCATCAGGGTGAAGGCTCCGATTTGAGATGGGGAGTAGAGTTTCTTCTGGGCTTCAAGCCAAGCATCACCGTTTGAGGCTTTCGTGATTTTGTAGGGGACTACTTTCCTAAAAAATAATTTGATTTTATGTGTTTAAATCACTCACAAATCTTTTTGCACTTCCGGGTCGTCGAAACGACGGCCTATCAAGCGTTTAGTGGCGTAGAGCGTATTTTGAGAGTTGGTGACGGCCTGGCGTTTTGCTGGTGCTCCCACGAGACGCTCGTTATCCTTTGTGAATGCGACGACGGAGGGGGTCGTTCGGTTTCCTTCTGCGTTTTCAATAACCTATAACATAACTAGTTAAAAAAGATAGAATCCCCAAATTACCTTTGCTTGTTTGCCCTCCATTACAGCCACACAAGAATTCGTCGTTCCGAGGTCAATTCCAATAACTGCACCTTTTCCGGCACTTAAAAATATATTTGAATGATTATATTTGCATTTTATTATTATATTGTATCCGTAAGTTTTGTTTTTATATTGATAACTTTTAAATATCTGACTTGAAGCGCTGTGTGGTAAAAAGACCACGTTTGACGGAGCTCGAGAACAATGTTCTTGCTGCTGATAACATCTTCGGAGTATTTCTGTAATTTAAATTTTATCCACGCTCGACACCAGAATTCCGTAATGAGAACGAGAAGTACGGTTTTTCCCTTGCCAACCTTTTTAGTATCCTCAAACCGCTTAATTTAAAGCTCAATAATTAAATAATGTAAAATCATTAACGAAGCAAGCAAATTTCGACTCTTTATACCTTAAAACATCGAATTAATATCTTGAAGAAACCGAATGACGAAATAGAATGTACTTGCTGGATAAGCTCAAGGTATTTACCCTCCGTTAGCAGGGTTGTATGCTATGTGTCCAGAGTACTGCGGTGTAGCCGAGCATATCCTGCATTTGCTGCATTCCCAAGCTTCTTAGAGTTGATTTTCTTTAATTGTGTCGTTTTATAATTATATATTTGATGCAAAACTTGGGGACCAAATTTTGAAAAACCTTTTTTTATCCAAAAGTTCCTCGAGGCAAAATATAGGTTAGCCAAGGCGATACGATTTGCTATGTAAACGCTACATATTTAAAAAAGGAAAACTTTTTATGCATTTGCTAATATAGTTTTTGTAATTTCCGTGCCGGGAAATTTCTAAAATATGCTTGATTTCAGGATGTCAGCCTTGAAATTGGCAGGTACGACGCTGCGCGAGCTGCGGATCCACCTTTGCCAAAGGTCGCCTGCCTCAAAGGTTGATTTAAAGGGAAGTTGAAGCGTAAATGGAAAAATTTAGGGTGTTCGCGCGTTCATCGAGAGCGATTATGTGCCGTTGAAACAGGCGAATCCAGATTTTCCGGTGCTTATCCGTGAAGCTGCGGGTATTGTGCCACGCGTATTCGCGAGGTAAGTGGATTTAGATCACTCCCTCTTTCTCTCTCTCTCTCTCTCTCTCTCTCTCTCTCTCTCTCTCTCTTTCTCCTCTCTCTCTCTCTCTCTCTCTCTCTCCTCTCTGTCTCTCTCTCTAGCTCTCGCTTTCGCTCTTTCTCTCTCACTTTCACGCAAGTTAACAAAAATCTACTTTCAGATACGAACATGGTGTTGAGAGGGTAGTCTCCCTGGAGGATGCTTCAAAAGAACAAGTCGCCGCCACTTTGCGCGAGCTTGCCGCCATGACGAATTAACATGTCATTTTGGGGTCTATTGTATTTGTACAGGTTTTTAGTTTAGATTTCTATTCAGTAATGTAAAGCTGGTCGATAAAGAATTTTTATCATAAAAATACTGGATTGGAATACACAACATGTGGAAACCTACAAACTATAAATAATCCATAAATCCTACTAATCTGAACCTATTAACTTCTAATTGATTTTTCCTCCTATATATCCTTAATGCATTACCAATATGCCCAGGCTGATCGTTATCTACACCAAAAAGCTTATCAATCATCACCCAGGGAAGTTCGTGCATCCCCCGGCCCGTTCCCTCAAATGATACGAACCAATTTTGGGCACCACCGTTCCCCTAATCGGCTTAAATTTTAGACTTTCACCGTTCAAAATTCTTATTCTTATTCATTCCGTTTCTTTCGATGAAGGTGGCGTGTTTTTCGAGTTGTTTACGGCTCGACGGTTGCTTTTTTTAGCGGCCTCCCCTCCCAATCGGTGGCTACAAACCCCAATAAACAACCGATTGAACACATCGTTTTGTTCGATTTATCAGTTGAATTAATTATTCATTATATCATTTATCGTTCCAGAATGCAAGCCATCGAGCTAAAAAACGACCGCGGGCTGCGGGCCGTGATTTTGCCGAAAGGGGCGATACTTCAGGCCCTGTTTTTCAAGGACGAGAGCGGAAAGGAGATTGATATTGCGTTAGGATATGATACGGCTGAGGGTTGGTAGTCTGCGTTTTATAATTTTTATTTTTATTTAATTATTTTATTTAAACTTCGTTTTTAAGAGTAAATTTTTTAAAACGGTGGTGACATATTAAAAAGAATTGTAAAATTCTGATAATATTTCTATTTTTCGCTTTTTAGGATACGCGAAAGATCGATTCTTCTTCGGACAAACCGTTGGCCGTGTTTGCAACAGAATCAAAGACGGAAAATTCGAGTTTGAGGGCAAGCAGTATCAGCTCGACATCAATAAACCACCGCATCATTTGCATGGAGGGGCAAATGGCTGCGGAAAGGTGAGAATTCTTTTTTTTCACGCTTATGAATTTACGAATACTTCAAAAAACCACAAAATGTCTACGCTTTTCAGCGTGACTGGGAAATTGTGCGACGGTCGGTCTGCTCTGTTACCCTTCGCGTGCATATGAAGCATGAAGAAGATGGCTATCCCGGCGACGCAAAAATTGACGTAAATGCAAAAATCGAATATAAATATAATTTAGTGCACCTACACGGTGAACGACATGAACCATTTACTCATTGAATATTCGGGGGTGTGCACCGAGAACTCGCTGCTAAACCTGACCAATCATACATATTGGAATTTGGATGGGGAGGTGAGTGAAAGGGTTTTGTACTCATTGAATATAATACTTATTCTAATATTTTTAATAAAATAATGAACAAAGGAATTAAATAGCTTAAAAATTATATATGAAACCCCTGTTGCCTTTTAGGATACGATCAATGATCACATTCTCGAGGTACGTGCCGATTCGTATCTACCCACCGATGAAACGAATTTGCCAACCGGTTTGTATTAACCTTTATTTTCCTTTTTTTATTAAAAATTGACCCTAATTACGCTATAAAACTAAAATTCAGGCGAAATCGCGGTCGTTTCCGGAACTCGCTTTGACTTTCGGAAGCCGAAAAAGCTGGGTGAATTGCTGGCGAAAGAGACCGGGACGGTGAAGCTGGACAACGATTTTGTGCTCAATGATATCCGCAGTAGGGCTGCCAATGTTTTGTAAGTTTAAAAAAGCTATATATGGAAATCCGGCTCTAGACTTGCTTCCAAAAAGTCCGGCATAATGATGGAGATGTTGACAAGTTATCCGATTGCTCATGTTTATGCTGGGGAATATGTGGATACTGAGGTAAGTGAAAGTAGATTTCAGTTTCGGATGTTTTTAAAAATACATTAAAAATATGTAAATTAACGTATTTATAGTATCAAACAATCTAAATTCATTTTTATAGGGAAAACAGAATAAACCCTATAAGGCTAATTCTGGAATAGCCATCGAGTGCCAGGGCTACACGAATGCCGTAAATTACGTAAGTTCTTCACAGGATTTTAATTTACATTAAAATAAAAGTTGTTTATTTGAAATTTAGAATAAAAATACATAAATGTTTTAGAAATTTACCGTGAAAATTTAAATTTCAGCCTCATTTCCCACAAATTACCGTCAACGCCAACGAGGTGTTCCGCCGCGAAATCGTCTATGCATTCGGGCATTTGAATAGCAACGAGATCTCGGATTTTACAAACGGCGAAGCAGATGAATAAGAACTGTTATAAAATGCTTACTTTACTTTTACTTTTTGATTTTAAATAAAGCATTATATGCAATTAACAGGGTGCAAAAAAGATAAATAAAAATATTTTATACATTGCAAATCTGCTCCCACAATACAGTCTTGTTATCCTTGTCTTGAAAATGGGGCGTATGAGGTATCGTGAATTCGCTGGAATTTAGTCGGTTTTCAACCTGAATTTGTAGTTTGTAAATGCCTCCTCCCGCTGCTTTGATCTCACAGCGAGCTTCGACGAAACAGTACTAAAAAATTGCTTAATACCTTGTTGTATGGTACTCACTGTATACTTCACCGTCTTCTTCAACTCGTCATCAACATCTTGTAAACTTCTCCGACCCAATAGGGCCATTTTGGGTAAGGTCAGGTAAGACAGATCGGATGCACAACGCAACGTGTCCACATCAAGACAATTGGCGGCTCGCAAATATTTCTTGATATGTGGAATAATTTGAGCACTCGTCGGTTTTTCTATGACCTTTCCCAAAATAGAGACGACATGGTTTTGAAGGCAGGTACGATTGGCGGGGATTTTCTAAAGGATCGCGGTAATGGACTGTTAAAATAGTAAATTTTTATAGTGATTTTAGTAGAATTTGGTTATCTGAAGCTACAAAAATTTTGTTATATTTTTATGACCTTTTTATATCTAGAAATTGCTTTAATCTGAGGTGCCGTACCAGAAATAAACTGCTGCCACGCGAATTTGGGCGGACGCTGCCGATTTTCCCATCAATTAAGTCGAGTAATGTTTCGTGGACATCGAAATTCCTACAAAACTGATTTAAAAAATTCCAGAAGATCTACGAAGTGAAACGGTTCGCGTTATCGGCCAAAATCTGCATTTCGGCTGGATAGGTGCTCCTAAATGGCGTTTATTTACCACAAAAAACGACACTACCGTAATTTCTTCGGCAAATAAATGGCCATAAAAGGTGTTCGTTCCTCGATCCGACCAGCAAAACTGTGAGTGGCCCTAAAAGAATCATAAAAGTAGTTTTCAAAAACTTACACATGCACCCGCTGCCCATGGTCACCCATTATCAACAATACACTGCTTTCTAAACTCTCTAAAAGCTTATGGTAATCTCTGTACTTTAATGCTCATACCGTTCTTTTCAAATTCCCGCAATCGTTCCAATAAATATTCATCTAAAACCTGTAGGTTGTTTGGATTATCGTGGGTTGTGCTGGAATTCATGAAACTGAGGTAAACTTGGCCAAACCTGGTAATAAAATTAAATGAAAAGGCGCATTTGTCAGCTTTAAAACGAACAAAGCGGGCCCATGTATCGGCAAATTCATAGGGCATCATCCGGCCGTTGTAGCAGATCTTCCATTTGTTTGCCACCTCCTAAAAGATCTTTTTCACCTGGTTCTTCAAATCCTAAACAACAAAAGATTTACAGAATAGAACTAACCTCGTAAAAATTCGTGTAAAATGGCCTATAGTAATGGTCGGTTGGCTTTTTCGAAAAGCCAGGCATAAAGTACTTGCTAGGGTAATGAAGAATCCCGCGGCGCGTATCCATAACGTCATCGTTAAATAGGGTTTCGCAGCCTCGAGCTAAATTTTGGCTAAAGAATATTTTCTATGCGTAATCCTAGCTTTTTCTGAAGCCATATTCGGCATATTTTTTTTCGTGGAAGACAAACCGCTCATGCGTTTCCAAATAAACGGAATTGTATCCGGATTGATCGATTCGTTGTATGGCAAAATTTTTGCCATCTCGATCTCGCCCTCTTTCGTGAGGGTTGGGTAGTTTTTTGCCTCGGCCAAAGGGTCGGCTATAATTGGTAGCAAATTGACGTTGCTGTTGTCGCCAACCTAAAATTCATATAATGCGTTCCAAAGACCCCAGTCATATATAAACCTTATTATATCCATTTAACACGACAAAACCCATATCCAGCATCTTGGCATAACTTCCCGGCATATGCCGTTGAAATTGTGTGCGAGAAGTACTGTCGAGGACCAGAAGATGTACTGATAGGCTTTTCAAATCGAAGCGACGCGGAGTCGGTATAGCTCGTTTTCCTAGCATTTTTTTTTACAAAACATCAAAGCCGATTCACCACGAATATACTTTTCAGGGCGCGTAGAATCACGTAGTCCCATAAATTGGCGTTTAAAGACCGGTTCCAGGGTATGATTCGTCAAGCAGGTGATGTGGAAGTTGTCGAGATTCACCCAAAACCATTCAGAGATTGGCAGCTGGAAATGGATGAGGTTGGCAAAAGTCATACGTGCCATGGTTCGCCCGGATTTTGTGGCTTTATAAGCCCTTGGCCTCAGCGCGCCAATCAATTCCTGTAGGTAACATCGTAGGGGCGCTTGCTCTGCTTGATTATCCTGAAAATTAGTCGGCTTATTGGGATAAAAGTTATAAAACAACGTCTTGGAAAAAGAAATTTCCGTCCACATCGCGTTTCATCACCCGCGCGTGCTTGTCTTCACAGAAAAGCTGTCGATCGTTAAAAGTGAGATATTTCTAGATTATGTTTTAAAACCGTCTACCATCGCCTACCTTGATGCTCGGTTCATACGGCGAAATGGCCGGGAATCTACAGAGATTCTCGAAGATGTGCGTCTTAGGTCTAAACTTTAACACTGGACCAGGTTCATCCGGTCCAGCTCGATCGTAAAATATGTAAGCGAGCAAAAGAAGAGTAGTAACAGCAAGAAGCCTCTAAAGCAGTAAGGTGTCTACAGGAGCAAAAAATCATTCCAAAATCTCCCAGCCCTTTATATGCAAAAACGTACCAAGACCTGTGTACAGCTCCTCGTCAATCGCATTATAGTCTATGGCAATTTTTATGGCAATTGATTGTTAATGGTAGATCAGTTTTCGAAAAAGAGCGAACCATTGCGTGGCCGGTCGATGCCAATTTGGCCAGGGTTTAGTGACGGTATAGGGGGAGTAGACTGTTTCAACCGGCTCCCGGTTTTGCTCGTCAACCCGTTGTTGCCAGAAATAAACGCAGCTTGAACGTGCCTACCCATGTATGCGGGCCGTGGATGGTTTGTAGTAGTCAGGCACACACATTTCCTAATCTACAGCGTCCAGCATTCAGGCGTGTTCTGTTTGGTTCTACTTTACCATCTTTATTCATAAAATCGGGATTAGAAAAAAACCTCTGAAAAAGGAATTAGTATCACAGTCTCAACAACAATGGGTCAAAAATCACAGTCAGTTTGGAAATGAAGGCTCCACAAATTACAAATTTCAAAAGGTAAAATTAACATGGCAGCAAACTGCCGTCATTTTTTCTACTTTCTCTTTTCGCTTTCCGCCGGGCCAGCTCCCAGGGTGCCTCGCAAGTCAGCGTCATCAGCCTGCAACACCACGTATACAAATTTCTCTCGACAAACACAAAAGACCCCGGTAACGAAATAAATAGGAAACGTACTGTCGTGTGGTGTGAAGGTGTATCTTGCCGCCAGTCTTCTCGTTAGTAAACGAAATCTTGCGCTCGCTCAACTGCCTTCGGTTCTGCCATTCACGGAAAAGCGTGGCCGATAGCCGTTCTTCTGGCTGCAAAGGAATAGATAGAAAATAGACAAAAAGAATAATACAACACGGGCTTTTTCCTCAAAAGCTCACCTTCATCAGTATGTAAGCCAAGAATTCAACCGGGTGAAGCGTTTCGCAGTCGATTTGTATATGGGCAAATTCGCAATAATCGGGAGCAGCCTGCCATGCCTAAACAAGCATGATGTACCTCACTCTCAGAATCGTTACCTTGACAAATTTCGTCAACCCTTCCGGCGTTAGCCCGCGGCATTTGTCGAGCTCTATGCGTATTTTTCCGCGCTTTGCTTCAGGCAGTCGCAACCATTTGAACAGTATCTGCTCGGTGACGTTGAGCCCAGAGTTGAGAGCCTGTAAATAAACAATTGGATAATTAAAAACGCTCTGAATAGCCAAGTCGTGAATAAACCATACCGGTTCTTTGATGACTAGTAGATCAAGTCCACCGAGTGTCAGCCATTTATCCAAATCAATTGGATCCGCTGCACACAGGTTTTCGAGGGTGATACGGCGAAGATTGCGGCGCATACTGAAAATACTTCTTAGTCAGCGTAGAAAATAATACTCACAGTTTGATTGTGTAGAAAATCATCCTTATTGGCCGGCGCATCAGACGAGTTGTATCCTAACCAAAGAACTTCAAATACGAAAAAAACAAAATACCTTGAAGTGGATATGGAGTGGGGAAATCGGCGACAGTGCTTGTGCGAGACGTTCGACGCGACCGGAAGACATACTACGAAGTTCCTAAAGAACGTTTTTTGATACCCGAAAGACATAACCAACCACTTCCATCGTTTCTTCATCCCAGTTGTTGACTTCACAGACACTAATTTCTCGCTCGCTCCCCATATAGGAGGATGAGGTCGAGGGATGAGCACCAGAAATGATTCCGTTTGAAATCGGCGATTGAGCAGGTGACCATGGTGGTGTATTCTAAAAAAAAAAAGAACCTTCATCCGAACGTGAAAGCCTACCAGAGAAGTGAAATTCGTCGCTTGCACTAAAGATTCACGGGAACTGGGCGGTCGCACTATCGGCTCGGCCATTTCTTGGATTTCTCGCTCGAGAAACATGCAGAAATTTGTAAGTACAACCTATAAAAAGCAATTTGAGTAATAGCCGCTATCGCACACCTCTTGTATGTCGTAATCAGCAATCCAGTTCTCGACATCGAAAGAATAGGCCCAGTTAGATCTCTTCGTGTCGGCAACAACTTGGTCCTTCACATAAACGGAATCGACGAAGGCTTTTGGCGGTGAACGAGGAGGAGAGCGAGCAGGCGTTGTCGTATTGCCGAAGTTGATCGACTGTAAATCATTCAGCGTTATGCATAGAAAAGACAGAGGCGCTTTTGAATCCTTCGAATAGAAAAAGATAAGGGCACAAAACGGAAAAAGCTAATGGATACCAAAGAAAACACGAGAATAAACAAGGACTTTTAGCAGGGGATACCGCAATGATGAAGGAGAGGGATATATAAAAAGGAGCCTTACCTTAAATTTTTTCTCGTATTCACGCCTTCTCTCCAACTCGTACATTTTTAGTGAATCGCCCATGTAGACTCGCTCCAAGATCATCCTAAAAAATCAATTTTTCAAATACAAAAGTCGCTTACCTTCGTCGATCAGTTATCAAAATGCGACCAAGATCACCGACGAGTAAATCCACGTCAGTTGGTCGAGCCAACTAAAAGTTCAGATTAGAAACTAGTTAAAAACAAACCATTCTTGCAGTTGACGGAGGCTCGCTTGCGTGCTTATTGGAGTAATATTTATCAGCAATTATTCGGCGCCAACGTCGGCAAACCGCAGCACAGCGCCCCACAGTTGTCGGATCGCACCTAAAAGTGATATATCCGTAAAAAAAGTCGGAAGTAATTTCGGATCAAAACGTAGGTGTGAGAGACAGCGTCTGTCCCAACCCAGTGTCTTCCCCTTACTGGGGCCAAGCCCACGATAAGAGCGCGCCTTGGAGGAAATCGGCCGATAGATGCAAGAAAAGGAACTTCAATCGGGTTCAAGGATCCGACAGACCAAGAATTGAGTGTTCAATTTCGTCCCCAAGCAATCTTTGAGAAAAATAATGTAATACCTCTTGAAAATCTCATAGAGCGCCCAGTCATTGGCATCTCGGAACTGGAATTGATTGTTAGCACGCTTCTCGATCCGAAACTTCGGCGTCATATTGGCATCGGCGCGGTTCTTCGAGCAATGCGCCAACTAAAGAAAGCAAGATTATCTATCGAATCAGATTGTTTAGAAAACATGGAAATAAACGAGAAGAAGCACCTGAGAAAAATTTGAAATCTACTAGATCCTGGTGCCGTAACTGGAATTTATGCCGCAATTGAATATAACGCAAACGCAAAATTTGGAGAGGTTTTGAAAGCGTATAGCCAAGTAGTTGAACGGCTAAATTGAGCCGATAACGCTGTTTCAGCCAGCTCACGTGTTGAGGGGGCCAGCAGGGTTAGTCAGCCTGCTGGGATGACTCGAGAACAATTCTCGGGACAGAGCCCGTTGGCGATCGGCCAGGGTGGAGAGGACGCGGCAAAATGGAGGGAGCAGAGAACTGGTTGTGCAGTGCAACTCACTCTGCTGATACAACGAGAAACTGTTGCGAAAATCTAACTTTGAACCACAAATATTTTCACCAATAAAGTAATGAATTGATAATCGGATAAAGACGCGGCCGTGACGTTTCCTCCAACGGCAAAAATCTTTGTAAAACGCGCTGATGCATGATTTTTTCAGTAGATGCATATAAAGGCGCTATGTCGGGATAGGGGCCCACTTTAATTGCACCAAAAGTCGGTTAAGCCTATCATGTTTTCTCGGATAGCTTTGGGCGCTGGTGCCGAAAAACGCGATACCAACGTAGAAATGCTAAAATGCAAAAATGTGTATGCTGAAGCTAAGCGCATATGGCTGTTCGAGCTAAAACTGATGTTTTCGAAAGCATATATATGGAATGGAGGAACCGCCGTCTCTGGAAAAGAAAAGCCTGCTGAAACGAGTGACTCGCAGAATAACGAACGCTAGCACTGGAAAGCACGCCTCAAACAATAGTAACTAAAAGAGGAATACTTATATGACTCTATTGATACTTAGATGAATCGATTAAAGAATTCGCCGAGAAACTATCTTTTTTATCGGGAATGATGAAAATTTTAACATTTAATAAACCCACAGTTAAAACTTTTTATAACTTTAGCTTTTTTCAGGGAAAAGGAACTAGGGTTCGTAATTACGAACGAGAGTAAGATTTCCGGGGCAATACACCTTACACGTAGCGCCGGCGATACGGTAGGCTCGCTAAAACGCCTCCCGCCTCGCGCGGGGCGGGGGGATAAAAACCGGGGAAAATGACGACAACATATAAACTTTTTAAATATGGTTCAGATTTTACTAGCAATGAAAAACTGCAAAGATTATTATGAAGATTATAAAATTGCCAGTACCGATCCGAAAAAGCGCGTGCTCAAATCAGCAATTTTCCTGTTTTTCTAGGAAGTCCATTTGTGTAATAATCCGCAACTGGTTGCGGAATTTTCGAAGATTTTATTTTTCACCATCCACGCTAAAGAGAAGTTGGCGTATGGTTTCGCTGAAATTGTCTTTGGGTTGTCTTAATCTATACATGGCTCTCGTCGATTTCAAGCTGGTTCTTTTCCAGCCATCCAGCCATGACCCCGGTGACACCTGGAAAACGCGGTGCTGTGAAACGCCGTTGGCCCGCTGACGACAACCAGACGGATTCGGAAGAAGCCCAGCAGACAATGGCCGCCTGCAAGGTACGACCTCAGATCGTTTTATTTTTGGGTTCTTTCGCGTTGTCGGGGCACGGGCGGGGCTGCCTTTCATCCTGAAATTTCTAGTAGACTAATGCTAAGTGTTTTATTTTATTTTTTTTTGCAAATTTACTAGATATTTTACATTGAAAAAACTATTTAAAGACCTGGAAACGAATTTGGGTAGTAATTGGCCGCTATCGGTCGAAATTTTTGATAAGATTTTTTAGAAATCGCCTAGGAACAGTAAAAAAAATTGAGGAAATACTTGCTCTAAGCGGGCTAGCAAAATTGGATGCTCTGATCCCCGTGATGCGAAAGCACCTATTTTTTTTGCACGATATGGTTTTTTGTTCGCGGCTTACCGAAAATTTATCAGCCAGGTTCTGCTATATTTAATGCTTTTTTTCAGCGTTGCGGCATTCGCGTCACCTGCAAATTTGCTGTGCATATGACGGTACACTGCGCGAGGCATCTCAACTTGCGCCCGTTCAACTGTGATGGTAATTCTAGTCCTCCGAATACACCTTCTCTCAGGGTGTCCTTATGTGGCCAAGTTGAAAAGTGACGTTAGCCAGCACATGAGAAACGTCCATCAGGGCAATGGCCAAGTCATCGATAATCGGTATTTTAACTTATTGGTTTGCACCAAGAACTTTAGTACCGTTGAATATTTCGATGCGCTCGAGGCAGAGACCATTGCCAACTTTCCCGGACACCGAGTGGCCATTACGAAATACATGGAGGGTCAAAGGCCTGTATCAGGGATTCAAGATAATTTCGATCACGGTAAGAATGTTTCCCCGGTTTTTCAGTTGCGATTTTATAGATAATGGGAATCAGCACGACAACCCGCCTATGGCTGATATCATGGCGTCGGCCGAGCAAGAAAATGTGCCCAGGAGGACGGAAGTCTCACCTTCGATTCCTGGTATGCTTTTTCGCAGCAGCTAAATTTTTTGGATTTGATTGAGCTGTAAAATGTATAACTTCATTCCAAAAATATCGTGCTTTTCAGGTACTGCCTTGATCAAACAAGAATGGGAGCTAATCGCCGAGCCACCGGCCAACAAGAAAAAGGCTGATATCCTGGCGTCGGCCGAGCAAGAAAATGTGCCCAGGAGGACGGAAGTTCCACCTGCGATTCCTGGTATGCTCTTTCGCAGCAGCTAAATTTTTTTTGGATTTGATTAAGCTACAAAATGTATAGCTTCATTCCAAAAATATTGTGCTTTTCAGCTACTGCCTTGATCAAACAGGAATGGGAGCTAATCGCCGAGCCACCGGTCAACAAGAAAAAGGCTGCTCCAACGCTGCCGCTTCCACGCGAGGTCAAGCAAGAGGTGCTCGGTACGTGCTGCAAATTCTTTGGTTGAAAACTCTTAGTTTGAATTTTTTCATTTCATTTTAGAAAATGATCGGACGGACAAGGGCGTCGTCGACGCCGCCATCTCCATCGCCCATCATGTGAAGCAAAATCCCCCGATTGGTACGTTCAAATGTTTATTGTATTATTCATTTTTAGACCAAAATCTCGGGCTTGGCGAGAACAGCACCAAAGCGGCCGCAGAAGTCACAGACGTCCTCCAGCCGCCAAACAAGGACCGCCAGCTTGAGCGGGACCCGCTGGTATGCTAGCATTTGCGGTCAGACGTTGTTTTTTAGGCGGGCATCAAATCGGATCTCGCGGAGATCAACAAGTTTTCAGCTCGAGTGAGCGCCGGCCTCGAACTTTTTGTATGTTTTTTTTTGGTTCTGGCTCGTTAGCGCGGGGCGGGCGGAGTCTAACTTTTGTTATTTAGCCGAACCTCCGTACCAATCAAATATAACCTAATTTAGCGTTTTTCGTAGTTTCGGATTGCCAAAGGCCGTAAACACTTTCCTTTTATCAAAAATATTTACATTTTCGGAAATTTTTGCACATTTTGGCCAAAAAGCCGATATGTGTTTTAGAGCTTTAAACGGTTTTGTAGAAGGGTGTCAAGTGCTTATTAGCTTTTAAACCATATTGTTAGCTTATATGGTATATTATAAACTTGTGCTTTACAGGATCGCCTCTCGGAGCTGAATAAAGATGAAAAAGAGCACCGGCTGATGCAGGAGAATGCGCAGGTACCTTGTTAAAATCTATCTTTTATTGCTTCCGATTTATATCGAAAAATGGAAAATATCGTTTCGTCCGGAATGAACCCCTTTTGACAAATTGGTACCGGTAAAAGAATTTACCAGGCTTTTTAGACAGTTTTCCACATGAAATCCAACCGTATTTTACTAAAAACACGATCAAAATACTTATTTTTAAGTTACTAAGCACTTCAGGACTTTTAGAAAAAATTTGTTCCCCGCCGAAATCGCGAAAGATCCATTTTTCTGTTTTCCCTATTATTAGAATTATTATGCATTATTACGTTTTTATTGAGTTATATAGCTTATTTTTAGCTCCGCCGCGAGAATCGACTACTGATTGCCCAAGTTGCCGCTCTGCAGAACGAGCTGAGGATCGAGGAAGATCAGCGTGCCGCTTCCACCTCCAGACAGTAAATTTATTGCATTTCAATTGTTGTTGAGTTTCTTGTTGTTCATTCGTTTTTAAGAATAAATCTTTGATTGTAATAATCCGCAACTGGTTGCGGAATTTTCGAAGATTTTATTTTGCACCATCCGCGCTAAAGAGAAGGTGGCGAAGAGCGAAGTTTTTTTTGGCGTATAAAACGCGTTGTAGCAAGAGGAGTGGAGCTGCTTTCCAGGTAAACGACACATTTATCGGCGTAAATAAATATGGCGCATCTCTCTACGCTATTTTCGTGGATCGCAAAAAAGCCGTTTTTGATGGTATCCGGGAAAACCATGTCGGGTGCGCGATTTAACCATGTTCTGGTCATTTTCGTTAAAAAAGGGTTGTAAACAAGGGGCTTTTGGGTTTCGCAAAAAGAAACATTTCAACTGTCTAAATTTTGTCTTCGTCTAGAGGGCTGGCTAGATTTCAAATAGGCAGCAACGTTTTGTTAATATTTATTTTGCGACATTTTTCACAGTTTGAAAGGATTTTTGCTCTGTTTGTTGCAACGAAATTTCCGTTCTTTTTGCGAAAACCAAAAGCCCCTTTTTCAAACCCTTTTTAGCCGCAGAGAAAATAGAAATTGTTCGTTTATAGCCAGCCATTAGAACAGACAATATCAACACGGAAAATGGAGAAGAGCAGCTGCATTATTAGAAAGAAGAGACCAATATAATCTTTCAACGCATTGCAAAGGGATCGCAAAGGTTGACATGAATCAAGTTAGATAAAATTGCTAGGCGTTGTCCGAGGGTTTTCGATGGCAAATGCCTGGTTGATCGTCGGTTCTTCGCCCTTCACCTGAAGCAAAATTTGATAAGTGAGTAAGTAGCTTACCTGACGCTCTTGGGTAACTTTTGTGACGTGGAAGTAGTTTCCGGGATCGGCACCTGGGGGCCTGACGACGAGATCAGCAGTCGATCGGGCCTCACCTGAGCATGGTTTTACGGGTTTATTCGTTTTGTATGCATTTTTTTGTGTTAAAGATAAAAGGTTGAGCTTTTTGCACTCGTTTTCCAACCTGCAATGTTTTCGGCAAGGCACGTGAATTGGCCGCAATCAGCCATTTCAACCCGCACGATCAGGAGTGTATGGATTCCGTCGCCTTCCTGAAAACGGTGTCCACTAAGTTTTTTCTGCTGTTGCTTACCTCGATGATGCGCACTTCCTCACAATCCGGAATCACGACACCATCACGCAGCCACGTCACCTGAATGGCTGATGTATGTCACTTGTTACCAGTTTTGAGGCTTAAATGTTCCTCAAACTAACCTTCGGTTCCGGATCACCGGTGACGCGAACGGTCCACTTTAGCTGCTCGCCTTCCACAACCTCTTCAGAGATCAGGCGTTGGATGAAGTCAGGGGCAATCGTTTTTGCTGAAACCAAAAATGGTTGAAAAGATTGAGCGGAAGAACAATGGGTACTGGACTGTTAGCAGGGGAAAGCTAATTTTTCGCAGTGATTGTGTATGGTACAAAATATAAACGATGTTTATCGCATTTTACCCAGTTTTTTAGATATAAAACACATTGACGAAATTAGAAAATTTTTCGAAGATGTCTGAGGGAAAATGTACGAAAAATGACCAAAAAATCAAAATTTTCGAATTTTCAAAAATGTTTCATTTTTTTGTAACTTTCTAGCCATCAAACACTCGAAAATACTTTATAAAAACACTATTTACAAAACGGGTAGGTATATGCGCGAGAAAAAAAATTGGTTCCCCCCTGCTGGCAGTCCAGTACTGATCAATGACCTTAGTAACTCACGCCTGACAACAAGCTGTGCTGAAGACGTGGCTACTCCGCTCGTATTCCGCGCGGTGCACATATACTTTCCGGCATGGTCAAGGCTGGAAGCCGGTATCGACAGGCTAACACGTCCGCCGATCGCTGAGAAGTCTAAAACAAGATTTTGGCGTGAAGAATAATGGTAACCATACCAATATCGGGGTGTGTTTGCCGATTGATCACCTCGCCATCCTTCGTCCATTCGATTTCCGGGGCCGGCCATCCTAGCAACCAAATAAAAAGCTAGAAAATTTTGTCTTACCAGTGACAACACCTTCGAACCGCGCATCTTCACCCTGGGCTGCGACGGCCGAGACTAGCGTCTAAAAAGGCTCCATGTTTGGAAGGAATAAAACGGAACCTGTGTGAAATGCGGGGGTTGACCTTGTTGACGCCGTTGCTGTTCGATCTCGTATTCCTCGCGGCGATCCTATACCGTATCAATATTAGAGACTCCAGTAAGAAAATTTACAGTTCTTTGATGGTGTTCCTGGGTAAGACGTTTGGCTGGAGGTGGAGTCACGAGACGGCTTTCAGGGTGTTTCTGCGCTTTTCGCTGGCTTTCGATCTCATAGTTTACGCTTTCTTCGATGCGCTAAAAAGATGATTTGAGTGGGTCAGATTTTGGTACTTGACTGTTAGCGGGGAGGGGGGGGGGGGCAGGCTAAACTCCTTTTTGGCAGTAACCCTAATTCTTATAAGATTTCAAACATTTTTGATATAAAAAGCTATAAAATTGCTGAGTAATGTTTGATCATGGTCAAAAAAAGCCAAATTTTCGAATTTTAAAATTCTTTTAAATCTTTCTAGCAGTCAAAAATTGCAAAAAATATGATAAAAATACGCTATTTATTATTAACAAATTGGTATGGACGGGAAGCATAGCACCATATTCCTTACCTCGCGGAATTCCTGAGTTCCTCGACTGTCCGGGCGTTGTGGTGGCGAGGCAACACGGCGTTGCATCATTTTTTGTTGACGTTCATATTCTTCATGCGCGCGGACCATTTCCCTAAAGAATGAAATGAAAAATTATGTTAAATTCTGTTACTAATTCAATGAAAATTGTCTAATACCGTGGTCGAACATGAAGAACGGTCAGACTTTCGGTCTTGCCACGACAATTTTCAGCTCCCATCTTGTAGTATCCAGCATGGGTGAGCGTGGCATTTTGGATGACAATAGCGTACGTGTCGCCGACGTTTGACAACTATAAGCAATGAATCTTATGCGTTAAAAAAAATCGATGCTTTACATCAACAAATCCTTGGCTCAGGTTGATGTTGCGATCATTGTGGTACCAGTTGACTTTTGGCCGGGGGGCACCGACCTAAAAATAATTGTACTTCCTTTTTATGTAATAGTAAGATCAATTAAATTATAAATTAAATTAGATTAAATCAGTCATACCATCAAGCATTCCATACGAATTTTCTCGCCCTCGTTGACGGTGTACTCGCGGTGGAACGGACGGATGAATTCAGGCTCGGTGGCGATGCTTGAGAAGCCTGAAATTGGGACGTGTTAGGCGCAGGGATATGGGTACAGGACTATTAGCAGGGGGAGGGGTTTTTAACACGGGGAAACCACATTTTTTTTCTAATAATTCTGTACGTTTCTATGCCGAAAATTGACCATTTTTAATTTTTTGCGCAAAAATTTATAAAAAATGAACAAAAAGGTCAAAGGTTCGAATTATAAAAATGAGAGTTTTTTGTAACTGTCTGGCAACCAAAAACTACAACAAAGTTTAGAAAAATATACTTTTTAGCATTGACGACTAGGGAGAAGCGGAAAGACAAAATTAATTCCCCTCTGTTAACCTCCCCCTCCCCCGCTAATAGCCCAGTGCCGAGATTCAGGTATCCTTGTAATTCAAACAGCGAATAAAACCCCACCAATTTCGTTCATATCTTGTTCGCCGAATTCTTCAATGCGCATCGTAGAGGTGGTAGTCTCCTGGTAGCCATGACGCGGAATCGGCGGCGGCGTCGGCGAGCCGGTCAGCTGGCCATCGGTCCAATAGCCTTCTGTTAGCACCTAAATAATGTAATGTATCTTTAAATCTAAAATAAAACGGCTTACCCTGGTGACTTCCTTATGCGGAATTCCAGATTGCTGGATGGTGACCGAAGACGACGTTTGGATGCGCTCATTTTCTTGAGTAACAGCTGGTGTTACGTGCATTGAGGCGCCGGTGCGGGCTTCACCAGCATCGTTCTCGGCGAATACCTAAAAATCGAGCACTACCAAATTACTTCCGACAGTAATACCGTGTAAATGCCAGCATGCTCGGGTCGAATACCATCAATGTACAAACGCGACCAGCCGGCTTCCTGTGAAAGGAAAAAGTTGATAGGAAAAAGGGTACTTGGTTGCTAGCCGGGGGATTGTGGGGTCCACCCCTGCTAACAGTCCAGTACCGAGAAGCGAGATAAAAGTGAAGATACACTAAAAAATGACAAACGTCGTTTTCCACGCGAACATGCTGTGTTTGGATGAGTGGTTGATCGTTGAATGTCCATTGAACTCGCGGCCTCGGGTCGCCGGTGATAAAGACCTAAAAATGACAGATTAAAAAAATCCAAAAAGATATTCACCTGAAGCTTAACCTGGTCCCCTTCCCGATATGTGTTGTTTGTCAAGGTCGGCTGGATTGCTGGGGGTTTCGACTAAACAGGTTAAAAAGTTTTGTAAATGCTTACAGCTCGCGACGAAGGGCGAGATGTCGGTTTTGGTGGTGTTGGCGGAGGAGCTGGCTGAAAATCCAAGAAATCGTTATTTATTAGCTTTGCTAAAATTCAGAAGGTTCTAGACGACGTGCTTTCAACAAAACACAATTCCCCCTTTTTCAACATTCACCCCTTGGTCGCAAATCGAACAAAAACAAGCGCCTGCTTGCAACTCCGCGATAGCATCGCCCGAAATAGGCCCAATTACGATCCACGGGTAAAATTAGTTCTTACAAGGGAAGTGCACGACCGGCCCACGAGAAATCGACACGAGACATAGTGGATCTGATAGAATCGGACAGGGGATTCCGAATCTATAATCAGAATTTGCTAAATAAAACGGAGAAAAAAGTTATGAAGCTTCAAAGTTGGCCAAATCGCCAAAAAGCGTACCTTTAAGGGCCCGTAAAAACCGGTGGAACGGAATTGAGGAGAAAAGAGTTAGTGCATCTTGTTCAGCAGAAAAAGCGTGTTCGAATGAACTGTAATACGTAGCATTTGCAAACAATTCACTGAAAAAAAGTTTTTTTGGATTCACGGGCAAGGGTATGACCTGCCAAGTTCATAGAAGAGATTTTCGCGAAATCATCGTAAACTTAAAGTAAGATAGCTCATTCGAAAGAGCTTTTCTGCTGAACAAGATACACTAATGGGTTATGGCAAATTTCATTCCTGGCCTTTACAGGCCCATAAAAGTCCGATTTTGGGCGATTTTGCCAACTTTGAAGCTTCATAACTTTTTTCTCCGTTTTATTTAGCAAATTCTGATTACAGATTCAGAATCCCCGTGTCCGATTCTATCAGATCCACTATGTCTCGTGTCGATTTCTCGTGGGCCGGTCGTGCACTTCCCTCGTTAGCTCCCCCGGGGGTTATCGTAGCCACTGGATGCCTGGTCCAGTGCGCGCAAAAAACTAAACAATATCCGGAAACTCTTTGAGTAAAAAAATTATTTGAACCGGTTGGAGAAAGATAATTTGGTGGTTTGGTGCTTTGGCATTATCGGGAGGAGGTTTCCTTAGGATCTGATTCGTATAATATAGATAAAGGAATTGTTGCTACACTGTTTTCTGGTATGGCTAAATGCAAAAAAACTATAGAATTTTACTAAGAAATACAAAAATGAAGGCTATTCGACCAACTATGACCGATTTTTAATTGTTGGTTTTCTTAGATATGAGCATAAATTTATTGGTTTGGTGCTGTGGCATTATCGGGGGTGAGCAACTTTTCTTTAGTATCCGATCTTTCTAAAACCATAACAGAAATTGTTTCGACGCTGTTTTTGGTATCCCAATAAGACAGATCCCCAAGATTTTGGTTAAAAATACAAAAAAGATAGTTTTACACTTAAAGGCTAGCTTAGTTAAACTTTACTAAACACACAAAGCAAGAAGACAAAGAAAACATTGAGATGTTTGCTATTTATCTCCTAGGCATATGTAGACTTATAGGAAAACTCGCTTCCAGCCGCCCCTCCCCCCGATCATTCAAAAGAACCAAGAGTCGTCTGCAAAAGCGCACAAAAATTAAGGCTTGATGTTCAACTACCTCTATTTCATGCCGACGTATGTAACCAAGCATTCTGGGTGGGTTTCTAATTCCCCAGATCCCAAACTCGAGTGTTCTTCCGATCCACGATCACGATGAAATTTTTGATCCCTGTCGGGGCCTCCTGGAAGTGCACGGCCACCCGGTAGCCGAAAATTTTAAGTTCTAATTTGAAGCCGCGGGTGGCCATCGGAAAGCCCGTTTTTCGACGTGGCACCGGTGCGCGGACCATCGGCATGCCAGCGCGTGAGCCAATCGGAGGGCGGCATCTAGGGCACAGCTTCGGGGTGAAGGTGCTGTGGGGGGTTGCTTTGAAAAGCGTTTTGGAGGAGGATATCTTGTAGATCTCGTCCGGAGGCCCGTCCCCCTCCACTCCATTCCATAAAGCTCGCATCCTTGGGGAGAGTCATTTGCGCCAACGGCAGATCTCCCCCCTGGAGGTGGTGCTCACAGCTTTGCTCTAGACTTTAGCCTAGAGGGCGGTATATTTTCTCACGAAATTGTCTTTAGATTTTTTTGGCTTCTTTTACATTTCTATATTCCATTATTTAAGTGATATTAAATTTAATCAAATAAATTTCCCAGATCAAAAGCTAAATTTTGATTTGACTAGATAGGTTTCCCATGGATTTTGACTTCTATCTTGAAATCCCTATGCATTGGCACTAGAAAAGCCGTGGCAAACCCGAAAAGGATGCCCTTGTGGAACTTATTCACTAGCGGGGGGTGCCTGGTTACTGTAGAGGGCTACGAGACGCTACGCTTAAGCTATTTGATTTCTGGTTCTAATTAGAAAATTTGCATTCGGAAATTCTTAGCAAAAACTAAAAGGGTGCCTGCGCGGTGCTAATGCACTTGCGGGGGGAGTAGTCCGGGTTACTGTAGAAGGCTACGAAACGCTCCGCTTAGGCTACTTGGTTTTTAGCTCAAGTCGCTTCTTGGCTTATTTCGGCTTTGGAACACCGTTTCGAACGAATTCTCACGGCATTTGGAGCGTCGTGTAGTAACTCCCCCCCCCCCACAAGTGCATGAGTTCCATTAGTAAGCTCTTGCTCTTCACAAATCCCCACTGCATAATTTGTTGACTCGCTCCCTATAAGTGACCGCCCCTAACCACTTCTTATTACAACAAGTTTCCCTCCCCCAGCTCGTGCCGAAAACACCCTCTAGCTTTCAGATTGCGAGATGCAGATCTGGATGATGGACCCGTATGCTTGCGGCGACAAGCGCTTACCCCACCACATTTTCCCCCCAAAACGCCTGAGCATGGACCAGTTGACCGCGAAGGCCGGCGTGCAATGCTATAAGGTGGATCTCGAGGACACGATGAGCCTGAAGAAGCGCATTTCCCGTGTCAAAGGTATGAGTAAGTTTGGGACGGGGGGTTGGAATCTGAGGGTGTTTGCACTTAGGATTCTTTGTAAGACTTAATTTAAATGTTTTTTTAAGCTACGAGCAACACGAATGCTTCGGATGTGTTGGCGCTCAGTGAAGCGCTAAATGGTCTCAGCGACTTGGTAAGTTCTTACGTATCAGCTATCTTGGATCTTACGCATTATGGGGGGGGGACAAAACTTGTTTGTAAATTCTAGAAATTCCTGGTAACTGAATAGAAAGTGTTTTAATAGTGTTTTTAGTAAAAACAAACTATATTTCAAGCAGAAACTCGCTAAAAACTTAAATGAGTCGAAATTTTGGTCGAAAAATCGATCTTTTTGTGTTTGTTAGTAAATACCTATTAAATCTACTAGAAAATTATGCTAAACCCTACGGATCGACATTTTAACGTTTAGCTGGAAGAATACTACACCCCGGTGACCCGTGAAAGTGATTGGGCAGTGTTGGTCCAGGACGGCATGTGCTATTTTGATGTGGAACCGGTGGTGAGTGCCACATTATAATGCTAATGAAGTTCATTTTAATTTTACTTTAAAATTAAATTAATAAATTCAGGAGGACCAATGGATTCGGCTATTCTGTGAGAAAGGGGATCTTGTCGTGATCCCAAAGGGACTTCCCCATCGTTTCACCGTCACCCCACAGGTAAAAACTCGATTTTAAAAGATAGCTAATTTACTAAAATATGTAAAAGCAAAACAGCTATCTAAATACCGTTTTTTTCAGAACTACGTCCAGGTTCAGCGCTTCTTCCACAGGCGAGAGGTGGCCCTCAAGGGATAAAAATCGCCTATTTTCTATGTACAGCCAGCCGATACCCAGAATTTCCGATTTCCTATCATTCAAGTATCACTAATTAAAGAATAAAGAGCCGACTATAAGAAAAAGTCAATTACCGCATTCTAAAAAGCAACGGAAATGAATAAACGAGTTCACCTTGGCCTTTGGTACAACTTGAACGCGGGCGAAATTGGAAGCTTCTCCTCCGGCGTTTCTGGCCTTGACTGTATAGATTCCGGAATCTTGAACAGCCGTCCGGCTGATTGTCAACGAGCAACGATCCCCAACAAATTCGAAGCGAGTTCTGCAAAATATAAATATAACAAATAAAATAGAATATTTACCTCTCATCTTCGCGAATTCCCTCTTCGTCCTTCAGCCAAACGACTTCCGGTTCGGGCTTTCCGATAATGACACAATCGAGTCGAAGCGATTCTTCTTCTTGCAAGGATACATTCTAAATAGATACATTTATTACTACGTTTCAACTATGCTACATTAAAATAAAATCCAAACCTGCAATTGTTTGACGAAATGCGGCTTTCCTTCAGCCAGTGATTGGTCAGCTTGGGAGCGTGCTAAAAATTAAATTTTAGCTATAAGCTATAAACTAGAGTATTTATGACTATAACATATTAATAGTTAAGACCAGTTGATTACAATTTTACGAAAAATGAATTTTTTAATCCTCACCAACGACTGTCAGCCGGGCCGAGCTTTCCACGGTACCACCACTATTATGCGCGCGGACTGTGTAAAGTGCAGAATCTTCCACAAAAGTCTCCTCAATGGTCAAAGTCGCCACCCCGTTCACGAATTCAGTGTGATAGTCGACATTCTGCTGCACGTCAACCCCATCCTTCATCCAGCTATGA
Source organism: Mesorhabditis sp. LJ9110 (assembly GCA_038088335.1). Lineage (NCBI taxonomy): Eukaryota > Metazoa > Nematoda > Chromadorea > Rhabditida > Rhabditidae > Mesorhabditis > Mesorhabditis sp. LJ9110. The sequence goes on from JBBGBA010000055.1 coordinate 298,363, forward strand.
ATTCGTTAATTCCGACCAATTAATAAGAATCAAATACCTAATAGTTGGTTCCGGTTCCGCTTCAATCCGGGCAGCAAATTCAAAGCGGGATCCCTCGTTTACCTTAAATAAGCGTTGAAAATTTACCTCCAGACATACCGTAGTCTCCTTCAACGGAGCTAGGATTTCTGGGGCCTTCACCACCTCGCGAATCTCTTCCTCGATCAGGGTTTCGTGGATGGTATTTACCTAAATTTCTAATAACCCTAAACACACAGACCATACCTTCTTCTGGAGCTGTGCCAACTTGTCTTGAATGTACAGCTGCTTTTGCTGTGCTGCTTCAATGCGTCGTACCAGTTGTTCTTCTGGAAATTTCGGGCAACTTTTAATAAATGGCACAAGAAACTACCCTGCGCTGAAGACTTCGCTTGGGTGATACGCTGGCTTTGTTTCGCGACAGTATCTTGGATTTCCTGGACTCGACGCCTCAATCCTTCGCTTTCCTTCGTCGAGCTGATGTGGGTATTTTCCAACAGGCCAATAATCTCAATGACCTAAATACATGAAAGAGTTGTTAAATGGAAATTTGATATCAACCTCTTCTTGCCAGATTTGAATTTCTTCAACGACGTTTTGGAGCTTCTTGTCAGCGGACTAAAATGGAAGTTAAAAATTATATAAAAATTTTTTTTTTTACTTTCGTCGCTTCGATATTCGTCCACTTTTGTGTAATTTCTGTGAGCTTTTGATGATGGGTCTCCAAGATGTTTCGCACTGATTGGATCGCGTTGTCAACCTTAAAATTGGATATTAACTTTGGAAATCCAAGAAAGACTAATTTTTTGCTGAATTTTATAGGTTTTAAAAGCATACTTGCAAGCTGCTGTCAAATTGCTTTGCATGCTGGGCGCTCGAGATAAAAGCTTCTCCTTAATACAGCGTTTTAAAAGCCAATTTTTGAAAAAAAACCTTGACTCCTTTCTTGTCCCAACGTCTCCTGAATCATCTCGAAGACGTTGTTCATCTGCTGGGCAACCTAAAAGAAGTATTTATAGATGTAAGCAATAGCGTCACGACTTACATTGTCGTTAATTTGGCTTTGATTAGAGTCAAGTAGCCCGCTAAGAGCCGAGAATGAGGTCTGCAGATCTCGAGAGAACTTGTGCACCTAGAATTACGGTAGTTTAGACCAAAGTGGATGCAAATACCTGTTCGAATTTTTGGCCAAGATGAATGCGCTGCTCGAGGTTACGCTTGACGGTTTCGTACCTAAAAATTTAAATACTTACAAATAACGTACATTAATAAATAAGATATATTCAAAAAATGAAATACCCACCTCTTTTCAAATTCCTGCACCGTCCGCCGATCAGTGTCACCGAGGTGGCCCATTTGCTGGTACATAGCTTGGATTTCGGAATCTTGGTTCTAAGAAATTGAGGCCTCAAGTCACATAGAATTCACTCACGACAACTTCCTGAGCGAAGGATTTGTGTGTCTGGACGAAGCGGGATCCATCTTGCTCTGAAGCTCCCATTTCCCCATTTTTGGCGAGGAATGGTTCGGCGGTCTGTTGTAGCCATTGGGACAAGGTGGAAACCATTTGACTGCTCCTCATCGCACTCTCGTTGCTTCGTTCCTGTGCAAGCTGCTCAAGCCGGTTGAGCTTCGACTCGAGCTCGGCCACACGACTCGAGATGGCTCGCCCGAGCTCGTGGCTCAACTTCTCGGAGCCTTAAAAAGTTAGTATTATCAATAATACTTATTCTTACGATGAACCGACCGTCAAAATTAGAGCAAGTAATTTACCTAGTATATCACGACCCTCAGCGATAACCACAGACGCTTTTTGACGAGCAAGCGGTGCCAATTCTCCAGCCATCGCCGCATTGGCGTTCCGCATGTCCTGCTCCATCATGTCCAGCTGGGAGCTCATCTATAAATTTTTTGGTCTACAGATTTACGCTAAACACCAACCGAATTGGAAGCTCCGTAGAATTGCTGGATCCTCTGGCCGAGGTTCAATTTCCGGTGAATACTATCGACAAGCTGCTGGATCATAGATCGTACTGTATCCACACGGATTGGGTCACAGTTGGTAAGGGTGTCCAGGCGATGTTGTTGTTCCTAAGTATCGAATTTTAGACCTTCAAACGTACGGCTTACCGCCGCTTCATTCAGAAGAACCGATAGGCCATAGTCATTGGCTGCAATTACGCGTTTTTCGGCTCGAGCAAGCCAATCTTCGATCTGCAGGCAATATATATATATAAAATTATTAAAAAATAACAACAATCAAATAATAAATAAATACAAAAAACCACACCTGTTTCAATGCCGAACCATCAGTATTCTCTTGCTGCTGTACCTGCTGTACCTGCTGGACTACCGGGGCTTCAACTTTGGCACCGGATGACTCGATTCGCTCCCATTCCAGTGCCATCCTAATAACGATGAATATTTTATTTGATTTATTTGTATATATTATTGTATTATTATTATTATTATTATTATTATTATTATTGTATATTATTCTTTCAGACTCACCGTAGCATTGCCCTTTCGATTACTTCACATGCTAGAAGGATTTCCTTAGGTCGCGTTTCGTTGTCGTTGATTTGGCCGAGAGTTCGGATCTAAAAAGTATGTATTGTTTAAACTTTATTAAATTTACCTGAGCAATTACCGTAGCCCCTTGTCCAATCGCCTTTGAAGTAATATCGACCAGCTCTAAAATTCCGGCATTTTTGTTGAATTGTTAAAATTACCATTGTAGCCGGCACCAGAGCTGGAGCCCGCGCGACTGATCTGATGGCAAAGCTGGAGAAATTTTTTTGTATAAGTTTTTATAATTACCTGCTGATGCTTGTTGAAAAGGATATAAAATTCCAAGACGTCGTGAAGGAGGTAGCCGCGCAGCTGCAGCTGCTTCAGCAGCTCCCTCCAGGCCGTATTCAAAGAACGGGCCATTGCTTCGTACACTAAAACCAGAAAATAGCAATAAAAACATTGGGTTCTAGTGTATTAGCGGGGGGTCAGAAAAAGAAAAAACACATACCAATCTGTTCGTTCGGATTCTCTTTCTCATGGGCCAGATTATCGGCGCGCGACAGCAGCACCTCCACCTGATCCTCTTTTTCCTAAAACAATTAATTGGAAATTTTTCTACGAATATTATGGAAATTAACTAAGTAATGCAATTAATTTCTAGCTTACTCTCAATCGATGCATAATATCTTCATGCATGGCAAGCAGCGAACGGGTCTCCTCCAAGCTCCCTCCGATCGCCAACAACCCAGGCCGCATCTCGTCAATACGGAGCTCCACGTAGCCCATTGACTTAAAAAATCTCAATTTTTTCTAAGATACCGTATGGTAATTTAACTTTAATTGGTTTATAATTCAATCATCTCCGATACTCCTCTACTCATAGCGCTGTGCAACTATTAAACTTCAGGCTCGTGCTAATCGAGTGGCCAAGACAACTGTCGCTCACTCGCCATCCTTTTCTGCCGGGCTTTTTCGTGCTAACCTAGGGTCGCTTGCCGGTTTGGCAGTTAGTAACAAAGCATAATAACATAATTTCAAAAGCCAGTACAACATAACAAAAAGTCAATTTTTTTCTACAATCTAAAGTCTTCAAAATACCTTGAGAAGGGCCACAACAATCGTGGCATGTTCGCCGGCTTTCACTGCAATCGTCGAAATCGTTGTCGTTGAGGTTGTTGAGCCTGGAAAAATAGGGTTATTTTCTAAACAGTACTACGTATATAGAAAGATAAATAAAAGAAAAATCTTTTTTTTTACCTGGGGGAATGCCATCGGTGTCGACGGCCGACTGGATGAGACGTACGTCACCATCAGGCGTAGGTGGCATCCTAGAAAATGACGTTATTACGGTATTCCGAGACCGTAAATACTGTAGGGTATATTATCGTAAATCGGTGCTTTACGGAAAGAAAATTCAAGAAACACACAAAAACACAAAAATTTGAATTTTAATACAATAAGAATCCGCGAAAAATTTAGATCTACATTATTCATGCTACCCGGCTTTATTATGCCTTGGAGGAGAAAAAGGGAGAACGAGAGAGAGAGAGAGAGAAAGAGAGAGAGAGAAAGAGAGAGAGAGAGAGAGAGAGGGAAAGTGAAAAAGCGGCAGATACGCAACGCAATACGTAAATAGGCGTTCACGTAGTGCATGCCCGAACAGGGTGTGTATAAATAAATATAGGATAAATACGACTACTACTAGAATAAGGTAGAGCGAGTGAAAAAGCGAGAGAGAGAGACAGAGAGACAGAAACAGTGAACGATACGCAAACGTAAATAGGTGGTCACGTAGCCCATGCCTGACCCGTCCCCTTAAAGGGACCGTGCCGCCAAAATTTCCGAAAATTTCCTTACGCGCGAGAGAACGAGGGTGAGAGCGAACGTTGTCAAACAGTGGAGCTAAAAGTGTAGGAGTGGAGGGAGCGAGGGAGGGAGGGGATGGCCACAGAGCCGCAGTTTACAGCAGCTGAGCTATGGCCTCGGGGGGCTCGAATGGGGGGAGAAGGAGACCGGACCGGACACCGAAAAGGCCCACAGGCCCCTCCATCCCAGCAAGAGGTAGCCAAGAAGAAGCCTCTTTGTCAACGCCGCTGGCTGGAGATTGTTTCAATATGCGCTCGGTGGAGGGACCGGCATCTTAAAGTTGGTTGGGTGAGATGGTGCTGAATCATTTTAGAGGTGGCTATAGGGCGATGGAGCCAGAACAAGAGCAAATGGAAATGTCATAATTAACGTTTTCCTCGCCGAAAACATTTATAGAGAGTGCTTTCCTCGCGTCATCCGGTAAATCGTCCAGGACAAAGCTTATTGATGGAATTTTGACTACATGGCGCTAAAAAAAACCCATCCTGCATATCGCCGCGTTAGGGTCCGAAAACTGGATCAGAGGTGTATCAGATAAATTGGAAAAGCAGGTCGATTTTTATTGTAACCCACAACCTAGGGAAGCTTTGGGGCAATAAGTTATATTGCTGTTTTTTTAGGGTCTGATACACCTTTGATGCAATTCTGGGACCGATCGGATGTGAGGCGGCGAAATTCCGGATGGGTCTTTTTTGGGACACCCTGTTTTTGCAATCAAAGAAACGGCCCGATGTGACATCAGCTAGAGCAAAATACTCCCCCGCAAGCCCCGCATTTCATCCGACTTTTTACAGAAATTTGGGAGAGGTTCTAGCTCTCTAAAGATTCTCCATCACTTTTCAGTAGTATATCCGAATCTCCAGTGGAGTTCAGCTTTTCATCGATTTAAACGCAGCCGAAGCGCAACTGGCCGGCTAGATGTGATCTGTAGATGTGGGGGACTGGTTGGGCTCGTTCGGAGTTGTCCTACGGAATCTGCTCTCGAAAGGAGTCAGTCTTTACTCCCTTTTGTTTTAAAGGTCTTTAAAAGACAAAACTGCGCTTCCGTTTCTGGTAGCCAATTTTCCCTATACTGAAAAAGTTGAAAAGGAGCGGAGCGCTGGTCCTCCAACGCTGGTATGTTCCGGTTATCGATCAAGCTCAAGTTTTAGTAAATACCCTACAAATGGACACCGAAAGTTTACTTCCACGCCTCGGGCCCGAAAAAGCCATGCTCAGGTCTACAGGCTTTTCCAAAAGATGCATTTTCTTGGTGCGTTTTTGCTCCTTAACCTTCTGATCTTAATAATTTTAGTGCTTGATTCTATTTATATTATTGCTGGTGATTGCCGTCTTAACTACACGACGTTACTATCTACCGGATTGTAAGTTGAGCGCTTTGTTAATAAAATCGATAGGTATTGCAAAGGCTTAAGCTGTTTCGGCTTCTTTTGACGTAAGTTGATGAGCTTTAGAGGAGGATGAAGATCTCCTACTCCCCGTTTTAGACAAAGCGCTTATTGTGGATTTGGATAAACCGGTACAGATCAAGACATCGATGGCTACGGGTATTACTTTAAATTGCCCGTTTGACGGATGTGTTCGCCCGTTTGTTCCGATGGCACCACTATGGATTGTAGGTCCCAGAACTTTAGAGTTTTCTGGTATTTTTACAACGAACAAAGTTACACTCTTATTTTCTATTCCAGGCTTCGAAAGGTGATAAAATAGCGGCATGCAAAATAGAGAAAAATATGTCGACTTTTTTGACGGCAATGATGTGCTACCTCAATCGAACCGAGGAATTTCTGGCTGCCGGTCGGGCCTTGCATTCGGAATCGTGGAATCAGAGGTACCTTGAGAAACGTATATCTCATGTTTTACCAGATACTGCCGCAATACAATCGAATTTATTGAAGAAAACCGGCCGTTCAATTTATCGGACTTACCGCCACGACAAACGTATTCAGATTTCGGGCGGAATTTCAAATTTACTGTATTTAGGAAATCTTGGCATACGATGGTGATTGTTAGAGATCCGCTTGATCGATTTGTATCGGGATTTGTTGAAAAATGCCTGAAGTAAGTGAGTCTGGATTTTCTAGAAAAGCCTATTGAAAAAAAACGGTCTATAAGTTTCTGTTACAGTACTCAACCCTCACCAGGGTGGCGTTACATCTGCTATCGTTGTTTCGGCGATATTTCGTGTTTCCTGAACGAGTTGCTGCATCGATTGAAATCGTTCGTGCTCAAGCCGCAGCGCCACATTGAGGCCCAGCACTTTGCGCCGCAGACATGGTAATATCATTATTTTAATTAGGTGTTATATTTAATTTTTCACGATTTTTTTAATAATTGAATCGATTCTTTAGGTATTGTGGCTTTGAAACTATCGAATATAAGCTTATCAACTACGGAACGGATCACGCTTCTCGAGATGTAATGAATCGGCAAATTGCGGAATTTTTAGAGCAAAGTGGTGTGGAGAGGCGGTAGGTTGCAGTTTGTAACCTTTAAAGATGTACTTTAAAGGCGTTTGAAACCCATTAGTGTGTTGATAAGTAGTCAAGCGCTTTAGAAAAATCAAATATATCAGCGCGGAGCTCAACCATAAATCTCCGCACGCGACAAACTCGAAGAAGGACAAAATCCGGAAGGAGCGGCTGATTAATCAATTGCTGAATAATCCCGACAATTTTCGAAAATTTTTGCAGATCTATTTTTACGATTATATTTTCTTGGGTTATCAATTGCCGCGTGATCTGCAGACTTACCCTATTCGTTGAAAAGAAAATAAATAATGTGCTCTGCTTTCATATTTTCCTTTAAAATTTTTATTACCATTTTTCATAGTTTTAATGGGCATCCCTATTGGCTGGCCCTAGTGGATACCCGGGTAGAAAAAGGGGGTGGGAATTCAGAGGCACACAAAAATATTAAAAATCGTTGCAAACATTGTTGTACTTGAGATGGCATGCAAGCAGGGTTCATGAGGGAAATTCTAACAAAAAAGGGAAACCGAATAGAGTCTGGATGACCAGAATAATAAAAAAAAAACAATTGAATAAAGAATAGCCCGACTACAAAAAACCCATAAGGACTACGGTAGTGTACTTGGGGGGAAAGGCACGGAATAGGGAGGGTGAAGAGGCACTGGATGAGCATCGGAGCATTAATGGGAAAGGTATAGGGTACATTTAAATGTGCATTAATAAAGTATATAGATATTAAACGTGGATATTAATTATAATAAAAATAATCGAGGTGCATTGAGAATTCACAACGCATTCATCGGAGGGTAGGCATACGGTAGATCGGAGTGTTCCGTACACAAGTCATAATTTGAGGTGAATTGGCTAGGTAGAAAACTACAGACTACGCGAAGGGTACTGTATAGAGGAATTAGGGTATATGCGCAGAAATTCTGTTAAAGTACATAAACTAGGTATACAGAGTGTACAAGAGATGTTTAGACGTTCTGAGGGTACTGTATAGTGGAGCGTAGCGTACTACAGTTATAGGGGTACTGTGGAATACATTCTAGGGTACTACGGTAATGGTACATGGTATACAGACATTAATGGGAGGTCGAAAAAGTGTGGGGCACAAGGTGAGCATCAAAAACACAAGGCAAAATTAGATATTCCTAGGAGATCTTGGCGGTATGGAATTTTCATACGGTAATAGTGCGTCGAATTACATACTGGCGCTGACTGCAGGTTTAGAAGGTCGTGGGCTGAAAAATAGGGTTTTTAAAAATTTTAAAAATGTTTTATAAATTTACTATATCGAAAAAGTTAAGTGAAATGCCATTGAAAAACCTACACTTCCGCTTCATCCTCACTTTCCAACGCGCTCGGCTGACTTTCGCCGACAGGTGCCGGGACGACCAACTTGTCGCGCCACAATTCGGTGTCTAAAATTTGAAAATTTAATTTATTAAATAAGAATTAGGCTTAGGATCAGTTAAAATCAATGTTCAAACTTACAAGGTAAAAGTTGGGCAACTTGCTCGCGGTACCTCATCGCACGGCCGACATTCTGAAGCATCAAAGCCCGAACTCGCCCGTTAAACCGCTCATACGAAGCCGAACACCACAATTCACCATCGTGTAACTAAAATATTCAGGTAAATTAATAAAACCATTTTAAGTTAATTAATCCCTCTCAAAATTCTAATCGCAATCACCCACCATTTTATTAATGATTTTAAAGTACTGTCGAGTTGTAAGGATCCCACATTGAACCATGACTAAAAATGTTGTTATATAGAAAGATACAGTATTCACTGACCCTCAGCCATCATCAGGTGTTGCTCAACAGATTGCTGGAGTTGGATCACGGCCGTGATTTGAGATTCTCGACCTATACGGCTGAACAGCCGCGACCAGGTGGTTCTGGAAAATACTTGAAGTTATAAAAGTTATATTCAATAGTTTTATAAAATCAAAGTCAATTAATTTATATATGTTTAGAAAGTTTATGACTCTTATTAAATACCTCTTCTTATTGCTAACTTCCGGGTCCATAGATTCGAGGAATTCGGCGGCTGTGGTGCTAAAAATGGGCGTTTTTGGGGAAATTAAATAGTTTTCTTACGGTTTTTGGGTATAGCTGACGATGATGTCCATCAATTCAGATCCGTGATTTAGATTTCGGTCAAAGATTCGGATCATTGTTTCGGGGGAGCATTCTTGGATGTCGATACGTAGGGGTTTGAAGTATTCCTGAAATGAGGTATATTTGAAGTATTTTTAGGCATTTCATAGACGGTCAATAATTTTCCTATGTAGCTATTCACTAGATAACTGGTCCCGCCACCCCCCCCCCGTTAATAGACCAGCCCTTTCAATGCCACTTTTTTTGCTTCTGTGTCCAAATTCCTCAAAATCCTCCGCTAGCTCATCCTCTAGGCCCAAACGAATAGCCCTAGGGGGGTCAAGTGCTAGAAAAACACTCATATTAACCTAGCTCGCCCCCCGCGGCCAGGGGAACCTAAAGTAAACAGCGCTTATGCGGTGCCCCGAATCAAAGGTAGCGCGAATAGGGCTAGCCAAACAAATTAGGGGTCTTCAAAAGGTCATTGAAAAGTGTTGCGTAAGGTGGATTAATGCGGAATATGATAAGCTATTGTGAGAATTTATTTTTCTGCGTGTCACGTACCGTTCCTTTAAAGTCGTTGGTAGCTGTACAGTATGCAAAACCGAGCTGGGTGGCGCTGCTACTCGATGCTACATCCATAATATCGTCCGTTAGCTCGGAGTAATTTCTTCGGTGCTGGACTGTTAGCGGGGGGTTTTTTTCCCCAATCTGATATTAATAAATAGCATAATTTTTGAATGTTTTTAGTAGTTTTTGATTGCTAGAAAGTTGCAAAAAGTTTCAAACATTTTTGAAAATTCCAAAATGTTTACTTTTTTGGTCATTTTCATGCATTTTTGTGCATAAGTAACAAATTGAAAAACTTATATTAAAATGATTTATATGTTGTTATTGCTCCCCCCGATAACAGTCCAGAACCTTCTCTGCTAATTTGTTAAAATTCTAAAACGTACCTCTTTCCAATTTCTAAAGAACACAGTTTCTGTTTGAGGTAGATAATCGCGTAGGACGTTAAAAACTTGGTGAAGCTAAAAGTAATAGTTTTTCAAGAATAACTTAGATTCCATACCTTATTTCTATGAATTGGCATCCCGGGTCCATGATTAATAGAAATTTTAACAACATCCGGGTTGTCGGTTCCTTCAAAACCAAGGCCTTCTAGTTGGAAGAGCTGGCGTGCCGCGGGGAATACTCGTGTTTTGGCCAAATCGGCTATTGTCTAAATGGAAAGATGGAATTGAGATTGGTGTCGGTATTCTTACGCATGCTGGCGATTGGAGGAGATACTTCCAGGCGTCCAGCCAAAAATCGTGGGGTAGTCGGGCCATTTGGTCTGGTGGCCTGGAAGACTTTAGGTAAAGTCGTATATTTTGAGAAGATTTGAGGGAGGCAGTATAAAAACAAAGAATTACAAGAGAAAGAGGAGAAAGCGTAGTTTTGATGTTATTTGACTTTAAAAATTCCGGCCTTTTTTCTAACAACAGATTTTCAGATATCACTAGACCAAAAAATACTGTAGCAAATGGCACATGTGTAGTTTTGTTGTTGTTGATTTTTAAGAATAGCATAAAGCATTTTTTTAGGTATCACGCTTTCGGCGGTACTAGACTGTTAGCAGGGGGGAAACTACGAAAATTCGAAAAAATCTTGGCTTTTTGGTCAAAAACGTCTGAAAAATAGCCAAAATGGGCAATTTTTCGAATTTTTAAAATGCTTAAAATAATTTTTGTGACTTTCTAGCAATGATAAACTATCAAAAACATCATAAAAATACAGTATTTATTACTAAGAGGCATAGACGAAAACAAAAACATAAATTACTTTTCCTTTAAAGCCAGTCTGGGTCCCAACAGATCGCAACATTTGGGGCGACGGAGGAAACTCGTAAAAACTCTAGCCATCCCCTCCCCCCTAGTGTTAGATATGAGAATCGACTAGAACGAGGAGAGAAGAAGGAAAGTTTTTAGTGCTACTGTCAGTTTGGGGGATCGGGGCTTATCAGCTGGGGTTCATTTGGGGGAGGGGGGAGATCCCACTGATCAGCCGCTGCCTGGCACGTTTGGACTCTTTCCCGGGCTCGGACACGGGCACTAAAAGGTAGACAGGCAGACGGATAGACAGAGGAATGGCCACAGACAGACAGACAAACCGAACGGACAAACACGTACACACAGATGTTGCGAACGGGGTGGAAATGGAGAGAGAGGGGGAGGGTTATCTTTTTCGCCTTAGGGAGGGGGAAGGCGAGAAAAACTGGACATTGGGTTTGGGAAAAAGTCAGGTGGCGTTAGAGGGTACGATACCTTAAGGCGCATGAAAGATACCTTAAAACACCGAGGTGAGCTATATACTGTACATTAAATTTTAAGCGCATCAAATAAGGAAGGGCTGAAGAAAAAGCGGGCATTTTGTAAGGAGAAGCCTGGTAGCATCAGAGTAAAAACAGAAGCGGCGAGACGCATCAAGATATCTTAAATCAAGAAATTCAAATGTAGGTATCAGGTTTTAAGTACATAAAATATTTAAAAAATTGATTTGTAAACAAAAAGAACAATAAATAAACAAGATCAATTAAAAAATTCCATTTCACTTTTCTAGAGAAATCTTGGAATTTTTCCATCATTATAATTCTAAAATAATAAAAACACTACAAAAATATACTATATAATAATTACAAAAATATCAAGTTCTTGATAAAATTTTAGGTAATGCTAATTAAGCTAAAGTAAGGTGATTAAGATAATCAAGAAGTTTTTTAAAATTTGCATTCAATGGAAAATGTCGTAATACTCTAAATTTTGCATTTTAGGGAAGAGCTTCACTGTTTAATAAATGGCAAAATTTGTAATAACATAAATTTTAGTATAATAATTAACATATGTCAAGGTTTATCAAGTATGCATATCCCTGCAAGACCTAGTTGAATGCACGCGTGCCATTTACACACCACCAACCAGCCGATCGAGGAAGGACCCGGTGGGGTGGGCGGCGTTTAAGGTGCAGTTCCCCCTCAGCCAAGCCACGCCCACTTTGATCCCCACGAAATGTGTCTAGGCCCTCCATTTAGCCCATTCTCTCTGCAGAGCGATAGACCCCATCCTGTGCCCACTGTGCCCTTTTCGAAAACCTTCGAATCCCCCCACCACCCCTTCACGTTTGTCTGACCGGCCAGCCCGGGACGGAAAAAGAACGCAAAAAACGGGGAGGGGGCTGTGGTGGAAAACCTGGGAAACGTTTTTTTCCATGCGGTTCCCACGGAGCAGATCGGAATACGGGGTTGTTGGAATGGGGGCCTAGCTGGTAGATTGCTGTTTGAGAAGCAGGGGTGGTATAGGGAATGGTTAGCTCCGGTTTATTGTAAAAATTATCGTAGTTTTAGGAAATTCCCGAAAATTCAGAGTTTTATCTTCTGAAATTTTTTTACAGCTTTTCAAAACAAACGTATTAAAAACATACCGTAGTTGGTTAGTGCGATCAACGGATACTAAGACTTTTCCTTGGGGTCAAAGGCCGAAAAAATTGTTAAATTGAGTTGCATTATCAAGAAATTCAGCACATAGAATTTTTCGGTGCTCGACAAATCCAGTAAAACCCGATTTAAAAACCTACAGTAATCCTTTAACCGCTAAAGCCGGCTAATAAATAAATACCTCAATAAAAAAATCGACGAATACGATCGAAAGAAGTTTGCTAGACGACCTATCCCTCCCTCTGCACCCCTCCCCCTAAAAAGTGACCATAAATAAAGGTACCCCATAAAAACCACCCATCATCCTCGGCATCGGGGTGCCAAATGGGGAGTGACACGATAGTAATATTAATTGGTTTTTTGGGATTTGAATTTATGGGATGGAGGGAAATGTTTACGGATGCTTCAAAATTACGGTAGACGGCTTGTGGATTTGGACGAGAGAGAGAGAGAGAGAGAGAGAGAGAGAGCGTGGGGGAGAGATGTGATAGACAAGCATAAGCAAATTTTAGGGTACTAGACGTTCCGAAAAATATGCCAAGATGATCGACAATATAACACAACAATTTGGCTGAAATTGTAGAAGCTGTAATGCTACCGGAACTACAAACCACTAGGTGCAAACGCTCCCGGAAATCCCCATTCTTCACGCTCCACACCCCCAAAAAGAAAAGATTCCATCCCCTGATCTGAACAGTCAGGCAAATGATCGAGCTTGCGACGAAACTTTGCGCAACTTGTCTTCCCCCTTTATCTCTTTCCACTTTTTTTCGCAGGCCGAATGACCTTGAGGGGGGGAGACCCCCAGCGAAAGGCGACGAAAAACTTCGGAGAACACAGCAGCCACCTCCCAACCAGCACACCCTGCGAAAAACTACGAACCACTGCGAAAAGAATTCCGATACCAGATCCAGAACGCATTTTTTTTGGGAGCCTTAAGAAAATACAGAAATAAAAGTTGCTACAATCAACGTAGCCTGCACCGGTTTGCGAAAACAAATTTATATTTTTTGGCTCGGGAAAAGAAAGGGAAATTAGAGAGCCCCAAGGGAATGGCTTTGGAGTGGCCGATTGAGAACATCAAAATTGGGATTATTCACTCAAAGTAGGCTTAGAAAATGACTTTTTGAGTCTTTGGAATAAAATACAGATTATATTATCTATAATTTTTAAAAAAGTCTTAATCCGACTTTTTTTAGCCTTAAAATTTGCCGTTTTCTAAGGAAATAATTATAAACATCAAGAATTGTTGTTGTTCGCTGAAAACTGGTTTACAGGGATTTTTGAGTATTCAAAGTTTTTAGCGACCGAAGAAATCGATTAACATATCGAAAAATGATTTCTGATTGGTTTCATATTTTTACCGTGCCGTTTATAAGGTTATAAATCACCTAAAAGTTCAAAGAAAATTTTTCGAAATCTTTCATCGCAACTCCGAATAGTGGAACTGAACTCTCCCCGGCAAAGTTCCAGACGGCCCTGGAGTTTTCGAAAGTTTTTCACTCGGCCCGGAGTAAAAAGCTGATCGAAAGGCAAACGGTCGGGGCTGGCCGGGCCGAGGGGCTGACTGGCAAATAGCCGGAAAAAGCGGAAAAAGAGGGCGACCCGGGGCACAAAAAAGAGAGTGGCTCGGCTGGACAGCGGCCATACAGAACGGTTGGAAATGGAATGGGGAACGGGGGGAGGAGGATGAGAAGGAGAGAGATAGACAGGAACGGAGACAGACAGACAGACAGATAGTGAGACAGACGGGAAAGCCGAGAAACAGCTGTGGAGGCATCCAACAGGACGGGGAGACCCACACCCCGGGCCGAACACTAAAAAATATATTTTTGTCCTGTGGGTGAAGGATTCGGTTTGCAGGACCAGCTGATTTGGGGTTTTGGAAATCAACAAAAACAAAAAGGGTTGCTGACAGGTCAATAAGGGGAATGTTGCGAAGAGTGGAACGGGATTGGGGATGGATGATTTGCGATTTAAATCATAAACAAAAAGTTTGAAACGCGTTTGAAAGCTAAAAATAGGTGCAATCGACCTTGGATATTACGATAAGTCTGGCTTCAAAGTCTTTTTAATTCAGAGTGTAGCGCTTAAAAGGCCGTCCGCGAGTCACTCGAACAGTCCCCATTATAGCTTGGCACAGTTTTTTGGACCCCTATTTTTGATGCCATCTGATAGAGCGTGGTCGAATTAGAGGAATCGCACTAATTTGGGATTTTTAAAATAACATTTTCCTGGTTAAACAAGGCGTTAAAGTTACCAACGTCGAAAATTTATCTCGACGACTACTTGACAGAATTGGTTGAAACTTTGTGACTAGGCCTAATTTGGGACGGGGATCATTTTTCTAATACATCGCGAAGCACGAAAATTAGCAAAACCTAGTTAAATTGCATACCCAAAACAGTTTTTGCCGAATTTCAAATTAACGGCGAGTCGGCCGCAAGCTGGAATTAGGCTAGAAAGATGCGCAAAATTTTTCTGCATCGATTGATGTATTATTTAGGTGGCGGCCAGGTCGCCGTTTTCTCACAGCGAGCTTTTTATAGCTGAAAAATGGTCTGAAAATTTGACTAAACTGGAAAATTTTGTGGTATTTACATATCGGAGTAGTCAAAACGCATCAAGAAATCATGCCAAGTCGATTGCAAAAAGAGCAAAAGAAATTCGGCTTCTGAGAGGTAGCTGGGATTGAACTGGCGGCGGCTCTGGATTGGCACGCCGACGCTCTACTCACTGCGCCACAGGGCTCCCAGGCGGAGGGTCCGGGTTCGATTCCCGCCCAAAACAAACACCCCTTCAAATGTCGAATTTCTTTTGCCAATTTTTGGGTTTAGCTTGGCGTGATCGTTAAATGTGATCCGTGGGTCAAAACAGAGAAAATCGCAAAATTTTCCATTTTAGTCAGATTTTCAGACCATTTTCAGCTATAAAAAGCTCGCTGTGAGAAAACGGCGACCTGGCCGCCACTTAAATAATACATCAATCGATGCAGTAAAATTTTGCGCATCTTTCTAGCCTAATTCCAGCTTGCGGCCGACTCGCCGTTAATTTGAAATTCGGCAAAAACTGTTTTGGGTATGCAATTTAACTAGGTTTTGCTAATTTTCGTGCTTCGCGATGTATTAGAAAAATGATCCCCGTCCCAAATTAGGCCTAGTCACAAAGTTTCAGCCAATTCTGTCAAGTAGTCGTCGTGATAAATTTTCGACGTTGGCAACTTTAACGCCTTGTTTAACCAGGAAAATGTTATTTTAAAAATCCCAAATTAGTGCGATTCCTCTAATTCGACCACGCTCTATCAGATGGCATCAAAAACTAGGGGTCCAAAAAAACTGTGCCAAGCCTTGTTCGGGTGACCCGCGGACGCCCTTTTAAATAGAGCACTCACGTCGAGTACCTGACAAAAGGCCATTAAAAAACTTAAAAAATAAATAATACATTGCGTCAGGGAATTCGTGCGGCAAATAGAATTTTGCGGAGAACTGAAAACTTCCTAGAACCGAGCGTTCTCCTGCGGAAAGGAAAGTGTCGGAAAAAGTATGCGATAATATTGCACAACTGGAGGAAATTCCTTGCAATGTGTTGACGAGCCAGAATTTTTTAAAAGGCTGGTGAAGTGACATTTGGAAGTGCAGATCGAAGATAATGGGACCAACTGTAGGATTACAAGGTTTTAATTACCTCGAAATCTCTATAGAGACTCTTCTAATGCTTTAAAAACTATTTTAAGGATACGGCGACGCAATGGCAGATCAAACCCCATTTCCCGGTGCCTGGAAATGATCCGGGAACTAAGCCAGACACACACACATCGGCATCCCCCATTTATCTATCGGATTCCCAGGGCACAGGCCAGCTCTGCTCTGCCCCTCTAGACCTCCCTCGGCCGAGATCACATAGTGTGGGGGGAAAGATAGAACATTTAGACTAGCCGGAGGGAACAGCCGTGTGCCCTCGGGGCACGACCGCGTGTGTGTCCCTCCAAATAGTTAATTGAACCCGACCGACCGGTGGGAGGAGGAGGAATGGTTTCTGATTGGCATGGGTCCAAGGTGATCTGGAAATCAGTGGAAAGATTTGGAAATTAGGTAGATATTTTTAGTTCCTACTCTCTGTCACTCTCACTCTCTCCTCTCTCTCATCTCTCTTTCGCTTCCTCTTTCGCGCCCGCTCTCTCACTCACTCTCTCTCTCTCTCTCTCTCTCTCTCTCTCTCTCTCTCCTCTCTCTCTCTCTCTCTCTCTCTCTCTCTCTCTCTCTCTTTCTGTCTATATCTCTCTCTTAGTTGCTCTTTCTCTCGCTCTCGCTCTCTCTCTTCCTATACCGCTCTCTCTCCATCTTCTGTTTTTGCTATCTCTCGTTATACGCAAATTATTAAAGGCTACAGATCATCATCTCATCCAAGACAATGCATTAACCGTAGGTAGGAAATTCCCGAATCATATTTCCCCGAAATTCAAAGTAACACCAGAAAAATGTGAGTATGTACACGTGCGGATTGATCCCCTCCCCTCACCACCATCAAATCATTCACCCCGTCCCCCAATATAAGCTGCCCAAATATAGGCAACCGATGGAATTGAAGCCTCCACCGCCCGAAATATCCACCCGATAGACGATGAATGGCTGCTGCTTGCCGACAGGGGGACGCCCTATACAGCCAAAAGCGCCCCAAACGCCAGACCCCGACTGGTATGCCGAAATATTGGGCACGAGGGGGCTGCCCGTTTCATAAAGAAGGCACGAAAAATAACAGTGCCCTCCCCGCCAGACCCCCGGGGAGGCTGCCAACTTTTCGGCAAAAATCATAAACTTTTTCCGGGCGGCTTTTCCCGATTGTGGAGGGACATCCATGCAATACGATACGATAAAAAGGCGAGAGTCAAAACCAAATATTGAGGCTTATGAAAATTGTTTTCGCGATGAAATTAAGTTTTTGTAAAAATATCGAAAAAAAAACGTTGTGTTGGGAGGCAACTCTCATGCACCGGAAGCCAGGAAAGCCTATATACAGCCCCGTTTCACAAAGAACCCACGAAAAATAACAGTCCCCCCACCTGCTAGACCAGAAGTCCGGTAGGCTGCCAATTTTTCCCCCAAAAACCATAAACTTTTTGCGGGTAGCTTTCCCCGATTGTCGAGGGACATCCCCTCTTTCTAAAAGCCGAAATAAACACAGAAACCAACAATAAAATCGGGTAAAAATTTTGAAACCAGAAATTTAGGACAAATGACGAGAGCTAGAAACCGTCGCGGGGTGTTGAAAAAGTGAGCGGGACTTTCGGCGGGAGCGGCTAGCCCGCGCGCGCTAGGGGTGCAAGGTCGAGCGGGCTAGAATATGGGAAAGTGTGTTCGTCATTCGGAAACTTACGTACTAAAGGGAGCAGAAGATGAGTCAGCTCATGAAGCTGTAAGAAGACAAAAAAGGACTAGCATCGGCTTGCTTTACGTTTTTTGGGAAATGGAATAAAATAGAAAGAAGAAATTCGTTCGGAATTCTTCAAGATCTGCAAAAGGAAAAAAGGACTTAAACGTTGGCTTAAGTTAAGACTTAATTTGAGCTTGGTCTTGGGCTTAGGCTTAGGTTTGGGCATAGGCTTATGGCTAGGCTCAAGCTTCGGCTTAGGCTTAGGCTTATACTTGGCTAGGTTTAGGCTTAGGTTAGGCTTAGGCCCAGGCTTGCTTTTCAAAATTCTTAAAACAACTTAAAATTGCAGAAAGATGCCCGAAACAATGCACAAGGCATGTGCCTAACGTACTCCCTCAAAATGTGCCCCAGGGCATGAAAGCGGGCGTGCATAACCCGGTCCGTCCACCCCGGGGGCTAGGGCTTCGAATTGGTCACGCAACATCGGGTCATCACATTCTCTCCAAAAATGGGGGCGCCGTCGGCTTAACCGGGGGAACCGGGGTGGCCGGGGCGGCTTATCGCCCTGGCAAAAGCAGTAGGTTGGCGCCGGTAATGTCGCGTAATCGGCGGGCTTTTTGGTGATTTTTTGGGCATGGCGCCAGCGGACGGCTGGTGGGGGTGACATCAGCGATAACGGGCGGCCTGGAACTGGCGAAGTTTTTCGATTTTTTGGCGGGGGTGTTCGTTTAGATTGTTGATTTGGGCTTAAAGTAGTTTGGCCCAATTTTCAGAGAATAAAAATTACCGCATTTTGGAAAAGGGGAAAACATTTTCCCCAGTAATCCTATGCTATAACAAAATCTAAAATTTTTTTATAGCATTTGCACAGTATTTAGATATCAAAAAAATAATAGAAAATTTGTATAAAAATTTCGAAATGGGCAAAACTATGAAAAACGACCAAAAGGGTACCATTTTCCAATTTTCAAAAGCTTAAGAAACATTATACTACAGTATGACTATCAACAGGTTCGATTAGGCCAAAAAAAGTTGTGTCTTCTACAAATCTCCCCCCCCCCCGCCAACAGTTCAGTACCGTTGTGATTTGGTGACATTAAATTCTGCAAGGTGTAAATTGGTGAGATTAAAATATTCGTTTGATTTGCATACCGTATCCCAGGCTGCTGTCGGCATATTGCGCCTTGAAAACGCGTCATGTCGAAATTTCAACTGGGTTTATGAGAGCAAAACACACCATTGATTTGCATACCATACCCCTCAGCGATGTTGTCTGTATTTTGGGTCTAGACAGATCATAATCAACCTGGCGTGCCGACCCGATCTAGATTGCGTGTTATTGTCCGCCCTCTTTTTCTCAGACCGCCCGGGCCATTAGCGGATTAGCAAGTGATGGCTGCTCTGGGTAGGGGATGGGACCCGAGGTCAGCAAGCCAGGGGGATGCCGTCCCATTCCTATGCCTTCGGGATCTATTACCGGGTATCCCCCCACAGATGTTTATCAACTACTTTGATGTAGCGCTGTCTGGCGGCGGAGGCGCTTTTTCTGAAGCGGGTGGGGATACCTTTAAAGGAAAGGTAGGGTTTCTCACAGGCTAAGGTTATGCTGACCCAAAAGATTCCTTCCGCTTTTTGATGGTAAATGAATAATAGGCCATCTGAAAAATACACGGAAAAACTAGGACCACTGTAGAAAAAATGGTACTACTGGGCTGTTAGCAGGGGGGATTTTTAGCTGCACGTAAACGGGTTCTTCCAGTAATCCTGTACAGCACTCAAATAAAATACTGACCATTTTTGTAACATTTTACAGATTTTAGACGTAAAAGACATATAAAAAACCTATAAAAACTTTCGAAAATCAAAAATGTAAGAAAAATGACAAAAAATGGCCACTTTTGGAATTTCAAGAAGGTTCGAAATATTTTTTGTAACTTTCTAGCGCTCAAAAATTAGGAAAGACATTAAAATATTCGTTATTTACATTAACAGGTACAAGCGGAAAAGCAAAAAGTAGCCCCCCCCGCTAGCAGTCCAGTACCCAAAAAGGATCTATTATGTTCCATATGCAAGTGGAGCTTTATGCAATTTTTTCCAGAAGTGTCCATCCTTCCTCGTGGTAAGGATACCTTTAAAGAAAACCAAAGTTTCTCACAACCTTCTAGCTGTTCTTGTTGAATCACAAAGATCGCTGCCGCTTTTTGCCGAAAACACGGTCCCACAGCCCGGTCGTCGGAACGGGCGACCTTCAGCGGATGGGCCGTTTTTCAGGTGGCCACCTCCTGGCGCGACTCCCAGAAAGTGCAAGCCGGGGCTCGCGAGATGTGTTGGGGCGCCCAGCTGGCCGGAGGATCGTCGGCCGGGCAGAAAAAGTGAAACTTTTTCTCGTCAACGATCGTTTCTTCGGGGGAGAATCGTGTAGAGGGGGAAGGGTTTTTTTCAGGGAGGTCTGGCAGGATGCCGAGTGGAATCGTTTGCTAGGGATCTACAATTTTTTACTCGTATTACCATGGTTCTTGAAAAGTATTGGAAGATTCTGGGGTCTAAATGGTGGTTTTTTAGGTTTTACGATATCGTATTTTAATGGCTCAATTACCCTAAAGCCTCAAAAATTCCAAAAAACGTATAGCAGTGTACTTTCGGGTAATTTAAAGTCTTTAAAAACTTGATTTTTGGTGCAGTTGTCCTTTTAGTAAACACGATATTGTTGACTTCAGGAAAGCCTTAGAAGCATTACTTAAAAATCTTAAAAAAACTGGTAGGCAAAGATTTTTGGGGAATTACCGTATTCGCTTCTATCTAAACAGCTAAAGCCTTTTTTTAAATCATAAAAAACCATTTAGGATATAATTCCGTTTTTTTTAGTTCAGCCAAATACACCAAAAACTCGACAAGCCGCTAGACTACGCGTTGCCCCAATTTACGGTCTACCCTGACCGGTTCGGGCCCTTTCAACCCGAGACGTCGATTGATGGCCAGACAAAGCCCTTGTTCTCAAAACCTCTTCTTCAACACCAAGCCCTAAAAGCCAAAATTTGATGCCCCACCGTATTGGCACCTTGTCAATACCCTTCTTGTGCTTTGAATCTCCCCTAGTATCAACCCGTGCTTGACCTGGCCCCATCAAAGCAATGCAAGCAGCTTGAGCCAATAAAGCCGACCGCACTTGGATGGTGATAACGTCGTGATTTTTGTGGGCATGGGTATGTGTAGGGAGGGATGGGATAATTTATCGGCCTCCCCCGTAAATCATATCAATCATAAATCAGCATGGCTACCCGAGGGGTGTGTGTGGATGCCTTCAGGGGGTGATGCACCTAGTGACCTTCGCTGTTGAGGTTACCGTGAAAGGTAGGAAATAAATGAACGAGTGTTATTAGGGGGCTAAAATTGCAGTGAAAGAAAAAAATAACTGATTCACTTACAGGAAAGGAAAATATATGCAAATTGGGTGCCGCGTTTCAAAGATTTTAAATTTTGGCGTATTGTTCATACATTTTTCACCAAAAAGTCCTCAATTTTCGATAAGTTTTATACTTTTTTATGAACTTTATCTAAAAACTGTGTAAAATCCTATTGAAATAGTTTATATTTTGTTATAGTATCATACAGGATTTGTACAAATCTTTAAGCTTCGGCGCTTTCCTCACACCACAAAACCATCTTAAAGAGTTACCACGGTATTCAAATCCACCTACTACCCATGGAGACATACCGTAACCCAGGGTGCACCACCTCCCAGCCAGGGTTGCCCCAGACCAGACAGACAATGCAACATGTCTAGCCATGGCTGCGAAGGGGTTCCCCCCTTTTAGAGCGCACCGATCTATCCATTCTCCATTTTCTCTCTCTCTCTCTCTTCTCTCTCTCTCTCTTCTCTCTCTCTCACCGATAGAGATCGCCATCGACCTGGGGCAGCAAACATTTACGACCACCTTTCACACGTCTCCCCCTCCCACCATGGGCGGCCTTCCACCGCGGGCGAGTAGAATAAAAATGGTGATCGGGATGAATGGCATTAGGAGGGTGTGGAACGGGGTTGGGGAGATTGTATTAAAGGGAGCGTTAAGTTATGGCTATCGATTTTGTTGATTAAGGATTTTCTACAGGGCGTCCCAAAAAAACCTTTGGCACTTGGTACACCAAATCGGTATGCAAATCGCAAAAAATAGTCAAAAACGAGTGCGAAAATTTCCGAAAGACCAGTACCGTAACCGTATCATACAGTGAAAAATACAAAAATCAACATCTCGATACCCGAACTGTGTTTTCTTGCTCCCCCTCAGGCCCCATGCATACCTGGGTCATACACCCCCTCGAACCTTAATCCGCATATTTGGGACTCGAACGACAAATCTGGGCCTCATAAAGGGGAGGTCAACAATGGGGAGAGAGAGGCATGGGTCACCGGATACCCCATACCAACTACCGTTCCTATTGCCTAACTGACAAGTGTCCTCCAACCAACGGAGTGCACGGATTTGTGGACGTGCGGATTTGAATAAGGAATGGACTCGGAAAAATGATTTGCATAACCTGTATATTTAAATCAAATGACACCGGTTTCTTCAGATTTGTGGAACTGTAGCTTTGAATAAACGTTTTAAATGCCGATAATTTTCGTAGCCTTGAGAAATGCTTAAAAGCTCATGGACTGGCTTTGTATATCGGATTTCTTCACCGGTTTACGCACTAATAACCGAAACAAAGAATCGCCATACCCGGCCTTTTTTCATTGGCTATCATGTGTGTGGTCCCAAGGTCGTCCCCGATCGACTGGGGTGGATCTCCTTTTCACTGAAAAACCTTCACCCCTCCCTGGTCACTTTTTCCGGCCAGCTGTAACGCGAAAAAGGGAAGAAAAGATCGCCGCCCATCGGTTCGGGGGAAAGAAATATTGAAAGACCTATAAAAATGGGGACTAAAGCAAAATACATATAGACAAAAATTAAGCAGATTTCGAGGTTGAAATGTTGAAGTACAATACATGAACTGTTGTTGCTGCTGCTGCTGCTGCAGGATGTGCAAAAAGCCGTCTCCGGCATTTATTCGTTCCCACGAGTGCACCGGAAATGTATCAGATCTTAGATAAACACAATCATGAGCTAGAGCTTTATAGCCACAGTAAATTTGAGTTGCAGCACAAATAAACCTTATCTTTCATTTCTGCTAAAGTGTCCGTGAGATACAGCCCCTAAAATTAAGAGAAGATGATTGATGATTCTGGAAGCTTTCTTTACCTTCAGATATTTTTGCGGATTAAAATAAATCAAATAAAGGTTGATTTAAACAATTTTTACTACGCAAAATTACCCAAGAACTTAAGCGAAATTAGTGATCCGCAGCCGGAGGTGGACAAATCGATGCAAATTTCAAAAAGCTAGCAAAAAAAACTGCGAAAAGTGGCATTTTCGTTATAACACGAGAATTACTGTAGTTATAAGTCAGGATTGTTGTTATTTAAGATCTGATACACCTCTGGTCCAATTTTGGACCAGAGGTGTATCAGATCTGGACCAACTGACTGTAAGACGGCGCAATACCGAATGTGTCTTTTTTGGGACACCCTGTCCGACGCTAAAAGATCAAATACCTGAATTTTTTCAAATCCTCTCTTGCTTAGGCTTAGTCTTTGGTCCATTTTGTTCCTTTCTAACCCTTCATCTTTCATGATCTCATCCAACAAAAAAATTCCCAGCCCTTTTCCTCGCCGCGGGCTCCGCTCTACGCAATTAGTGGGCACCTTCCCAAATGGCTATGCTGAGAATGGGAAACGGCCCATTGCCACTACATTCGCGGCTTTCTTACTCCGAAATTACCCCCATTTTGTACATCATTGATGCACTTTTACCATCTGTTTTTCCGAAATTGTACAAATTGTCGATTTCCGGGAAAGGAAAATTGTCATTTTTTAGCTTCATTTTGGCATTTTCAGATTTTCCTCAATTTCTATTATACTGACTATCAAATAATAAACTCTAATAGAAAATCTACAGAAAAATTTCTATTTTTGGCTGGCGCCTACGCACCAGACCGTCGCGCGCATAGCGGAATTAATTGTTGTTTTGCAGGCAGCCCACCATCCCCCTAGGCCATCCGAGCGGAATTTTTCTCGTTTAAGACTAAATATCGACAGTATTAAAGTAACTAAAGCTCTTATGCGGACTTTCTAACTAGTGATCAACACAAGCAATCCTCAATCACCCCTCCTGGTATAGCGCCCAAATTACAATTCCGCTTTCGGCCTTTTTTCCTATTACCACGGGGATTCAATCCGGGAGCCCGAAAAATGAGATTTTCCGCGACCGCACCATACAAAGGCCAGAGGTTGCAAAGCCTTTTAGGTTTATATTTTGTGCTTCGATATTTGCAATCGATGACAAGAGATGAACGGGTGCCAACGGTATATTTATATCCGGATGTAGTACTGGCCGGGCATGTAAGATGGAAGATGATTCAATTCAGCCATTTTAGATCGTCGAATGCATCTTGATAGTGTTTATTCAGCTAAGTGCCGTTTTATATATAAAAATATTATTAAAGAAACAGGTATGCTAGTATATTAACGTAAAATTAGGTAGAAGTTTTTAGTTCTGCCATCCTAATCTACGATTGCTGCTGCTTTTTCAGCCGTCAATTCATTGCGTGGCAATTGCAATGCGAATATTGAGACATGGATGTAGGGTGTTTTGTTTAATTAAACTTTAAAAGCTTGGGGTAAGCTTAGGCTCGGGCTTGGGCTTGGGCTTCACCGAAGTAGCTATCTGAATCTAAAAAACCCTTTTTAGTAGAATGGACCCATCAAATGACGCCCGCACGTCTCAATTATTAAAATTTTTGTTCGGACTGCTGTAAGTATCCCAAAGTTACGTAGTAACTATAGGTTTTAATAAGTTTCGATTTGGAAGATCTTCCAGGCCTCATGCTCGCCTCCGTAGTAATGTTAGCAATGGCCGTCGAACGGGTGACAGCTATGCTTATGGTAGAGCATTATGAGGAAATGTGGAGTCCAGTGCCGACGCTTGGCTACTATTTACTATCCGCTACCGTAAGCCATTGGTTTGTAAAATTTATGGACCCCTGGTTCTAGATCGCGTTTTGCATCAGCCTTGGGTTGGTGTTATTTTGCGTTCCTTGGATACCAAAAATGTTCACATATGCATCACTTGGAGTGTGTTTTTGTATGACAGGGACGGTAGGTGGTGTAAACTTATCTGAAATATTAGTTTTAAGGTCTTTTCCATCCTTCCGATCGTAGCTGGTCGAGCGTATAGAAAGGTCCAGGCACAGCGAAACGCCACCGTTTTGGAAAGGTATCGTAACACATTTTAATGCACAAATTTGGCCTAGTTATTTATTTCCTTGTTTTATGCTATTTATTAAACTAATGGTACCCCTAAATTTACCAGTTTAGGTTCCAAACAGGCCGTAACCTCAAAGCGGCCCGGATGCTAATGTACTTGGCCCCCTACAAAGTATCCACAACCCTCTTCTCCCTCGGAATCTATATCACAACCTATGAATTAGCCCCGGACATTTATGTGCCCTTGTTGGCCATGATATATTGGTATTACAATTTGGTGCAGGTAATAGAGGTTTTCCAGGCTCTTACAATGTCTTATAATGTTAGAATCTTGTTAGAAACTGATTTTTAGGTATTTTGCCAAATGTTACTCGCCATTTTCTGCCATTCATGCTTGAAAGACGAATTGTTTTTGTTGTTTGGCAAGAAAAGGAGGGATTCACGAAAAGTGGGAGATGTGGGTTTTGTTATATTGATAGTAACAGTGGTGAGAGTGTACTTTACCACCCCCCACTTCCCCCAGCCGGAAGCTCCAGGGTCTTGTTTTTGCTCTAACTATTTAATTATACATTATTTTCGTTTGGAATTAAAATTTTTCATATATTTTTCGATACTCCATCGAGTGACGTCGAGAAAACCCAAAATAAAGCGATAATATCGAAAACTTTTTGGTCTCTCTGGCTGAGGGAATAAATTAAACCGTAGCCGTAACAATCCTTTTTCCAGGTCCGCGCCGTCACCGGTGAAAGGCTAATTCTCGATAAAGATGAAGGCCAAGACTTATATTTTCGAGGGCTCCACGTTTGTGAAAATCGATGTCAGTATCCAGCGATATTTTCAGGCTGCCTGGGACGTGATCGAGAGGCGTCAACAGACACTTTTCGAAATTGGACACAATGCTTCGAAGTTTGCCCTCAATACTACAAAGTTTTTGTTGAGTCGGGTGTCAAGGGTATGGCGGGGGCTCAAAACAGCGGGTAATTGGGATTTTCTCAGGTGGCTCCAAGCGAATAGCTTTTTTTTTAAAGGGGTTTGGAAGGCGTTTAAGTTTTAAAGTTTATTTTTTAGATAATCAGTTTGTTTAGGTTTAAATAGCAAGTTTTAACAGTAAGTAATTTTCCAATTTTATGAAATTTTAAATGGTAATTAAGTTAAGGACAAATTGTCGGCTGCAAAATTGTAAAATTGTAGAATTTTTTAAACTGCTAACATTGTTAGATGAAATTCAATTTTGGACCAATTTAAATTAACTATTTATAACCCTATTTTAGAATTTTACAACTCCAAAAACGATAGAATTGGATGTAAAAGCGTTAGTACAGGTATAACTATCGTTTTTTGGCAAAACGCGCAAATTTTTAGCTTGAAAACCCCCTCCAAACAGCTCCAAATGCCGACCATGGAGCTGAGGCAGCCCACGCGAAGCATCTCGTCGAAATAATCCTCCGCCAGGTACACCATAGTGCGTAGTATACTTCTCCGCCCACCCTGGGTGGGCCCCCCCTAGGGGGGACAGAGGGGGGACTGAAAGGGGATGGTGGGGAGGCCCCCGGGGACCCCCAGGGCTACTAATATTCTCTACTAATATAATAACTAAGATCGGCTGGGACTTTGCGGTGCAACAGAAAATCTGCTGCGCCTGACCACGATCTGCCTGCGTTTTTTGGAAACTTCTAGGCTAACTCTAACTTTCTAGGCCCATCTATTTGGAAAAACAGTAAAAAAAATTGGGAACATACCGCTTATCAAAATTGGTATGGCGAAGATTCGGCATGGTGAAAATTCGGTATCGTGAAAATCGGCATGGTGAAAATTCGTAATACCAAAAATTCGGCATAGCGAAATTCGGTATAGTGAAAATTCGGTATAGCGAATGGAACTCGTAGATGCCATACCTTCATGCCTCAGGGGTAGGGGGCACGGTCATTGGGGGCCCCGGGCCCCACCATCCCCCCTTTCAGTCCCCCCTCTGTCCCCCCTAGGGGGGGGCCCACCCAGGGTGGGCGGAGAAGTATAGTGCGTAGTGTGCATTCTGTTTAGGCGGTTGACCGTTTGAACGAAATCGACAAACAATTCGGGCAACCAAACACGACTGTTTGCACGGCGTCTCGAGGGGAAGATGATGATGGGGTGACCGGCAAACATTTGGGAAAACACAATTCTACAGTGGGGTTGGGAAATTGTGAAGAAAAATAAATAAATAAATATAAAACTATCATTTTTGTAAAGGGAATTTTAAGCTACCGTATACAAAGTACAGAAAACTTGCGAATAAACAGTATTTTGTTCTTGCGCGGATGCATTATTCTATATAAATTCCTTTATTAATGCATTGTATACAAGTGTTTTTTTGTGAATTCGCAAGTTCGCGAAATTCCGCTCAAGAGCGTGTGGCGCAGGTGGCGTACGTGCACAGGCACGGCATGTTGGCCATCGAGCTGCTGCCGTACATCGTGTTGTAGCCGTTCTAAAAATGTAACAATTGAATTTAATTAAAATATATAAATTTAGTTTAAGACAATTAAATTAAGTAGAAACTAACCGCAGTGGATCCAGTGTAGGAAGTTCCCATTCCGCTGTTGTACCCAGTGCCGGTACCGTATCCACCGTACGAGTTGCGCCATATCCGCTTCCGGTACCGTAGCCGGTGCCATAAGAGTTGCTGCCGTATCCATTGCTACCGTATCCGGTGTTGTAGCCGGTGCTTCCGTAGCCAGTGTTGTATCCGGTGTTACCGTATCCAGTGTTACCGTATCCGTAGCTCGACTAAATCGGAAATTAGCAATTTTTTAGGAGATGAAACATACTGTGCTGGAAGAGGGGTAGCTGGATCCGTAGGCGTTGTAGCCGGTGTTACCGTAGCCCGAGTTGTAGGACGAGCCGTAGCCGGTGTTGCTCATGCCCATGCCGCTCTGGAAATGGGGATTTTTTTAGCTGGTTATCTGCTTCCGGGAGATAGTTTTCTCATCCGCTATGGTACATTTCTAGTTTCTAAATCCTACTATAACTAGAGAAGCTTACCTGGTATTGTTGAACCTGCATCGTCTCCGAGGAGGTCAGCTGGCGAGTTGTCGATCCATCATACAGGTAACCATTCTAAAATACACGCTTACTGGAGGATTTAACCTTAAATACCAACCTGTATTCTACAATTTCCATTCTGCAAATTCGACATCGATGATGTCGTCACATAAGCCGAAGCAACGGCCAGGAGGCCCGGCAGAATATAGACAGCGTACATGTTTTCAAGAGAGAGATTCCAAGAGGCAACTCCGCTATTTTACCCCCCAACACATCTCCCTTTTATACAGTGACCCCCAGTGGTAAGACCCGGGCCATTCCCCTAATTTCTCTGTTTATTTTGCCGTCCGTTGGCCCTAGAGTAACCTCCCCCCAAAAAGCCTATAAACAGCGGCGGCCAAGAAAACAGACAACACGGCCAGGTAGAGGTACCCATTCAGGTGGGAGATCTCTTGACATTTTGACGACCAGCATTCCATCATCATCTCGAAATCGAGTGCGAGATCATTTTGGAGATGCTGCCCACCCCTACCGCACTGACTGAGTTTTGCCAACTTGCTTTAGAGAGCCGCTCGGAAAATAGAACAAATTTTTGATGGGCTGCGCTTTGATTCCGTTTTGTTTGGAGGGGGTATGAAGATTAAAAATCGACTTTTGAGATGAATAGATGTTTACAGCTATGCGGAGCGTTACGCACATACGTCATTTGGTGCGATACGTAGTTGTCGAGAACTAGTAAATATTGAGGGCAGATTTTGGGATTTATGATTTCTTTAAAGTACAGATTTTACGTATGTACGCTTGATCCCGGGATAATTATATGAGACAGAAACTATAAACCTAGGGAAAAAGATTCTTCTCCTCAAAAACGTAATTTTTTTGCATTTAATTATCCGGTTATCTCGTTATATAGCTACTTTAACTTAATACAAAAAACGGTCATTTTCGAGGTTTACTTCAACGCGAAAAACTGTCCGAACTATTCCGTTCCTTCGTAGAATTTTGCGTATTTTGTTGTAACTTGGAATCGTAGCGGCTTGCACATTTTATGATTTATTGACCCGTTTAATGATTTGCGTAATACAACATAAAAATGAATTATTTTGGAAGTACTTTCAGGTGATCAGGTGCTCTAACCAGCCACTCAGGCCATCCACCAAAATAGAGCCGAGCGTCAAATCCTTCCTTGCTCAGCGCCCACCATACCATTGAGGCACGGACGGATGTTGAGCAATAGACGATCTAAAGTGTTTGTGATTTTTTTAAATAAATAGCTATATAATAAGAACGAATCGAAAAATATGGTCTATTGATGCGCGTATTTCAATAAAACCCACGATCGGCTTATGCTTGCTCAGTCCATTAATCCGAAATATATCCACCAAACTCTGCGACGACAACCACCTCAAATTAAAGTATATTTCACATCTTCATTTCATTTCCTACCTGCTCTGATTCCAGTCAAAAATAGTCTCTATCGGAATTGAAATGGCCCCGCGAATATGGCCAAAAAGAGCCCCGCTCGCCTTTCCGGTATACTCCTAAATTACAGTGTAAGGACAAAAGTATATTGCGCACATCGCTCGTCTGCGCGTCCACCAACTCGTATTTCTCGCTTTCCATATTTGCCAAAACATCATCGTAGGTAATTAATACGGAACTATTCCATGAGCCGATGATGTCGCCAATTTTTGGGGTTGGTGAAGGTGGGCCTGCTTCGGTCCTAAAATGGTTTTGAGTTTAAGATAACGTTAAAAGACCCGAAGGATTATATCGGTTTTCCGCATTAAAAGTAAGGTTTTATAAATGTTTAAAATTATTGCAAATATCCTTAAAGAGGCCGAAGACGCTGTAATATTGATTAGAGTAGAAATCTCACCGATATTGAGCGGATTGGGCCTGCAACGATTTCCAGCCCTCAAATCCACCAGTCAGAATCGAAACCCGTTGATGACCATAGAGCTAAAATTTATTAGTAAAAATAGATTTGATAAATCAAAAATTCCTCTAGTTCAATTTAAACCTTGAAAATCCACATAGCATATGTCGCCCAAATTGTGTAGCTTCGATCGTAGATGATCACATGGCAATCTTCGTCGATCCCGAGGCCCCGAGCCACCCTGAATATAACAATGCGTAATTAGTTGAAGCTTTTTTTCTTTTCAGGCGTGAATGCAAATTATTTTAAGCAAACCTCTGAAATTGAAGCGGATGCACCGGTACCCCGGCGTGCGAAAGATTTCCGTAATATAACAATTGGGCAGTCTCGATGTGTTCTGTGCTATAGCTTGCCCTAAATACCGTATGTATTATCTTTCATTCTTGTTTTACTTACACACTCGATTCAACGTCATCCGTTGATGCCTCAAAAAGGCAAACATGTCGCTTCGTCAGCAGCAACGTCAAGAGGTGGTTCCCGGAAATCTCGGCGTCGGTTTCGCGGCGTTTTTGAATTTTGGTGGGGTGGAGCTGAATCAAAAATGGTGGAATAAAATTAAGTAGGCCATATAAGTACCTGAAATAAATTAAGGGTTAATCAGTACCTCAAATTCCGTTCTCCTTTCATTTTTGGTTCCACTAAAATCCTGGGAACGGATGCCAAGGATGAGGAAAGTGATGATTGTAATGAGGAGTAGCAGTAATATAACAGAAACCGCCAGGATTCCACACATTACTCGCCAACGGCCACAACTATTCCTCTAAAAGTATACAAAAATTAATATTGTATGATCGATGATTTTGGTGGCAAAGTCGTCTCTAAACGGTAAAATTGATATTCAATAACTCATTTGACCATAGCCAATACTCTCGTTCAAAAATTGTAAAAAAATCATATTTCTGAATGGTAGCCAAGCTCGAAATGGTATAAAAATTGTCATTAAGTAGTCCGTTAACGTGGTGACATAAATATTGCTCTACAAAAAGATTAAAAAAATTATTTTTGAGGAATACGTTAGACGATAGACTAAATTATTTCTAGGTATGAAAGCTTTTTTAAGCCATTTGTATCAACAAAAATTTTCTTAAATGTACCACTGACCTTTTTTGATTTTGCAGTATGTATTGCTAAATGTGTGGCAGGGACACCTCTTGGCAACGTGCCAAGCATTAATGGTGGAGCTGGAGGGCATGGTGTACTTGGAGAATTTACCTAAAATCAGCTTTTAAAAATACATGAAAAACATATATTAGTTAGTTAATAAAAATATATCAAATTTTAGATACTATCAACTTTCCGGGAAATTAAGCATTGACAGCCGGCCCTGATGGGGAGGGGGCCGGGGTTGCTGATCGCCATCTTCTAACCCCATTAAAGGGGCATCACATAGCAATTGATTCCAAATACAGCTAATTCCAAATATATACAAAAGACAGTTGCAAGTTCCAAGCGTCGTCCGGGGGGAATGCAAGGCTTCAACGCGGAATCTTTCTGCTAGCCCTCTTCAACCAGATATTTACACCCCCGAACACAATTGGACGGTAACATGAGAAAGGCTAGTTGAAGAATTCGGGATTCGCGCAAAAAATGGCACCCCGCCCAGGTGTCGGAACGGCCGAAGGGTGCAGGGTTAAATGTGGAAATTCCCACGCTTTCAATTTGAATTAAAATTACCATTTGTCGGGTGCTTTTTGCGCTCTGGTGACTTTGGCCGCGACCGTAGTAGTAGTCAACGTCCTGAAAGCATACAATTTCGATTTCTGGAGAACGAGATAACCTCGTATTCCTTTTGGTCATCTACTGTGTTGTAGTCGCTCTCTTTGGCCGGTTGTACTCTGGAGGCGCTTGGAATTGCCCATCGTTCCATGGCTGAAATCTTAATTTTGACAATTTTTAGAGAGAGAGAGAGAGAGAGAGAGAGAGAGAGAGGAGAGAGAGATAGAGAGCAGAGAGTGATAGGGAGGGGGAGAGATGGGAGAGACCGAGAGAGTGAGAGAGCGAGAGGGTGAGTCAGAGAGCGGAGGGTGGGTGAGAGAGAGTGAGAGAGAAAGAGAGAGGGAGGGAGAGAGTGATGAAGCGGGATAAGCGCAAATCGATGTATTTACTGGTCCGCACCTTTTAACATCGATGTAGAGGGGACGGGAGGAATTGAGAAACACAGAGAGATAAACAGCGAGAGAGAAACACAGAGACTTCATTTACAACATCCTAAACCCAATTCAACCACTATAAACCGACAGGCAACATCCATTCTATAAGCACATAGCCAAAACGACCCGTTTTTGCTGGGGGCGACACCAAGCACATCTCGACAACGCCCCAATACAGGCTAGATGAAAGATTTGGATCTTTTCGAGGAAGGGTCAAAAATGGAAGGCACAGAGGGGCAAATGAGGCCGACCGCTCGCCGCCGGGAGAAACGACGACTGAATGACGGACCGAAAGTCGATCAGAAAAAAGAATGGGGGGATTGGTTGCGGGTAAGGGGGAGAAGCGCTCCACTTCCAGCCACAAACCTCCTTTTCGGGCTCAAATCAACCAACCCGGCGAGCTGCTGATTGCCCAACATTTAGGGCAAACGGGGGGAGGGGAGAAAAAGCACTTGAAGAGTGGATTTGGATGGCACAATGGGAAGGGCAACTTATAGGAATTTGGATTTGGATCAGGATGTTCCTCGAGATGTTTTTTTGATTGTTCGAAATTGATCAAACCTTAACATTCAATCTAACATCCTTTCAAGTTGCGTTCCCAAGTCTACCTAAATTTATGGTACTAAACCATGATTAACCATCAACCATAACCACCACGAATAAAAATTAGATAAAAATTTAGTTGCTTACTTCAGCGTTAATAGCTGGAATCATAGCGGGGGAACTAATTTTTGTCTTGTTAATAATATATGTATAGTGCATTTTCAAAGTGCTTAGTTATTTATTGCTGCAAACTTTTTAAAGATCTTTTACCTTTTTGCCGTTTTCATATGTCTAAAGAAAAAGCCAAAAATATCCGAAAGTTTTAAAAATTATTTTTGAATTTTTAAAATCTAAAAACCGCATAAAATAATATGAAAATGATTGATATTTCATTTAGGACGGTATAGGATTAATTGGAAAAATTTAGCATCCTGCCGGTAAAATCCCCCCTAGCAGTGTAGAACAACTCATAGCTTTTGAGTTTTAAGAAAAATAAATTACAGACATAGCGCGAAAATAGCATAAAGCATCAAATATTTAGTTTGGTATCAACATAATTCGATCTGCATAATTTCGATGTTTTTCATTAAATTTCGTGCCGACCCCTTCAAAACTCACAATTTTAACCGCCTGGGTGGTCTTTCCCCATTTCTTCCCCTCCCCCCAAGGACATGTTGCAACGGAATCGCCTCCCCAGCCCACCCCCGCGCGGTTAGAATCATTTCAGATGCAAATTTTTCGGGCCCACTTCGGCACTAGCCATGGTTGGCATTCGGATAGAGGGACGGGTGGGTGGTCTACGAGCAATTTATATGGGATAGTATAGGGAGAGGATAGCGGTTGGGTATGGGTAGATAGTTTTGTTTGATATACAGGTTTTTTTTAATGAAAGCTACTCGAAATACATACCGTTTCCATTTTTTGAACATTCAACAATTGTTTGGCCATTTTTCATAAATTGCATAATTTTTGTACAAAAGTAAAAATTATCGAAGATTTTTAGAGCTATTTTTGACCTTTCTTATATAAAAGCGCCTAAATTTATGAAAATCGTTTCTATTTTGTTGTCTAGCAGAGGATCACTGCAAAAACACTAATTTCCCCGCTACTAACATTCCTGTACCTTTGAAGGCCCGAGCAAGGCCAAAATCTGGTCTGTATAAAGACAGCGTAAAATTACTGATTCTGTGTATCTGTGCCCGATTTTGTCTTCGTTTTCTAGGGGCGAGTTACTTTAAGCCAAATATTTCTTACAGTAATTAATGTTTTTGCGGTGCAATTTCAAATACAGATCAATCGCTCGATAAACGAATTTATTTGATGATACGTATGGTGTTTTGAAATGGATAGGGAAGGGTGGTGGTGTGGAGGGCGGATAATGAAGGCACATTTCTGGATGTGGGGGTTTTTGTAGTTTCGGTGGATGTTGTAAATTTTGCGGGATGGGCAGGGTACTATTAAAGGGATGGTGACACAAAAAAAACAACGAAAAAAACAGAAAAATGGAATTTGGGGCGGGGTAAAGGGTGTTTGTCATGTGCCGAGACCTAAGCGAACAGCGTGGCATGCATCGGTGCGATGGGTAAGGAGCGGGTTTTTGGGTTTAAAACGGTTTAAAATTCTGTGTAAAAGTTTCAGCCTAAGTCTAAGCCCAAACCCCAAAAACTCACTCCTCAAAAACAATAAAAAAATTCGAAAAGCGTGTAAATTCCCTAAAAGTGTTCGGTGACGAGTTGGCAAGCGATCGTGTAGCAGAAGGGAAGTGAGTGGAGGTCAAAAAAAAACATTTTTAGACATAGGGGCAAACAACAAACCACAAAAATCAAATAACGGACAAAATATCGAAAAAGAGGGACGAAACAACGCCACAAATTGGGAACAATTGAAATATCCTAAAAACTACAACGTGACAACGTGGCGCGCATGGGGGGAGATGATAGTTTGGCTTGGGTTCGTCTGGAGGTTTGCCAAAGTATTTAAAATAGTCAATATTAAAAAGAAAAGAGTTTAAAGGGACTGGGAAGTTTAAAAAAACCTTTTGAAACCTTCCAGGAACCCTTTAAAAAATGAAAAAGTGAAATCGGGGGTAACATCGGTGAAAGCTATGGTGGGTTTTTGTTTGTTTTGTGCCAAGCAGTGGGATCAAATGGGAGGGGAAAGGGTGACAGATGGGGTATTCTGATGAGTGAAGAGCGCGATGTTCGGAAAGCTTCGGAATCGTTGCGTGTGCGGGAGATTGGGATGTGGTCAAAGGTAAAAGGGGGGGGTTTTGGGGGGGGTTGGTTTTTTAATTAACTCCTGCTCAGGCTTTTTGGCTAAGGGGGCTCCGGTCCGGGTTAGGCTTCTCCACAGGCTTTTCCCTAGGCTTAAGCTCATGCTCAGGCTTCACTTATGCTAAGGCGTCGCTGCGGCTCAAGTTTAGTCTCAACCTCTTATTAAGGCTTATGCTCACGCTCGGGCTTAGGCCCCTCCTTGGGGTTATTCCTAGACCTAGGCTTGACTTAGGCTAAACTTCAAAAACTTCAAAATTTAAGCCCGGAATTTTTGGTTTGATATAAATATAAAAAGATCTCTTCCAAACGCCTCCATTTTCTCCTCAGAATCTTTCCCCCAAAGAAAATAACACAATGTGCATCTAAAATCAATATGTGCACATGACAACATACAGCGGTATACAATCAAATTCCAAGTATAGGCAGCTAAAAACATTTCCAGAAACTAAACGATGTTTTTGTGATGTTTTGTGTACAGCAGACTACAAACTGTCGACTATATGGGGGGTTGCGGGGCGGGCTGGTGGTCACTAGATTGTACAGACTGGCTAGAAGGGGGGTTACGGTAGGGTGGGGCGAGGTTTAGGGCGTGCTAGTTTACAAAAAAAGTATTGAAAACAAAATAAATCAAAAAAAGATTTGCACGCGGGCCAATGAATGGGGCTGTCATGTGGTACGCAACAACGGGGAAGGGGAACAATGCATTAATAGGAGGGGATAACAAGCATGGAAAAACAAGGAAAGTAGTTGTTTGCTTGAAAGTGATTGGCTAGAAGCCAGGGGTGTGGAGTTTCGAGTACAGAGTGTACAGTAATGTAGTTTCGGCTTATTTTCGCGAGATTTCATACACCCAATCGACATCAATCTGAAAAAAAATAGAGTTGAAAGGAGCTTACTACGGAGATTTCAACGACTTAAGTATATTTTTCTGATGCTCACCTTTGGCACAGCAGCACCGAGGAGGTCGTACTCGTTGAAGATGTCGCTGAACGGGCCGGGCCGTAGGACCTGTTCATGAAGCCGAGAGATGGGGGACTTGGGAGCCGCGACAGCTCGGTTACGGTAGGCTTCCGGGGAGCCGGCTGAGCCTCGCTCACTGCCGGAAGAGGAGTAGCCGGAGGTCGAATCGCACAACGGAGGTGAGAATGGCTCGTAGATACCTAGAAATGGGGAGGATGAGTGACTCAAGATATCTTTAACGAATGGGATTTTTGTCTCTTTCTCTCTCTCTCTATCTCGTCCTATCTCTCACTCTCTATCTCTCGCACTCAAATCACAAAAATCCGAAACCTACCACGCTCACGATGCTTCAAAGCTTCCTCCTCAGCCACCCCACGCCAAGTCCCGATCGCCATCCGTGCGAAATCGGCGCTCAACGGCTCCTCCTTGGGTGGAGCCTGAGCCTGAGCAGGCTGCTGCACGATCTAAAATCACAAGTTTATTTGATGAAAAAGTTATGAGCGCTTTTTTTCTAATTTTAAGCTCACTAACCGGCTTCGGTTGTCGATAGTAGCTCTGCGTCGGCTCGGCGGCCATCTCGAAGCCCGGATTCGGTGCGAAGAGGGAATTTTGGAGCGGGGTAGGCCTAGAAGCAAGTTAGTCTATATTTAATGCAAATTAATGCTTACTTTGGCTGGACAGGCTGGGCTTGTTGTTGTTGTTGTTGCTGCTGCTTCTGCTGCTGCTGTTGTTGCTGCTGTTGCTGTTGCTGGTGTTGGATGATCTGCTGTTGGAAGAGGCAGAACATGGCCAATTGGTGCGGGGCAAAGAGGTTGGCGGTTAGGAGTTGCTAGAAAAGTATAACTCAAGTTTTATAGTATATTTCATACCTCCAAAAGTTCTTTAGGAAGGTTGGAGACCTGGCGGACACTTAGGACGGTTTGATAGATAGATCGTTGTAGAGGGATAGGGCGTGGAGGCAG
Organism: Mesorhabditis sp. LJ9110; assembly: GCA_038088335.1. Classification (NCBI taxonomy): domain Eukaryota; kingdom Metazoa; phylum Nematoda; class Chromadorea; order Rhabditida; family Rhabditidae; genus Mesorhabditis; species Mesorhabditis sp. LJ9110. The sequence continues at coordinate 335,332 of JBBGBA010000055.1, forward strand.
GGATTTAGCCTGAAAATAAGTTTTAGATATTGTTATAGGTTTGGGCTTAGGCATTGGCTTAGGCTTAAACTTAAGCTGACTTACCGCAGTCATACATCCCTCACAACGTGGAGAATGAGGTGTATTCACGCGGGTCCTCTTAATATCCCCAGGAGCCAAAAAGTCACGCGCTTCCCGCTTCCACTCCATCACCTTCGTCTTCTGCGCCGCCGTGAAAGCCTTAAAAATTTATAAAAATCTTAGAAAAAATTCCCACCTCATTGCTCAGGATCCGATCGTAGACGTGGAGCAACATGTACAAGTACTCGTCCTCCACATCTTCCAGAGGGCTTAGCCCATAACGGAAGAGCAGGGTTTGCACCATGTACACCAGGCGGAACAGCATCTCGGGGAGGTTCTGATCGGACACGCCGGACCATCCAGAATCCGGGGAGGTGGAAGTGGTTGGGCCGTACGGGCGAATCGGGGTCCCGAGGGTGTAGCGGGCATCTAGTTATTTAAGGTTAGGACACCTGATTTTTTTATACCTCAGCAGTTTGCCGGAGGACGAAGGGGCGCTGAAGAAGCTTGTCGATGCTTTGCAAAATCTTCTTTCGAGCTCCTTTGGTGACGTGGCGTCTTTCGAGGAGGAGATCGTCTGAAAAGTAACGTCTTCTCTTTAATTCTTGTGCATCTCCCATCCAGTATTCCCTTCCTAATAGTTACCAATCCCATCCCGACCTACACGTCCGCGCCTACTCTCCCCATGCCCCCCGATTTTATGGCTTTTCTTGGACGCCGCGCGCAAAACGGAGGCTGAGGTTGGGAGGGGGAAAGTGGCAACGTGCTGGTCTGTCTATGCCTAGATCGGGCTCCGATCAAACGACAAATCTCCTTCGAGCGAGCAAGAGGGGGGAAGGGACCGATCTCAGACCCGCCGCTAGACAAAGAGCCGACGCCGCAAAAGGAGGGCCGAGCGGAAAGTTGTTGGAAACGGGAGGAGCTACCGTAATGGCTGGGGTTACGGTAGTTTTTCAAAGCTTAAAAAGCCTCAAATGCAATGATTTATATATATTTTTAAACCTACCAAGAGAGAGCATCTCCTCATAGGTCAGCTCCTGGAACAACGTCGTATACTTATGAAGACGCAACGACTTCAGCCAGCCAGCAACCTCTGAAATTTAAATTTAATTTAAAGCCTCACTCTCTATTTCCCTGAATTTTTTCCACAGTTTTACTTTCTATTTTCACTCCCAATCACGTCACCGTCTCCATTCTTATCACCATTGAGAGCTTTCCGGGCCTGACTAGTACTTTTGTGTACACAGTACAGCATGGGAACGCGCCTAAGGCTTTGTGCACTATGGGTACTGTAGTTGTTCCTTTCCCGTCTCCCCGAATTCAAAATGCCCCTTATGTCGAGGACCGTTAAACAAATTCCGTTTGAATGGTCCCCCATCCGGGCGGATGGCCCCCGGATCCTTATGGTCAATTAGGGATTCCGTTCCATTCCAATACACGAAACGACCGGTAGGAATCGTCCTCGTCTGGTGCTCACCACCTTCAACTGTTCGGGGGACAAAGACTCATTTAGCGGCCCCATGCACTTTCCTCACCTTCCCTTCTGGACACCGGATTCTGCTTTTTTCGATCCCAGCACCTCCAGCTGGGAAAGTTTTTTTCAGGAAAGGAGCAACGGCGCTTGGAGTTTTTGGGCCCTTTGGGTGTGACCTTATGTTGCGAATTCGGGGGGGGGGGGGGTGACTTCAAAGAAGCGCCGGCGTTAGCGTGTTTGAAAAGCTTTGACGCCGATTGAAGCCTAAGCCTAACTCCAAGTCTAGGCATAAGCCGAGACATAAGCATAAATTCAAGCTTAAGCCTAGAGCTAAGACAAACCTAACCTAGGCCTAAGCCCAATCCTAAGCTTAGGCCTAAACCAGGCCTAAGAATAAACCCAAGCCTAGGCTTAACCATCCAACCCTCGAAATCCCAACCAAAGTTGCAAGCCCCACTCCAGACTCCGCGTGATGTGCGCTGTAGGCGCCGTAAGCCCATAAAAATGCAACGCGGAATGGGGCGCGCTGCCCCCCGCCCCATCCGATCCACGCACGTATCTGATCGTACTCTTCGTGGCGGGCAACATTCCGTCCCTAACTTTCATCCCCTAGCCCCTGTGGCTCCTTCTGGACCTCGTCCTCCTCCACGATTTATGGCCTTACAGGGTGGTCGTCTTGGCAGGCAGACAGATAGATGCACTCGAACAACAACTCGCAAGTTGTAAATTCTTTTTGTTTGGGATGGGACGGGCTGTAAATAGGGTCCAGGGGCTGTAAATCAGGAGAAACTGTGAAGTTTTTGCAGCACTAGCACCCAGACACTTTTCAAGTCAAAATCGGCTGGTGTTGGCGGCTATAATCCGAGGATGATCCTGAATCGTTGATGACCATCCCATCCTCCTCTCCACCCAAAAAGATGCAAATCATTTCCCACCACCTTCAGCGCCCCTCCGCCTAAAAGTTGCGCTGGTCGCTGAATCAACAAGCATATGGGGGGATAGCTTTTAGAAAGGTCTCGGGGGCTTGGAAAGGCTCCGCTAAGGCTACAGTAATCCGGGGACCCATTCAAATTATGGGTGTTCCCTTGGTAAAGTGATTTCTAGGAAGTTGGGGTTGGGGAGGGAAGTTAGATTTCTCAAGGGACCGTTTGCGCGGGTCCGTTTTTTCGCGGTTTTTTTGCGACGTGCACACAGCTGCGGGCTGACGTTCGCAACATTCGGGGCGCGTCGGCCAGGGTGGGGGCAGGACGCGTCGAAAAAAGTGGAGTGCCATGTGGAAAGAAACGTACTGGGGAAAGTGAGGAGTTTGGAGTCAGAATTTGGGTTTGAAAGAGGACTGGAAGTAGCCTTGAAAATTTACTTGGGTTATGGTATAAAATTCGGATCATTTTAACAGGAATTTCCGTTCCAAAATACAAACTGGATACGGTAACTCATCTTTTGATTCTTTAGGGGTACTGGAATGTTAGCAGGGGGAAGCAATTCTTACAATATTCCTGTTTGGTCTTATAAAAAATATAGATGCTTTTAATAGTATTTTACATAATTTTTAAACATAAAAGCTGACAAAAACCTATACCAACTTTCTAAATGTTTGACTTTTTCATCAAAAATGACAAAAAGGCCACAAATTCGTCCTTTAAAAGGTTTTAAATGTGTTTTTTTTGTGTCATTTTCTATCATTCGAAAGCCATCATCAAATTACATGGTTTAGTCCTAAGAATTCCATCCACTAAATTAGGTTTCACTTCCACCCAATCACTCCGATAACCTAATCAATCCCCCCATAACCCATCGAATCTCAACTTTTTCCACCTTACCCCCCTCCCCCTTGGACGGGCGCTTTTTTCCGGGCGACTCCGCCGGGCCTTGGTAAAGTGCAAATACGTGAGCAGCAGCCGGGGCCCTGACCCCCCGGCGAACGGCTGAAAAACGGCCCGCTCGGACAAAAACAGCCTCGCCCCGTTCGCCTCCCCTTCTGACTCCGAACCCACCGACCAGCAGCCAGCCACTCTACCACCACACTGGCATAAATAATGGGGTCTGACAGTGGCCCTGGCGGGTGGGCCATGACTGGGGCCTAACGGGGTGGTTGTTGAAGGGAAAGTACAGTGAGCAGTGCACTTTTGGACTCTTTCGGGTGAAGCCGGGGGTTCAAAATGAGGAGTTGGGGGGTCTGATAAACATCTTTTGAGAGCTAGGTGAGAAAAATAGACAGGTGGAGAGATATAGAGAGAGCCAGACCGAGAGCGAGAGAACGAAAGAGAAAGACAGAGGGAGTGAGAGAAGAGAGTGAGAGAGAAAGCGACAGAGAGCAAGCGAGAGAGGAGAGAGATAGATAGAGAAAGAGCGAGAGCGAGAGCGAGAGAGAGCGAGAGAGGGAGTGAGAGAGTGAGAGTGAGAGTGAGAGAGAGAGACTATTAGGTGGTCCATTTAACGGTTTTGGTCTGCAAATTATTTTGGCAGTACACCTTTCGGGATGGTGTTTTTCGGGACGAAGACTTCTAAAGAGACAGGAACACCCCCCCCCCCCACCCCCAAATTACTCAAATAATATCCCCGAGGTGTTAGAGCACGTCATGATCCCCACTCCCGATTTCTCAGTTTTTCTTTCGAGCTCACCCCCCACCAGGGGCCGATTTCGATTTTGCCGTCGCCTCCGCCGTGACCTCGAGAGCTGGCCGATCGAATCTTGGGGGGGTAGTGATCGAGTGGTGCCAGACTTGTCTCTTGCCCAATACATACACCCATGCATGCACCCGATACCTTACATGAACTCACTGGACAGTACCGTACACGTGAAAAACAGAGCTATCTCGTATGACGGTAAATTGGTAGCTTACTTTGGCTTAGGCTTGGGTTGGGCTTAGGCTTAGGCTCAGGCGAGGCTTGGGATTAGCGTCTTTTCCTATGCAAATGCAGTATCTATGAAATTAATTTTGGTATCCTGCCTTTTCAGAACAGACTCTATATTTTAATGGCCAGTTAAATGGTCGCTAGATTACTAAACTTCGCGCCATTCCGCATTGAGACACTCTTTCACCATCACGACCTTTCAATACATGACAACAGAGACACTCTCATCCCAAATGGCTAATGTATGCCGTTGGCTGACGATGGCGGGGACAGCGGACCCGAAGCTGCCCCAATCGGCAGCCACCTCATCCTCCCTGACTCATCCCCCCCCTACACCTTCTGAAAGCGCTCCCCGCGAATATTTTTGGTGATGATGGATGGCGGGAATCAGGGCGCCCTTTAGAATACGATTTGTCAACGGCGTCTAGGAGGGTTTTACGTGGGAAAAGAGCATTAATGGTTGTCTATATGATTCGGCAAGCGTTCTTTACTTAAAATTTTTTTTCTGGCTGCAAGATATAAATGAAATAAACGTCAATTTTACAACTATTTCTAGCGAAATTAGGGATCCAGAGCTGGAATCGATGCAAATCGATGCAAGGTCCAAAAAGATCGCCGAAAAACGGTTTAGAATTGCGAAAAAACGTTATTTTCGTTATAACCCGAAAACTACTGTAGCGATGGGACTATAATCAGAATTGTTGTTATTTAGGCTCTGATACACCTCTGGTCAAATTCTGGGACCGAACGGATGTAAGGCCGCAAAATGCCGAAAGCGTCTTTTCTTTGAAACACCAAATATAACCCACAATTTTTCCCAACCCCTCCCCATTCCAAATCCATCAGATAGTGTTGACCTCACTTTCCCACGTCCCCTTCCCCGGTGTGTGACGCGATATGTACCGTGGAGCATTCAGTAGCCCGCCTCATTCCGCCAAGGGATCACCGTGGCCCCCACCCGCTTCTCCTCTCCCTCCGGGGCTCTCAGCGATTAGATAACGGCTTCCGCCCGTCGGGGTCCCCTTCTGAATGTTGCGAAGCGCTCGGCTAGACAACCGCCATAAAGCCAGATCGGGGAGGTAGTCGCCAAAAAGCGGTAGCCGCCAAAACGTATAAAATGGGATTCGTGGCGGTCTGCTGGCAATTAGTGCGGGGGATAAATGTGAGCTTCCCTGAATGTTAGAAATACATTTTTGGAGTGAATTTGCCTTCAATGGCCCTTTAAAATTTGCAGATCTAATTTTAGGCCCTGTTTACCACAGTGCGATCTCCCCCTGCAACCAGACCAAACCGTTCGCAACATTTCAGGTTATCAAAAGGGCGACCGCCGAGGCCAGACCGCGACTCGTCTGGCCCACCGTTATGCAAATAAATAGGCTTATGGGGTGATCGGGGGTGTGCGTGTGCGTTCCTCGCGGCCTGCTGGAACACAACAATTTTTCCGGGAAATGTTGATAAGGCTACCGTACGTGAAAGGGTACCGCTAGCGTGTGTCTTGGCTTAGGCTTGGGCTTGGCTTGGGCTTAAGCTTAGGCTAAAACTTAGACCGGAATGTTTTTCACGCCGATTTTCTCACATTGGTGTGTATTTAGCTATAGCTTTGGTGCATCGACCTGACCTCTCGGGAGAACTCTTTAGAAAACGTATTTTTTTTTTAAATGAAAAACCCCTGCCACCCATCCAAAATCTTTTACAAAAGCACCCGCCGTCCAACCATCCCCCCAAACTTGCCGACCGTAGAAACGCGTGAAGCTACTCAAAATTGATAGCTCTTTCTTCCGTGTGACACCCTCCCCCACTGGCTGGCAGCCTTTCCTTTTTCACGCGTTTCGCGTGCTACACAGCAAAAAAAGAGAGGTGGCGAGGAGGAAACGGCAACACACACATACTGACAGAGAGGCCGGCTGCTCATTGCCGTGGCTAGCTAGATCAGTGGCTTCTATATACCGACAGTGGGGGTGTGTGTGAGACCGGGTTTCCCAGGGTGCACAGACAGACATAACAGAAAGACAGACAGACAGACAGACACAGCTAGACAGACAGCAAAGAAAGACCAAAAGAACCGACATAGACAGCGGGGTCTACCCCCCGAAAAGAGCAGACAGCCAGACTAATGAATTATCGGGAGGTCGGGAGTGACGCGGGGGGTAGTCCCCACCGTGAAATTGCGAAATTTGGTATTGATTTTTCGGGTTTCAGATAATTTTATGAGAACTTTATGAACACGATATTCCGTTCCACAAACAAATTACCGATTTTTGGAGGGTCCAACCTTTTTTGTTTAGCTCATAAAATACGCAACTTAACGTCAGCCCGGCCCCGGCACGGCGCCCATAAAATCGGCTCATGCTTGACAGTCGGAGGGAGGGTTTAGAGCACGAAAAACATAGAACGGTGACGGTTAGGCCAAGTAAAAGTGGTTTACTGTAGTTTTACGGTAGTCTGGGTTACTGTAGAGCCAAACTAACCTTCGAGGTTCTAGCTTCAATTCTACAAGCTTCAAGGAAATGGACTGTTAACAGGTGGAAACGAATTTTTCTCAGTAAACTTGTATCGTCCTGTAACAAAATTTAAACGATTTTATAGAATTTTACACAGTTTTTAGCGACAAAAAGCTCATAAAAACTTATCAAGAGTGTCGAAAAATTTTGGGTTTGGGTCAAAAAATCATAAAAATCGCCAAAAAACGTCAAAAATTTTGAATTTTCGAAAATTTTCAAGTATTTTTGTAACTTTCTAGCAATTGAAAACTATGAAAAACATTGTACACTAATACATTATTAATTACTACGGCAGGTAATTAAGTTCGCCTACTGAAATCCCCCCTGCTAACGATCCAATACCGTTTTATTAGGCCTGCCTAGCACTCCAAGAAAAGCTTTAATTCACCACTATTTTCTCAATAGTATAGCACCTGTTCCATGCCCCCAGGAAGCTTAATACCCCCGACCGTCCCTCCATTCCCAAAAATGTTGCGATGGCGACTTTTTGCCGAGGTGCTCCCGAAGCGGGGGGCGCCGTCGCGGCCGCGGCCCCGCCGCCATATGCCCGTAAAAACGAGGCGCCGGCTTATCTTTTTGAGGGGAGCAAAAACACGATTATTTTGGAGAGCATAGAGAGAATAGGAAGGTGCAGAGGGCCTTTAGCGATCCCTCTCCCACCGTCAACAGCTGTCATTTCTATCTGACAAAATGGCAACATTCCGGTCGGGGGCCTGGGCCAAAACCGACCCTGGGTTCCTTTTTTTGGGTTGGGCGAGACGGTGATAAAGATGGAGTCGAAGGGGTAAAAAATGTGTAAGTACTAGAGCTAGACTTTGAAGATAATTTAAAGGAATTTTTGGAAAAATATAGGTGTCAAATGCGTAAAAAACTCACCTCGCATTCCGGAGCGAATCAACGGTTGAGCCCCCGGGGCAGAAATCGGGGCCTAGAATTTTTAAATTATATAGAAACGATTTTTATTGCATTTTATACAGTTTTCTATTTAAGAAGCTTATAAGGATTTAAGTAATTGTCGAACATTTTTAACTTTTTGGTCAAAATATATGAAAATGGCATAAAAGGATAAAAATTCTCGACGCTTAAAAATTGCAAAAATATTTTTGGTAATTTTTTAGCAATCGAAAATTACTAAAAATTGTTGATAATGAAAGAAACACATTATATATTCAACAGACATAGGTGCTACAAAAAATAGCTTCCCCCGCTAATAAACCAGTACCGACTTTTGTCTGACGATCGGAAAATGACTATAGAACTCCAAAAAGAAGAATCATTACCTCATGAAAAGTAGTCCTTGCCGAAAGCCCGGCAAACGGGGCCATTGGTCGATCAGCCGAAAGCAGCCGATAGTCCTCGTCGCGTGTCGGTGCAAAGTTCTGCAACACTTTTATAGGTTACCTTCACTATCGGGCAATTTTAGGGTATCAAAAACCTACAGTAATGCTTAAAACTATACCCAATCACGCAATTATTTACCACCTCTACCTCCAACTCCCCGCTGTATTTGGGCGTATAGCGGAAATACGAGAGACACCGGCATAATATAGGGTGCAGGAGCCGCAGGATTAACCCCGACCCACCCACCCACTCGCCAAAACCAATCCCCTAGCCCTCACACCCCCTTCAGGACACTTGTAATTATGCAAATCGAATTTTTCAAGGGTGCCCCAGATCGGGCGGGGCGACCGGAAGTGAAGGGCTTGAAAAACCGAGCAAGACTCACGCGCTGCTGCCTGGTGGCCGCGCCGAAATTGGCCTGCTGCGAGCAGGTGGCTGCTGCCAACGGTTGGCAAGAGGAAAACGGGGCCATCGAGCGTCTAAAAAATCATATATACATTTTTATATCTATATTTTTATCTATATTATTCTATATCTAAACTATATTGAAAAACTTATATATTAGCAAAATCACTCACCCAGCAGCACCGGTATAATCAGAAAACCACTCTTCTTTGGGTTTAGTTAACATCGCCGGGCAAGCATCTGGAAAAATTGTGGTGTAAAACGAATAAAAAATAAAAAATTCTGAATCAGAAATGGCTGGAAAACAAGCTTAAAATTTGTTCAAAATCAATGCTTTGCTATGCGGGGATGTTTTTGGCGGTTTTCCGGCAAAATTTGCATAATCAGGAGGCGAACCCGTGGAGGTTGGGTGTTCCACGAGGTCATGAGGGTAAAAAGGGAGAGTTATAGGATCCAATAATATTAATATAAGGTATATCATAAGATTATTATATATAAGCACTTTAATCTTTGAGCTCCACCTCCCTACACAACAAATTTTAGTTCCCCCCGAATCTCGAGGGGGATGAAAAACCAACTGTGAGCTGCACTAGTGTCGACAGGAAAAGAACGGAAAGAGCCCCGGGTAACCGATCAGACGAACCATCTCTTTCTCAACAACCTCTTGCTCACCCACCTCTTGCTCCCCCACCTTTTCCGTTCACTCATTAATAAAAAACTACCCCCCGAAGATACCGACCGGGACCGAGGGCACAGCCAATGCGTGGAGAAAAAGTTGCCCTGCCCACCCCTAGGTTTTCTCTCAATTTTTTAAGGGACCCGTGGTGTTGCGAGAGTCGGGTCGACGACAGATTGATAGGTGTCTGGAGCGTCGAGAGGAACATTGGGAGGCGGTTGTAGTGCACTTTGGGAAACACAGCATTGAAAAAGATCGCGGACATCTAGGCACATCTATGGGTTGGGTGGACGGCGTAACCTGCTAGACAAAAAGTGTGCAGCAACGCGGGCAAGGCGTCGAAATGGGATAACGATCGGGCGGCGAGTTGCGAAGTTCAGATTTATAAACCAGATTGTTTTAAAGGGACTGGGATGCGGGTACGGCTACGATTCCGCTTGTTCCTCCCATAGAATCCGGGGGACACCTCCTGAAGGCATCAGAAAAATGGCGACGCTAGACATAACATTTCGCTTGACACATGGGGAAGGAGGGGATGGGCACGATCGAGACAAACAACCCGTTTCAAGGAATGTAACGGAATATAGTGATTTTAGATGAACACCGGGGTTGAAAGCAGGCTGTCAGTGTAGGCTTAGGCCTTGGCTTAGACTTGGAATTGGGCTTAGGCTTAGGTTTAGGTTTAAGCTCAGGCTTATGTTTCAGTGTCGGCGAGGCTAAGGCTTGCATAACTGAGCCGTAGGCTTAGGCTTACAGGGGGTGACCGCTTGTTAGACTTTGGCTTGGCTTCTGCTTAGGTTAGGCTAAGGTTTAAGTTAAGCTTTGGATTGGGCTCAGGTTGGACTTTGACTTAGGTTTAGACTTAGGCTTCTGCGTAAACTTAGGCTTCGGTTTGGCTGAGTCTTAGGCTGTAAGTAGGTAAAGATTAGGATAAGGATAGAAGTCTGAAATTCCTAGCTTAGCTTGGCTTAGGCTTAGGCTTTGGCTTCCGCTTCGGCTTCTGCTTAAGCTTAGGCTTACGCACGTGTTTCTTTTCCCTCAATTTAATCTCTACACTTCAAAATCCCCGTTGCCACGGCTAATACACAAGCAGACCAGCAGGGTCAGGTACTGGCACCCGTCCACCGTTCGTTTCGTGACCGCCCGCCCAACCCGGGGCACATGGCAGATGAGACCCACGTGACAACGAAAGTGCGACAGGGGGGCAAACGGCTGGAAAACACCGGGCGAATAGCTGCCGCTCAACACAACACCAATAACAACGCAAAAAGTGATCGCGAGAGGGATTAACGAGATCGGGAAGTGGTAAACAGCGATCGAACACCTGGAGTTTCAATATGGAAGTGAAAAATGATGATTTTGGATCACGAAAAAGAAAAGCGGCGACAATTTCGGCCTTTACCGTACAAAAGTAGCTGATTGGAATGTGTCCCGAACTTTTTTCGAGGAACGATGGGATCGGATCAGCCGGGCGGAAAGTTGACCGATTCCGCCATCCGGGACGCCCCCCGGTAATTCGATCAGGGTACAAGCGCGCGCCCCCTGGTTGAATTTAAAGCGACTCTAAAGGTATGAAAATGTTCGACAGGATTCGCATTCATGTCCCATCCTCCACCCACCCCCTCAAGGACCATCCACAAAAACAGCAACACCCAAAAAAGTTGGTTGGCTGGGAGCCGAGCCCGGGGAAGGGAAGCAGCAAGCGCTACTCCCAGCTGGCCCCTACCCCACACCCCGAGCCCTTGAAGGACGACCTTTGTGCCCTCCGCTTTTAAAGAGAGATCAGATACTCTGGATTGCTGCCAACCACCGTCCACAAAAAAAGAGGACCGAGAGCAGCCACGTTTTTCGGGCGTCGTTTTATGAGGTTTTGCGCGCCGCGGTGGTCTTACAAGGGGCAAAGTTTTGCTCATTTGGGAATTTTTGGAAAGGAAAAAAAAAAAAAAAAATTTTCAGGGGTTGGTTAATTAGCTTAAGCCAGACCCAAGTTGGCTTAGGCTCAGGCTATTTTAGGCTTAGGCATGGTTTGGAAAAGGCTTTACCTAGCGATGAGCCCAAGTTAGGCTTAAACTCAGGCTTAGGCTTAGGCTTATAATTAGGCTTAAGCATAGGACATGGTAACAATACGTTACTATCGGAGCTAAATATCCCCAAATCACTACGTTCAACCACTTGCCCTCCAAAAGTTCACTAAAAAACCTCCAGCCCCGAAATTCGCAACACCCCGTTTCATAAACCAAGGGATCAAATTTCAAAATACAAGACGGAAGCTCCCACCGAGCCGGAACTCAAACTCCCCAAAAACTAAAGTCGGATAAGCCCAAAAAGAGTAATTCTAAGCCTCAAACTTTTTGCCGAAGAAAAACCGTGGTATGGGGGTGGGTTTGGGAGGCGGAGGGTTGATAGCATGGGGCGGTGCCTCCTAGGTGGTGGGCTAGGCAGGGCAATGGAGGGCAACATACCCGAAGCTCCGCCCCTTTCCAAGGTACGCCCTATAGAATGAATATACATAGTCTGTCTAGACATTCCGGATGGAGGGGAAGGGCATCCCTCAAGGCACTCTCTTTCAATGGCTATCCATCAAAATACAGTATGAGGAGGAGGTGGGAGGGAGCATGAGGTCAGAGAGATCAGGAAATCAGGTATGGTAGTGGCAACTAGCTGGCAGAATCTCCTTAAAGAAGAGCACCAACTTGCAATATCCGATGCCTTTTTTCACCACCAACAAATCGATCAAAAATTAGGGCAACCCCCGAAAAAGTACGTGATGTTCAGAGCGTTGGTGGGCGCAAAGCGGAAGTGTTCGTTGCTACAACGGGGGGACAGAAGTGTGTCATTCGACAAAAAGTGGCCCTGACGATGAGCACGAAGGAATGGGGGAGCATGAGGTGGGAGGAGGAGCAGGAGAAGGAGCAGGAGAAGGAGGGCTGAGCCCCGAGGGGATGATAAATGGGGAGAATGGATACGCCGATATATCTATCTATCCGCCCACAAATGGACAGACATGCAGACAGAAATAGATAGATAGATAAACAGACAGAGAAAAGTCTCGATAACAATCCGGATCAGGGGGAGGTGGAGGAGGAGGGTTTTGCGGTCATTTGGGGAGGATGAAGTTGAGATCAAGAACGAGCTAGCGAGAAGTCTTAAAAGTGCTGAAAAGTTTGGGTTTAGGCTTCGGTTTATGCTTATGCTTAGGCTTAGGCCTTTCGACTTACTACCACCAACCCGCGATCTACTATTATACGAACCCTAAAGCATCACCGCCTACGCTCGAAAACTACTGTCAACCAGCGTACCCTGTCTAATTATGCGCACGCCCGTCCATTGGAGTATTGTGGATGAAAAGGGCGATCGACAGGACCTGCCCGGATTATCGAGCACCTTTATGCGACATGGATCGAGCACCTCTCATCCACCGATATTAATTTCTGGCCCCCGGTGGTCCATGTATTGGAGGTTGAGGTACAATTGTAGTGCTACAAAATACTACAGCTCACGAGGACAGGATATTAAATCGATAAATAACTACTTATTAAATACGTTCAGGAACGCTATCGAATTTAATGGACTCTAGAGCATTTTAAGCAACGGATCGTCGTCGAGGAACTTTTAAAGGGCTTACGAAGTCACCGTCGTGGCGAGATTTTGCTGATTCTGAAGAAGGGTGGTTTGATCGCTGCAAGATCAGTATCAGCCATCCATGACGCTACTCTCTCTCTCTCTCTCTCTCTCTCTCTCTCATCGCCAAAATTTCGCTAAATAATCGGATGGCACCTGGTGAGGAAACGGATCTCGAGTGGGTTGGTTCGCGGCGGGTCCGAGATGACACTAATTCCTATCGACACGCCTCCCCCCGAAATGATGGTCGAAGGGGAAGACAATAAAAGAAGATATATAAGCAAAAAGTTGGGTACTGTTTTCGGGACACTGTAAATTGATCTGGGGTTCGTGGGGGAGCGTGAGAAACTGCCGAAAATGTTTTTTGGTTTTAAACTCTAAAATACACACTAATAATCTCAAAAACCGATCCGAAAGCTCAGACAGACAGATTGCCCCGGAAAACATCTCCCCCCTTCCTCCAAACCCATCAAAGAACCGTTGCCATTCTATTATGTGGATACCAGATACAGTATACCCCTTCCAAACGACCTTCCTGCTCCTTTCTCCTCCTCCTCTTCCTCCTCCTCCTCCTCATCAAAATACGGTTTCAACCCGTCGCCGCCCTATTCATCCCCCTACCCCCATTTAACCCAGACAACCAGATAGTTTGGGACGCGACATTTCGACGGCTAAAGATTGCACTTTTTAGCTGCCACTAGGGAATACGGTAGCCGAAATCAGTGGCTGGCACGAAGAACGCAGCAAACCCTCTTTAAAAGAGAAAAACACGAAATGTATCGGCTTTCGGCGTTTCTAAAGCTTTCAAGGTAGAACTCCCAATTCAACTATAGCGTCCCCGTAACCATTGCCCAACCTACAGTAATCCGCGTCGCCGGCGGAAACCCTTGGGCCACACAAAGAGCCGCGCAATCGCCGCCGTGTTTTTTGCACAAGCAGATGAGGAGGTCGTCGCGCGTTTTTCTGGGTGCCCGGGCCTGGGAACAAGGATAGTGGGACTGGGTCCTGAGGTGAAAAGAGGTGCAAAGAGGTGCACCACGTACACGTTTATGGGCCTCCCGCGTAGGGCGGCCATGGGAAACCGTTGTGAGATGAGGAGGTATGCTTGGAAGTGGAGGCTTTTGCGAAAATTCAAATTGGAGATTATAAGATTGGTTCTTTCGGATTTTCGGGCTGGACAGACTTAAGACTTTATATAAGTCTAGAAAACTGTAGCTTAATCAGAAGTCTTTTTGAGTGTGCTTAGTAAAATATAACGCGATTTTTGCTGGGAAACTATATAAAAACCGAAAATTTTTTGAAAAACGAATTTTCGCCGTGAATCGTTATATTTTTTAATATAAATTTGTAAAGCTCTTACGTTTTGTAATAGTAGAAAACAGCTTAGACACACTTCAGCTATGAATATTGGAAAAATTGGATCCACAGAAAAAGTTGATCCCCCCCATAACGCATAAGAACCATAAAATGCGGGGTTATATTTTTTAGCAGAACAAAACCGCGAATCTTAATTAATTAGATAGAGGGAAGAAGGCCCAGATTAGAGGTAATTTTTAAAACATAAAATCGCCAAATTGATCTACAAAAAGGGCGCACAGACCACGAACAAAAAAAAGGGACACCGGGAAGTGGTGGCGACAGTTTTTCGAGTAAGGCGACGAGTTCAAGTGGGAGACACCAAAGAAACCGCCCGAGCTTTTGGATGCCCGAAAAACATAGACAACGAAATTAGGGGCAGAACGGCGAAGGGAGAGATAGAGAAAGGTAGAGAGAGGAGCGAGAGAGCGCGAGAGAGACAGCGAGAGAAAGCTGGCAACATTGTGGGTTGTTGTATGGGACGGCGTGGGGACTACGGAGCGAGCCGGGTGGATGGTCTCTATTTGCGCGCTTCGGGACCACCCCCCAGCCCCACGGTGATAAGTGCCAAGTGGGCTTTCCTTCATAGGGTGGAGGCCCCTGTATAAGGTGCTCTCGCTCTCTCTGGTGCTCTCTCGTTCTCTCGCTTTTGGAGGGCCCGAACGGCCGGGGTGGGACTCTCGAATCGACGACCCCGAAGGGATGAGGCTATGGTGGAAAACAAAAACTGTCGTCGATAGGGGGAGGGAGGGAAAGTTGCGCACTTTAGAGAGGGGTTGATGGGGGGACTTTGATTGGGATGATGAAATGAATTGAGGAGTGGTAAGACGGAAAGAGAAATTTTGTGGGGGTGTGAAAGTGAGGGAACGGTAACTTTAAGCTGATTGAGATCGGGTATGAGATTCACATAAATCGATTAGCGCCCTGGTGCCGATGTCCCCTTAAAACGAACTACGCGAGGCCAAGCTCGCGTATCAAAATGGAACCAAGCCTATCCTATGCAGAATTTTTCGCTGAGTCCAAAGCCGTTTTAGTTTTTTTTTTGTTAGAAAGCTCAATTTAAAAAGTTCCAGCGATTCTAAGATAATTTTTAAGCCCAGGAGAAGCCATCTGTCAAAATTCGCTTTTTTATTTTTATTTTCCGTTTCAGTAAGTAAGCTATCTGATAGAAAATTTAATTCTGATTCGAACGGTTTATTTCATTAATGCGTTACGGGTCTAACTGAAAAATAGACCGTTTTTCGATATTTTCGATACAAAAATCGGAATCGGAATTGCAGTTGTTGAGGCCTATGAAACTAGAAAATTTGGATACAGACTTTTTCTGGCTGCTCGAACCCCTTTAAAACATCCTACTAAACATAGTGTAGAGAAAAGAAAAATAGTTTTTTTCTGAACTCTAACCCGCCAAACATCCACGATTAAAGCATTTTAAAATCGAGCTCAAGGAATCAAGCTTTTTTTTTTATTGTCCCAACCCCTTTAAAACAACCTACTGGCATACTGTAAAAACTTAACTACGAAAATTACGAACTTTTTTCGAAATCCAAACCCAACCACTGATTACCAGACAGTTCTGGCGACAGTCCAGACGAACTGGGCCCTCCCTCCGCCCCGACACATCGCAACAGACTTGGGCCCCCCATTGGGCCTCGGCCACTCCTTGGCAAATAACCCGCGCAAGCAGCTGGCCCCCTCGCGCCGACCGTCTGGGAAAAAACTGCCGGAAAAACGCGGGTTGGGTAAGTCGTCCGGGTGGCCCTTTTCCATGATTCCGGGTCGATCCTAAAAACCCTGCAAGTTTGAAGTTGAGCTGTGGGCCAGCTGGGGTGGGTGGGTGGCAAAAAGTGAAGGAATGGAAATTCAAATCGGGTGGAATTTGTGTTGTTAAAGGGATGGTGACAGGTGACAAATGAGGGAGGTGTCGGGCTAGTTAACAGCCTATTATACGATACCTTTAATAGATGTTAATAATTTAGCTATGATCATAAAAAACTTAGAAAAATTTAGAAAATTGCCATTGATTTTCATGGTTTTTAATAATACAAAATATCTAATCGATTAAAAGCTAATTTATCAATATGCAAGTTTTTGAAATATGTTCTAATGGATGAGATTTTCAGCTTTTCGGCGTTTAAGATTTTTCACGCCATTTTCAAAAATACCATTTAAAATACCTATTTTCAAACGTTTTAAAAATCATTTTTCCAAGATACACCTACGCTGCATATTTTTGTTAACAATAATAATAATCATAAACAACCAATTTCATACGAGCTACTTTAAGTCAAGGTTCAAGTTTTTAGTTAGGTTTTAACGGGAGTTATTTTCAGTTTCCGGCTTTTTCAAGTCATTTTTAAAACCTTTTTAAAGTGATCTTTTTTTTGGACACTTCCAAAGCTATCTTATAGTCTTTCCTTACTCATGTTTCTTTACTCAATCCAAACAACTATCTAAATCCATTGCCTATTTGCCCGGAGGCCATCCGACGCTTACCCGATGCCGAAAATGACCTGTAAGGGGGCCCCGGGGGCAAATATTGCGACTACGTGACTTTCCAAGGGGACCGGGTGCCGCCGGCGTCGCGTTTTTTATGCCACCGGGGCAAGTGTTCGAGTTGGACGAGGCTGGGGAAGGGGGGAGGGGGGATGGTCATTGCTGGGCTGTTTAGGCTCTTTTCCAACGGTTGAGTCTAGCTTTTTGTATGTCTAGGGTTGGCTTGGGGCTATGGTAGTGGGATTAGGATGTTTTTTGAAGTAGCTGGAAATCGCTATTTTAAGTCGAAATACTACAGTGATTTATCAAATCAAGGTACTGTACTGTTAGCAGGGGGTCTTTACACAGTTTTTAGCTATAAAAAATCAAAAAAATCATCGAAAATTTTACACTTTTTGGCAAAAACAAAATGTCCAAAAGAGTCAAATTTTGGAATTTTCAAATTTTTTAACATAATTTTGTAACTGTAAAACTTTGTGTTTGTTTGTAACTTTGTAAAAGCTTCCCCCCTGCTAACAGTCCAGTACCTACATCATTGCACGATCAAATTGTCGCAACACGATTTTTATGTGCTAATATACCATTTTTGACCCATAATTCCAGGAGATTATCACCGACCCAAGGATGTAAGGTGGAAAGTCTCGTACAGCGTCCCCGTCAAAAGGTGGCCCTTATCTTGCCCGCATCCAAAAGCAGGTAACAGGCTTGACCCCGAGTCGTTCATAGGTCCCCAATCTATTCTTATCAATATCAGCCTTTTCCGTTATGCTCCGCCGTCCGCCCGGTCGACTGTTGCAAATTTTACGGCTCCCCCACCGGACGGGCGGCCAGATTGCTGGGGGGGCTACTGAAAAACGATCAGGGATCTGGGGAGCAAAATGTAGCAATTTTAAAGGTATGCAGATGGGAGTCGTCTTTAATGGAGTATCCATCGTACCTTACTGTAGTAGTCTAATTTTGGGCTGTCTCGGCGCCTTTAAACGGCCAGTTATCGACTATAGTTTACCCTATAAGCGGAAAAATCGTAAAACTTAAATTTTAAAGTTAAACTTAAGGATTTAAATAGATTTTGTTGTAGCTCATCGGAGCTAGAAAATCTCTAATTTTTGGGATGTCGCTTCCCATTTAAAAATGTTATGAAACGAAAAATGTAAAAATACTGGAACCAGGCAAAAAAAAATTCCAGAAGACCTGTGAGCAGGTGGGTAGAATCTGTATAGCGGGAGTGAATGACTTGGGGCGGTTGCCAAATCCCTCGATTAGCCGCTTATACTGGGATTCCCAAGGGGGGGCAGCGCCTGAAAAAGTGTTGATATTTACTGTACTTGCAAATGAGTATTATTTATGAATGGAGGTTATGAGGAAAGAGTAAAAAACGTTCAAAAATCAGTACTAAAATACTCAACACAACTAAAACTAAAATAATCCATTAAAATTCCAAAAAATTACACAAATAGGTGTCGATTTAGACAATTTTTACACCAAAATCTCAGGAATTTCAGGTCTAAAACCGGAAGTATAATAATAAGAATCTTCAGGTAGTAATGAGGCCAAGAAATTGACGTAAAAAAGAAAAAATTTAGAAAGATTCGAACGAAGCTCGAACTCCAATCCAATAGTAAATCGTCCCAAATGAGCCACTGTTCGACTTGGATTGGTAGTGGATGGCCCGTTGGTCCCCGGGGCGGGACATGTGCTACTCAGCTGAGACGGCTCGTAGCGCATTTTTTGTGGCTGTGGCTCGAGGTGGGGGGAGTGCGATCTCGCGTAGCTTGAAGGAGGGGGAGGTCCGGGGTGGGCCTCCTCCTCCTCCTCCTGTGTCCCGTCTGGTTCCCCATAAACTCGGGCCATATTGATGGCCGGAAGAATCGAGGAGGGGAAGAGGGGATAGATTGGGCCTCAGAGTGTACTATCCGATTCAGCAGGGCGGTTTTTTGGAGGGTGGGGTGGTGTAGCGGAATTTGTTGGAGTGTTTACTTGATCGACGGTTTTGCACACTAATGATAAGCAAGGGACTGATCAAAGCTAGTCTAAAAAAGGCAAAGGACCGAACCCACCGTAGTCTTTTGATTCCGAAAAGCAACTTTTGCAGTCACGTCAATATAGACGATTTTTATAGTTGTTTTCGTGATGCTCATCATGTATTTTGTAACTTTTCAGCAATGAAAAACTACTAAATAGATTTAAAAAATACATGATTAATCAGTAACAGATAGCTATAGACGGAAAAATAAAATTATTTTCCTGCCTGCTAAAAAAATGGAAAAATCTAGATTTACGTCTAAATATTAACATCCGAAACTTCAAAACCACCCAACACTCCCCACTACACCCCCATGCAAAAATTTGCATAACAAAAGCTCACCCCCAACGAAAAATATACACGTTCCCGGCCGGGCCGCAAAAATGCGACCGCCGCTGACTCAACAACCGCTCCAAGGTTGAGAGCCACCAAAGCGAACGGAGGGCAACAACACACACACAGACTTACATACACACATACAAACACACCCACATGTGATTCGGGGCATTTTTTAGGAGTGGAGGGGGAGGATTGGTCAACCTCTATCGAACAGCACTATTCGGCTGAGATTCGTCATCCTGGGCCGGAAGGTGGGGGAGGAGCAGTTTGGATTGTTGCCAAGGAAAGGGATTTTTGTCGAAGCCGCAACACGCAACGCACTTAATTGACGATATTTTAGTGCGGTTGATGTCAAAACTACTGGTCTCTTAGCAGGGGGATGATACTTTTTGTTTTTTGCCTATACCTACATGTCGATAATAAATAGGGTATTTTTATAACGTTTTTCGAAGTTTTTCATTGCTATAAAGTTACAAATATTTTAAACACGTGTGAAAATTCGAAAATTTTACGTATTTTGGTGATTTTGCATAATTTTTGATGAAAAATTCAAAACGTTTTTACATTTTGTAAGTTTTTAGGAGCTTTCTATAACTAGAAATTGTCTAAAAAGCTATAATAATTTATATATAGTAGATAGGATTGTACAGGATTACTGCGAAAAATGCGTTTTCCCCTGGATAAAATCTCCCCTGCTAACAGTCCAGTACCGAAATCTATAGTCAAAAATCCATATCCAGTCTTCAACGCTTCTTTAAAAATATTAAAAAGTTAAAAACGCGCTCAGAAATATTTTGACATAGTTCAAAAAATCCGAAACATCCTCCGTCATTCCCCCAATTCCAGGGCAACCAGATCTACGAGCCACAAATTGGCCCCTCGCCTCTGGTGCTCACCGTCCAAACAGGTTTCACCCGGCCCGAGAGCGATCTGGTAATCCAGACCCCTCGGGGGCTGTCGATTACAAGCCCCTAGGGAATGCATCTCTATCCCTAATTGTTGTATAGCTTCAAAACAGGCCGTATCCCCAGAAAAAAAAAGAAACAATGAAAAGGCTCGGCCGACAGCAGCCCTCTGGGATTTTAGGGGGATCGAGGCTTATTAAATTTTTGGGGAGGACTAGGGCGGGGTTGGCTGAAAAAGGCAACATTTGGGAGGGGGTATGTCTCTTTAAAGGTCTTGGGAAGTCAGAAAGGGAGAGGTTCATCACATCCAAAAAAAACGGAAAAGCTGTATTAAAGGGGCTACGAAATGCCAAAAATTGAGTGACGGCCCGAAAATCGGAACCCTGCACGTCGGAGGCCTCTGTACGCCCAAGGGCCGGAAAGCTGGCAAAATTTGAAATTGCTTGTTGTCACCTCGAAATCACGTTCTCGGCTGTTTCCGGCCAAATTTGATGATTAAAACACCAAAACTATTTAAAATTGAATGAGGGGTTCAAAAATGGGCTCAGAATGCGCGAATTATAGCGTTTTCACAAAGAAACCGGCCAAAAACAACTTCGCGCAAAAATCGAAAGAGTGAGGGCTCTTGTCCCGCAGCGCCCGCTGGCAATTTGCCAGAAATCAAAGAGCCCTCCCAAAAGGGCTTTGATTTGGCAGTTCGGAGCCCCTTTAAAGGCACGGAGACAGTCGAAAAAGTTCTTAAACAAGTATAATTCATAAAAAATTGCTTATACTTGATAGATGACTTGATATATTTTTAAGTCGGCAGTATATCTGGTTTAAATAAATACAAAAAAGTCTGGTAGAAAAATTACGGTAAATCATAGTAAAATGCAAACCATGTTTATACCATTTTATAGCATTTTAAATCGAAAAAAGATTTCAAAACGTCTAAAGATCTAAAAATGTTTGAGTTTTATGGCCGAAAATGTATGAAAAATTACCAAAAAGCCAAAATTCTCGAACCAAAAAATGCCTCAAGCATATTTTGTAACTTTCCAATAGTCAAAACGCCGCAAACTATTATGAAAATACGATAGTTTTTTTTATTATTACGAGAGAGGCAGAAAAGGAAAAAATTAGCTTTACCCCTGCTAACAGTCCAGTACCAGCAAACCCCCAAAAACTCGGGATTTCTTCACTAAAGTGATGACCCGATAAAACTACTTTTAATAAACATCCCATTCAATGCCAAAAATGCCCGCCCGAAATCCTATGAAAAAGGAAATCGAAGCCCCACACCGAAAGAGATAATAGTTTTAGTCTGATGGACCCCAGGGAGGGGGCAGGGCCCTCTAAATCCAATCATTTCGCAGCCCCCCCCCCCCCATTTTCGGTTATTTGGAGGGACGCACACACGACAGGAAAAAAGGGCATGTTCACAGGGAGGGGCAGCTGCCCAAATCCCCCTCCATACGAACACTATCCCGCCGATTTTGCAGGCTGGAAACTATTACGAATTCTTGATGTTGCAATCGAGGCTGATTGGTGGTATGTTGACGTATTGCGCAAAAAAGGGGAAGGAAAAAAATGGGAGGCAAAGATGAGCAATAGATGATGAAAATTTGGAAAATCTGGGTTTCAACGTGTTTTTGAAACTGCGGTAGGTGGCTACCGTATCCTTTTGAAATACTTAAGATCAAAATAAGTGTGAAATTGATTAAGAGAACCTGAAAGTTTCTAAATTGGCATCATGCCTTCCAAGATTCGAAATATATACTGTAAGTTAGCATTTTAAAATGCAATCTTACAAAATCTGGGCAAATTTAGTGCCAAATCCGCCAATAACAAACAGAGTTATTAAAATTGGCAATTAAATGATTTTTATGATCCAAATTGAGCCAAGATATGTTTCTTAAAGTAGTATAATTAAAAAATAATAATATGCTTAAACGCTATTAATAATTAGGAGTTTTAACGATCAGGCAAAAATATGACAATAAGGAAATATTCAATTTAAAATAAAGCTCAAAAATCTAATTCTCAAGTTTCCAAAAACCTGACTCCCTGATTCAGGCTACGACCAGACCCTGCTTGCAAATGCAAAAACCTTGGGCGGCTAGCAAAAGGGCAAAGTGGCCGTCGGTGTCTAGAGGTGTGCCGCGGAAAAAATGTTGCGGAAATCGGTCTCTAGGGATTTTGAAGCAGGGGCTGCAGATTATTGGTACATTGCCAGACTGTAGACGTCTAGAGGGGGAGGTTCGTTAAATAAATAGAATTGTTATCATCGCAAGTTCAGAATTTAATACATATGCACCTATTTACGGAAAGGGACTGAAGCAAGAAGAGAGAGAGAGAGAGAGAGAGAGAGAGAGAGAGGGAGAGAGGGAGAGAGAAGATAGAGACGCAGATTTTCCTGGTGGTACACGTGTACTGTTACGATAAGCTTACGGTACTGGACTGTTAGCGGGGGGCGAGCAGTACAAAGCTTGCCACCTGTTTCGTTGATGCACTACTATAACCATACCCATAAACAACTAATCCTCAAATCGAATTTGTGACAATGGGCCCCAAGCGAGGACCCAGCCTTCCCCACCACACCCAGGTCCAGGTGACCATACAATCGGATACAGTTTGCCGCTGGCCGCGTCAACAGGTGTATTGTGTAGAGGGGCCCCGGCCCTAAATACGGACAAATAAGGCCCAATAGCTGGGCCCTTTTGATCAGAGCCTCTGGGCCCACCCGGGGGATTCCACTCGACATTCCGGATCGGCTTTCAATATGCCAGCCGGACATGGCGAATAGTCTAGTTTGAATTGGGAGGGGTGGAGGGAAAGTGTAGATAAATCTGGGTGTACTTTAGTGGATATTGACAGGAGGGTTGTTTGTAGGTGCTAAATGGAGCCTGGAAATAAGATTCGGGACTTACCCTAACGCATATAGAATTTTTTGCTGATCCCGAATCAGCGTACAAAGTTTGCGAAAGAACCCGGGTTGAAAGGTTACAACGCTGTTTGACACAAAATAGCCCGAAATAGACGATTTTAAATACCTATTTAAAATCAAAACACTTTACATTAAAGGGATGCCGACGGCATAGACAATCGGTTACGCGCGGAAAAGAAAATGTCTCTGCGCCTCTCCCGTGGGCGCGCTCTCTCCCCTGTTGGCTACTTGCCAATTTGTTGATGAGGGGGGATCGACACATGTCGTTGGCAGCCCTTGAAGTCACAGAGCTTATTCGGTAGAACATGAAAATCTGAATTAGCCCCGATATTTTAAAAACTGCTAGAAATTACAGTATTTTTGTAAAAATTTTGCAAAGCTAATTTTTTTAAATTGTTAAAAATCGGCGTTATCCGCCGTTTTTGAAGGAAGGTGCTTATTTACAATTTCCTGCTATATCGAACAAGCAATTTCACAACATACTCCTTACAACCAAAATGTAAATTTCGTTAGTGCATCCCAATTACGGGAGCTGCTGCTGCGGGGTGCGCATCAAAAATTCCCGAGCCAACCGATCCCGCCGATGGGAGGGCATCAATCATTTTGGGGGAGCGGCAACATGAGAGGCCAATTTGGAAAGGGATCTACTATTTTAGAAGGGCCGAGGACGGGGAGATTCGAGATGTGATGGAAAGAAATGTTGCTTTGGGGTGCCAAAACACAAATCTCGAACAGGGGGGAGAGGAAGGGGGATCGGTTTCGATGATTTTTTTGATGTAGGATGAACCAAAACACGAATGGAATTATTTTTGGATTGTAAATCCCTTGAAAAAATCTTATTAAATAAGCAAGTTATGGTTAAAATAATCAAAAACATTGTTAAACGTTACTTTTTAAAGCTATTAAAGATCAAAACATGCAAATTCAAACATTTGCAAGATCAAATTGTGGAGGTTGATATAAATAGAATTTATTAAATTATTACCGCTTCAAAAATTACTCAAAAAATACAATATCTAAGACATAAAATCAATTAAAGGCAACTGCGGGCAACTCGAAAATATGAAAAATATAGCTTACCAAACCCATTTAAAGTGAATTAAACCAGCGCTACAGTATTCCGTATCCTAACATAGAAAACTAAAATTACAAGAAGGAATCAACATTTTTTTACCAAGTTCCAAAGCACACCCAGACCCCGGACCGGACGTGTCAAAATTTGCGGGCCACCCTGGCTGGCCGGGGTGAGCGTTTGGCCACTGGCCCAAGAACAGTTGTTCCCGATTTCCCCTCTTTTTCTGGAAAGCTTCTTTTCGGTCTTTTTCAACCCTTCAAAGAACCTTTTTGCCACGGTCCCGCTCTGGGAAACGTTCCACCCCGAAATAAACGATGGGGAGGGGCTGGTAATCGTCGTATAGGTAGCACGACGGATCGAGGAGGCCCTAGGGCATAAATAACAGGCACAGGGGGTTTAGGTGAAGAACGGCGACGATATCGGAGCTTCGGGGTTTGCTTGTGGGAGATATACGGCTTAGGGCTTGGCTTGGCTTGGAAATAGGCTTAGCTTACAAGGAGTGCTTTTTTTGAGTCATCGGCAAACCCTTACGAGACCTAGCTCATCCGATAGAGAATTCGATTCTGAACAAAACCCCGTTGTTCTTTTTTGCAGAACGGCTATCCCTGATTTTATAAAATTGAAATAATAGTGACCGTCCCTTACCATGAGTGCCTTTCGAGCCAAAAGAGAGGTTTTTGGGTGCAGTTTTCAAATTTTATAAAATCATAGATAGCCATTCTGCAAAAAAGAACAACGGGGGTTTTGTTCAGAATCGAATTCTCTATCGAATGAGCTAGGTCTCGTAAGGTTTTGCCGATGACTCAAAAAAAGCACTCCTTGTTAGACATAGAATCAGGCCTAGACTTAGGCGTATGTCTCTTGAGCCTGTGGCTTAGGCTCAGGTTTGGTTTGGAAACTTAGGCAATATGCTTTGGATTCTTCTCAGATTTAGGCTTAGGTTGGGCTTCGGCCTGAGCTTCCGCCTTTGCCTTAAGAATCGTTTGAGACAGGTTTAAGCTTAATGTTAGGCTCAACTTGTTTGTTAATTTTACCAAATAATGCCAGCAAAATAAAATGAGATTTTGTGTTTCTAACGTCTACAAAACCTATTTTCCAAATAAAGTGAGAAATTTGATTTTCTTAACATTTTTTCCTCCATCATGACTAACACTACGTGATCACCTTGCCACAAGTTTATTCGAGCGCCCCCAACCAAAAACCAAAAAAAGAACGCGGGGGCCATCCCCTCGTAAACGGTCTGCTCCCCCTTTTCTCTGCTGCCCCGAACCAGTGCAGATAAAAATCCGCAACATTCGAGCCAGCCGGGCCAGCCGCGTGCGGACCAGCAGTCCCACCCCCCACGGGAAACCCAGAAAAAAATGAACGGATAAACAGAGAAGGTCTCGACCTTCCTTCGCCCCGATTCCCTTCGGGACCCACCATGCCGCACATACACACACAAAAAGAAGGAAATTCTTGCAGGTCAGCCAAATGGGGTTGATTGTCGGGGTGGAAAGTACGGGGTGGGTGCAGGTTTTTAAGGGGTTGAGAAGTTTGTGGAGTTGGAAATGAAGAATTAGAAGATAAAATCGGGACCTGCAAATAATCGGTCGTAATCTTAAGATAAACTTCCTACCGCTGGCACCTTAAAATTCATAATCACGCCTTCCGGGCTCCTTTAAAACACAACAGCTTGTTATGTAAAGATTCACTTTCACTAAATAAAATTATTTTGTGAATAATAACTCAATTAATAACCCTCCCAAAAGCCCGAAAACTCCAAAAATTTGCACTTTTAACCTGAACCGCCACCACCTGTTTCACTGGCACCGTTCCAAAATGCGTGCGACCCACAGAATACCCCTCGCCGCCACCGCCACTTGAGCGTTGGCGGCCGAAAAACGTGAGAATTTTTTTGAAAAGCCTCCCCAGACGAAAAAGGGCGGCTCAAGGACCAGCGGCACCCCCCGACCCGGGACCGTTTTTCTGGCTGAACCGCACGGTTCGCAACAGTCTAGAATGTGAACTGACCTAAAGGATTAAAGAGATGTGGAAGTGAGGGATGGAGAAGAGGCCTACACGTCACCTTATTTCGACGAGCAAAATTTAACTAGCTTTAACTGAAATTAGGCGAATTGAACATTTGGTAAATTGGATTTTCGGCTAAAAGACGATGCACGTTTTAAAGGAACCTGCAATCCAAGGAAAAGATATTTTCCTTAAAATCTCTCGCCCCAAAAACTGTTTTGATCGTAAATAGAGCCGGCTCGTTCTCTTGCAAAAAGGGCATGGCGACCTGAATTGGCAGGGGGGAGGGCCGGGACGAGTTGCTTTTGTTTTTGTGCAACGGTGTGTGGCCCGTTCGACAAAGCGCTACCTGGGGTGCCAGCTAGTCGTGGGGTTTTACGAAAAAGTTTTAGGTATTTTAAGATATAAATAAAATTGTTGCAATCGCCCAAAAAGATGTGCTTTATAGCCGCTTCAGCGTCTTCAAGAAGCGGTATCGAGAAGATATTTAGCTTTAACTTTACAAAATCTTTATTTTCACCTGATTCTGATAGTGCCGTTAAAAATACAGATTCTGATTACCCCTATAAATTCGAATTGTTCCCCTTTAATAACGGATACCAAAAAATACGATCCAAAAGTATCCTTTACCGATCGGTGCCTCGAACGCAGCACATCATGCCTTCCCAACACCTTTAAAACTCCACGCCCGGCTTGGAATCGTGCCAAAACCACTGCTTCGAACGTTCCACCCAGCTGATCAAAGCTCTAAAAACTTTGCTGGCTTGAGTGTTTTGCCCCCCCCATGACCAGCCATCCCCCCATCCCCTCTGATCCCTAAACACGCAAAAACGATAGCGGCAAAGAGAACGCGTCCACTGTTTTTGGAGTGTTTAGACGCACACACGCGGAATGGCAAATATTCGCAGAAATATGGAGGTTAACTGGAAAAAAACAGGGATTTGGGTTTTAAAGGGGTGGGACAGGTTTTGGATTTGCTAGAGTGAAAAAAAAAAGAGAGAGGGAGAGAAACACAGAGAGAGAGACAGAGAGCGAGATGGAGGGAGCGAGTGAATGAGAGAGAGAGATACAGAGAGTTGGAGGGAGAGAGAGAGCGAGAGAAAGAGAGAAAGAGAGAGAGAACGTGCTTACAAGTAAAAAATTTCGCAATCAAAATTGTTACTTACTAACCATGAATGAGCAAGAGCGAGAAACCGCTGCAGAGAGAAAAAGAGCAACATAAAAAGTAACACTACCACCCAAAAATCCACATAAAAAGAAACCCGCCAGACAAAATTCGCGGCACGTTGGCGGCTGCACGGCGCTGGCTGGTCGTCAAAAACTATAGAATGGAACACGGCGCGCCCCATAAATCAGCGATGGGTGCGCGAGGATGGGGAAAAAAGGTTTTTCTTGCGTCTTTTTCTTTGCCTTCTTCAATACCACCACCTCCCCCCCTTTTTTGGGTGGCTCCTTTTGAATCTTTCATTTTATGACCCCTCCCGGGCCGAGACGCGCCCAGGCGGTAGGTCGGAAAAAACTCGTCCTTACGCAGATTAAAAGCCCTGAAAAAGTGCAGCTTTTTCTGTGGATTAATCCGAGGTAAAAGGGTTTTTTAGGGGGTGGATGGGGTGGGGGGTACTGTAGGTTGTGTAAAAAGTTATGAGTTTTTTCGGGTTTCAGGAATATTAAAAATGGGGGAACTCGTGGAAAAGTACGGATTTGGTTTTTGATCGAGCTGTCTGGCAGGGATGGTGGAGGGGGAGATTGAAAATTCGGTGAATGTGTTGAATGGAAAAGTCAAAAATATCCGGTCTGCTTTGGAAATTGACGCTGGAATTTGCCCAATAATGTTATTTCACTTTCGGGCATATTTAAAATTCGAATAAAACTGAATAGCTTTGAAAATACATAATTAAAAGCTATCCTACGCTTTAAAACGACGAAACTAAAAACCTCACCGTCTCTCTCGGTACTGAACGGTTAGCGGGGGGGATAATTTTCCTGGTAATTCGATAGGCCCCTATAATAAAATGTAAACCATTTCTATAAAATTTTACACAGTTTTTGGATATAAAAAGTGCACCAAAAGCTTATAAGATCATTAAAATTTGGATAAAACTTGATTTAGAAAGATCTATACCTAATTAAAAATTAGAAAGCCTTGGAATGTGCTTTCATGGAGTTGGACGTATGCAACTAAAAACGTCTGCATTTCCCTCGGTACTGGACTGTTAGCAGGGGGGGGGGGTGGATTTCAACCCATTTCCATGACATTTTACAGTTTGTGGATATAAAAAGTTCATAAAAAACTATAAGAATTTTCGAAAATTCGGTTTTCGATCAAAAATTTATGCAAAAGAACGAAAAAGGTCAGAGTAGCCGAATTTTTAAAAGTGTTTAAGTATTTTTCTAATTCTCTAGCAATAAAAAGCTGCCAAACATTGGAAAAATACGCTATTGAGTACTAACAGGTATGTCTCGGCACAAAAAAAAACGAAAATTTGTTATCCCCCTGCTAACATTCCAGTACATCTTTCCAGGCTGCGTAATTAGGTGTATACGTACTATTGCGTCAGGTGCGTCTTTAATAGAGTCCAGCATCAAGGAAAAGGGGAAGACGCTGAAAAAAGCGGATCAAAGCAGAATTCCCGAATTTTCCCACCCTCCCAAACTTGCAAATGCCCATTCCACCGTAACAACCATACCCTATGGCTGTCTATAACATGACCTTGTCGCCCCTCCATGCCAAAGAAGAAAATCTTCCCAGCGCCATACCCTTACGCCACCAAAAAACCAACGCCCAAAAAACGCGTGCGTCTGAATTGGCTGCCTAGTTTGTGGGCGCGTCGTGTTTTTCTTTTTTGATGAGTTCTTGTTGTGGATTGCGGGGGGCTATATGGAAGGGGGTATTGCCTTGAGATTATGGGCCTCAAATTATGCGCCGCTCCACCGGGTCTCCCCCCCCGCTACGGTATTGCCAGCCGAGGTCACTTTTTAGGGGAGTTCAAGAAGGGAGGCTGAAAGTTGTAACATTGCCCGGGGGAAGGGGAGTCGGAGAATTAAAGGTATGAGCAAGACCGTCAATCTGATCCATTATGCAATGGAAAAGTGGATTAGGATTAGGTTTATGATTTAGGTTTAGCTTAGGCTTAGGCTTGGATTAGGTTTAGGCTTGCCTTAGGCTTAGGCTTAGCTTTATGCTTAGGCTTGGGCTTGGGTTTAGGCTTAGGCTTAGTTCTTTTTTTTACACGATAACACTTGATTAATGACTGTCCACAAATCCTTCGAACTTTTTCGCACTCTACCCAAACAACCCGATAAATCCCCAAATCCCGTTTGATGCGGATGAGCTGTGCTGAGAATTAATGGATCACGAGCCGCCCAATCCCCCATAAATCCGATCCCCCGAAATTTATGCTAATTGCCGCGTGAGGGTTTTGGCGGGCGGATTGGTAAAGTGGCGGGACAAGTCAGACGCCAATTTGAGCACGAGGTGTCTGAGTTTGAGAATCTACACAAATTGGTTGAGGGGGCAGTAAAAGTATACATAAACAAATTTAAATTGGGAGAAAAGGCACGGGGTGCATTGAGGATGAGCAGAGCTTTTTGGAGGCGGAGGCCTTGTTAGGGTCCTTCGGGAGGGTGGGCCCAGGGTCTTTAGAGGGCCTTGGGGGGATGGGGATTGTCTACTTTCCGGTCTAGACACCAGACCAAAATGTCACATGGCCATATGGGTGGTGGAAGCGGAAATAGGGATCGGCATGTTGTACAGTAATCAAGTAAGATGATATTGAAATTTAGGAAGTTAGGAGTTTGCAGGGCTATTTTAAAGGGCTTGTGAAGCCCAAAAAAACTTCGAAATTCGCCTGAATTCGTAAAACATGCCCAGTTCACGAAATGGTCAGCTTTTAAAGGTCTTATGAAGGAAAAAACCAAAACTTTGAAGGAGGTAGTTTCAAAACATTTAAAGGAGCACTAAAGTCGGGCTATCGATGATATAAAACCGAATCTGGATGCTAAAAGTCGGGAATTTCATAGGTTTTGAAGCGACACAATTCAATCCAGCTTTAAAATCGCTCCAAAAATTCGGCTAAAAATTTTTATAAGGATTAAGCGTAATTTTTTACGAATTTTAAAGGAGCCATGAAGCCAAAACCAGCTGCCAAAAGTCCAGATTCCGGAAAATTCCAGACTCACGCCAATCCCGATCCCAAAAGCCTTTTGTGAACCATAAAGGTGTCAATCAGCAAATCGGCACGTTCACCGGCGCCGCTCGAAGCGATATGGCCCATCGGGCGGCTTCGATTTATCGGCGTCGGCGATGGGCCCCCCATCCCCCCGATCCTTTTCACCGAATCGTCATGCATAAAGAGCACTATATAAGGGGTGTTCCCACACATTCCTCTCAGCCTCAGATCCGTGAATACAAACTACAAATTATCGGGAGAGGGGGCCGAAATGTATATTCAAAATTTGTGGCGGTGCGTTTGAGGTTGAAGACATGCCGAAGACAGGATACACAACGTATAATAGCCATCCATCCTCACAATTCCCCTAAAATGGCGGCGGCACCGGAAGGAGGGGAAAAGCCGCCCGGGGCAGGAAATGAGTGGCGAGACTAAATGGTGCGCCCGCCTTGGAGGGCAGATGGGTGGATGGAATGACCCACCTGTGCCCCGTATTGCCTCGTCCTCTTTTCAGTGCCTCTCCCTCCCTTCACACCCTTAAAACTCAACAGCTGCGCGTTGCTCCTCAACCCACCAGGGGGAGGGCGATTCGGGTTAAAGGGAGTGGCCTTTCAAAATTTATGGCATTAAATACGGGTGAGTTTTAATGGGGGGAGTGTGAAGGGGAGGCATAGGCTTGGGCTTAAGCTTAGGCTTAGGCTGAGGCTTAGGTTGAGGCTTAGGCTGAGGCCTAGTCTCAGGGCTGAGGCTTAGGACTCAGCTTAGGCCTAGGTTTAGGCTTCGACTTGGGCTTATGCTTAGGCTTTGACTTCGGATCAGGGCTTAGGCTTGGGATCAGGCTTAGGTTAGAGTAGACTTAGGCTTAAGCTTCGGCTTTGCCTTAGGCTTAGGGCTTTTGATGTTTCAACGACTTTAAAGGCACGATCAACAATTTATTATCAGAATGTCGAAATTCAGCATGTCGGCATTCCGGAAAATCGAGAGTTTTCGACATCTTAGGTTGATTATGAGCCAAAATTAGAGGAAATCCCGCAAATTCCTGCTTTTCATGTTCGATATTGGAAAATGCCGACATTCAGAAATTTCGACGTTCCTATTTTGGCCATTATGACATTTCGGTGTTTACGTTACGCATAACGACTAAAACCGGAATAAACAACCCCTGTCGACAGATCTACGGACATTTCGTAAATCCATAACATTCACCTACCCAGCCCCTTTAAAGCCCTAAATACACCCCGAAAACAAATTCCTAATAAACTTGAAGCACAAAACCATATCCACGACCTAACCCACCTCAGCTAACTATCCAATAGGGGACAGCACAATGGCCTTGGTTCCGTGGTTGTTGCTCTCTATCTCTCGATTCTCTCACCCGCCCTCCTCTCTATGTCCCCGGGAATTTGTAGTCAACGAAAATGGATGAGGAGACCGTTTACGTGCCCAACCCCGGGGAGCAAAGCCAAGGCTATCACTGTCATGATCTCTTTTGCTGGAGGTGAAAAACCTGGCCCGGGCCGGTGGGTAGTCAGTAAAAAGTTGTCGAACGGGCGGGTAGGGTTCAGTTTTTGTGGGTGTGGGTTGGAATGTGTCACCGTTTTGATGGTGGGGCATTACACATTAATAGATGTTGTTATAATTGTACCGTAAGGGTTATGCTATATCTTGGTACATTAATTCAAGCTTATTATCTTAGGCCTATGTTTATGTTTGGCTTAGGCTTGGCTTAGGCTTGGCTTAGGCTTGGCTTAGGCCTGGCTTAGGCTTGGCTTAGGCTTGGCTTAGGTTTTGAGCCTTAGGCTGCGGCTTAGCTAACTTAGGCTTGGGACTAGGTTAGACTCGGACTCAGACCTATGCGTTGGCTTAAGCTTAGCTTCGCCTAGCTTGTTAGCTTCGCTTCCTGGTAGCCTATCAAAAATAAATAAATTCATATTCTTAAGAGAATTTGTAAGCCAGTTGTATGCTTTTACGAGCGTTGCATTAATGAAACCCCGCTATTTTGTCCGCTACAACCCCGAGAGCACCTCAAAATGATTTTTTCCCATTTCACGACACTTTGAAACAACCCCTGTTGCCCATCCCCACCTACCGTATCCCTGAAAATAATTCGCCGCCGCCGAGACCCAAAAAAACACACGGCGCTGAAGGGCGAAAATGAGGCCAATTCTGAGCAGGGGGGGGCGGGGGGTCGAGGCGTGAGACCCACCACCGTGCGTTTTTCAGCCGTTTGATCCCGGAGACGCGGTCATAAAAGGGGTTGGTGTATTTGTGTGAAGGGCCACAAAAAACCCCGTCCTTCCATGTAGGGCCCCCAAATTGTAGGGCCATAGAGGGGCCAAAGAAAGGGACACCCCCTATGGAACGGGCCGATCATAAAAAGCGGGCAAAAGGGGGTGGTGGTCGAAAAAAGGGCGTTCGTCTCGGGGCACAATCCATGGCTGATTGGCAACGTGTGTGGGCTGGGGGTAAGGGGATGTAAAGTGGAAAGAAATGGAGCTTAAGAGTGTTTTTTGAGTATAGAGATTTTGGTTTTAAGGAAACCTGGAGCTCATCAATATCTTTAAACATATCGAAAATTGCTTCTCATCATTCCAAAATGACTAAAGTTAATCAAATTCTCAAAAATTTCTTTTGCTTATCGCGGTTTTGGCAAAATTTCTATACATTTAAATTTATTTATATAAAATATATAATAAGCATCAAATAATATACAATTTATTAACATAAAAATTATTCATAGATATTATTCTGCTGCCAACATGACTCAATAGGCATCCCTTCACTGTCCTTTTAAAGACTAAATTCCAGCGATTGCAGAATT
This sequence comes from Mesorhabditis sp. LJ9110, assembly GCA_038088335.1. NCBI lineage: Eukaryota > Metazoa > Nematoda > Chromadorea > Rhabditida > Rhabditidae > Mesorhabditis > Mesorhabditis sp. LJ9110. Next base: position 368,386 of record JBBGBA010000055.1, read on the forward strand.
ATCATACAATTGGAAAGGTTTTGGCATTAGTAATTTCTGTTTGTTACTGTATTTTACTAAATTTAGCAAGATAAATAAAACTAGCTTTTTCTTAATTCTTCAACCTGGGTGAAATTAAGGCTATAAAAGTAAAGCGAAAAATAAAGTTATAAAGTAGAAAGTAAAGAAATTAACAATAGTAACGATAGTAATGTTTGAGGTTATTTCGATATTGTAAAATCGACAACCCAATCTAACTAGAAACGAACGCATCCGCCATTTGCAGGCGAAACACGCAGAAAAACGTGTGTGTATCGGTCTATGTGTCTCTGTCTGTCTGTATGTATGTCTGTCTGTCACCTTTAGACTGCGACAAATTGCGGGTGGAACACACGGATTACCACCGGATCATCTGGGTTCCGATCGGCCTCCGAGTTCTCCGGTAGGTCGACCACCCCCGATTCGTCGATGTACTTTTCGGGCAAGCGCTGGGTTTTTAAGGGAGCGTCACAGGAAGCTAAAACACAAAATAAATTTAAATATTGTAATTTAATATTTAATATGCCTAGTATTTTTCAAAAAAGTCCTCTTAATACCGCTTAAAAATCTGCTTCATGGCACGAATTTTTAAGCAAATTTTGGCACAATATACGTACTCAAGAAATCACATTTTTCGACAACCCCTACACTAGCTACGATCAAACCCATCTTTTCAAACCCTCCCCGGAACACAGTAATCGCGGAAATTACCACCCTCCCAAAAATTGCACCCTTTCCGAGCTCAAAAACCGTTGGAAAAATAATTGATCCAGATCATAGCAATTTCCGGTGCGCCAGAAGTTATTTTTCGATTTTTTTTCGTGGTCAAAAAGCCCGGCGAATTTCCTGTAATCTGGTTTGACGGGATTGGCGTGAAAAATTAGAATAAAAATATATTCTATGTGGTTTCCCTTTAGCAGTGTATAAATTTGGATACCTTTAAATTATTCCTGTGCTTAACAATCCTTTAAACACAATATTCCATTCATTTCAGCTCGCCGAGTGCATTTTTGATGCCCTCTGAGAAGACGCCATTTTAACAAAAGGCTTCACGATGATCCCTTGATTTACAACACCTGGGGTGTTGTCTCTCTCTCTCTCTCCCTCTCCCTCTCCCTCTCTCTCTCGCCCTCTCTCTCGCCCCTCTTCAAGTCCACCCTCAAACAACAAAAACATGTATGGACCACAATCAGAAATCGGCACGTGGAGGGGCTGATTGAGTACTAACTGTTTTGGAGATTTGGAATAAGAAATTACTGTAATGAAAAAATGGGAGTGGCAAAAAGTGGTGGGCCAATGGGAACAAAACATGTTCGGAGCAATGGAATGGATAATTAAAGCGATTTGAGGCTGTCTGTGGGTGAAAAACTGGCCTCTGGAGGGCCGATATTTAGAGATAAAGCTTGACTTAACGTTATTTTTAAGTGGGCCTTGCGGCACCTGCGGCTGTGGCGTGAAGTTTGCTGCCCAAAAGCGAATTTCTAGGGGCTTAATAAGTCCGTTTTCAAAATCAAAAAGGTATTTGTTTTAAAGTCAAAATAAAGGGGAGAGAGCGAGATATAGAGAGGAAAAGAGAGTGAGAGAGAGAGAGAGAGAGAGAGAGAGAGAGAGTGATCGAGAGAGAGTGAGACAGACAGAGAGAGATACCTTCACTTTCACATTCCTTAAAGGAACCGGCAAGGCAAATTCCCTATAGATTTGGGCGTGCCCCTGGCACGCAGCTCGCATTTCCATACGTAACCAGTACCTTAATAAGTCCGTTTTCAAAATTAAAAAAGTATTTGTTTTAAAGTCAAAATAAAGGGGAGAGAGCGAGATATAGAGAGGAAAAGAGAGTGAGAGAGAGAGAGAGAGAGTGAACGAGAGAGAGTGAGACAGACAGAGAGAGATACCTTCACTTTCACATTCCTTAAAGGAACCGGCAAGGCAAATTCCCTATAGATTTGGGCGTGCCCCTGGCACGCAGCTCGCATTTCCATACGTAACCAGTACCTTAATAAGTCCGTTTTCAAAATTAAAAGGTATTTGTTTTAAAGTCAAAATAAAGGAGAGAGCGAGATATAGAGAGGAAAGAGAGTGAGAGGAGAGAGAGAGGAGAGAGTGAGAGCGAGAGAGAGAGAGAGAGAGAGAGAGAGAGAGAGAGAGAGAGAGAGAGAGAGAGAGAGAGAGAGAGAGAGAGAGAGAGAAGAGGAATAGCGAGAAAGAAGGAGAGAGAAGGATAAAGAGAGAGAGAGAGAGAGAGAGAGAGAGAGAGAGAGAGAGAAAGAGAAGAGAGAATTAAGAAAATTAAACCTAAAAACTCCCGGCCCCCATTAACTGTGTCCCCGATCATAAAACCACTCTCAAACTCTCAATTTTCGTCCGCTGGAATACAAAAAGTCTACTCCCCGAAGCGGAAATCAGCGGGCGCTTCCTGGTGCGCCTCCGCCCCGTGGGAACCAAGGGTAATTTTTTCACTGTCTACTCACCTAATTTCTTTTGCCACACAGACTACTGTTACTCCCCGGAAGAAATTGTAACGTTTTGAGGGGGATGTCCTGGCAACAAGGAAGCAAATCATGGGGTGGGAAGGAAGTAAACTCCGGGCTTTAAGGTATAGTTTTTGGATTTCACACGGGTGTAGGCTTTTAAGGGGTTCGACAAGCAAAGAGAAAATTTTGCTTGTCAAGACCCCTTTAAAATCGATTCTACGGTTCCTTGGTTTCAAATTCAAATTTCCCCCAAAACCCGCCGCAGTTTTACAACTCACTCCATATCCGGATTTGCAATTGCGGGGGTAAAACAACATTTTTCCAACAATTTTTCCTCGCCCTCTACGTGCGGGGTGTACCGGAAATGAGGTGAGGGAATTTTGCTAAAAATGTACCTCAGCCGGGCCATTTCTGAAAATCCCCGGATTTAATAATGTAATCCGGGTGCAGGTTTGAATGGAGTTTTCTTTGCGCTTTGGGTCTTGAATTGAAGATGAATATATTTAATTTGAAATGCTGGGTAGAATTTGTAGCTTTTCAATCTTGCTTTTTAATTTTTAATTTCCAGCTAGCCTTGTCCACCCCGCCGGTTCATTTCCTATCCGGGACTTCCGGTAAAAACAAAAAATTCTCGAATCCCGCCATCATCGGCCTCAAAAAGCAGCCGCGAGCTACGCTGGTCGAAGAGTGGTTTTTCGCGTTAAATAACGACTGTACTTTTGTCAATAAGCAACACTTCACCTGCCACTAGACTTCTTTAGACGGACGGCATTTTTTAGGGTAATTGTTTTCGGGAAAACAAGGGTTGTATTGGGTTGTGATTGACCAAAAAGTTGAACGACCATGTAAAAGCAGTGTTTTTGTCGGTAATGGACGATTAGCGGGGGGACTAAGAGATAAATAGTGCATTTTATAGCATTTCACACACTTCTTAAACCTAAAAACTCATAGAAAACTGCCGGAAATGTTATAAATATTTGTTGTGACTTTTTAGCAATCAAAAATTACGATAAGGATTATAAAAATACACGATTTATTATTAAGCTGTAAGCAACTTATATATTGATTTTGACATAATTTACCTAGGATTTATTTAAACTTAATTTTTTATCTTTATTAAGTATTTAAATTTGAATTTAGCATCTTTAAAGGGGGCGTGACAGGACCTACACTCCACCCCAAACCTACCGCACCGCTTTGTTTTCCTTACCTTTTGTTTTGTTTACCCGCCCCCCCATCCTTAATTTGGTTATTCAACCTCCGGATTCGGGAATCCCTAAATACTTCGAAAGGTGGGGGCGTCTTCAGCTTCTCTTAATTGTCCTTATACCAATGAACCATCAAGGTAACATAGAGGCGGGCCAACTAGGTGTGGGCCCCCCAGGGAGGGCTTCTGTGTTCTTGGGCCCTCAGTGGGCCTCAGTGGCCCCGCCCCCATTCGCCTAAAGCCCCAGATTCCCGACCCACCTATATAAGGTACCCACAGGTGAGGGTGGGCCAGATCAACCGATCCTAGCTGCCAAACCACAGCCAGCCTACAGTACCCCCTTGCGGTTCCTTAATTTACACTTCTTTGCCGCTCCCCGCCGAACTCTTTGAAGATGATCCCAGACTTCCCGATTCCGGAGGAGATCGAGCTGTTGCATTCGAAGCCGTCGCGGCCGGTTTTTGAGCGGTATTCGTTGAAATGGGTGCCGGAAGCGCTGAGACATCATGCAAGCCTGTCGACACAATCATCGCAAGCCAGTATTGGTGAGGATTAATCGTTAATATTCATTAAAGATAAGGGGGAAGCTTGGTTGTTTTTACCTTCTTTTTAAGTCCATTTTCAAAAATGAATTTCATATCTATGCATAGCTATTTGCTTGGACTTAAGCTTATGCTCAGGCTTGGGCTTAGTTTTAGGCATAGGCTTAGGATTTTTCATCCATTCAATATAAATACTACATTCCCCTAAAATTAAATCTACCCACCAATCCCCCTCACCAAAACGAAACCCCCAAATATGGCCTATTCCAAGAATACAACGAAGCCCCGCCAACCACCTCTATTTTCAGAATTGAAAAAAGAAGCCCCAACCCCCACGCCGACGAAATCCACCCATTTCCATTTACGCAAATCGCTAAAGAAATGGGCCCACCGGAAGGAGACAGCAAGCCAAGGCGTCTCCCACATCAAACCCCAGACCTTCCAAGCACTGAATATGCTCGCCACAATCTCCACACATTTTGTGCAAAAACTCTAACACTAACATTTCCCAATTTTTTCATAATTACACCCTTGCTATCCTTCGTTTGGCTTCAAGCCCGCTGTTTTTCCTCCCCTTCCTTCCTCTCTGCCCCGGGAACCACAACCTGTGATTAGCATTTTTTTACCAAACCCTGTGTTTTGTTAGTTCCAGGTTCTTACCCCTATTTACCGTTACCCCGATCTGATTTCATTCATTCAAAATCTCGTATGCTATACCGAATTACGGGTGCTCACTATTCCCCATACACATACATTTACCGGTCGCCAATCACCCCCCACGTCGATCTCACTGAAAACCATTTAATAAAGATGATAGATTTATGCTAATTTTACGATATTAAAAATACACAAAAATACAATACACAATTAAATTGTCGTTATGTTTTGGATGTGTTAATACGCAAATCAAGGAATTTGCGATTTGTTAGATGCTAGACTTATGCTACTAAATTAAGAAAAATAATAACGTTAATTATATTTTCAAGCAACCTTGTAGCTGTATTTTTCTCGAATATGTAAATTACTGAGTTTGGTTTTAAAATCAACAAATTTAAAGCGGTTTTTATATAAAAAATAAACTACCGTATACACGAAAAGAGTGATTCTCAACTGTATGAAATCATCGGTAAATCAATAATCCTTCTTTTAAACCTCGAAGATTTGCATGGATTACTATGAGCTTTCAAAAATTGGCATAAAAAGTGTAGATCCAAAGCCTTTTACTCACCATTTGTCCAATATCCTGGTCCACCAGACACCAAAATTCCGGGCCGGATCATCCGGTTATTTGTAAGCAAAGCGCAGTAATGCCTACTAATACAAAGTGAATAAGAGAAAATTCATCTCTCGTATTTTATCAAAAAATCATAGACAGCTTTTCCTTATTTACGAGATTTTAGGGAGAAGGATTCCTGCCGTTTTAAAGAACCACTGAAGGCAGAATGTAAACCCGGGCGTTACTACACTACAAGCTAAAAAGCCGGCCAGCCTAGATCTTCTAATACAAAAACAACGAGTCAGAAATCCCATTCTCGAGACCACCGGGTTTTTGTAAGCTGATGAGCAGGGGGCCATGAGATTTCGAAATATTTGTTTGGTATTGAGTGCAATTTGGAAATTTTCTGATATAGTCATGAAGTCTTCGCTAAAAAGCACTAAAGCTTGCCATTTTACCTGGAAGCCATACGAACTTAATTAAGCTTACGACCCATGGTGTAGCTAGCCACTTTTTCCTAGTGAAGCCGCAAAAGCTCTAAACGTTCAAATGTAAAGGTTGGTTTTTAATTACCAATTTGACTAGGGCTTCCTATATAACACTTTCTTTGAATTTTAAACATTAGAGAATCGCAAATATTTTTTGGCGGGTGGTATAGGATGTTCCGAACATTAATCCGCGCTCGTTTTCAGCGAAACCAATAATTTACGAGGCGGTACGTTGAGCCGCTTACCCTCGCTGAAAATTGGGAGCTCCGCGGCAAAATAAATGACAATAAGGTAGTTCTGGGTATGTTGAGTCACATCATAATATGTCTATAGTATCTCGTAGTACTGTATTATGTGTCGAGCTTTAAAAGTTGCGTTTAGCGGTTTTCAAGGAATTTTATATATATTTTCACCAAAAATCCGTATCAAAAATTTTCCCCAATTTCCCCTAGGCACAAAACCCACTTTTAACAGAGGCGCCCGAATTCTCTTGGGGTTCACAAAAAATACTTTTCGGACCCAATTATCGCAGACGATTCCCCGAAAGTCCAACCCAATCTGAATGCCCTGGGGGCATTTCGGGCAACCCTCGATTAGCGAGCCAAGCTCTGGCTGCTTTTATATTTTTTGGTTTTTGGACCAGACCATAGAAATTGGATGGCGGTTACGGTAGAGAAGATGGGTCTTATAGGGACACAGAAGTCTTCCACATCACAGCGTTGATTCCTGGCAAATGGTAAAATGCAGCCGCAACGCGTCCGCGACGCACGCTCTTGTGTACCGCTTTCGACGTGAAACGCCTGAATTTTACAATTCTAACGAAATTCCTGGAATTGTGAAGCGATTTCGACCAGTCGAGCTGTTTTTAAAAATCAGAATTAGAAACTTTGACTCCAGTATTAGCGAGATCGCCAAATTGCGTGCTTTACAGGGCGACGACACGACATGTAACACCGTCCAAAATGACCAAAAACACGATTTAAAATGAGATAAACATTTCATTTCTCTTAAATATGTTGTGCTTTTTCGCAACGAAGTAAATTTAGTATACTCGTAGGTAACCTTTCAATTATTTGAGACGACGATTCGATCCCTGTTCACGCGAATTTTTGACATCCGAGGTCCTTTAAACAAAGCGTGCCACCCACATTTCCGGCCCTGAATTTCTTACGTCTAAAGGAATTCATCGAAAATCATTGACCCTTATCCGAGGCTTATCCACCAGGGCTTATCCCCAAAAAGAAGACTACAAACGCGTTCGGGCAGGGGCTGGGAACCGATTCCTAGGTCCGAGGAACCTACACAAAAATGGCTCGTGGAAAAATTGGGATTCAAATTTTTTGGGGTTGGGATCTGGGAATCGGGGCGGCCTGGAAGAAGGGAGAACTATGCAAAACCGTGGGTGATGGAAAATCTGGAAAGAACTGGAACTTATTGGGTTTGGCTGGAGACAAACTACGGGCTACAAAAAATTGGGTATTTTTTGAGTGGAATTAACGACGTTTAAAGGGACGGGGAATTCAGGGCTATGGATTTTGCAATAGTTTCCCGGTTAAGCCTTAACAAACTAAATTTAGATAAATGCTAGAAAAATTACATCTAAATTTATACCTAGCTCTATTGATTTCAATATGTTAATTTGGTGGTACTATGATCTAGTATTTAGTTAAATTTAATTTTTTATACTTTAACCGGCCCCCCTGGTTCTCCTTTTCGACCATCCCTACGGCTCACCCTCACCGCACAGAGCATGGACTGTATTGACTTGACTCATTTTAACACCTCATCCTCCCCGACCACTCGTTCTCCTGCTAAAACTCTTGCTCGTCCTCTCCCTGCTGACATTGCCCAGAAAAGCATTGCTAATTGCTGAGAGAAGTTCATCAGCACCACTCCCTTCCAAAAGTACTCCTCTTCCTCCCCCACCCCCATTCGAGCCACACCTCAATTTGGTGGCTTTTCCCTTTTTAGCTCCAGCAAAGATGATGGGATGGCACGTTCAGGTGTGGAAATTGGGGAGCTTGGCGTGAACTTCCAACGGGACGCGGGTTTATTTGTTAAAAAAAGTACGGGGAAGCTGTTGCGCTGCGGTTGAGGGTGTTTTTGAAAGGAGACAAGGTAGGCTAAAATGGTATAAGGTCATAATTCCGGTCCTGATAATGCCGATTTACATGAGAATTGGCAGGATAAGGATTGGCATTCTGCAAATCCGCATTATGAGAATCGGTATGTGTAAATCGGCATTCCGTAAATCGTTATTATGTACAATCGGCATTCAGCCAAAGCTGAAAAGACTAAAATGCTGTTTAAGCATATCAAGGCATTTTTACGAAAATTTTAGGTTTTAAATGTATCGGGAAGGCAACGGTAGATCCCCGAATTTGTAGTTTGTAGCGGCAGCAAGACGGGAAAGTAATTTTTGTTTTTAAAGCTAATTTGCATTTTAGCGCATTCAAAAAGAAATGTAAAGAATTCAAAGCTGCATTATTTTAGCTTGAGCTTTTCTAGCTGTTGAATAATGTCTAGCAATTGTTCGATTTTTTGTAATTCAAAACTTTAAGCACCTTTTGCTTTCCAATTCCCAGTTTTCTGATCAATGGCGAGCCAGCCTCCTTTAGAACCGTAGAACCCAGATTTAATCTGGTTGCTTTCGTCTCAATCTCCCCCCATTTCAGCTCTCCCTCCAAAAGAACAGCAATGGCTTCCGAATCACTATCAATATTTCCGAATTGTTTGTTCGATTCAAGGGCCCAAGCTTTGCCTTTGCTTGGCTTCACCTCAACCAACCGGCCACCCCAGCGCGTGCACTTTAGTTTTCGGTGAAAATGCCTTCTCGCAGGCGCGGGCCTCCGCGATTTTCACTAGCTGCGGGGTTTCGCTCGAAGAAATTTAGCTTTTGTTTTTCGGGTGGGGTGAAGAGACGGTTTTGATGGGAGAAGAAGCCGTAGCCGAAATAAAGAGATAAATTGGGTGGAAGGAAGGCGGTTGAAAAGGGGTTGGTGGAAAAATAAAAGTATTTTAGATATTTTAAATATTAAAAATATTTAAATATTGGCGTGGGCGCGATAAAATTCGAAATGAGACTTATAAATTTCAATGTGTAAAACAGCAGGAAAGGCGCTTTTATATTTTTGAAAGGCGCAAGTAATCTATACAAATCAAAAGCAAAATCAGAAGTGTGGCTTGTAAATCGTCATATGCAAATCAGGAAATTTAGCTATGTTTTGAAAAAGCGTAAATAGCGTATAAAACGTAATTCCACTATAGTCTAATTCACGCTGTAACCTTATTTTGCTTATTTACGATTTTTCTTGATTGATTTGGATAGCAACGATATTTTATACTTATGCCCTGTAGTTTTTAGAGGTAATTGCGGTTATTTTTTCAGGTATATAAAGTTCTTCTCGGTGCCGGGACGTCTCAAACCCGGAAACCATTCACCTAGCCATGCTACAGTAACCCGCCCTCAAACTTATCACTGCCGAAATCAATTCTCCTAACCTAATCCATTACCGCAGGAGTGCAAGTTTCTTTGCGGGAATAAGAGCAGCGAACTTGGCCGCCCTCGCCCCCGTACAATTACTCTAATCAACTTTTTCGGGTTATTATACTTGACGTGACTAAACTATGGATTCCGCGCATTCAGACCAATAAACTAAACGTAATTTGAATCGAATGGCGTGGAATTGGGATTCGAAGTACAGAAAGTAAGCGGATTTTCTAAAAATCTCATTGAAAAATGAACTTAAAACTCCGAAAAGCCTACTGTAAGCACAAAACAGTTAATTGCTAAAATGCACATTAATTCCAAGATCAAACGAGCAGCAAACTATCACAAACGCAACAAAAAGTCATAAAGATTTTTGCTGCACGGCCGCTAGGGAAATCGCGTAATTGTTGTTGCTCGGAAGAAGCAGAAAAATTTGATAAGATTAAGGAGATCCGCTTGCAAATTCATTAATTAAAAGCAAAAAGGCTGGGGACAATGTTCAAGGGTTGTGGCTGTACTATGGGTTTAAAGGGAGTGGGACAGGTGGGAAATAAAAGGTGTGCTGGCGGAGGATTGTTAGCAGGGGGACTAATTTTTGTTTTTTTGTCTATGCCTGTTAGCCAATAAATCGTGTGATTTTATAAAATTTTACTAAGTTCTCGATTATTTGCAAGCTATTAAAAATTTAAACTTTTTTAAAAATTAAACTCTTTAACTTTTTTAGGCGATTTTTCATACATTTTTGACCAAAAAGTCATTTTTGCTTTTTATATCTAAAACTGTGTAAAATACTACACAACTCTTTCATACTTTGGTATAAGACCGTATAGGATCAATCTGAAAAATTATATTTCCACCCCTGCTAACATTCCAGTACTCTTTAGCAACCCTTTCCCCCACTCTCCTTTGCCAAACTTCTCCCAGTTGCAGATTCCATGCTTGCTGCTGATCTCTCAACTGGCAGACTTTTCATCTTTTCATCTTTCGCTCGTTTCCGGGCCAGTATTGAAGAGACGGAAGTTTGAAGATACACTATGACGCGATCCCGGGCTTTGAACGGTGATTTGATAAGATAACAAAAATTGTACGTCTCGCATTCCGATTGGGAGTGACCGGAAACCTGGTAAATTTTATTTTATGATGCAATTTGATTGGCTACAGGTTTTGATTGATTTCTTCAATGATCGTAGGGTAATTTGGGTAATTTTCCTCCTTTACCTATCCTTTTTGATTTTTCCTAAAAGTTCTCTGCTAGCCCCTAGCAAAGCAAATCTTTAAAAGCCCACCCCTACCTTACCAATCATGCGTAATCATCTGAGTAACCCTTCAAATTCCTCCCATTCTTTCAACTCACGGCTCCCTCTTGACTCATCCAAATCACATTCCAGGGCACCTATTTTTGGCATTACGAAATATGTCGTGACTCGGCTTCTAGAAAGTTCCTCCCTTGCATCAGTTGTGCTTTGGGCTGACTCGGAACCGCAGAGCGTGAGAATTCTTTTTTTGCGGAAAGTTCTGGAAAACGCTAGCAGTATGGCCGGGCCTCAGCTATGAGACATTTTAGGAAAAATTGTTATTTGCAGACCTGTGGCTGGAAATGATAATGATGTGGAGGTGTGAACAAATTTGCTTCAAAATCGCTGTTGGTTTTTTGTTTGTTTAATCGTCTAAAAATTTTCATCTTACGAACTGATGATCTATTTTTGAAATTTATTAATAAATTTTGGTACCGTGCTGTTAGCAGGGGGGGGGGAGATTTTTAACAGGGGAAAGCAATTTTCGCACAATCCTGTACGACTCATCTTTAGAGCATTTACGCCGTTTTTAGATAAAAAAGCTCGTAAGCAACTCAAAAAGTTTTGATTTTTCAAAAATGCCTGAAAATGAACAAGAAAGCTCAAAAAAGCTCCCTGCCCTCCAGATATTTGCGCTGTCTATTTTATTTATTTGATTTCTCTAAAATAACTTTATTTGCCCGCCCCCAAGTGATAAATTCCTCGCGATCTCTTGAGTCAAGGGTGAGGATGATGATGATGCGTGGGTAGTGTCCAGCATTTCTAAACGCCTAGCAATTCCCATTGTTGCGTCACGGCCTCACACTCAATTCCATCTTTTACTCTGCGCCTCCACCATTTTCCATGCTAAAATTCGTGTGTCCAAGAAACGCCCCCGAAATCTTCCCACGATGGGATGAGTCATCAACCACGAGGGCTCGAATTTTTCCTTTTCTTCCCTTTCTCCTTCTCCCCCTTCCTTTGTGCGTCTCTTGGCTCTTTGCGTAGTGAGTGACCAGTGGGTGGCCGTGCCAAATTTCCCAAACCAAATAAAATACACCTACACCCCACGCGGGTGGACCGAGTCGACGTCAATTTTTATGGGTTTTTTAGCAGAACGGAGTGGGATTGGGTTACAAATTATTGGAGAATGGTTTTGGAAGTTTGGCTTAACTGTTTCGGAAACGCCTCCGCGGTTGGATCAGGTTTCAGATGCTTTAAAAAAATTTTTAAAGATTTTAGGATACTATTTTGCTCACGCTCACTTCCGCGCGCGCTCTTTCACTCTCACACACTCTCTCTCTCACTCGGTCTCACTCTCTCTCTCTCTCTCTGACTCCTTCTCTCTCAGCTCCCTCCCCTCTCTCTCGCTCGCTCTTACTCTCCCACTCGCTCCCACTCTCACTCTCTCTCACACTCCCACTCTCTCACTCTCTCACTCACTCTCATTCTCTCTCTCTTTCTCTCTCTCTCCTTCTCTCTCTCTCTCTCTCTCCCCCTTTTGAACTTCATGAAAGTCAGTAATACTTGATTAATATTCGAACATTTTAAAGAAAATATTTTGCACGCTTTCCGGTTTTTACGCACCCTTCAACTAATCGCATTTTCGATCTCTCTAACCTCTCAAATAAATCTGTTATTATACCACGAGGCTGCAATGGCAGAACCGCAAAACATTTCTCAACCTGTAAAAGGCCAAAGTAAAAACACTAAGTAAGAGGGAAGGGGAGAAGGAGAGAGAGAAACGACTCCATTTCCAGGTTTCTGGTCACTCCAACCTGTCAGTAGCGAATAATAAAAATTAATCCACTACGAGCGCGAGCCCTGGGGGGGGGGCATGTTTTGGCGTGTGGCCCGGTCAGCTACCCCCTGACTGTTTTAATTAAGGATCGGCGAAGATGTACAGCTGATTATAGTCATCATTTATGATCGAAAATCTTGGATGTACAGTATCTCATCTGTTTGAACTTGCTTTTCGGGCTTCCCTCTCAAAGATGGCGCTGATTTTTGGGGGGATGCGGATGCAAAAATAGCGTAAATCTTGCTGACTTTGCATTATGGTAATTATGATAGGCAGGAAGGGTTCAGAATTCGGGAAGATTCTTGAGAGGGCAGAGAGAGAGAGAGAGAGAGAGAGAAAGAGAGAGGCAGAGTGTTGGTTCTCGGATCAAAGCTTGGTGTGGTTAGTGGGGTGTTGTAAGCGATCCAAGAGCAAGTCATCAGAAAGCACACGCTTGGTAAACATGGTACATTATCATGGTTTACCAGAGATTAAGGGAATGCACTAATGATAGGGCTAGAAGCTAAAATGGGTATAACTACTGTCACACTCCCTTTAAAGCTGTTAATTGAAGGGGAATGTCCGAAGTCCCGGGATTTCTTTCTAGGAATGGCTTTTTCTACTTATTTTTCCTGTCCCATCCGCTTTAAAACTACCCATCCATGAGGCAAGTGTGACCTTCTAGAAATGAAAAGAAATATAAATTCAAAGAAATTTTAAAATATTTGAAAATGCGTTTTTGAAATCCTTAAAATAATCTAAGAAAAGATAACCAAAAATCCATTTTGTCAACCACTGTATTAATAGCTACTCAATATATCTAGCACTATTTCCCTCTCTCTCTCTCTTTCTCTCACTCTCTTTTTCGCGCTCTCTCGCTCTCATTCGCTCTCTTTCCTAGCTCTCACTCTCTCTTTCCCTCACTTTTCTCGCTCTCTATTTATCGCTCCCTCTCTCTCTCTCTCCCTCTCTCTCTCTTTAAATATCGGCTTAAATTTAGCTCCAAATCCAAAATATCCCCTCCTGTCTTTCTCCCTTTAATCCCCGCATTTTTGTATGCAAACCCCATCCCCCATTCCGAACAGGAAGCGTAGGCATAACTCCTAATGCATTACATTACACTCCTAAATATAACCTCATCCATCCCATTTTCAAAATTCCCATTTGACTTTCAACCCCCGCACCGCCACCCGACCCCAACCCACACCTTATTTTCATCACATCTACACATTGTTGAAATGTGCTCGTTCTCTGCGCCTAGCCCCTCTCTTTTCGTCATCCGGAAATATTTTTTTTGGGCTTCCCCCCACCCGGTGAAGGTTCTAAGGTCATAGGGGGTGGGAAGCCTTTCTTTTGTGGCCCTTTTTGGCCCCTAGCGCGCGTACACGCCGGGCCTTAGTGGGCCCGAAGGGGGAAAGGCACTCCCAAAATAGCTTTTCAGATGCCTAAAAAAGCTTCGAAAAGGGGAAAAGCGCCCGGAGGCCAGAGAACGTGGTCCCGAATACACTGCAATTGTGGTTTAGGAAAAGCAAGAAAACATGATGTGTGGAAGTGAAGGATCACGCATTAAATTGTACATTTGAATCCACAAAGGCCTGGCTACAATTGCTCTAATTTGCATATTAAGTTTTGGGCCTATGTTTATCAATTTTGCTCATTAATGCGCGTTTTCTAGGCTTTAATGCCTTTGGTTTTAGCTGAGATTTTTCTGTTTTTTTTAATATTATAGATTTTGCAGATTTTATATAGAAAGCTCAATCCGACACACGCTATCCTTAATGCGTATTTATTGAGATTCCAGGTATAGCCTTTAATTTTACGTCAATGTAACCTAATTCATATTAAAATTAGCAGGATATTGCCCATAAATTTCGACACCAGCGCTGAAAAAACGACCCCATCCTTCTGACGTTCGCCCAAAATATCATTATGTGCCCTGGTGGAGCGCTAAAATTAGCTTCACCACACCCCGTCTTGGCCATCCGGCTAATAGTATTACTTTTCCGGAATTCGTCGTTTGGTAAATAAGGAAATTGCCACGAGTGGGGGGGGGGGAGCTACGGTCATTCTGAGGCCATTTTGGCCAGATATAAATTCGTCGTTTTCTCGTTCTCTCTCTCTCTTTCTCTCTCTTTCTGTTTTCGGGGAGAATGATGCGCGGATGATCAAAGAGAAAATATTTATGGCCCACGTTTCCCTAAAAATAAAGAGGGGTAGGCTGGTGTCGTCGTCGTTGAATAATTCAGAGCGTCTGAAACAGGGGTTTTCGATTCCGGGGGGCTATTACTTACGAAGGATACGTCAATTTTCCCATAAAATGAGGGGGGACACAGGTGATGGTAGAGAGAATCTGAGAAAAAGAAACAGGTGAAGAGTTGGGTTTAAATTGTTATAAAAAGGTCATGAAAGTGATGTCTTTTGGAAGAGAGTGAGGGAGAGCGAGAGAGAGAGCGATAGAGAGAGAGAAAGAGAGGAGAGGAGAGGGAGAGAGATAAAGAGGGCGAGGTTATAGAGCGAGTGCGTCAGAGTGAGAGCTAGCTAGAAAAAGAGGGACAGAGAGAGAGAGAGAGAGAGAGAGAGAGAAGAGATACCTTAATTTCACATTCCTTAAAGGATGGGCAAGGCAAATCTACTAAATATAAATTTCTAATGTCCGTACGCCCGACGACCGCGACCGGGAATTCAGCCAAATTTTGCATTCAAATTCCAAATTCAAATTGTGTGATGCGGGGGGGGACGCCAGCGCCGAAACCCCGCGTAGCGGGGGGTCAGCGCTGGTTCCTATAGATTTGGGCGTGTCCCTGGCACGCACGCTCGCATTTCCATAGCGTAACCAATTCCTCTTTCCCACGTTCCGTATCACGACCCCGGAAAATTCATCCAACTGAACGCTTTCCATTCCAATTTTCCTGAAATTCTCATAAAAATCCTATAGACCAAAGTCCGCATTAACTTCCAGGAACCATTTTTGCACCGGCCCAGTCTACGTATACGCACGACACAATAGAACCCGCCGGGTTTCGGCCCCTATTTTGCGGATTATCATAATCCCACCAAATCTATTCGTCCTTTGTCCCGATTCCATGTTGCATAGAGTTTAGCAAAAGAATAGAGGCCCGTCTTGGCATTTCGGACCACCGAGATTAGGCCCCTGATCATGGAAAGATTATCTAGATTTACATAAATAATTTTTCCCAAGTAATACGGCACGGCCCCATAATAATAAAATAATATCCATTTAATGGGCAGTTGACGCAGTTTTTTAGAAATAGAAAGCTCACAAGAATTATAAAAATTTTCGAAAGCCTTGACTTTTTCGACAAAATGGATACGACAAATATATTAATTTTTCAAATATTAAAAACTATTTAAAATATTTTTGTAACTTTTCGGCAAACAAAAATTAGTCCGTGATTATCCCGAATTCACGTGTTTTGCTCATGTCGCATTTTGTGCAAAAATTTGCGCGCTCTCTGCGCTTCCGGTTAGCACATCCATTAGTCCTGATCAACATCCCTTTTCGCAGCGATTCCAAGCATTTTCTTTAACCCAAATCTTTATACGACCAAGAATTCGAATATCTTAAACTTAAGCATCCAAAGAATTTACGGAATTCGCTGCTCCTGTCATCGCAGAAAAACGCTGGTGCTTTTTTTCCAAAAAACCTTATCAGCTGGCGGCTATTTCAAGCCAGCTTTCCGCTTCCGGCGATGTGTAATACCCGGTTTAGCACCTAGCATCAGCAAATGTTGGCTGGCGATGTGACTAATGAGATCAAAAAAATTGCAGAACGCCCAAATATTTTATGCTAATTTGTGTTGATTAAAAAAAACAGAAAAGGGCTTTTTGAAACAACCACAATTTGTCAACATTAACCTTAAAAAATTTAAATTTGGATTAGCTTAAAAGCTTAATGAACTCCAAAATAAAGATACACAAAAATAATGATTTAGTAATTAGTTTATTATTTATTTTGCATTTTTAGAGGCTTCTGGAGGAAATTTGGCTTAATTTTTTTAAAGGAACCATCATGAAGTCCCTCAGAAAAATCCCGAATTTAGTCAATTTTGCCTCCCGCTCAATTTTACCCCGGAACAACCCTCTGCAAAAACCCGTGTAACAACGTTGAACCTCGCTTTTTGGCCCCTTATCACCCATTCTGCGAAATCTAGATAACCACAACGTGTTAAAGTACAAAGTCGCCATGCTCCAAAATTCGCGCGCAAAAATAGCGACCCTAGTGTATTTTAGGCGCCTCATTTTTCTGCCTCTGCCTACGTCCGCTCAAAAATGCCGACGAAGAGCAGCTGCAATTGGAAGAAGCAGCTGGGGGGTCTGAAAGGGGAAATAAAAAAAGGAAAAAGGCCCCCCCCCGGAACCTTTAAATACCTTTTTTTTTAGTCTGTCGTTGCGCTAGAATCCTTGAGCCTGAGGCGCTAGTTACTGGTTTTTCCCTCCTCGGATCTGGCCAGCGGCGCGAGGCCTGGGTCCAGGAACCATCCTTGGGGGGGCCCAACCTTGGCCTGCGGCGCGAGGGCCTGCGTCTAGGACCCATCCGTGGCCTGCGGCGCGAGAGCCTGGGTCAAGGGCCTTTTCTTTGGCCTGCGGCGCTAGAGCGAGAGCCAGGTCTAAACCTCGCACAACGTGAGCCTAAAAATAAGTTTTGTTGCTGAACTACCAAAAAGCAAAAAGTTGAATTGGCCGAGGATCCGAACCCATGAGCATCCGCGTGGCAGACCCCACCCCAATCCACTAGACCGCAGGACAGATGGGGACGGGGCGGCAAAGGGCTCTTCTGTCCTGGGGGCGGGTCCGCCTCGGGCAGCGGTAAAGAAGTGAGAGCTGAGAGGGACGCCTTTTGGTCACTTTACAAAATTCAATGTTTTAGTCTGAAACTGCCAAAAATTTGTCAAAATAATAAGATGCGCGTGATCCCCACTATCGATTACATAAGTGCCCGAAATTACAGCCCGAAATTCCATCCGGGATTCGAGTTATGGCCCGGACACCACGGCGCTTTGGCCATTTTGTTAAGGATTTTTAAGAAAAATGCTTATAAAAACCTTATTTTAAACAATTAACGAAAATCCAAAAAATGGTATCGAGATATTTTCATTATTCATCAACCCACCAAAAATCATGGTCTAACTCCTTTAGGCAATCGAGATAGCCTCTGAACAAACCTTATTTTGGCCAAAATGTTAAGGGTTTTACACTATTTTCCTTGTAAAATAGTTAAATGAAGGAATTTCGAAAAACAAAAAAATGCGTATAAAGAGGATGCGTTTCTCCACCTCCATGCCAAAAATCAGCTCGAAATTCGGCCTGACGGCCGAGAAATCTGCATTACAGAAAACACACATACTTTTCTCGCTTATAGGATAGGATACGGCTACTTTGGGTCGAGGGGAAAGGAATCCGGGCCTGAACTGTGTGGGTTCAAAAAAGTGTGGTGATGTACTTTATGTGTGGGTTGGATCTGTGGTTACAATGGGGGACGGGGGATGATGTTTGATAGTAAATGGGTCTTATGTTAATTAAAATGGAGATCAAGGATAGGGTTGAAATTAATTAAAAAAGCAAGAGTACTTGGGACAATGGCGGGGTTTCAATTTCTTTTGCAAAAAAAACGAGTATAAAATGACTCACCTCTTTATAATGCGTTAAGGTTCTATTTCATCGATAAACATTGGCTTAGATTTTGCCTATCGGAAATCATTTTTTTTTTTTTTAAAAAAACAAAGTGACATTTCGACAAAATGAAATTTCGACAAAGTGAAATTTGCGAAAAAAGCCAATTTGACAAAATATTCCGACAAAATGAATTTCGACATAAAATATGATGCAAATGAAATTTCATTAATGTGAATTTAGAACTTTTCATGCCATAAAACCCTACGCATCTTTTACGTCAAGCTACCCAAGTTACCAAGGTGAATCAGGAACACTCCCCGAATTCCCAGAAAATTCCCACCCTCCTGCGCCACGCAAAAAAGGCAATTACGCATCAAAATCCGGCTTGTTTGGACGGGTTGCTAGAGTCGAGGGGGTATCCAGGTGAATCTCCAACAAAAATTACGTAAGTATCCGTTCCCCTGTTGCACCCCCCGGGACAACATCACGTAATTTTCATAAATCCAGGAAATTCTCGCGTCCTACGGTACCCTCGCAAATATCGGGGGTTAAAATTGGATTCCGGCGGTCTAGGGCATTCCAGAACACGGCTACGTGATTTCCCGGGCGGGCACCGTACCCGGATTTGGCGGAGTGTCGCGGGATTTTTTTGGGAGGGTTGAAAAATGTGGACATGCTGTGCTTTGGCGCGTCAGAAGGGGGGAAATAATCGTAATCATAATCGGCGGACAATTTGTTTATCCGGTCTACGTGTGTTCCGTGTTCAATAGGGAAGCCGACTGCGGTAGAGCTGGGCGGATTGTGACGGAATTCGGGAACTGGGAACTGGAGAATGGATTTCGAGGAGTTGAATTTTGGTTTGTTTTGGGTTTAGGGTTTCTCTATCAATCAGTTCATGTATTTGTCGAAATTTATAATGCGGAAATTCATAATGTCGAAATTACGTGATTTCGACATTTAAATATGTCGATGTTTTTTGCATCGGATTTGTTTCGGAAAAATCGCTGAGCAAAAATGTAGCATTAGAATTTTTAGTATCTTTTTTTCCTACTCATTTGCAGCCCAAAAAAACTGGGAGCTTCCGTCTTGATTCGTTTTTATCAGCTCCTGCTCATTTTCAAAGAGATCACGCTCCTGGCAAGCTTCCAAAACCTCCAAAATCGGAATTCCACATCAACCTCCCTAATCTACTCGATTCCTGACCTCAAGCCCTGAGCTACGCAAAGCATCCTATGTAATGGACACCCCAGCCAGCCAGCCACACAACGCACAAAATCTCATCAAAAACCCTGACTAACCCCTTCCCGTTTGCTGGAAATAGGCCAAATTTAATATTCTGGTCCCCTCAGCAGCGCCATCGACTACGTAGCAGACCCCGATAATGGATTTAGCCGGCTGGAAAGGAAGTAAGGACCCATGGAGTTTGGGTACGCTAAATGCCAATTCAGCGCTGAGGTAAAGGGTGAATTAGCGGGCTGCTAAAATGTAGTTCCGCTAGTGTACGATGGGTTCTGCTATAGCGAAGCGGCAAAAAGAACTTATGAACGTTACACTGATTTTAAGCGCGCTAACAATTGAGAAAACTGGGATACTCCATATTGCAAATTTTTCTTTAAATTGTAGTAAAATTCAAGACAATCCCGTTAAATAAAAAAATTTTAGCATATTTACAGCTTTGCAAAAAAGACAAATATTTACGATAAAGATTGTAAAAATTGATTTCTAATTTAGCAGAAATTTTCACGTTTTTTATTCAGCATTTTCATTTTTTACTTGTTAGATTTTTCTCCACATTTGAAAAACTCAAGTAAATTTAGCTAATGCAGTTTAATGTACGTTAATAGTTTACTAATTTTTGATAAGTTTATGATTTTTAGGCGCTGTAGAAGAAAATAAAGGATTTGGTTTTCTATTTTGTCTGTCGATTTTGTGATAAATTTTGCCGCATTCTCATGTATCTCGCGAATTTGTGCCTGATCATAGCCACGCCGGGCTCTGATTTGTCACTATCATCAACCTGCGCCCTCTCCGCGCACTTTTCGTTTCCCAAACTGTAGAAAAAAATTAAAGGGAGCTAGCTCGCAGGCTGTGATGCAAAACACACGCCCCGCCCTTTTCTCGCCTTTTCCTTCCCAAGCACGCCGCCCTTCAAGCCACGCCCCCATCCGGCACACGCCCAAAATTTTGCCGCCCCTATATAACCGGGCGTCTCGTCCTGGTAGGGCTGAACCCGTTTCACAAACCGCAAACGAACTACCACTCATACTCTACCTTAAACCCTTCGCCTCCAAATCTCCTATGATCGCCGAATTCCCGCTACCCGAGGAGATCGAGCTTTTGCACTCGAAGCCGGCTTTCGCCTTCGCTCAGGCTTTTCGCCTGCCCGCTTCCTTTGCTGCCCCTCCGACGCTCTTTTCGAGCAAGCTGGAGAACCCAATTGGTGAGTTTTATCAAGATTTTTACGTAAAAGTATAGTTTTTAAAGCTTAAGTTTTACAAAACATTCTTAAAGCTCAAATTACCCCCGTATTTCCAGATCTCCGCACACCACTCCGAGAAGCACGATCGTTGAATCTGCAGAAATCTTCTTGGTGTCCTACTAAATCTGTTAGCCGGCCGTCCATGCTGTCAGTTCTTGCATCAAGCCTTCCTCGAGCCATGCCGATGCTTCAACGGTTATAATGCTGAGCTTAAGCCTAAGCCAAGCCTAAGCCTGAGCCTCGCTCGCCTTTCTCCCCCTCCCTCATTTTTTTCTTCTAGCTTAGCCCATCCCCCCCTGATTCATTTTCCTGCCTGTATATATCGCTTTGTACAGCCTAATTTATTTGGTTTTTTCCTTATGCTTTAAATCGGACTAGTCATCCACCCCTTTGATCTCTTGCTTCATTTTCTCTCTCCCACGCAATTTCCGCGCCATTCGGGTACTCATTTGCTGCAATACGAGGTGATCTCCCCCAAGTCGCATTTGGCTTGCATGTGCTTTAAACTTGGATTTGAATTTTTGTCGTCGATAAAGACGTTTGTTGAAGAATTTCGAGAATTCACACAGAGATTTCCACACAAAACATGGAAGGATAGTTATAAACAGCGGCGTAGTATTTATAGGGATCAGGCTGAAAATAGATATGGGTACTTGGTAAAAATAGATCTTGGGATCGGGATGGATAAACAACACTACTTTTGAGGTATTTGGTAATTTTGTCAAATGACTTGGGAAAGCAAAGTTACAGATGTACTCAAAGTCTATTTTTAATACGTAATATGCAGAGAGCTATTGGTACTAGGCTGTTAGCAGGGGGGCATTTTTAGTAGAGGAGCACCAATTTTTGTCCTTCCCTCTATACCAATCTAAATCATAAAAAGTTAATTTTTTAATCTTTTTGTGATTTTTGTCGTGGCGGGAAAGCTACAAAAATATTTAAAACAATTCGGAAAACTGGAAAATTTCGGCATTTCTTGATTATTTTCGTCAATACTACAGCAACCCCGTACTCTACAAAACTACAAGCTACAGACGTCATTGCTTGTTATTTCGTAGTTATATATCACTAATACGCCCGGCTACCCTGTGTCACAAAATCCATTCAAAGTCCGACCACAAGATCACAATTTCACCTCGATCAAATACCAATATCCCCCCACATCAGAGCGCTGCTTTCTTCTTTCTCTCTTTCTTTCCATCAACTTACTTTCTCTATCCATCCCCACCCGCAAATCCCTTTCCTACACACTCCAAAGCACATCGCAGCCAAATCACAAAAATCGTCGTCGTGTGCCGGTCGAACCGCGTAGATATCTCAGCTAAACGGCTTCGCTATGACGCGGCGGGGGTGGAGGTGCTGAAAAGTTAATGGCACTGTGCGATGGGCGCATCATTATATGCGAATGGGGGTCGAAAACACGGGGGAAGCATCATATTTGGGGTATCCTAGGGTATTCGGTGGGTATAAATGGGGGTTGAACGATGAGATTCCGGCATTTTTGCCTTGCGTTTTTGGAGTTAAGCTTAGGTTTCCAATTGGTTCTACGAGCGTTTTATTTGCTTCTATCCCAATATTTTCTAGTTATTTTATTTAATACCTTTAAATTAATTCTGTGGTTGCGCAACAAGGCTATAGACATTAAATTCCGGACAAGCTTCAATTTCTCGATACTGGATGGTTAGCAGTGGAAGACTAATTTTCCCAGAATAACAAAATATCGACCGATTTATAGCATTTTGCACAGTTTTTAGATAAAAAAGCTCATAAAATAACTCTTATAAATTTTCGAACTTATCGAAAATGTGTGAAAAATAATCACCAGCTCCAGATTTCGCATTTTGCAAGGTTTTTTCAGATCTTTTTGGAACTTTTAAGAGCTCGCAATTGAAAACTACGAAAGACAGCATAAAAATACACTATATATTCTTAATAGGTCGATATAGACGGAAAATGAAAATTCCCCCCTGCTAACGGT
Source organism: Mesorhabditis sp. LJ9110 (assembly GCA_038088335.1). NCBI lineage: Eukaryota > Metazoa > Nematoda > Chromadorea > Rhabditida > Rhabditidae > Mesorhabditis > Mesorhabditis sp. LJ9110. The sequence continues at coordinate 390,963 of JBBGBA010000055.1, forward strand.
CCAGTATGCTGTTGAAATCATGCATTTTCCTTACTCATTACCCTCCTACACTGTATCTTCCTCACATTCATTCAAAATCATGTTTTTCACCTTCGCTTTTTGCTCGATTCACCTTACTTGACCCCCCGGTGGTACTCCGCTTAGTTTTCCGGTGGCCCCAAAAACAAAACTAAACTCGCAAAACCACCAGCAAAAAATGGTCGACACCTTTGCTAGAAAGCCACTACAGAAAAGAATACAGAACAAAGTTGACCGGAGAAAAGGTGGGGGATGAATATCAGACACCACTACGCTAACCACCCACCCAAAACATGAGTCTTCAGTTAATCCGACCCGGAGAGGACTCAGAACTCTCTCGATTCCTCGACTAGATCAAGCCCCGGATTTGGGGAGCATCACCCGATTCTCAAAAATCGCCATATCATATTCTTAATCCGGCGGGTGGAGCCCACGTATTACTGGCAGCGTTTAATCGGGATGCGTGGCTTTTGTGAGGGTGGGCAGGGGAGGACCAGGTGGGGAAAACAAGAACGCCTACGGTAGTTTAGTAGCTCAACGACAAGAATGAGAATAACGAAAGGGAATGAACAGTAAAAAGTAAGCTGAAAGCTTTTAAGACCTTATAAAGCTTATGTTAAATCTCCAACATCCAACAATGTAAACAATGTAAAACTTTAACTACTCTAACAAGCCATCAAACCTCAATTCGAAATGGAGAAGATGAGAATCAAAATTGATATTTTGGTTCTTTGACATTATCGGGGGAGGTCTTTTTCTAACGGTCCAGTTTGTCAAATATAAATAGATGGGAGTTTTTAAGCGATTTTTCACTCCCTAAATTTAAAAATTTTACTAACAATAACAATACAAAAAACGATTTTCGACTTTAAATTTGGTTTTGAAAATGTTTTAGTTTTTCCAGCTGAAATATAATTTCATTTTACAAAAAAAAACTGTTAAAAAATTGCTATAGGCATTTCTGCAATTATAGGATAAGTTGCTTCCCCCCCCCCGATAACGCGAAAGCTCCTAGCTCGTGATAAAAGTGCACCCAAAGTACGACTAGTACACCCATCCAAATCACCCTGTAGAAACCAGACCCGGATTATATGACCTGCTCGCCTAGGCCATCCCGTAAAGTCGTAATTTCCGGATTTGTGGAACCCCCTCCCCCCACTGACGATCGTCTATTCCCCGGAATAGTTCATGTTTTGCTAGTTTAAGACTAGACCAAAATGGATAGTGAAATCATAATGTTTTTGGCGGAATTTGGCGTCTTTTGGGGCACTACGTACATTACCTACAGTACTCTTTATTCTTATCTTAAAAACAGCGCGCCCATCCATTTCTAGTCACCAGTTCTCGAGGAGGCCAATCGTTTCTGGTTCCTGGTTGTAAACAAAATAAATGGCACCCGAAAAATTCCGTAAAAAGAAGAAATCGGTGAAGAGAAACGAGGCAATTTTTTCTTCTTTGCTGCTTTGAAGGATCTGATCATAAGATGTTTACGGCACTAGGCGGTGTGGGTTTGTATGTGGGTTCTTCTCCCTTGGGCCTGGTAGTGGTGATCAGCTGCTTTTTTCCCCTAAACGACGACGACCCTGACTGATCGGCTCTTTTTTTGCCGGCCCGTACTCCACCCTGCAACCAGCCACCGGAACGTAATATTTTTGGGGGATAGGGGAAAGTGCAAAACTCAACTGCAGATCTGGGTTTTCCACCGTTTCTTGGGACCCATTTCTAATATTTTCGCAAGTGCCATTCAATGAAGCGTCAAAAAATCTCTTTAAAAATTATTTTAAGCCTGAAAAAAATAGATCATAACATTTTTAAACTATTTTTATCGTAAAAAAGCTTTCATTCCCCCCTGATATCCCATGTGTACCGACTTCCTTATAATTTCTGGTCTAGATCTTGGTGAGACCCGTACTTGCTGGCCAAAATCAGGCACCAAATCCGCTTCCGAAAGCTGTTTTTGCCGACACCTTCTAACCGTTAAATTCCGCTATTCCCATTTCCGGGAACTAAAAACGAGGGCCACGGATTGGAGGAAATTCTTCAAACCACCCTCGCTCCCTCATTTCCCCAATTAGTCAGAGAAGGTATCTCCTGGATTTGAACTCGGAACTCGCATAAAAAGTGAGCAGAGAAAGTTGTTCGTCTGGCTCAAAAATGGCAAGAAAAATTTGCTGAGATTAGTTAAGGTTTTTACTCTAAAACCGAATACGCGCCATAAGAAATGTATCTAATGTCTTGAATTTTACAATATTAATTTTATGTGCCTTTTTAATAATTTAAATCTCTATTCTAAAAAATGACTAAATCTTCACACCCAATTCTATCAACAAAAGATGGGCGTTTCCACAGGGCTCCGTTGACGCGCAAAAATGGCTAGTGACGCAAAAAACATGCTGATGCATCGGGTCAAACGCCCTCTAAAAACCGCTTTTTTGTGCAATATTGGGGGTGGATATTATTTGTTATGGTTTTATCGTCTGCAACATTTTTCTTGGGTTGCAAATTCTAGGAAGCTGGTCTGATCGCAGGGATCGTAAAGTGGAAATAAAAAGGATTGAACTTTTTAGTCGGTGGTATTTGAAAAGCAGCTGCTGGCGGGTGCAAAGAGAAATGTCAATTTTTGAAGCAGGTGGGGGTGCGACGTAGGCGAGATGTTGGGAGAGCGGGGGAAGCAGTGGAACAGCCTACGGAATCATTAAACGGGTTGACAAGGTATGGATATGTATTTTGGTACGAAACGCAGAGCGTGACACGGAAAAACCCAACGTGATACGGAACGCAATACGCAGTGCAACGTGACACGCAACGCGACACGCAATGCGACACGCAACACGGCCAAGCTGACACGTAGCTACACGAAACGCGTTACGCAACGCGATACGCAGCGCTATGCATAACGTGCGACACTTCTCGACAACAAAAAACGCCGAAAAAATCCACAGTAATGCCTCCCAGCCTTTTTAAAGGGATGGTGACCGAAGCGTCGAAATAGGTGAAATTTTAAGCTCAATTCGATCACCTTACGGCTATCTATCAATGGACCAAAGAGCCAGGTCTTCCTCAAAGAATCTCTGCTATCCTCCCTCCCAGAATAGCCCACCCCAGACCAATAAAGCCCGTTTATCAAACAGCAAACCACCCTGCAGACACTGGGAGATCAAAAAAATAACCCACATGCAAGGCGCCTCTAAAAAACTCGCCGTCATCTCCATCATCATCTGTTTGTGAGTCCTCTTTTGGACTTGTCCTCTCTCTTCGGGGTGCAATTGTTCGCTGGCTTGCTGCGGACTGGGCTTCCGCCTGGAAAATCTGGGCCAAGAAAACAAGCCATCATTCCTTGTGTTGCTTTTGGACTCCTTTTTGGGGGGAGTGGGTTAGTGTAGAAGGGCAGGAAACGAGAGTCGGGGTCAGAAAACAGCGATTGCCAGACATTGGGATCATCGAAAATACGGAACGTTGCGGTTTTTTGGTGATTGAGGGGAGGAAGAAAGAGAGTGAGAGAGAGAGAGAGAGAGAGAGAGAGAGAGCGGGATGGAGGGAGAGAGCGGGAGAGAGATAAAGAGATATATAGAAAGAGATGGAGAGATAGCAAGAGGGAGAGAGAGAGAGAGAGAGAGAGAGAGAATGAGGGATGGAGGGAGAGAGCGGGAGAGAGATAAAGAGATATATAGAAAGAGATGGAGAGATAGCAAGAGAGAGCGCGAGAGAGAGAGAGAGAGGGATGGAGGGAGAGAGCGGTTGAGTTTTACATTTTTATTCACCCCCAATCTCCAAAAACTCCGACCCACTCCTACACTCAATTCGCCAATGATCTTTCAAAATCAAAACGGTCATCACGGTCCATTTGGGGAGCGGCAGCTGGGGCTCAAAATAACCCGGCGAGGACGGATGGGTCGGCCGGACTGAGAACTTGCGGTTCTTTGTCGTTCCCCTGATCGGTTCGGTCGATTGATAGCAGAAGAATTTTGCAGTAAAAAACAATAGCAAGAATGACAGGGGGTCGACAGAAAACGACTTCCACATTTTGAAACTAACCCTGTTTTTTAAGGAATCCATTTCGTCTAATTTGTGGAGCAATTAGAGCTAATTTTTGGACACCTTGTATTTTTGACCAAAAAAAAACCGGCGATGAGTTTGCTAACCCCGAAATTACCATTTTCACTCTTCCCATTAGCTTTCTTCTCGTTGTGACTAATTTGAGGTGTGGTTGAGGGTGGGGGCACGTGTTCATAGGTGTACAAAGGACCATTAGCAACTCTAAACGCCAAGAGAAATCGGAGGGAAAGGGGGGAAGGAACGGGAGTCGATGAGGGAATGTGTCATCTTGTGTGAACAATATACGCCCTCGTACACACCGCAGAAAAGCGGGGACCACACCTCATACAGGAATTTGAGGGTGCAAAGTGGAGGGTTTCGTAGCTTTGGGGGTTAAAGGGGTGGTGACAGGAGGGGAAGGTTATTTCTTAAAAAGGCGCAAAAAATAGGTTGGGGCTTAGGGTTAGGCTTAGTTTCAGCTTAGGCTTCGACTTAGTCTCAGACAGGCTCTTGCTTGTTAGGCTTAGGATGAGACATCCTTAAAAGGGATTTTTCTCTGAGTGCTCAACTTCCTTTCAAAACCAAAAAAATCCGATTTCAAAGCATTTGTCAGCTTGATTTATCGCTTATTGCTGACACACCCGGTTCAAAAAACACCTAATACGGTAGTAACGTAGCCAACACCCAAGATCCTCTAGCAAATCCCGCCATATTAAATCTATGGCAAATCTCCAAATCCCTATTAAACCGTTAGAAGCACCCGGAACTGGATGCCTCATCTGATGATGGACAACACCCTCGTTTCCGTTCAAATTATGATTGGGGGATTGTAGGGGGAAAGACAGGCAACCTATTCTACAAATTTTTGACACCACAGAGATATCTTAATTTACAAGACGTATGTGTTACGGTATATTATTCACTTAATACAAAGCCAAGAAATACCACCAACTACACGTTCCTATCTCCATTGTTAGTGATCAAAAACCGCATAAAAGTATAATCAAATCAGAAAGGTGGCAATCTGCCGAATTCCAGAAGCTTAGTAGAATAACAGTAATGAGTAAGACATCGCCTGCAGGTTGGCAAATAATTGCGCGTTTTGTGCTGTGGGAAACAAGGGGGGCGAGACGGAGATCCGGTGAAATCATCGTGCTATCATGGGGGCTGACAGTTTGGGAAACAAATTGATAGGTCTATTGGGTCAAGAAAGGGCACGAAACAACAACATAGCTGTGGAATTCCAGTGATGAGGGGGGCTTTAAAAGTTGGGAAAAGATAATAAAACGTAATTTATAATTTCGTCAGCTTAACTTTTTGGCGGAACTCGTCAATTTATGGCCGCGTTAAATTTTTGAACTTCGAATGAAGTTTTTATTAGCCGGCAGTAGCATTTTTTTTAGTTAAACTGCTTTAGCAATTACGAAAACGCGTTATTTTTTAAATCGGCATTGGTAAGGGACGCGACGCGACGCCAATGCGCCCTGCAACGAGCCATGCAGTGCGATCTGCGGCGCGACACGCAACGCGACTCGTAACCCTTCATCTTAAAACCCATAGATATACATTGCGCGTCCCTTTAAATCTTAAGTTCTGCACGACACTTCGCGCCATTAAATAAAACTATATAACAATCCGAGTGATTCTCCTGATTTTTTGGTTGATCATCAACCACTCGTCTGTCCGTCTGTCGATATCTTTATCTGTCCACACGTTCAGCCGATTTCGACGTCACATTGTTCCCCGGCAGACCGTCGCAGGACATGCAGGCGAACTTGAGGTGTTTCGCCGAGCTCGGGTCATCATTGTGCTTTGAAACGGCTTTTAAAAATTTTTTAATTTTAGAGAATTTTTCGTAGTGGGAATCAATCAATTAAATATTTTTAGCAGCTGCGATTGTTTAAAAATTATTATCACTTTTTCGAAAAATATACAAAATAATCAAAAATAAATCGTAGGAAATACGGTATTTTCTTGATCAGAAAAATTCGGAATAAATTCCATGTTCTACCCTAACCCCCGGAGGAATACAATCAACCCTCACGCCCACGATTCCTTTCGAAATATGACGTTTTTTGACGTTGACCATTACACTCGAAGCTTCCGGAATAAATTTCCCATAAAAATGGAACCCCCGCGGAATCGTCGCACAAATTCCCACCGTAAAATAGCGATCTTCAATGAATTTTGATGAACTCGATGTCGGTATAAGTCTCCCCCCCCCCCGCTACACACGGAATCAGAATCCAATTTTTTTCGATGCTTTTGAGCTTTTTAGACTTACTGTAGGGTCAGTGCACTTTCTTTAAATATGGGTTTTGCTGACCACAACTTGGCGAGTGGCCAACGAGTCAAATTGAGGTCATCGACTATAGACAAAATATTTGCTACTCGTGTTTCGAGGGTTCCCAATTTCCGGTGCGCGTCAGGGGAGTAGGGCAATATTTAGGGTAAAGTACAGTGAGCCTACGAAAGAGATCATTGGGGTTGGTGTATTTCGGAGGATAAATATTTAGGGTTTTGGAGGTTGAGATTTTTCGGGCCGTCATTAGGGTTGTAGTGCGTACTGTAGCCAGACTTATGTTCAGAATTTTCATTCCTCTTGGCGTTTCTAAATTTACTTTGGAACTTTTTCGTAGATTTTGCAGTTTTTGCCGGACCAGCGCATTTAAAAAATCTTTTCATTTTCGAATTTGCAAAAACAAGAGGGAAATTTAAAAGGTTTTTGACCCAAAAGCCCTAACTGATTATTACAAAAAACTATTCCGCAAACTTTATGTTGTCTAAAGTAATTTCGCATTTTTTGCTTCATAATTTCTTTAATTCTGTTGTTTCAGGAATTCTATATAGCACGTTTTTATCGCCAGAAAACTCTGCACAAACCACGCTAGATCCAGTTTCAAAACCCCATTACCACACCCAAAACCACACCCCTACCGTACCCCCACCCGTCCTACGGTAACGCGTCATAAACCAGCGCCACCACTTTGCTAAACAAGGGAAAAGCCGCGAACCCGTTATGCTGGCGGCTTAATTTCGCATTGCCTGAATCACACGCAACCATCCCGTGCTCTATCTACGGTTTGCTAAACGAAGATCTCTCTCACTCACTCTCGTGCTCCTCCTTCTTTTCTGATAGACCTTTTGGCCGTATAAAGGAGCAGCAGCACGTCACAACCCCTCGCTATCACTGCAATGCCACCGAAAAGTCTGGAATTTTTGGTCGCTTTTTATATTCCTAGTCCTTTAAATACAAACTTCTAACTTAATTTTAACTTTTTCAAAGTTATGAAAACACTATTCTTAATTTTAAAATTTTGTATTGAATTTTAAGACTTCAGAAAACGCCAATTTTTTTAATTATAATCCAGGACCCAATAACCCTATTTTCGGCAATCACTCTTTTTCAAACATTCCTGAGCATCACATTGATCCGCTCTCATCCTCACACCCCATCCTCCTCCTCACCCTCCAATATCAATTTGTAGGTCTGGGAAATTTTTTCGAAATCACTCACTCGGTGGCGCCGACTGCTGGCTGGTTGGCTAGCCTGTCGGGCTAATTTTTTTGCCGTATATAGTGTTCGGCGAATTTGCTTTCATTAGCTAGCTGATTTTGAGTTTTCTTGAGGTGTTACTTTGGCGGTGAGCATCACTTTTCAAGAGCTCCTGCTGATTTATTTTCATTCCTTTTTCCCGTTTCCGTTCGCAATAATTACTAGTTTATGATATTTTTTTCAGAAACAATGATTGCTGACATGCCAATCCCCGAAGAAATCGACCTCCTCCTCAGCAAGAGGCCCACATTTGACGATCACCACAAAAATTTGCTGCCCCCGCTTCTGCAGGTTGGGCACCGACTGTGTGCATCTACCGAAAATCTGCTAGGTAGGTCTTATTCCCTACAGTATGTCTTAAAAATTACTGATCCTCTACCTGTCTCCATCCCTTTAAGCCCTTAAATTCTATTTTTTCCAGGTTACCGCCGGAAGTCTTCACCAGAAGACATGATCCAAGACCTGAAAGCCATGCAGTCAAAAACAACCTGGCAAAGCACGACAAGCCTCTGCTCCGAATCGACATCGTCTACCCCGACGACGCTCTTCAGAAATGCGGCTGAGAAGCTGAAGACCCAGATACAACGAGCCGGGCTGCGACTACCAATTATTAACATTCACCAAGTCGCCTAGAATTTTGTACTTTATTTTAAAGGCACGCTCCCTTTAAAATCATTTTTATTGGGTTTTTTTATTATCCGGATCGGGCGGGATCAATTCCCAACTGTTTTCTAGTCATTGTATAATATTTTAAAAACCATGCTTTCCAGATATATATAAAAACTTTATTACTAACCAGAATTCAAATCCTATACTCAAATTAACCCGTTTACTCTCATTACAAAAGTCAAAATTTGACTTGAGTACCCTCAAAACCATCGGAAAATAGCTTTACCCCCCAAAGATTCAAGTGCTATAATGTGGACAAATAGCTTTCCCTCTTACCGTACCCCGCCGGATCTCACCAAAATCACTTACTATATTCCCTTTAATTTCCGCCATTTATGAGGCTAATAAAGATGTTAATAAACCCACTTGCAGGAGCTGCAATTAACAAAAACACATTCAAAACGATGCCACAGACCAGTCGCCCCTAAAAATGGTTTATTAAAACATCGACATCGAACAGGAGGTGCCGGCTATGCAAATAGAATTTTCCGCGGAAAGTCGTGTCTTACAGACGATCGGCGGCAAATAGTAAATGAACCGCAGTTTGGAATTGTCAAAATCGGCGAGGTTTAAAGGGCGCTCGAGAGAGAAACTAATGCTAATTAAGATAAAACGAAAATTCCAAAAAGCGTGGCTAGCGATTTTGTCACGTAGCTCAGTGGTTAAGAGCGGGCTTGACAAGCGAACAACCCGGGTTCGATCCCCGCACAGGTAAATTTTGTTCTTTTTGCTAGATTAACTGCCATATCTCTTTCGTTGAAGAAAAATCTTATTTTCATGAATAAATCTATACCAAATACATTGTTTTAAACAAAACAATATCGCTAAACAGTCTTACCAGGCGCATGCTGAAAGACCGTTAAAATATACCTATCAAAGTTTGCGATCCTGTCGTCATATTTGCTCGCCGTGCTAAAGGCGTATCACTCCAAATCGAACGCAGATACCACAAAATCCGCTTGAAAATTTCGATTTTGGCAACGCCCTTTCCAGCCTGTTGCACGTTGCTTAGGGACGCTATTTAAAAATTTAAAAACACCGGTTTCTGTTATTCTTAGCGTTTGAAAAATAATTCTGAACTCCAGAAAATATTAATTTTCAAAATATTTTTGATAAAACTGATTTCCTGAATCTCTCCCAGTACGTCTGCACTTTTTTCTTAGATTTTACATAATTATCTAAAGTACAGTGTAGATGCTGAAGCCATTTCTGAACATCGAAAACCTACCCATTACCCGAAGACTAGCAATAAGCACCCATTGTTAATTCCCAAACAATCACCCGGGGCAACCAGATATGGGAATACGGGATTGGATTTGCCGAATGCAAAATATCAGCCGGCGCCGTCGTGTGACCCCTGAAAAATTCGTTTTCTCAGGCTTTATGAAATTTATGCAATGCTAAAAATGTTGTGGGAATAGATTTCGAGAAACGTCGATGCTGAAACTTTCCTTATTTTTTGAATCAGAAAAAGTCGTCAGTATGGCATGTCATTTTTCTCGACCACCTTTTTAGTGCCATTTGATAGCGCTTGGTTCAATTGATAGGACTGCATAGCTTTTACTGTTTCAAAAAATGCAATTTTGACGTTTAGATTACCGCTAAAGTTATATTTTATTATATTATTTATTAAATTTATCCGATGCTAAAAAATTTTGGGTTGAATTTCGGGAGAATCGGCGATTCTGAAAATGTCTTGTTTCTTTTTCTGAATTTTTTTGAAAAATTTGTTGTTTGTTAGCAGTTAGCAGAATTAAATTAAATTCTTAGATCTTAATAAATTGCTTAGGGAAATTAAAAAAACTGCTAATTTACCTGTTTTAGAGTAGAATTCCCTTGTTAATATGCAGAAATAAGTTTAAAAAACATTATCACTTCTTTTCTAGATGAGTTCGGTAATTTTAACAAGAAAATGGCGCCAGGATCCCAGTAGATTTTGTAAAGTAGTGTTCGACGTGGCTGGCCGATCTGGTGGGGGCGCAGCTGTTACAACATTTTCTAAGGTTTGTGAAGAAAAAGCCATTCACAAGCTGGGCGATTCACCGAGCGAGACCATAAAATATCGGGGGGTTTGTATTGTACCAGCTGCCGATATTCGGGGGCATACCGGGGGGCTTTCAGGGCGCCGGCCTTTTTTGAGAAATTTTTGCCATCAGAGGTCTGCCATGGGGTGGAGTTACTGTAGGTGGCAGTCCTTTAATTAGGGATTATTTATTATGAATTTCAGATTCCGTGTCATTCTTAACAATGTAGTATTTTCTAGAGTTATTTTATTTATTGCCGTTTTGGCGAGAATTTTCGAAAAGCAACGATCGTCGCGAAATCCCACAAAATACTACCTGAAAACTTGTATAAAAAAGTACTAAAAACGATTTTTGGTGATAGCGTATTTACTTTATGCTATTTTGCCTTGGAAATTTGCAATGCATGTCGCTTTGAAAAGTCTAATTTTGCAAATTTTGAATGGCACGCGTTCATATCAAAAACAGTCAGATGTCGAATGCGTTTTCCCGGACTTTCCGTAACTTTCTGTCATTTTTATGCCCTAGGTTCTGTCCATATTTTCAGAAATATATTATTTACGTTTGGCTGGGTGTGGCTTACTGCTTGCTATCACCAGACGAAACTGCACCGTATTTCTCCTACATTCAGATAAGAAATTTTTGGGAAGGTGTCACGGTCATCTCCAAACGATCAAATAAATGCCCACAAGAGCACACTTGCCATTTTGCCATTTTTGCGGCTTTGAGGAACTAAATTCGCGCTCCACCTGCGTCCAGTACCGGCACAAAACTCAAAAATACACGTAATACGCGCAGGATACCTACCGGGGGACAGGACGGAAACATCATTATCCCCGGGTTTTTGCGCTGGTCGACGACCAATACGGCTGAATTGGCCAGAATTGGCAGCTGTTTTTATGTGGCATAATAAAGGTCGATGATCGAATTTTTGGGCGCAGTCAGGGTTTTATCTGTTAAGGTTATGCTCCACTTTTTGGAGCATCGGAATCTGATTTTTTGAGCCGAGCTGCACCGCTTTTTGCCGACCGACAGAATCCATTTAAAACTGTGTAGATTGTGTGTAGATTAGATTCATGTTATGCATTATTTTATTTGTATAAAAATTTGCTGTCGTAATTTTGAACTTTCATAACGTCAAAAATTCATAATGCCGACCTTTCATAATGTCGGAATTTCAATATTTCTAATTTTTGGCATCGTTTTGAGTGTTTTTCCGGATGAATTGCTTATTTAAATTTTAACATCCTTAAATTTTGACATTATGATTTTCGGCATCGCTAATTTCGACATCATGAATTCCGACATTTGGAAGTAACCCCACGAGCAAGGGCTTTTCTGCAATTTCCTGGCTTTCTTGTAAATTTTGCCACATTTATTCCACGCTACGCGTCACGTTTCCCTTCATTGTGAGAAAAAATTTTTCTCTTTCACAACTTTCTTGCACACTTTAGCATAAATATGCCATCAAATTTTTTCACATATTTTTAGATGACGGCCACACAAAAATCGGGGGCCGTGCAAGCGCTCCGCGCCCTCGCCATCGTGGCCGTTATTCTCTTCCACCTGAATTCAGGACTCGCGCGGAATGGATTTCTTGGGGTTGATATGTAAGTGAAATTTAAAGCTAAAACAATTCCCTGAGTTTTCAGGTTCTTCGTCATTTCCGGTTATTTAATGACTATGATTCTCTCAAAAAGCGGGGTTACGGTCTCTTCAACTGTCACATTTTTGCAACGCCGTATAAAACGGATTGTGCCAATTTATATGTAAGTATTTTTATTAATTCGCTTTATAAGTAAGGCAGTCTATCGATTTACTTATCAAATAATTCTAGCTTAACAATCGCCATTGTTCTTGTCGCAGCACGTGCCATTCTTGTGGCTAAAGATTTACGAATTTTACGTAGCGACGCTATCTGGTCATTGACTTTGACCAGCAATATGCAACCATTATTTCACGAATATGACTATTTTGAGGAGGTAGTTTAACAGATGGTTCCTTAAAAATCTGATTTTCTAGTTGACAGCCTATAAACTATTGACGCATACATGGTCGCTCTCTGCCGAGCTACAGTATTACGTCTTCGTGCCGTTCGTGATGCTCTGTATGCTAGCCGTTGGCTATTATACACGGCTTTTGATATCTTTGATCGTGATCCTCGCTTCTATCGGATGTCAATTGGTATGTATGGACTTTTTTGGTTCTTTGGCATTATCGGGGATCTTGTTTTCTAAGGGTTCTCTAAGCGATTTTTGCTATTTCGAAATGCAAAAACTTTACGCATTATCAAAAATGGAAAACATATCGTTCTTTCTAACAAGAATCACCAATTTTTTTACGAAATGTCAATTTTCTCAAAATTTATGTAACGTTTTTAAACAGTTTTTCTAGTCTAATCATAGCTGTATTTTACTGTAAAACTATAAAAATACTGTCTATTAACTTACTAGACATGTTTATGTGCCATAAAGTTCGCCGCCCCCGATAATGCGAATGAACCAATTAATGATTCCCAAAAGTCATGTTCCCTAAAGACCGACCGGAAATCCGGGAGCTTTTCCACAGGAGTCTAGTATTGATTTTGGTCATACATTGCTCCGTAAGCATTGGTCTTTCCGGTGAGGAGACCAAATTAAGACCATCCGCCGTGGTCTTGTACCTCAATCCCCCGTACAAGCCTTCAATGGCTGGTTTGTGCACCTGCCAATGCTAACGTGCCTCGACAACATATCCGTTTTTTGCGAGCCCCGCATAGGCAGATGCCGTCTGTCTAAGCAGAGAATGAAATGTGAATTAAGAAGAATACTGAATGTTGAAAATTGCAATTTTTGGAAATTTGGGAATTGGAATTGTGAAAAATCTGTTAAAAATCAAAATTTTTTTTTAAAATTTTTAAAATTTTTAGAGATTTTTATGTCTAAAAACCGCTTAAAATGCTATGAAAATGTCGCTTGTTATAGGACCGCACGGGATTACTGAGAAATTTTAGTCTTCCCCCGCTAAAGATCCCCCCTGCAAACAGCCTAGTACCCATTTTAATTTTATTAACAAAAATTTCATTTTGCGAGCCATGTAGGCGACAAAATACAAAAATTATTTCCAGGCCCTACCTCCCGGTATTGGATTTGGCCTGCTACCCTGCCGAGTCTGGCAATTCTTTTTTGGCCTCCTCGTGTATGAAATCAGCCAAAAACGCCAGTCAAATCAGGTTTTTGGAATGTTCAATTTTAGTCTACCCCACAACTTCAGATCCACCCTACAACCCTTGAAAATGGGCAGGAGTACAAAATCCTTATGGAAGAAGGGTCGGGTGATGAAGAAAAAGAGGAGGAGGGATCCTGTGAACGGGTCTTTGGTAACCTAAAGTACTCAAAAAAATTAAATCCTGATCCAGGAAAGCCGTCACGGGATTTCAGCCCCTTTTTCTGCGTCGCCTCTTTTGCCCTCGCTACCGTAATTTGCTTTTATTCTGTCGGAAATGGGCTGGTAGACCTTTCAATTTAAATTTAATCTTTTTTAAGGCCGACCGTATCTTGGCGACATTTTTGGCAGCACTTGTTATTTATTTTTCGACAAATGGTAAGTTTTAAAACCTTAACGTGATATTTTTAGGTCCCACACCGGTGCTTGACATCTGGCCAATACAGTACCTCGGCGACATCTCCTATATTCTATATCTTGCCCACTGGCCGGTGATCATCTTTCTAAAATATATGGCTTTTGAAGAAACGATCACTCTTCCAAGTAATTTTTCGGAAAACTGTAAAATCATCAATTCCTAGCCGCTATCCTCGCTATTTTAATTACCGTAACTATTGCTGTAATTATACACCATACCATGGAACAATGGTTTATTACCGGTTCTTTTTGGTATGCGATTGCTTGGATTGGTAAGTTTTAAATTAACTTTAATTTAATTTAATTAAATTTTATTTAATACAAAATAAAATTTAATTAAATTAAATTAAAGTTAATTAAAATTATTTTATTTAATTAAATTTAAAAGGCTATAACTTAAGCTATATTTTGTTTTCTCAGGAGCCCTTCTTGCCATTAGCACCATTTTCCTTCTACTTCCGATTAACGAAAGTGACGATGGTCCCGAGATGAATCCTATGCAAATTAGCTCTAATTTTAGTAAAAGTAAGTGAAATCATTCAGGCTTCAAAAAACCTGATTAAGATTGCAAAGCCCTACAAACTCCAGTCGCGTTCCCGAAGCTTGAGAATTTCAAGGTGACCCTAGGAGGGTATGAGAAATATGGGGAAGATGTGAGTTATTACAACAACTAAAAAACACTAATTATTTTTAGTCCGGGAATGGGAGCTTTAACGTCGTGTTGCTCGGGAATTCTTTTATGTTGGTTCTGATTTTCAAAGGCTTTAGAGAAGCGGTACAAGAAGCTGTATTTCCATGCCATTACAAGTAAGTTTCAGGTTGGATGAAGCTAAATAAAACCGTAAATTAACATTAACATACATTTTTTATATACTTTTTACAGGTTGCATGCCCTTCGAACAGCATTGGCTTACCGACCCGAAACAAGCGTTTTCGAAAAATTGCAAAGATTCTTATCAACTCGACCTCAATCTCCTTGAAAAAGCCAAGCCAAAAATTATCTTCATGTCAATCGGGTGAGTCCAATTCCTATACTTAATTTTCTCGTCAAGATATGTGGGTGGTTTCATCACTCACGATGTGACAAAAGACGATATTTGGATCCAACGAGCCCTGGAATCTTTTGAAGTCTATGGGTATACCTTAAATACTTTTCTAATCCTCTAATCTTGTAGAAAATACGCGGACCACATTGTGCTCGACACACCGTGGCACAAAATCCCCGGTCGATTAGCTGATAACATCCAAAAAAGAATTACCAAAGGCCTGCCGCCATTACCGAAAAACGAGACTCAATTTACGTTCAAGGTATACTATAGTCTTCCATCTATTTTTCAGTTTTAGGACTATTTATATGAATACCGTAAAGCCTTCAAGAGGGTAGAATACATTCGTCAGCACTGCCCGAAATGCCATTTCCTTGAGGTGCAATCCGAGTTTTGTGATGGTGTCCATTGTCAAACTATGGACTATGATTGTGGAAGGTTTTTAAAAGGAGCTTCAACTTTTTACTGAATATTTTCAGTACCTTTTATACTACTGACGGTATCCATATGACGAATTTTGCCAAGAATCTACTGTACCATCGCCTAAAGGTATGCAACTTTATTAGCTTATACTGGCCAAAAAATAGGCTGAAATTGATATTGTGTACGCGGTGGAAGAAGAAGCGAAAAAGAAAAGAAGACGATGATTCGATCGTTTAAACTATGTATCTTTCGGGTATTATAGTCATTTAATAAGGGAAATCGCTCGGGTCTGGTTTTTCGTTGTTGTAATGATAAAATAGACGGTTCGGTGTTTGGATTTGAATAAAGCCATATCTACTTAAATTTGTTTTTTTATTACGATACTAGTTTGTACACTTATTAAGCTAATAACTCTTATTACCTTAGTTTTTGTTATAACGTGGTAGTGTTCAATAATTTAAATAAGATCACGAATTATTTATGGCATGTGATTATACAAAAACACAATTAGTAATATACCACAACAGCGGTTACATCAGAGTAAAAAATAAGGAAAATATAAGACAACAAAGAGATGTCAAGACAAGCACGCCAAATTCAATTATTAAAGTCGATAAACCAGAGAAAATTAAAATAATGTATTAAAAACATTCCTAAAGCTTAAAATAAAGGAATAAAACCCTCAAGTCGACCAAACCCAGGGGTAATATAATTAAAGGGGCAGAATGATGGGATATCATCTGGGATGGTATTGGTTTGGACAGTTGGAACTGAAGAATAAGAAACTGGGGGAGAGATTGGTTGGAAAGTGGGGGAGTGCGACATTTGAGAATGAGTTTGAGAATGAGTTTGTGAAGAAGCTGATGAGAAGCTTGTCACGCTTCCTTTGGGCTGGAAAACTGGTGATACCGTGTGTTCCATTAATGGGGCGGCCGGCTTGACATAGGTTTCTTCTGTTTTTGGGGGCCAAATTGTAAGAAATTAAACCTAAAGCAAGTTATTTATAATAGTAAAAACTCTTAAAACTAAATAAGCAAATTACATTAAAAAGTAGATTAAGAAAGTTTTAATTAACTTAAGTATTTAATTAACTATAATAAGCAGCTACTAAATAAATAGTCAAAGCAAATATAAAATTAAAAACTATGGCTAAAAATCAAAAATTAAAATTAGAAAATCAGAATAAAATTAATTAAAACACTACTAAAAACAGATGATGAAATTAAACGATCAAAGTAAATAAACGTACTATTTCGGGTCGTCAAAGTGATGGAAGAGCTTGATCTGATGAGGAAGAGCGGGCTCGATCTCCCCGTTGGCCAGAAGCTTTTCGTACAGTACGAGAGGCAATCCATTGACGAGTTTGTGTACAAATTGGCATTTCTCCGCATATGGACATCGACCATGAGCCGAGAAGTTGGCGCAAAGCTTCGTTTTGTACTTGGCCTCTTCCGGTCGGTTAGAAGCACGGACTTCTTCTAGACTGTGCGCAAATCGGCAGAATATACCGTATGGACAATCGTTCAGACGAACGAATGTCTTGCACATGACCGTCTTGAAGGATTCTTGTTGTTTCCGAGCTTTGCAGGCGGCTTTCAGGTTGAACAGCTTCTTGGAGGGGTCGGGCTGGAGTTGGAGGAGTGATGGGATGGATTGCATGTTGTAATTGTAGAATGAAGAACTGATGGGAATAGAGGAACCACTGGTTCTTATATAGTTTAATGGTATCTGATCTATGCCTTGGGGATATGGCATTTGGCACAAGGATCTAGTGATAAGTGCGGAAGCACTAATGAGAACATCTGCAGTTCCGGTGGGGGTTAGTGATGATAAAAGTGAGCAGGAGGCAGATGATCATATTTAATAAAATCAAGTATTGATTATTCGACATACCGCAGCGTATCGTAGTGCAACATACCGTAGCGTAGCGTAGCGTATCGTAGTGTAAAGCGGCGTGGCGCAACGTAGCGGAGCGCATGCGGTAACGTGTCGTAACGCATACCGTAACGTAGCATAGCGCATAAAGCAACATAAAGTAGCGTAGCGTTACGGAAAAGTTTCAGGAGTTCTACCTTTCTATTCCACATTCCAGCCTCTTCAACTTCTCTCTCTCTCTCTCTCTCTCTCTCTCTCTCTTCTCTCCCGCACTCTCTTTCTCTGTATCTCTGTATCTCTCTCGCTCTGTCTCTCTCACTCTCTCTGTCTCTCACACTCTCTCTATCTCTCGCTTTATCTTTCTCTCTCCTCTCTCCCTCTTTCTCCCTTTCGCGCTCTCTCTCTCTCCCTCTCTCTCTCTCTCTCTCTCTCTCTCTCCGTTTCGCTTCAAAACCAAAAGCCCAATTCCCATCGAGAGTTTAGAGGTGGCCGGAATGGTGGGCAAGTGGTGGTGTGGTGCCGGGTGCACGAGAGAGTGGATGAAATGGAGAGAGTCGAGAGGGAGATAGGGGGATGGTACCGAATGGGACCAAAGGCCGTTCCTCCCGACACCCCCGCACACCAACAACATCCGCTCCCCCTCACATTTCCCACACCCGCTCATATCCAGCATTTAGCACCGGTTTTTTAGTGTTTCTGGAATTGAACTTTACGATATTGTGGAGGCTTTGACGTTGTTGAATTCTGTTATTTAATTATTGAGTATTAATACTTTAAACCACGTAGAAAATTCTTGGGCTTATGCTTGGGCTTAGGCACAGGCGTAGGGTAGGCTTAGTTTTAGGCGGTTGCTAAGGTTTGAGCTTAGGCTTGGGCTGAGGCCTGGGCTTAGGCGTGAGCTTAGGCTTAGGATTGAGCTTAGACTCGGGCTGAGGCCAGGGCTTGGGCCTCAGCTCAGGATTGAGCCTTTAGGATTGGGCTTAGGCTTTGTTTTCGGTTAGACTTGGGCTTAGGCATGGGCGTAGGCTTAGAATTGGGCTTATGTACGAACTTGGTAAAGCGTGAATCATATTATTTTTTCGGCTTTTCGATTTTTATCTTAATTATCACCCGACATCGGATTGATTTCCATACGCCTCTACTTGAAGCTCAACTCAAATCTCAATACGATACGCACATTGCATCCTTTACCCTGAATTTCAATACGGTCACTGCTTCCCCCTTGTAACCACCATGTTCCTTTAAGAATCATCGACACGTAACAAAATTGCCCGGTCACAGATTGTTGTTAGCAGCCGATGGTGGTGGTTTTGTGACTTGTCCGGATAGATTTATCTATCGAGCCAGGTCGTGTCCGGACAAGCCCCCCTCGTGCTCCTCCTCCTCAGGGTGGGACGGCCTTCACCTCGATTCCCGAGTCATCGTCCACCCCCACCGGGACAATGTCCCGAATTTCGATCAAACTCTCTGACCCAAATTCAGTCGGAATCGGCCAACTTTCGCTGCTGGGGGTTTCGTTTTCTGGGATTTTGTATCTATACTGCTTGAAACCGTGGATATATTTAGATGCTACTTATGTAAAGCCTTTTTTTTTACTTTTTACTGTTCATGGGAGCCTAATCTCAATTCCGTAGATTTTTTTCGGCTTTCTGCGGACTATTTCGTTGTTTTTTGAGTAATTTGATTATTTTTTGCGGAGTATAATTTTCTGTTTCCGGGCACTTGTCTTTATTTTACTATGTTAAAAAACTTGGAGTTATGTAAAAAGGGCCATTTATTATTTATCCTTTATTAAAAAAAATTTCCAAGCATCCTTCTATTTCAAACACCGGATTTATTAAAAAAAACTGATCTTGTGAAGCCGCAGAGAATTTTTTGTGCCCCTTCTCATTCCCTTTTAACCTCCATGTCTTATCTTTCATGCTCATTTCCGATGGCAAAATCTCATTAACGATCCACAGACCCGCCCCTATTTTCAGGACCTTCCCTTGAGCGGAAATTTTGATCTGCACAGCCCCTTTAATCCCAACAATCCCACCGCGCTTTTTGCGCGCTAATCCTCTAGACTGCCATTTGACGCCGCTTTTTGCCATTTTTCAGCTGCGGGGGATTTCCGCGAGGGCCGCCGTGTTTTGCACCTGCATTCAGGTGAGGGGGCAAATGCCACTTCTAGGGATTAGTTTTTTACTCGGGGCTCTAGGAGCTCGGCTTATTTTTAAGGAGGTTTAAAATCAAACTAAATGCAAAATAAACTGCTGAATATTTGGGCGTTATTTTAAAATTTAATCATGCTCATAATTCCATATAAATTTAGCGGACATCTATTGATGCGGCCAGTAAAAGGAAATTGGCACCAGTTCGAAAAAAATAAACCCCGAACTGCCAAAGATAAATGAGTTATTTTTATATGCTAATTAGGTTTATTATGCAACTTATTTTGGGGTAACTTTCGTGATGCTATCTGTTTATATCTAGAAATTTTACAAAGTTTTTCCGATGTTTTAAAAATGCCCCAACCATTTCCCCGGACTTGCAAACCCCTTTTCCAACCCCCGGGGGCACGGAGCGAGGGCTTTTAGCGTATCCGGGTCTGCACACGCTTTCCAGCACACGCGTCAATATTCGTATAGTGGAGGGCGGAATCGCCCAAGGGGGGGGGGAGTCCGCCCGAAACCCGGGAGTAGGAAAGAGAGAGGGAGAGAGAGAGAGAGAGACCGACAGAAAGAGAGAGCAGACAGACTGGCCAGACCACGGAGAGCATTGATCGCGCTGGCCAGCTGCCAGCTGTCTGGCGCCCGGCTGACCGTCTGGCGTCTCTCGGTCTTTCCGGTGTCTCGCATTTTTCTATGGGTTCTCTGCTCTTGGCCTAGTCTATAGGGTCGGCGCCTGCGATTCCGAGAGGAGCGCTGGTTTGCACGGAGCGTAAAGCGGAGCACCGCGTTGCGTCACCCGGGGGCCACTCAGCGGTCCGCGTGTCGATCCGACGGGCTGGCGCGTATGTTGGGACGTTGCCGAGCGGATTATGGTTTTGGGGGAATGGGAGGAGAGGTACGACGGGCTGGTTGGATTACTAGTAGCGGGTTACTGTAGGTCTAGTTTTTTCGTGAATTGTAATTCCCTACGGATCCATAATTCCGATTCTTTATGGGAATGGAATCTGCAGTTTTTTATAACTTAATTTTTTTGTAGATTCGTGTTACCGTAGTTCTAGCGCATTGAATTGGTAATTCCACACAGCTCCAGAATGGCGATGTGCAAGGAATAAGGAATTCAAGCTTTAAGAATTTCTTTTCACTCTTTCTCTATCTCTCTTTTTTTCTCTCTCTCTCTCTCCCCCTCTCTCTCTCTCTGCAACCTTTCCAATCCAAAAAAGATTCCTAAAATTTCCCCCAAATCTTTACGACGCGGATTCACAACCCCGGGGGCGATTTGTGATGTTATTGTTGCCGTTTTTGAGAGGGAAAAAGCAAGTCCCACTCCTCCCACTCAGCTTTTCCCTGCTCCGCCTCCTCATCCTCCCCCTCCTCTTGCTTTTCCTCCTCCATCGAGTTCCAGTCAGCGGTTTACACACAATACCCGGGTCTCATCCACCACCCAGAGGTCCCTCCCCCATCAAATGTTCCGATTGCTATTTACGTCCGGTTTTCAAGCAGTAGTAGATTGTCTGTTCTAAAGAAATGAACCAAGTCGTCTGTCACCATCCCTTTAAAATACGATAACTTCGAGCACTTCCTATTTAGTTTTGTGACGGCCTTCTGCTCAGGAATTCCGGTAATTTCCGTAGCTGTACTATTGCTCTTTCTCTCTTTCTCTCTCTCTCTCTCTCTCTCTCTCTCTCTCGCTCTCTTTCTCTCCAACACCGAAATACGGAATTTCCGCAGGGCTTAATTGGCACGGCTCAGCATTTTCCAGGTCTCCGGGATTAGTTTGTAAGAACTACTGTACGAGGGCAGAGATTTTTGCCGATTTTTTGAGGTGGTACTGGAGGGGAAGGGTCGTTAAGCTGGGTGGTCCATTTGGGGTGGCGGGGTGGAAAAAATTGAAAAGGGTTCTGGGTGTACTGTAGGATTAAGATCGGTCTCAGGATTTTGAAGGAGTACTACTGTAGTGTATTGGTATAGCTCTAAATTCCCAGGAAACCGAATCGGGTTCGAATCGAATCCCAAGAGTGCGAATCTTTGGAATTTCTCCCTGTCTCTCTCGCTCTTTTTCTCGCACTCTCTCTCTCTCTCTCTCTCTCTCTCTAGCTCTCCATCCAACATCAAAAATCGGTAGCTAACCATGCGTTGTTGTGTGTACACGTGCATTCGACGGCCAAGGGCTGCTGGGATGTATTTGATGGTTGGCAAAGAGCCAAAAGAGCCGAGGGAAGACCGGTCTCGACTCGGTACGGGACCGCGTGACTCTTCTTTCCCCCTCCTCCCCTCCCATTCCCTCTCCTGAAATGCAAACAACCCTCCTCCCCCTCCTCTTCCTTCGGCTTCCACAATTTTCCGATGTACAGCTGATTGCCGATTTTCGGGTGGTATGCCCGGTCGCTTTAAAGTTTTTTAATAGCTTTTCTCGTTTATTTTCCTTCTATTGCTTTAGCCTATCTAGTGCAGAATTTTATGCTGATTCTGATTATGTAAACCAGAATTGCAAAATCGCTGTTTTTGAAAAGTTATGAACTAGCTAAGACCGAGGAACACTCAAAAAGGGCCGTTTTTATGATTTTTTTTATTTACATAGTTTATAATTTTTCAAAAATCGCGATATAACGATTATGGTAACTATATTCGGAATCAGCGTAAAATTCTGCTCAGATACGCTTGGTCCGAACCTCAAAACACCCCGACGACACCATGAAACGTTCCGCTATTAGTATCGTTGCGTAGCGGACTCTTATATAAAACCATTTATCATGCTCCCTTCCCATTCCATATACGTGTAATGATGCGGTGTATATGTCTGTGGCTTTCTCATATGCATCTATAGATGCCCTCCAGGGGCTGTGGACCGGTTTTGGCGAGCGGGAGCCACAACGGCTCCTCCCCCTCGAAAATCCGGATCTGCCCCCCGACGCCCGAACCTTTGCCACCTCCACTCCCAAATATCGACCGGTTTCCTTTTGCAAAACGGCTGGTCATATGGCATCATATATTAATGATAATCTCTTGTTTCTATGTAAGGCCCAAAAAATACCTATCTATCAGTTTTTCGGCTGCTTTTTAACCTTATCTCTATTTGCATCGACTTCCGACTGTGAGTCCCTAATTTTGCTTAGGATTTTAGACAATTTTTGCTTTGTAAAAATCGTAGAAGAGTCGTAAAGATCTACCGTAGTCAGGTTTGTTGTTATTTTGAATCCGATACAACTCTGGTCCAATCTTGGGACCGATCGGATGTAAAGGGGTCAAATGCCAGATGGGTCCCTTTTCGGGCACCCTGTTTATTTACGCACATCTGTGTTTCTCTCTGACCCCAGTTTCTCCGTGCAAATTGGTGTATACGTAATGGTACTGTAATATCCGCTTTAATCAGGCCTGATGCTCCAGATTTCAACCCGTTCCTTCGATCCTAAATTTACCCCCAAAACCTCGTGCTGTTTATTTGTCAAACAGGGGAGGGGGGTCCCAACTCGGCCACACCCGCCTGAAAAAAAGAGGTGCACATAGTATCCATGCGTTGTTGGGAGTTTTCGGGCATCAGCTGTTTTGAGGGGAGGGTCGTTGGGGGAGAAGTTTCGCCATTTTGGATCGACCCGAGTTGGGGGATAGGTCGTGATGAGCCCTCAAAGACCAGAGGAGATTTGTAGTTATTTTTAGAAACTTTTCAAATGTATTTTAAGCATTGTATTAATTTCGTTTTTTCAGTTGGTCCATTTAAAGGTGTGTGACAGGCCGAATTTGGCGTCCGTAGCTATCATTGGCCTTAAATTATACAGCGTATTTAGTGATTTTTTTTATTTCCCGGATCACCCAGTTCTGTCCAGTTCTCATTTTTCGCTATTTCCGGTCGCTGTGGTCAGTTTGGTTCCTGGTAGAGGGCATATTCCCAGAATGCTTCCTTCTTTCCGTGCCCTTTAGGTGAACAGTTAGAGAGAGAGCGCGAGAGAGAAAGAGAGAGAGAGAGAGAGAGAGAGAGAGAGAGACCGAGGCCCAGGAAAAGCCTCCTGGATAAGGGGAAAGACCTAGATTGCTAGAGATGTGTGGCCGGAATGACCGTGGTGGCCCCTGTTGGACTTTAGGCACCGCCAACCCGGGGGTCTTTTTGGGGGTGGGCCCCGCCCCTTATTTTAAGAGGACCAAGCGGGGGTTTCTCTCTTCCCGTCGGGACCACTCGCTCAGACCTTCCGAGATCCCGCTCCCCTAGACTGCCCCTCCTCCTCCTTTCTCCCTCCCTTTCACCCGAGTGCCCTTTATAGATTTTCACTAGGGCGCAGACTCGGCTTCTAGCTTTTCGTTCCAAAGTGTGCTTGAAGCTCGTCGGACCTTTATTTTATATTTTAGTATCTTTACCTGCCCTTCCTTATTCCTATAGACCGTTGAACAATTTGCCCTTTTTCCCCAGCCGGCATTTGCTCTTTTTCCGCCTGCACTCCCGAGGGCCCCTAAATTATAGGTTCCTCGTTTTGCCTCGGGCCATAAATCGTTTGGGGGGCCCTGGAGGGTGGAGCGTTCCGGAATCCACAGGACTCTTTGGGATGGGGTGAGGTTGACTAAAGTTTGAAAACTGGGTGTTGGCTTTGGGTAGATGTTATCTTGGGGGTTTGGGTGAGTAGCAAATTTGAAAAATTTAGGGATAGGGAGTGGCCGTGATTTGGTGAGACGATAATGGGTCGAAGTTTTGGTATTTAAGCGTGTGTTTGCGGAGGGGTTCTGGAGTTGCTCTACTACGCGCGTATGCACCTATGAACACGGCTTCTCTCTCACTACCTCCGTTTCTGTACGTGAATAGGCGTATGCGTATTAATGCTTTAATAAGTGTTTTAAAGCATAGCGTCAGCGTTCATTTTGAAAGTTTTCTAAGTACATTTTTCTCTCAAGAAAAAATCCCATCATCATTTCCCCTTGGGTTCAATTTGAGAACGTCAAATGTGATCTCATTTCCGCTAAGGTACGCCCGGACTATCCTCAGAAAAGGGCGCCCGCGCGTAATGCCAAATATTTCGCCACGCAGAAGAGGGGGGAAGAGGGGACACGAGGGCGGGCATGACGTCTTCTGGAGCGGTCAGCTGAGTGGCCACGCCCCTTTTGGGGAGGGGCAGCTCACCGGCGGGGAGAATCGTCTTCTCCTCACCACACACCTCACCTCACTTCCCATCCAAATGGCCTGAGGGCACGTCATTTGAATTTTCCAGCTGCTTTTGGTTTTTGGGTTTTGATTTGTGGAGTTTGTTAGGAAATGATGAATTTGATTTTGGTATAAAGGTCTAAGGATATTCGTCGTTTTCTAACCGTTTTGATCTAGCGTTATCTCACTCTCACTCTCTCTCTCTCGCGCTCTATCTCACTTTCTCTCCCTGTTTCTCTCTATCCTTCTCTCTGCGTAACTCTCTCTCACTCTCTATATCTCTCCTTCTCCCTCTTTCTAGCTCTTTCTCTCTCTCTCTCTCTCTCTCTCTATCTCTCTCTTTCTCTTTCTCTTTCTCCATCGCCAATTCCTCACCAAATAATAAAAACTTAACCTCCCTCAACTTCTACAATTTTCAAAGATTCTGATGACGCATCATGTTGCAATATAAAAACCCACCTAGCTGATGATTCAACTCCAAAGCGTAGGCGTTAATTTCGCGATTAATCTGCCCCGCCCCACCTTGCCCTTCCTTGTTTTTCCCGAGGGACCTCACTTGTAGTTCTTAGTTAGACCATCTCCTGGGGCGGCGACTTCCTTTTTCTAAAAAACTCCCTCAATCTATAGGGATTCCCCGCGGGACCCGCCAGGTCAGATACAGTAGACGTCGGATTTGTGCGTCTAGGTGATATTTCCTCAGGGGCTTCTTGTACAATTTTGAGCCAATTTGTTCCGTATTTTGTCTCTGTATATTCTCTGCGTTCTGTATTGTATTTTATACATTTTTCAATCTGTTTTTACAGGATGTAATCTTCAACACTTCGGTGAACATTCGGGTCCCGCCACTACCAACAGCACTCACCATACGCTGGGACCAGCGGGGCGCGGTATCGCGAAATCAAGGTATGTGAAGTTATTATTTATTATTTATTCATTATTTTTACACTTTGTCGCTAAATCTAAATAGAATCAAAATCAGTATATAAATAAAGTTTTTAATAAAAAAATTTCAGCCCGCTGCCATTGTTCAAGCCGCCAAGAAATTTGGCAGACTGCCAATTCTACCACACCGCAGTCGTCAGCTTGTTTTATGGCCGAAATTGTAAGTTTTTATAATTTTAAATTTTATAAAAATATAAGAATAGGTTTTTACACGTTTTTAAAGGGATACTGTACAAATTGAGAAATTGACGATTTCTAGACACCTAGACACCCAGATGACCCCAGGAAAGATTTTTAGACGATTTCGAGACGATTTCTAGTCGATTTCTAAGATACCCAGAATCACCTTGTAAAGATTACTCAATCCTCTAATCCAAATCTGTATCAGAATTACAAATCCCAAGCTTAACCCCCCGATACCGTAACCCAGTAGTGGCTTACCCGGCCAGGGGATATCAATTTTGCTTTGCCCGGAATACCCCTCCTGCCTATAAGGATAATCCCAGGCAGCACTGCCCCCCTTCACTCCCGGTATTTTTGGGGGTTGCCCCCAGTTCTTTTTGTTGTTGTTTTTGGTCCAACGGGACAAGGATGTTGATGGGTTGGCCGGGGTCCCGTCCCGAAAAAGGCGCTTGTTTTTGGGTGCGCACGGGGCGCCAATTCCGAGGGCTCATGCAATAACAACAAAAAGGCACAGGGCGGGGGAGAAACGTAATTTTGGTCGTGAAAAAGTCACGTAGTTGCGTTGGTACCTAAATTTACAGAATTGGTATCACTTTGTCGAGATTAATTTTGTCGAAATTTGAATTGTCGAGTTTCATTTGTCGGCATTTCAGTGCGCGGAAAATTAAATCGCAAAATTTATAGATTAAAACGCAAACGCATTCACATTTCGACAAAATATTTTTAGGATCTCGAAAAAATAATATATTGAAAAAGACATTTCAACAAAATTATACTACGAAATGGATTTTGATGAGATTCAAACTAGCCAAATTTACATACGTAGGTAGCAGCTACTTAGGACTTCTATAGCATCTTGCGTTTTTACGAAATATCTGGATCGATAAATTAAATAATTTGATCTTATCAAACCTTAGTCAATCCGAATTCCATAAATTTGATTTGATTGTCCAAATTTAGCAGTACCGTAATTTCATCACACAAATTTTAGAATTTTGTCAGGTTTTTTTACAGCTCTACATTACATAATAATACCATACTCTTTTCAGGAACCAAAACCTCGAATCGGCTGTTCGGCCACACTACCCATCAAAGCTCCATCTTCCATCCAGGACCTAGGCCACTACCCCCAACCGTCTTTCAAATTCCGCACCAATCCACTACACGCGCTTTCCACAGACGCCACCCATGGCCACGGGCCGTCAGCCGTTTTCCCCCCTGTAAATTAGCCCCTTCATTTTCATTTTTATGTGTTTTCTATTTGAATTTTTTCGTTCTTATGTTCTTTGGGCTTAGGTGCGTCGCATAGTAACTTATCTGGATCCTTCCCTCCTCCCCATTCTGCTCTCAACAACAATACAATTGGTCCTGAATAAGGGTCGCCACAAAACAAAAATGCTCTCAAACCACCAATATCCCGACCGTTTAAAGGGATTGGGAAGTTTGAGCTTACCCTGAATCCACAGCTCTGACTTGCCAATCCTTTTAAAATTGAATCCTCGTAAGCCTAGCCTAATTATTTTGTTGTGGTCGAGTTTTTGGATGGAAATTTTGTAAGAACTTTAAATTCCGCCCGAAAATTCGGCTTTTCCCGACTTGTGTGATTATTCGATAATCGCTAAAGTTTTGTTTTCTTTTCTGTTCAAAATCCAAAAAATCAATTAGAAAACCGGAAGTGTTTTGGTGGAATGGATTTTGAGCAGCAACCCCGCCGTGCTTTCCATCCCCATGCGTCTTTCATGTTGCCCCCGGTCTGGGCGTGGTGATCGTTCGCAAGATTCTAAAGCTGAAGCCTCGACGAGCGGAAGCTGGCCGAGCTTCGAATTCTCCCAAGCCTCGATTTCTATTGATGAATGGACCCCGTTGAGGTCTCGTTTTTATGTAAAATTTTTGGTGGTTGATTTTTGGGAAGTTTTGGCTTGGGCTTAGGCTTGGTCGACTTTAATGACATAATCCAATCTCCAAGCCAAAAGCCCTCCCAAAAAAACCCGCAATTCTTGTCTCTACATGTCTTTCATTGGGACCCAAAGTGTCCCGAACTCTCGAGGGTTGGGTTTTCTAACTCACAAGGGAAGGTTGTTTGGGTCAGGTGTCAAATCGACTTGAAACTTTGCCAGTGGATAGAAAATCAAAAATCAAGTGGAGTTTCTTATTCTCATTTTTTGCACAATACCCCAAATTAAAAAGTTATAGGCCTCTGAAGTTACATAAAAAAAGCACGAAACGACCCGACAATTCTGACCTGGTCCTCATGGTGGCCTGCCCCCTTTTCAAGCTCTTGCGTCGCCCGGACTGGCAAGCTGTTTGGCGCAGTAGGTAGTGCCGTAGAGCGCAAAACTTTTTCAATTTTTGTAATCGAGTTCAAGTCTTTGATGAGTCCAACTTATTGCTTTTTGGATTTTACGCCAACTAACCCTAATTTGCAAGAGCAAAAAGCAAAAAGCAAAAAGATAGAAAAGTTTTAGTCTCGAACTTTTGCCAAAAATTTTTCAAAAGATTGTGAGTCAAACGCACTACCGATTGCGCTACCAGAGACGTGTGGGAGCGGAGGCGAGAGAGGGTCAAGAAACTACTGGTGAAGAAAATGTGGCAACGGTGCGGTATTGGTGCAAAAGCCTGCGCAGAACTCATTTTTAGACAACAAACTTAAAATGCTTATAACTTTTTAATTAGGGGTATTGTGCAGAAAACGACCGAGCGCACCTTGTTCCTTTTTCGATTCTCTATCAACTGTCAAATTTTCAGAAAGGTTTGACACCTGACCCAAACGACCTTCCCTTGTCAATGAAAAACCAAAAAAAAACCCAACCCTCGATTGACCACACTTCGGGGTGACCTCGTCTGAACTATTTCACCACCATCACCAAATTACCCAACCATCCCCTACCGTATCCCCCGGTTACCGTAGCCCAATTCTCGCAGCCGTGCGCCCACCGCGCACACGGGTTAGCCAATCGACAGGCGCGCTGTCGGCCGCTTTTTATAAGGTTTCATTTTATTAAGTTGGGGGTTTTAATCAAGTTATTTTTAACTGATTTAACCCCCTTTTTCTGACGATTAGGTTCTCGCTAGGGCCGGCGTTTAAGCGTGTACTGTCAGGAGGGGTGCACGGCTCGAGGATTTGCAGGCGGGGCCGGGTACGGTAGATTTGGTTGTGGTATCTAGGTGTTGGTACCGTTACAAAGTTCAGTCGAGCGATCCCCACCGCGTCAACCGCCGCCAGCTCGTCCGGGCCGCGGTAGCAATACCGCACGGCTCGGCGTCGACTCTGTGTGTGATGTTGCTCCTTTCAGGGCGCCAGGTTTCGCAACCCAGTGCCCCCCAGTCTTTGCCAACGGTTATTGGGTTTTGGTTGTAATTTAGAGAACATTCGTAGAATCGAAAATTTGACTCTAAACTCGAAACTACAACCAGAACCCAGAGCCCGCGGCAAAACACAGCTTCGTCTTTCAGTCGACCGCCCACAGGGCCTAGACACATTTTTGCGTCCGATTTTTTGTGTATTTTACTTTTGTCATTTTGTGCTCCGCATCAAACCACCGATCTTTCGCCCCCATCCACCAGAAAACAAATTCCAAATTTCCAAAACTTAACATTTCTCCCAGCAATTCACCCACAACAATTCCTACAATAAATATCCGGCAGAAAATATGGACTACATTACACGCAAATGACGGAAATATCTTCAAAAATAAACACATTTATCGATACAGACAAATAAAAGACATGCGTCTTTTTGCATTGAGCTCTAACAAAGAGCACTTCGCGCGAAGTAGACCATCGATGAGGTGCTGTCCGGTCGGCCGCCATTGTCCAATGCCCGCGATGACAGGGCACAGTTTTCCCGGATACTGTAATGTTCATTTTCTAGTTGATTCAAATGAACTTTTAAGTTAAAGTTTAAATTCGACCCATTTTGTTAATTTTGTAAAACTTTGATGTTTTAAACGTCTAACACCTATAAAACGTTATTTTCGTAAAAAGCTGATCAAAGTGCTGTAATCTACGCCCTCAAATACCCTTAAACCGCCTATTTCTCAACCCCAAAATCCTTAAAATTTAACCTACAGATCAAACGCCATTCCGGCGCACCGTTGCCCTCGCAGGCAGAAACGACATAAACGACATATATCCGCACATTGTTCGATGGAATACGCCTAAAAATTATTCCACAAAACCGCTATGGTATGACGGTCGTATTATTCTTATTCGCCCACCTTCATCACTCTTTCAGCCATCAATGGATACGTGGGATTCACTTCACTAAATAAGGCAGTAATAAGAATGGTCCAGTCAAAAACCTGAAGCATTTGCTCATTCTATCATCCCTAAGACGTCGTCTGTATCCGGAAGTGGGCGTCGCTTCGACAGCGCTGCTTTTCGGCTGGAAAAAAATCCAAGTTTTACAATAAACTTATTCTACTTCTTGATAAGGATTCGGGTTGACGACCGCTAGCGAGGGAGGAGCCTGAAAATCAGAAACTGATCAGTAAATAGATTGCCACCAACCGTTTGGTATTTATTGGGTGTTGCTTCAACTGCCATAGATGGTTTCCCGTAATAATCGCTGATGGCGGGTGTCTTTGCTTCCACTGGAGCTTCGTCCTTCTTCTCAGGCATCTAAACATATTCACCAATTTTTCTGAATAATATTTCTCAAATACCTGATAGGAATCAATAACTTTAGGGTCGATCGTGGCCGCGGGGGTCAATGGGGACTCGGTCTATAAAGCGCAAATTAAATTAAAGTGTTAAATTATAGGAAAGCAGCCACGAAATATCAAGTGGTTTCGCAATGTCTTTAATCCATTTTAGTTAGATTTAAGTAAAAACCTATAAATAAACAAACGTCGAATTAAACGATACAAAAGTTTTAAAATTCAGCTCTAACCTGTGTAACAGAATTCACGGCTTGCCGAGAATTTCCATAGCCAGATTCTTCAATCGGAGGGTCGGGTTGCTGGGCTGGAGGTGCGGCTACCGAATTCAACGAATTCATCGGATGTTCACCCTCAACGTGAAACTAAAGAAATAAAATACTAAAATCATTATAACGAGCTCTACAGGCTCATCAGTAATATCGTCATCATCATCTTCTGCTCCGGTTGCCGCCGGCTGGCTAACCAATGTGTTCAGAGTGATTGGAGAAGCGCTAAAATTAAGGTAGAAAAGTTTTCGAATTTTTTAGAATGCCCCACGTTGTTGACGTCGATGCAATAATACTGTTTTCCGTCGCCTTCGCTCCCTCGGCACACTTATTCTCTAAATACACCGAGTTCGGATCCTCGATGTACAGCTCGGCAATGTCATGCTTGTCTTGAGAGGCGATGATGCATTCCTAAGCATACGAAATTCGCTTTAAAATACCAAAAACCATACCTTCTCCTTCGGATACCACATCGCACTTTTACACACAACCCCGCTATTCTTTTTTGCATCTAGACACGACTTCTGACACATCTCCAAGGAAGATATCTTGTCCAGGAGTTGATCAACGATTCCAATAAGGACCTAAATTTATAAAAATCAGTTGTAACCAATTAGCCCCAACTTTTCCCTGCGCCATCTCGAAGCATTGCTCCGGTAGCGGATCGTCACGATCCCACTCACGCATTATTGTTGGTGGGGAATCTGAAGGGTTTTACCTCCGGTAGCAGAACTTACGATAACAAGTCCTTTGATAATAATCAACGCCTTCTTTGGATTGTACAAAGCGATCCGGCTTCATCTCCTTGTCTGCCGAATTTAAAATACAGACCCCGATCGAATCGAAATAGATGAAGGACCTGCAAAGTTTTCAAAATTCTGTCAAAAACTCGCCGGCAACTTCCTCTTTCGTCGAGACACATTTTCATACATCGGCTGAGGTCCACCTGAAGTTCATGCTCAAAATTGGGCAGGAAGGAGGTCAGGAAGCCTGGCAATTTTTGCATTAAATCTCACCTTTTTAGGTTTTCCTTGAGCCGACGCAAGTAGGACGTGATTACTGAACTTTTGAAAGCAAAAATTGGCATCGACGATAGACGGGATGAGCAGGAGGATAAGGGATGATTTGAGCATGACAGTAACCCCTAAAGCTTCTTCAAGATTCAAAAATTAAAAAGATCGAGCTCGAGAGCGTACAAATACGATATGGAAGCTTTAATCAATAAATAACATTAATAAATTGGGATCGACGACTGACGGGATTAGCAGGAGGATAATGGACGATTTGAGCATGACAGTAACCCTCAAGCTCCAAAAAACTGAGCTAGATTAAAAAACCTAGAAACTGAGGGCATAACCATATGGAAGCTGTAACCAATAGCAAACACAAGGGTTTGTCGCCCAATATGTAGCTGGACACCCAGCCTTGAGCATCTAGTTTTCTGGAGGATGGTCAATATTATTGAGAGGAAGCTCCTGCCAACCAAACATAACGGAATGCCATCCATTGGGCTGTCCGTTATGACGCTCATCATTTGACCATAACTGGGGTTTTATACGAGCAGCGATTCATCTCTCCTTTTCTAAGGCCTCGAAAGCGGACAATTGTTTTTGTGCATACGGTGGGCGAGAGACCGTCTCCATACGCGATGCCCCTGTTAACCCTCGACAATGGTTCAAGTGGCCGTTTCCACTTTCCGGACCCTTCTTGTCTGACTTTTCACGGTACGGATGAAAAACCCGGGAGGTAGCCTCGGGGTATACGAGTCGAATTACATCCAAAAAAAGTTCGATTGCGGTTGTGAACGCTGATGACGTGCGACAGTCCATATTCGGTACTGAACTTTTAGTGGAGGGATGAATTTTAGCGGAGTAGAAACCTCAATTACCTATATACCAACCCGTCGGGTCCCAATAATGAGATACACAACGTTTATGTAGCCTCTTACAGCGCTTTTAGGTAGAGAAAGCTCACAAACAAAAGTTAAAATCCTGGAAAATGCCAATTTTTGGTAAAAAAATTGCATGAAACTGGTTGGAAAACCTAAAACTGAACTTTTCCAAAATGTTTTTCGAAGCTTATCAGCAAAACTAATAGAAACCACATTAAACCTTATTAATATAGTTCTCCGCGAAAACCAAAAACTCTTACAATGCCGATTAGCAGCCAGCCACGACGTCTAACTTGTTCTGCGATAACTTCACGAAACAACGAACCCGCACTCACTCTAACGAATTCCGACTGGTACGCGCGGTCCATGACATCGTGTATCTTTCTCCCATATTCACCTGTATGCACGTCACTCAAGAATAAGTAGGATGAATTTATTCCCTAATCTTTTCATAGAGATTTCTCAAATACATATAAAAACAATCATAGTACAAAGGGTTTGTACAGCCAGGGGGTATCAGACACGAATAAATTGACAACAATCGCGAAAGTGTGGGGAAATTGAGCAAATCTTATAAAAAGTTACGGAGGGGTATCGATGTCAATACATCGATATCTTGAAAAATGCTTTGCCAAGAATTGGCTAGAACGGAACCCAGTTAGTCTGAAGACGAAAGTAGTAAGCGAAGCGATCTGCCTAGATGACAAATAAATCCCTACGAATAATCTTAAAGCCGAAAAAGCTATAGCCAATTTTACCCTAGGCATTTTCGACTAAAATATGCAATGGTTTCCTAGTTGAGATAAAAATCCCGTAACGAGGATTGAAGCTTGTGTACAAAAGCGTTCGGGATCCCCTTTTTCATTCATTCCCCCGGAAATTCGAACCGGGACCGGTTTGAAACCGCTTGATAACGACCAGTAAATTATGGGAACCCTAGAAAAACATGCTTGACAAAGTATTTCAGGAAAACAATGTTACCCGATAGTATCATTGCATATAAGACGACTTGTCGATCAGACAGCAAATTCCAGGCTCTTCTTTTTCGATTTCAACGGGACGAAGAGTTCCACATCGACCTAGAAAATGAAATTGGCTATATATTTGCAAACCATGAAAAATAAATATCGATTTTAGTTAAACAAAAAAATTACCCGATCTCCATCGACAAAATGTGGGCGCTGCTGGATGGCCGCAGCAGCGCTGGAAGGCTCCCAAAATGTGATAGACGCGAAGCCACGATGCAAGCCCGTTTCCGGATCCTAAACATGGTCATTTATTTGAAAATACAAACGTACGAAGAACATCGTCACCTTGTCGATTTGCCCGTATTTGCTGAAGTACTTGGTGAGCTGATCTGAAAAAACTGTTATTCTCTACAGCACAAACAAAAAGAAAAAGAAAGCCAAACGCTGCCTCAAATAGGTTTTTGGCATATATACTTTATGGATATGCGATTTTTACAAGTACAGATAAAACTATTACCTTTCCCGGTCACCCATTTCACATGCGTCAAGAACACAGTCGTAGGGCGCTTCGGGCCGGGCGTGCCGGCGTTGCGTAACTAAAAAAAACGATAACATAAAAAGGAAAAAGTGAATACCTGGGTGGCAATCTGCTTCCCAAAGTTACCGACCGCCCTGCTCATGCCTGAAAACGAAGAGTTAGTCAGATATAATTGCACAAGAAAGAATTAATAAGAAAAGTAGGTAAAATTCAAGTTCATCGGGCCAATTTGCTTTCGGCTAAAGTTTAGATATATTTAGGATCTGGCTTATAGCGTTTTCAAAGGCCTAGGTTTAGCTACGCATTTCCCTTTGACTTCTTCCCATAAATAAGACCTACACCGCGAGAAGGTCTAGTTTTCAAAAACAAAGTCGCCCTTTTCAGCATGAATAACTCCGAGATACCAAGAAAACCAGGTGATCGGCTAAGAATCAATGGGCGCCAAGCTGTGGCCCAATAAAAACGTTTGCGAACCCTCGTGATTGGATAAGAGAGGGGGAAGGGTAAGGCAAAAGCGTGGGAAGAGGCAGTTTCGCGTGATCAGAGGAGGAAAGAGGTGAGGAACTGAACTGGCCCCGGGAGCATTGGGATCGCCCGGCATGAGAGCATGGGGCGTCGCGTAATGTGGGCAGGCAGACGGTGAGAGAATGGGGGAAACGCTGAGACAGCAGAAGAAGAGATGATGTAACGCCTGGCTTGTGCATCATGCCTCTCATATGTTTGAAGGGCCCGATTTCATCGGCCCTGAAGCGTTCAACTAAAATTGGCAAAGAACGAATGATAACTAGCTACTAATGGAATACCAAAAGTTGTATGAAAACACAGAAATCCTACGGGATTGAAAAAACGGGGGATGGATGATAAAGAACTATTCGCAAAAAGGCCATTACCAAGTGTCGAACGGTTCGAACCGTACCATTTCTAAAGTTAGAATTGTGTAATGAGAAACGTTAAGATGAATTACGAAATTTAACAAAAGCAGGGTAAATACTTTACGATTTCAGAGCATACTTTATATGTGAAAGGAGAAATTTTAACGCCTAATTACGTATAATTAATGCATTACAAGAAAACGCTCGAACCGTGCGACATTTGCTACTGCCCGAAAAACCATGTACAAAGCATTCCACTTGAAAGAGGCATGCGCTGAGTGCTTTTCGAAAATAGCAGCAAAATGTATCGCTCGCAAAGTATCTTTACAAAAGTAACAAACGTACCGAACGTTTTCAAACTGCTAGCATCCAGGTGTTGCGCGTCCAGCGGCTTGTGCTTCTTTCAATCCTTGGGCAAAACCCTGAAAAGAAAGTTATAGAAAAAGGTAAACAGGAGCGGAGAAATGGAATGGAAATGGAAAACCGAATATCGACAACTTAAAACAGGTAAAGTGAATCCCGGCAACTGAAAAATAGCCACGTTTTATAAGCGCACCTCTCAAAAATCAAGCCGTCATTGATCCGGGCAATTTTGTGCCGCCGGATTGTGATATCACCAAAGACCCTTATCAGCAATCACTTCAAAAACCGATTATGTGAAACTCCGTTGCTAGCCGAATTCTCGAGTTGGAGTTTTCACACCTTGCCACGATGGGGTGGATGCTGTTATGGATAATTCCGATAGTTTTTGCGGCGGGTCCTGAACAAATTCACTTGGCACTAACCGGTGATCAATCGGAAATGAATGTCGGTTGGGTGACAATGGGCACAGGTAAAAAGCGCTTTTACGTTGAACGCGAGAAAACAATTCAGGTTCCCCAACATACGTCTCCTATGGCTTGTCGGCGACATCGCTCACTTCAAAGTCAGAAAACTCAAACCCAAAGCCGTGGACCTACGCTGGCATTACACGCGTTTCCCACAATGTGGTACTCAAAGGGCTCAAAGAAAACACTCATTACTGTAAATTCAGATTGTCACGCTAATACCCATTTAGTCTATCAAATCAGCGGCTCCTCCAAAACGTATGCCTTCAAAACGTTGCCAATGGATGGTTTGGGCGTGCGCATATGTCTGTTTGGGGACCTTGGATTGACTGGCGTGAATTTCCAGGTGGGTGCGGTTTCAAAAACAAAACAGAAAAGCAAAATGGGAGCAATTTTGTAGCTTTAGGGTGAAGGCCAAAGTATCGAAAGTCTTCTCGCTGCGGCGGCCGCTAACAAATTTGACATGGTAGTTCATATTGGTTAGTTAGCTTCAAAAAGTAAAACCGTGTTTTTGAAAATATTTAGGTGATATCGCTTATGATCTACACTCCGACAATGGGACCGTCGGTGATGGCTATATGAATAAAATGGAGCCACTTATGGCGGCCAGTTGGTCCTTTCTGGCGTTAAACATAACCTTTTTAGTGCCTTACATGGTGATCGCCGGAAATCACGAAGATGATAATGAGAATTTTACAAATTACAAAATGCGCTTCCACATGCCAAAGAATGGGGCTGACGACGGGACTTTCTATAGGTAAAATAGGTTCTTTCGGAGATTTTGCACCAAAATTCGGCGAAAATTATTCTTAGTTTCGATTTGGGCCCGGTACACTTCGTAGGGATAAATACCGAAAACTACGGGTATTATTATAAATACGGAACGGATTCGATCTACACTCAATATGATTGGCTGCAGAAAGACCTAGAGGTGAGGGAAAGATATCAAAAGTTACCGAAAAGGTGAACAAAAACTAACAGTATTCTCTAGATGGTCGACCGTTCAAAGACCCCGTGGTTAATTTCCTATCAACATCGGCCGTTCTACTGCTCAAATGATAACTCTGGAGATTGTTCGGCTTTCGAAAATCAAATTGTAAGCGTTAATTTGGTGCCTGTTTATTGTAAGCCTCCGAACTTATAGGTGCGGACAGGCTTCATGGATATGCCAGGGCTCGAGCCACTTTTCCTCAAATATGGCATGGATATGGGATTCTGGGGTCACGAACATTCCTACGAACGATTCTACCCAATCGCAAACAAGGTAAGTGCCTCTAAAACTAAATTAGAGAGATTAAACAATGTTTAGGTGTACTATAACGACAGGGACCCCTACAACAACCCAGATGCGCCGGTTTATATTGTAACTGGATCAGCGGTAAGCTCAAGAAACCAATTCTAGTACTTCCTACACTTTTAGGGATGTCATTCCGGATACGCGGACTTCACTAACCCGCCCCTGCCATTTAGCGCAAAACAGTGAGTAAGACCTAAAGCGAAAACCGAATCTAATCGCTTTTTTTGTTGAAACAGTTAAACCTAGAGTCAACGATTACGGCTACTCAATTATGACGATCAAAGACCGATCTACAATGTACTTGGAGCAGATTTCCATTGAGAAAAAGGGCGCGGTAGGGTGTCAAAAAATCAAAAACTCCTCCTTCTAGGTTGTCGACTCAGTGGCTGTCATCAAGGATGTAAAGGAAACGAACCGCATGTAAGTGGTCACAAAACCAATGTACTGATTTTAGCAAAATCCGCCGACGTGGCCATCTGCTGCTGCGTAGCAATCGCCGGAGCCCAAAGTGTCACCCCAAGGATTCGCGATGTTGGGCGAGGAGTCTCAAAAAGTCGAACACTGAACTTTAATTTGGAGGATAAATTTAATGAGTTACATTTTACTGAAAAGATGTATAGCGCTAACCGATACCGTTGACACATTATGGGGGGCGCGAAAACTGAAACGCAAAACCCCAAAATTTTGCCGCGACTATTAGAAACCGACGACGACGACGTCGAATCTGTGCTTCAAAAGACACAGAACACAACAAACCCGTACCCCTCCAGCGAATACCGGCTTTTCCTGCGGCATACCATGTCGCAACTCTTTCTCTGCGAGATTCATTTGTATCTGCTCCCTCAAGGATAAATAAGATGAATTTATTCCCTAATCTTTTCATAGAGATTTCTCAAATACATATAAAAACAATCATAGTACAAAGGGTTTGTACAGCCAGGGGGTATCAGACACGAATAAATTGACAACAATCGCGAAAGTGTGGGGAAATTGAGCAAATCTTATAAAACGTTACGGAGGGGTATCGATGTCAATACATCTATATCTTGAAAAATGCTTTGCCTAGAATTGGCTAGAACGGAACCCAGTTAGTCTGAAGACGCAAGTAGTAAGCGAAGCGATCTGCCTAGATGACAAATAAATCCCTACGAATAATCTTAAAGCCGAAAAAGCTATAGCCAATTTTACCCTAGGCATTTTCGACTAAAATATGCAATGGTTTCCTAGTTCAGATAAAAATCCCGTAACGAGGATTGAAGCTTGTGTACAAAAGCGTTCGGGATCCCCTTTTTCATTCATTCCCCCGGAAATTCGAACCGGGACCGGTTTGAAACCGCTTGATAACGACCAGTAAATTATGGGAACCCTAGAAAAAACATGCTTGACAAGAGTATTTCAGGAAAACAATGTTACCCGATAGTATCATTGCATATAAGACGACTTGTCGATCAGACAGCAAATTCCAGGCTCTTCTTTTTCGATTTCAACGGGACGAAGAGTTCCACATCGACCTAGAAAATGAAATTGGCTATATATTTGCAAAACATGAAAAATAAATATCGATTTTAGTTAAACAAAAAAATTACCCGATCTCCATCGACAAAATGTGGGCGCTGCTGGATGGCTGCAGCAGCGCTGGAAGGCTCCCAAAATGTGATAGACGCGAAGCCGCGATGCAGGCCCGTTTCCGGATCCTAAACATGGTCATCTATTTGAAAATATAAACGTACGAAGAACATCGTCACCTTGTCGATTTGCCCGTATTTGCTGAAGTACTTGGTGAGCTGGTCTGAAACAAAACATTCATTCATTACAACAAGAACTAAAATCAAAAACTCGATGCCGCGTCAAATAGGTTTCCGGAACCTTATTTCTACAATTACAGATAAAAATATTACCTTTCCCGGTCACCCATTTCACATACGTTAAGAACACAGTCGTAGGGCGCTTCGGGCCGGGCGTGCCGGCGTTGCGTCACTAGAAAAAAAAAAACGATAAAATAAAAAGGAAAAAGTAAATACCAGAGTGGTAATCTGCATCGCAAAGTTACCGACCGCCCTGCTCATGCCTGAAAACGAAAGGTTAAGCAAAGTAAACTATTAAAACAAAGAATTAATAAGAAAAGGAGGTACAATTAAAGCTTATGCGGCCAGTTTTCAACTAAAGTGTAATGATGAAAGAGTGTTATTTAGGTTATCTGTTTTAGCGAATTTTTGCAAAAAGCTCTTTTTGTAGAAGGAAGCCAGTACGGAAGAAAAGCTATAATTTACAATTGTAAATAAACCCTTCGCCAATTCAACCCCAGTAAATTGACACTAATTGCCGATCGGCGCGCCAATTCCGGCCTTTTTGACTAGAAATTGTCTTTACAATCTAGCTCGAATCTAACTGCTCGAAGGAGATCAGAAGCTGCATTTCTATTATAAAAAACCCTCCTATTTGTCAGATTGAATGGTGTCGATACTCATAGGTAAAAAAACCGGCCCGACTCCAAAAACGGTTTTCAAGAGCAACAATTTATTCGGCTCAGAAAAGGAATCACAACAGCAGTTTAAAACAAAAAATTTAACAAAAGAATGGTCGGTATTCAGGCTTCGGTATTCGTCGACAGCGCCGTAAGTTCCACCATCAGCATCTTGTTCTCCTGCTTCAGACGGAGATTTTCTGCGTTCCTTGTCTCTGAGAGGGTTTCCTGTAATGGAACGTATTATTTGGCTTCCCGGCGAGCAATATTTAAGCATAATGAAGCTAGTGGGAAGCAACACTTAAATCTACAATTTCCATACCAGCCGTGTGATTTTTGCTCGCAAGCGGTCCATGACGGATTTCATCTGCTTTATGTTGGCGTCGATTTTCAGAAAGTCCATCTTCATGCTCATCTAAAAACAGAATTTGACTGCGATAAATATCCTACCAGAGTCGGTTCCATTTTGTCCTCAGTATCCGGAACACGCTCGATGGCCGATTGTACATCAGCTAGATTGGGCGCTGCGCACGAGACGATAGAAGTCGTAGGAATTCTGATGGCCGGCTTTTGTTCGACTGGATCTAAACGAAGATTAATTTAATATATAGGCTTCAACACACCGGTTTCTATGCAGGAAAGCGGCGCAGTCGTGTTATCTATTCCGGTGTCGGATTTGGGAAACCCAAACATCTAGAAAAACAGGATCTGACTGTAGTAAATATCCTACCTTATCTTTTTCCCATTTTTCTTCATAGATCAACGGTAGGGATTCGAGCGTGATTTCCGCCTGGTTAATTTCGCCTTTACCATCGGCCAGTTTTCGCAGTTTGGCATCTTCTAAAAAAATATAACTAGAGAATCCAGGGAATCATGCTTACCGTCTTCTCCCGATGCTTGCTTTTGACCTCTAAAGTAGTTCGCGATAGCTCCTCGATGGTCCGGAAAGTTCAATTTTGTCGTCGACTCGAGGGCATCGTAGTATTCCCCAGTGCTAAAGTTCTCGGTCAACGTCAAACGGTATAGATACCGAGCATCGATCACTTCCCCATTGCCCTGATGTAGTTTCTGCAGATGTCTTTGCAGGTTGCCCTTCCGACTGGTTGTATCGTTGCAAGCTGGAAATAGGTGTATTCGGAAAATTGGAAATACTTGAGCATTTGAAAGGGCGGAAGTCGAGATGCAGGGTCGAATGCTGAGCGAGATGAGCAGTGGAGCTGGCGTAGATTTTGTTGTTGCACTCCTGGAAAAAGCATTAAATAGCGGATTTTGCCGATAAATTATGCTAGCCGCCGTTAGTATTAGAGAATACCATATCAGCCAACATCAAAACAATTGTGAGCACGTACCATGCAAACGGCCGCTGTTCGACCCTTTAGCTGCTTTGCTGGCTTCATCTGCTTGTCGTCAGCGGTCCGACGACGCTTCAGATCACCTCTTTTTCCGGCTGTCACGGGCGTCATGCCTGGAAAAGACAAACGTGAAGCAGTAACACGGTATATATTGAACGCGGAAGTTTAAAAAAAACGACTGACAAAGGAAATGCGGCGCTATTTCAGTTTGCTGGCCCCCCTTATATTTGGCCAAAACCTCATGTTTCCGGGCTAGTTTTTTGCACTGATTACGAAAAATACCATCCCGAATCCTGAAAGTTGTGAAGGGAAAAACAAATTTATTGTCAGTTTCCCTGATTTGAGTTTCTCAGGAGTCAACTAGGGGTGCGTAAACCTATTTCCAGGAAGGCTTATCCATTGCATACGCTTTTTTTTTCTAAAAACCAGGCTTCGTGCCACCGGGGGCCTTGTCGCTTTGAATGGGTGCGAGCTCGTGCAGGGTTTAGAAAACGGGGCGACCGAGGCGCCCCGATTTCGAAGGAGTGGAGCGGCAGCCCATCCGAAGCGACGGTCCGCCCTGCCTGACAATGCTACGAGCTTACTTTTTCATGGGAAACCCGTTTTTGGTCATTTGTTTTGTTAAAAACCCCACAAAAATACGACTTTTGCGCGAGTGCCGTAAAATGTACTTTTCCCGTTATTGAATTAATTTTTTCTAAATTGCATTTTCGCGGGCTGACATAGTGTTTTTCGTAAACAGCGCAAAAAAACTAGCCCGGAAACATAAGGTTTTGGCCGAATATAAGTGGGGCCAGCTAACTGAAATAGCACCTAAATTTCTAATGCGTGAGCCCCCCGCCCGCGCCCAACGCCCGTCCGTCCTCGCTGCGGAACCCGCGTCATTTGGTTTAGCGCGGAACGGACGCTTGGGATTTCCGATTTTTGCGCAGATCTCACAAGGAGACGTTTTAGGTGGGCACGGAGTTTCGTAACGAGACCTAGAGCATTCGAAGCGCTTGAAAAACTGAGCAAGATCCCGTCCCGTCGCCCCTTCCCCATAGCTATTTGGCGCAGTCGGCACGGCGTTTGCCTCTCATGAATTTTTTTTGAACTTTTTGCTAAAGCCTATATTTTTTTCTATAAGTGGTGGAAGTGTTTCTAAATTGTTTATAGCTATTCCTAAACATAAAAACTTTACAAAATTTAATTTTAGGCCGAAAGATCAATTTTTTCGGCCCAAAAATGACCAAATTTTCGACTTTTTCAAGCGTTTTCTAACTTTTTAAAAAGCTTTTCCGATTCAAATAGGCTTAAATTTTGTTAAAAACAATGTGAAAACACTTTATATTTGATTACTATCCCCACCAGGGCGGACAAAAAAAAGTTGGTTCCCCGGGAATACACAAGTACCCTGAACACTTTCTAAATGTGGAATCTCGTCCAAAATTAATTTTTTTGAGGTATGCCAACCGATGGCGTTGCACTCGCGTCTCAGGGAATGTCCAGGCATGGCAAAAGAACAGGCGTGTCTCGTGTCCTGAACAGGCATGTCTAGCAGCCTGTCTAGCGCCTGGGCCGTGCAGGGCTATGGCGCGGCCCGTGGCAACATTTGTCGCGACAAAAGTCTTCCGTGTAAGGGATTACCACTTCAAGGCGGTTTCGAACGTGTATGGGACCCAAGTCGTCCCGCCAGAGGATTAAATCCGCGCGGGAGGACTTGAATTTAGAACTTACATAGCTTTTGCGCGAGTGGGCGGGGACGAAATTAATAAATTAAAGTATCGCTATCGCCAAACTGTAACAACTATGCTGTCCCGAGTTAAAGATTCGATTCCGATATCTTGTTTCCTACCAGTAGCGGTTTTTCTTTAAAAATTGCCCTGGTTTACGGGTTTTTATTTGCCCTTTGCCTTGTCCGGAAATCGTTGCGGTCGCCCCCCCCCGCCCCCTGGGGAAACGCGAGCGAATCGATTCGTACGGTCCAGGCTGGAGGCCCTCTGTATTGATATTGAAGCCGAGGCTTGTGTTGACTCACCTCTTTGCGCATACATACATACAGACAAACAGACATACAGACGGCACCCCTTAACCAAGCGTGCCGTATTCTACAGGCTCTTTTGTGTGAATCCTACCCTTTTGTGCGAGTTTAGGGTTGGTTTGTCAGGCTTCTTTTCTGGCTTGAAGTTTTAGTCAGGTAAGGCATGATACTTTTAGTCATTTTTCAGGCTATCTTTGGGGGTTTTTAGGGTTATGATCACGAATTTCGGTTGCGAACTATTAGCGGTCGGGGTTTTAAGGGGGAACCAAATTTTTCCAAGTTTACGTTAGTATTTTACGACCTGCAATAAAATATAGATACATTTTATAGTGTTTTTGGCAGTTTGTAGGCATAAACACTCATAAAGCAATTAGAAAAATTTCCAAATCTTCAAATTTTCTAAATTTTTTATAAGATAAAATGTTTTTATGTTTCTAGCAATGGAAAAGCACTAAGAACACTATAAAAATATCAAAATTTAGGTATAGACGGAAAAATGACAATTAGTTTCGTCCTACGAGCAGTCCCCCCGCTGGCGATCCAGAAACCCGGGATCTATTAAAATTTATAATGTGGCGTGATTCAATATGTGTGTAGTCGTTGTGTGGTGTAATTTTTGTATGATTTCGTCAACTTTAGGGCCAGTATCAATTTGTGGGTCGCAGGTAGCTATGGGGTGGGCGGCGGATCGGGTTGCAAGGCAATATGTCGATTCTTTGGGTACCCCTAAACTCAATATGGCTATAGTCGACGGCCAGGTTATACAATTCTGATAGTTTAATTTGTTTTCATTGCTTTTTCAAAATTTAATTTAGTTTTCTATTATAAAAATCCTGATTATGCAATGCTTTTGATCTTTCCAGAATTTAGATGAATAACCAAGTCATCTACCCATTCACCACATTACGCCCGAGCATCGATCGAATCAAATTTCAAGTGGAACGGCTGGCTGCAAGTATTCATGATATTGAACTAAATGTAGGTCAAGTCAACGAGAAAACTCTATAAAATGTTCTCTAAAACGCTAAAAAAATTCATTTTTAGGGTGAAGCGGCCGGGCAGCAAATTGCCGATCGCGGTGAACAAACGTGGAATAATATCAAGGATCATTTTACAAAGGAAAATCAAACGATTGATAATGTCGACAAGCTGGTGGTTAGTTTATAGAAATAGAAAAAAATTAAAGAAAAGGCAGATGGGTAGATGATCATTTTCAGGACGTCGTCAACGCGAAATTCTCGGACTGGCCGGTGGATGCCCTATTTGCGGTGCTGATCACGGCATTAATTTTGATCCTATTCGGTCTTTTGTATCTGTGCGCTAAAGGGGCCGAGAAATGGACCCAGCATAGGTATAAGAAGAAGATTCCGACAGATCCGCTGGATATTGAGAATATTTAATATCTTGTGATAACTCATTACACTTTATAACTACATAC
Organism: Mesorhabditis sp. LJ9110; assembly: GCA_038088335.1. Lineage (NCBI taxonomy): Eukaryota > Metazoa > Nematoda > Chromadorea > Rhabditida > Rhabditidae > Mesorhabditis > Mesorhabditis sp. LJ9110. The sequence continues at coordinate 435,221 of JBBGBA010000055.1, forward strand.
ACATTCGGGTCTGTATTTTTCTTTCAGTTCCATTATCTCTTGAACTTTGTGCTCCGGTGGCTCTCTCGTGCTCTTGTTTCTGCCTTGGCTTTGTTTATGTTTGTACATAGGAAATGAGCGGAATAAAAGGGTACGGCAACGGTTTCCAAGAAAGACACTGCATGCCAAGGATTCAAAGTGGACTCGCAGGAAAGTGCCTAAATGGCTTCATTTGAAGCGACTAAGCCTAAGCCCAAGCCTAGCCGGGGCCTAAGCCTAACCTAAATCTAAGCATAAGCCTAAGCCTAGCAAAAGCCGCGCCTGAGCCGACGCCAAAGTATAAACCGAAGCCAAGCCTACGCCAAAGCATAAACCTACGCCTAAGACTACCCCAAGACTAAGTCGTGGTCGAAGCAATGCCGAAGGCTAAGCCTAAGCCAAGCCTAACAATCCGTTGTAAGCCGTTTCATAGAGAAAAAAATTCTTTAATGTTTGATTAATTTTTCAGATTTTTTCTCGGCGAAAAGCAAATATTCCCTTCCAAATTTTTGAGCGGGTGCCAATTTCTTGAAGCGGGTGTCTCAACAGACGAGGAGTCGAATTCCGGTTGGGGCGTACGGTTGAAGAGAAGCCGGGGTGCGCGCTGTGTTTGGCCCCGGGTGCCTGATCCGGCGGGGTCCTTTATGCCCGGGTCCCAAGGCAAAGGACGGTGGGCTCACAATTCCACGATTTTTAACACCCCCCTTCTCGCGACGGCTGGCCACTTCGCTCATTTCATCGGGGGGCCGGCCGATCAACGTTGGGCGGCCTCAGCGTTTTTTTTCAGGGTTTTAAGTGGGAAATTTGTAGGGTTATTTGGCTTGCTGAGATCTAATTTCTAAGAAGTCCTTTTACAATTTGAGATGATTTCTTCGATAAAATGTAAATTTGTGAGCCTTTCCGTTCGGAGCAAATTTTGTCAAATACCGTAGTATTTCAGAGATTTTTGAAAAGATTAAATTTGCTCAGCATTTTAAGCTCCATCAAAAGCAGCTAAAACGCTTTTTGTCAGTCTGCTGACTTAGAATTTTCACCTAAAAAATCTATTTTACTGCTTCACCCGGTACTGGACTGGTAGCGGGGGACCACTTTTTGTTTTTCCACGGCGCCTAGCTGTTATAAATAAGTGTGTATTTTTGCCATGTTTTTAGTAATTTTTGATTGCCAGAGAGCTACCGAAAATCTTTTGAAAATTTTTGAAAATTCAAAAATTTTGACTTTTTTGGTAATTTTCATACATTTCGACCAAAAAAGCCAAAAACTTGAGGTTTTACGAGCTTTTTATATTCCTAAAAATTCTTTAAAAGCCTATAAAAATAGTCCACATTTTGTTATAGGGTCGTGCAGGGTTACTCAGGAAAATTAATTCCCCCTGCTAACAGCCCAGTACCTTCAGTTTACAAATTCCTCTACATACCACCCGGCTGCCCGCAACGATCTGTACCAAAAGAGCACCACCAACCGGGAGAGCCGATAGATATCAAGAGCAAAAGGCCCAGCTAGTGGTTGTGGTTGCAGGGTTGGGGGCCCAGGGGTGGGTGGTGGAAGTGCAAATAGATGTGGTGCACGTCGGGGAGGGCCCCCGGGAACCATCGCAGAGAAAACCCAGCCACCCCCACTATAAGCCATCGGGTGTTCCAAGCCCCGTACCCTCCAGGTATTCCAGCCCTCCTCCCCCCTTCATCGACTCGACCAGAAACTCTATCCGGTGGATAGAGCCCCTTGTCTCTGTGTCTGTGTTGGTGGGCCCTTGGTCCTCGGGTGCTACCTTTCATCCACACCCGCTCACCAAATTGGGCAACTTTCTGGTTGTGTACGATTTGAGGATCTATTAAGGCGTGGTGGCTGATACCAGATTTCACCCTTTTTGAGTCAGATATTTTTTTAAAATTCCGTACTTCCTCCAATAAAAGCCTCTCCGTTAGTGCTATTGTTGCTACAACGGTACTGGACTGTTGACGGGGGGGGGGCGGGTGATAATTCTTCCGGTCTTTTCATAGCATTTTAGAGTTTTTGAAAAAGAAAAAGTACCGTATCCAATCTTTCATGATACATCCCTCCTAGAGAATTGTTTGCATTTGAACGGAGCCGCAGCCACTTTTTGTCGCCCATCGTAGCCACGCATAAAATCGGGGCACAATGGACGTGGGGGGCAGACACGACGGTTACGAGCCTCAGTTTCCGATGTTTCGTCGATATATCCCACTAGATACGCGATTTTTTGGCCCCAGTTTAGCACCGTCGATTTTGCTCTTAATGGTACTATCCCTTTAAAGTGAAGGTGCAGGGTCTCCCTTCTCTCTCTGTCTCTCTCTCTCTCTCTCTCTCTCTGTATCTATTTCTGTCTCACCCTCTCGCCCTTTTCTCCCCGCGTTAGTATGTGCTTACGTAGGCGGCTGCATGTTTATTTTTGGAAATTAATTTTTACGAACATCCCTTTTATCTAACATCCCCTTAACGAAAAATCTCAAACCTCTCCTAGCTCTTATCTTCAGTAATTCTAGAATAAAAACTTAGATGCTAATAATGACTTGCCATAAGGGGTGTTCGAGCACTGAATCACCGGCCAACGAATTCGTTATCAGAGTTTTGGGGCTTTGGGACAACGGAGTGCTGGGACAGGCTTCAGGATAGGAAATCGATGAATCGGTCCCGGCCGGGCGTGCAGTAGCCTCCCGGCTTCACCCACTACAAATATTACATCCTGTATATTATTACTCTCTTTCCCAAATTCTTTCCCATCTCTCTGCTATAACTCGCTTTTCACCATTTTCTATTCGGTAATGGACTGTTAGCGGGGGGGGGGGGAACCAGATTTTCCCAGTAATCCCGTCGGGCCCTATTTTGCGAAATGGAAACCCGATATAAAAGTTTCCAGAAATTGTCAAGATCTTCGAAAATTTTTGATTTTTGGTTAAAAATGCATGAAAAATCGCCAAAAAGCTCTAGTGATCGTCTTTCTAAAATTCTTTCAAATATGTCCAAGCTTTTAGCGATCAAAAACGCTGTAAAAATACCCTATATATTATAAACAGACGTCAATCAGCGGAAAAACAAAAATTATTTTTCCCGGCTAAAAATCTCCACCCCCCCCCCGTGCTAATTTTGTATGTTTTCGTCTGCGCCTGCTATTTCTACAACCTTTCATTACTGTTTTTACAATATTTCTATTTTCAAGGAAATGATCGATTAACCTGAAAAGGTGATGCTGTGACTCATTCTGATGAGTGGGAGGGGGGCGCTTCTTTTTGCATTGTGCCCCGTCCTAAACTCAGATATGAGAATACCCCTGTTGCCGATTTATGTCTTTCTTTTCTTTATTCCACCGCCTTACCACCCTATATTTGCACTTCGTGACTCAACCAACAAGGCTTCTCCACCCCTTCCATCCCCTTCTCTAGAACTATCCACTATCGTCATCTGATACCGTTTCCACAAGGATTGATGCGTCAGAGCGAAGCGCTTTTCGAAGTTGTCGCCCGAATTCTGACTCTTCTGATTCTTTGGATGGTAAATACAGATGTGTTGCTGTCTATTTTCATGCCCTTCCCAATTCTAAAGGTTATTCGGGGAATGCTCTTTTCATACCTAGAAATTGGCATTTTCAACCATCTTCCCCTCAAAACTCTCCAATCTTATTTTCCAAGCTTTCAAGACCACCCCCACCCCTGAATTCCAATCGAACTCGATCAAATATTCATGAAGAAAATTGACATCTGGCGCCCGGAAACAGGACTAGCATTTTCTCCCCCCAGCACTTTACGATACAATTCCGTCTTTTGAAAACTAGAGGAACACTTTTAAACACTGATTTAAAAATTTCGAAACTTTCCCCTCTATCGTATTTGAATCGGGATCTAGTAGTGAATAGTTGGAACGAAAAGCTGTGCTGAATAGAGGGTCGCCCGCCCGGGCCGAGTTGAAATGAATGGTCAGCAGCCGCCTCGACTTTTTGTCCACACCAAAACCCGATATGCGTATCGGTTGGTGTAGCACCAATTTTTGTCGTGATTTCATGTTGGTACTGGGCTGTTATCCGGGGGGTTTACAGGAGAAAACTAAGTTTGTTTTTCTAGCCTTTAGGCTATTTTCATGCTGTTTGAGCAATTTGGACTGCTAGAAGGTCACAAAAGCGTTTTACACATTCATGAAAATTCCACGATTTTTACCTTTTTGGTTATGTTCCTTTATTTTTGACCAAAAAGACAAACGCTAATATTTCATAAGTGTTCTATTGACTATTTATATCTAAAATACGGCATAGAATGCTTTAAAAATGGGGTTATATTTTGTTATAGGACTAGGAAAATTAGTTATCCCCCTGCTAACCCCCCCCCCCGCTAAAAGTTTAGTACCTTCATGTTTTAGAAGGTTGTAAAAGTGGGATTCTCCATGCGGGTGTTAATCAATGCAAATCTGCCGGGTTTGTTGGGTGCTCTTTTTGACAGTTGTGTGTTTTTCTTCGCTTTCACTTTTTGTGCTTTCGTGTCGACTTTTTTCTGGCGTTTTAAAATTGACGTCTTTTTCAGGGCTCTCCTCCACATGTCCATAGACAATACGGTAAATGAGCTCTCGAATACGCTGTCCGAACTTGGTCGTCTTGTCGGGCACATCAACTCCCAGATTGCCGGCATTACGGGGCGGATCAACCAGACGCTCGACAATTTTGACGGGGTTTGTGCTTGAAAATACTGTATTTGTATTTACAATTATTTAAAGCATTTTTTTCAATGCAAAAAATAATAAAAGCACATTTTTAGTCGGTAGCACGAGTCGCAGGTGACGCCTCTTCCGTCACCGGGCAAATCACAGACACCGTATCACAGGTATGAAGCCATTTACCCTCTATTGTCGTCTTTTACTTTCAGGTGCCGAATTCCTGGGTATTCTACCTCCTCCTCATCACCCTATGCATCGTCTTCATCCTCCTCTCAGTCGTGCTCAGCTTGAATCTGGTCACAAAGGCCCACGCCATCTATGTAATCTTCAAAGGCCGAGGTAGGTTCAAGCATGGACCGGGATTTTCAACATCTAGCTCCTATTTTCCGTTTCTTTCCTATCGCCGATGACCTTAACTCGGGCTTTTTTGGTTAGCTGGTGGCGGGACCAAAAATTTCAAACTACACGGTGCTGGACTCTTATCGGGGGGCTTAACGTTTTCACCGTATTAAGATATAAAAACACATTTAAAAATTATTGGCATTTTCGAATATTTTTGATTTTTGGTCAAAACTGTAGGAAAAATGATCAAAATGGTAAAAATTCTCGAAATTTCCAATTTTTTAAAACATTTTTGTAACTTTTTGGCGATTAAAACCCACTAAAAACTCCATAAAAGTACGTTACGTATTATCGACAGTAAGGTGTAGGCCTAAAGACGAACAGTAGTCCCCCGGCTAACAGTCCGGTACCTAAATTTCAACATTTGAGCTCTATAGCAATCGGCAACTACTAGAAAAATTAGGAAAAATGTTTTTATTATTTTTATTTTAAAAAGGTGATACAACTTCTTAAATCCCACCAGTCAGCCATTTCTCAAAACAAGCATGCAATAATCATTCTGGGGTGTTGTCCTTGCCCCGTTTAGCCGTGGTGCCCATTTCAGACGTGGACAAGCAGCCGATACTCGACGATCTTTACGATGAACGGCGTACACCACCCGGTGCACGACCATCATTTGATGAGCAACAACCGGGTGCTGTTTATAAGGCGCGACAAGCCCACGTCGCGCTACCCATCGAATACGAACCACCGCGACGTTTTGGCGTCCACAACAACAGCTTCGACTATCCGCCAAGGGCACAAGGTACTTACTGAATGAGCGCGCTGAAGTATTTTTGGGTTTTGCTTGGGGTTTTGGATACAGGAAAACGATTTCGGCGTTTTCAACATATTTTGAAAATGTCATTCGATAGAGGCTCTTTTTTATGCCAAAAAACCATATTTTAAACTAATTCTTTGAGCAGACACCTCGATTTCCCCTACTTAGTTTGCTTTCATTGAATAGGCTTGACCACCAAAAACAGGAACAGATAAGCCAAAGTTTTTAATGCTATCTAAATCACGCGCAAAAAAAATACTAATATTCGCGAATATCTCATTAAAAAGCGCTTATTAAAACTAGCATACAAATTATCGATCCGAAAAATGAGTACCCAGCTTACGTATAGTCGACGCGCGAGAAACGGTGATGTGGGATTCGTTGTTCCGTCCCTACCATACGATAATCACAGATGCTGCTAGCACGGCTCGTAGTCCATCCCCATGGGCCACGTCGCCAGGTGTCTGATCATGATCATCATGATGCCAATTCCTCCCAATCACTCCCCCCTTAGCCGTTTCCCAATTCCATTCCGCTCCCCTTAGTTCAATTTTCCATCTAACCCCAACCGGGTGCTGTGCGAATTGTGTGGCTGTTTTGATTTTTCGATCTGGTTCAAGTTCCTGATTCAATAACCTTTAAATTAATATTACCTTAATTTAAATTAATTAAAATAATAATTACCTTTAGTGGTTGGCGGCGATACGAGCTTCAGCGACAATCAACCTCCAGTGGCTATGCAGCGGCGGATAGGTCAGTTGTTACTCGCAGAATTTTCGAAAGTTCGAGCTCATCTTCTCCTGTATAGATTAGTATATCAGCAAACGAAGAAATACCACAAATTTTAGACCCAAATCAAATCGAAAATGGACGACAAGGCGTTTATCATTTGGACTCCGGGTCGGCCGCGTACACGACGCGAAGTCTACGAAGCCAGGAAGTCTGACTATAACGGCGACTGTGACACTACTTGCCAAATTCTTTCTTCCCCTTCATCTTAGCTTATCCCTTGCTCTTTGCCGGGCTCAGGCCATTAGTCTTTCGCTGAAAATCCCCTAGTCATGTGTACAGAACGAGCGATCGGAAGTGGACGTTCCGGTCCAAAATTCCATTGTGCAATTCAGATATCAAAATAGGGCTTTCCAAATTATTATGTGCTGCTCAGTCGCCGATACCGGTCCAAATGCTCCAACCCGAGCATGAAAGACACGCCCCCAGGGCCTGCCATTCTTTATTTTCACCCCCATTCTGTGACATCGACCCTGTGATCTCATCTTTATTCCGCCGCCTTTGGGTTTTGTATACTTATTGAAGTCAATCAATGACACGTTGGCGATCGCTAGACACAAGTTGGCTGCCGTATGTTCATGTGCAACTATATTCCATAAAAGTTCTGTTAAATATTTATTGGGAATCGAGTACATAAAAGTTCTACAAGTACTAAAATCGTCGCCTAACTGTATCTAAAAGGCACTCGGTTATAAGGAGGAATCACATTTATAAGATGCACATTAAATTAATTTCACAATTGAGCACAAGCACGGTTCTCGAACAGCAATTAATTTTTATGACAAGAAGGAGATGAACTAATCACGGAACGTGTCGTCGATCACCTGAAAGAATTCAATCATAAGGAAGTTAGATAAAGGCATACTTTTTGATTTTCGGCTTGGTGGTGCTCGCCGATAGCTGTGGCAGTCCAAGCAAGTTCCGGTCGGCCGGCAAATTGGAGCCGGACTCCGAGCGCATTCTCAAAACGAGGTCGCATGAAGGTCCAAGCACCGGCGTTACGCGGCTCTTCTTGTGACCAAACAAACTCTAGAAAAATGGCGTAACACGTGTCTGAGTAATAATACTTACTTTTGGCATTCGGATATTTCTTCATGACAGCGGATAGCTCGCTGACCGGGAAGGGGCACAATTGTTCGACGCGGACGATAGCCACCTGAACAGTTTTGAGCTCCGATAGAAAAGCCAACCTTGTCAACGAGACCTCGTTCCTCGCGAGCCTTGTTGACCGCGATCCAGTGTTTGCCCGAGACAAAAATAACCTATACTGCATAAAACCTCCAATGCAAAAGCTTTTACCTTCTCAGCCGTCTTCGACTTGTCATCAATAACGGGTTGGAATGATGTTCCGGGGGCCAATTCTGCTAGCGTGGAAGCAGCCTAAGCCAAGATTATAATTTTTAAAAACACGACGAACCTGTGGGTGCCGGAGAAGGATTTTCGGCGCCACAACAATCAGCGGCTTACGGTAGGGCGTGATCGTCTAAAAATAGAAAGTGAAATAAAATAAGCATGTATGCAGTTAATACCTGTCTACGCAAAAGATGGAAGTACTGGGCAGCCGTTGTTGGATTGACCACCCGCATGTTCACATTCTCGCCGTCGACAGGGATTTGATCCTCCCTACACAAGATTTCTGGATATCTGTCGGTATATTACCTAGAGTCACAGATCTGTAAGAAGCGCTCCATTCGACAACTGGAATGCTCCGGGCCAGCACCATCGAACCCGTGTGGCAGAAGCATTACCAAGCCGCTCTGGGTCAGCCATTTGCCTAAACGGATGTTCAAGAGCGAAATACGGTATATTTACTCTCAGCCGACGCTATAAACGTGTCGATGATGATCTGGGCACCGTTGAAGAAATCACCAAATTGAGCTTCCCAGATGCAAAGCCTAGAAGAAAGCAGTTTTTTCGACCAAGGAAACCCTTACCGATTGGGGTTTTCGATGCTCATCCCGAATTCGTAGCCCAAAATAGCTTCTTCGGAAAGCAAGTTGTTGGCAACCTCGATTTTTCCCTTTTGCGCAGCCTCAATGTTATTCAGCGGCACGAAAATGTTGTCGCCCTCCTGGTCAACGAGCATGGCATGCCTGATACCCATGTGTCAGTAGAAAAGTTGTTAAATACCGATGATTGAAGGTACCGCGCCCGACATCTTGACCCGATATACGAACGTCTTGGCCATCAAGCAAGATGCTTCCAAAAGCAAGTGCCTGAATCGGTGTTGATGAAAAAATGAGCTCTTTTACCTCTGCGGTTGCCCAATCAAGCCCTTCTCCTTGAGTCAATTTGTTGATGCGAGCCTCGACATGGGTTTTCTTCAAATGGCTGTGCAAGTTCTAGAACAAACAATAATCTAACAAAAAGTACAAGGAACTCACGAAGCCATCAGGTGTTTTTACGCTAGCAGCCCCAACGAATCGTAGCAGATCGGAGTCGACACCTGTATCCCAACGTTCGACGGAAGGCGGCGCCTGCTTGAATCCAGACCATAGTCCCTGCAGATGCTTCACACTAAAATGCGCGGTTAGGTTGAAAAGGATTCATTACCTCGGCTCCGATTTATCTACCGACTTGAACACGTCCATCAGCTTCGCAGTGTGCTCATCTTTAAGTTTTTTAATCTAAAAAAAAACGTATGACAACGATCAGAAGCCACACCTCCTCCTCAGTCATCAATCCTTCGGAAATCAGCTCATCAGCATACATCCTAGGCACCGATTCGCGAGATTGCACTTGCTAAAACCTTGGTCGTGCGATATTAGGTCTAATCCGTACCTTATAGATCCTAGGGTTTGTGAAAGTGGGGTCGTCGAGCTCATTGTGACCACGCAGACGATAGCAAATCAGATTTACAAAAACATCTTTGCGGAACTTCTCACGGTACGCCATGGCAAGGCGGGTTGCTTTTACGACCTCCTGTAAAAAACGCAAAAATGAAGTAAAGCGCATGAATACCTCCGGATTTTCACCATTAACATGGATGACAGGACATTCAAAGGCCTTGGCGATATCGGTAGTGTGTGTAGTGGATCGGCCAACGTGAGCCTCAGCGGTAAACGCCACCTGAAGATACCATTGATCAATTAGCAAATATAAAAAACCTGATTGTTGGTCACCAAGTGGACTGAGCCGCCTAGGCGAAAATGAGGAGCCTGCGAGAGGGCGATCGACTCCCAAACGACACCCTTAAAAAGCATGTAGACATCTTCAAGATTTAAGGCTAACCTGGCCCGTGAAAGCACCATCACCGTGAACCTGTACGCACAGCACGCCGTCTCCAACACGAGCACCTCGTTCCTCAGAATATTCACCCAGCGAGAGCGAACGACTTCTTCCCCTAGCTTTCCCCATCGCCACTGGATTCACGGCCTCCAGGTGAGAAGGATTCGGAAGCATAGTGACATGGACTTTGCCCTCAGCGCTCGCGTGGTCAAAAGATGAAGCTAAAACACAAATATTACAGATCAAACACGAATGGTATACTCAAATGTGAGAGCACATCTCCGCTTCCCTGGACGCCCGGTGGGAATTCGGTCTTTCCACGCATCTATAAAAAAAACTACAAATTCGAGGAAGAGTCAAACCTTGCGGAACATCTGGGTTAGGGGGAATTCCATCATCTCCGCCAACAGATTCAGACGACCTCTGTGCGCGATGGCAACCACCACCTAAAGAAAAATATTTTTGCGAGCAACAACCCAACCTGCTGGATTCCCTTCTCCGGCGCACCATGGAAAATTTCCGAGAAAAAACCGTACATCGCTTCCGCTCCCTCGCTGCCATAACGCTTCACCGTCGGGAATTTCAAAGCCAAGAAGTGGTCAAAATTCTAGAAATCCGTAAAGACTTGATCAAGTAGAACCACCTCACAACGTAGCATCAATTCGGCCAACTTCTTCCGGTCACCATTTTGCAGCTCGGAAGCAACGCTGTCCTCAAATGCTGATGCGAACCATTGCCGTTCTTCCCAGCTCTAAACATATTTTGAAATAGCGCAAATTATCACGAACGTTTATGTGCATAAATTCGCAGGCGATGGGCCCGCAATAAATATTTGCCAGCTGCGCGTTCAGGTCGTTGAGAGTCAGACTTTTTCCGGGAAGATCATCTTCGGCAGCCAATCCGTAGACGGTTGGATCCAACTCTGGAACCCTAAACAATGACATTGAAATAGGTAAAATAGCAGATTCCATTTTAAATCTACAAACTTACTCCTTCCGCTTTGCTAAGCCCAGTGGGTCGAGATCAGCGCGCAAGTACCCATAGCGTCGATAAGCATTTATCAAATGAATGCGTTGCGCTTGTTCTGGAGACATCCCGGCTGAAAAAAAGAGATTATTGCCTATGTAGAAATGCAACCTGTTGGTTCAAAAGTACTCTTGGGCGGCTCCGGGAGGTGGCCAAAAACGCCTACGCCAGCATGGTAGGAACGACGAAACCGGAGCGCATTCAACACTGCTGAAATTAGAAATTAGTGTTTGAAGGTGTATCCAATAAATACTCGATATAAGAATCCGGCCACCAATACTCCAAAACCCAATCTGTCCTTCAACTAATTGTAATTGCGTGAATTCACGATCATATCCGTGTTTGGCCCAAGGGGATAGCACCAGTCCCACCAATATTTACCTAACGACCTCCCGCCCCGGGTGCACAACACCACCAGCATCCACAAATATTATTGACCTCGCTGAAACTTCCAATGAGTATTCGGAAACTGATATTACCCGAATCTGGATTCCAACGGCACAGAACCGAGCACAGTGAGTTACTAAATGACGTTCAACTACAGCCTAACTTTATTGATCCCGTTCTAGCAATTCGTTGCATCGAAATATGTTTTAGGACAGAATTTGATAGTTGGTAGTCGATGTGGGACCTCCACGCTAACCATGAATTACAAAAAGTGGAGGCGATCCCCTGATGAGAACCCCCGAATACGACGACTCAGAAAGGGCCACGCGCATCGATGCCATCCCCGCCATAATAATTTTGATGGATCTCGACACAGAAGAGGTAAGATTGCTAAAATCGGTCATTTGAGTAAATTACAGCCCCGTCAACTCAGACAAAAGTCCAAAATCGACATCGGCACATACGATCCGGATTTACTGAAGTTTCGGAAGAGTCTTCAAATCGCGCAAAAATTTATGCGAAATGGTCAAAACGCGCTTCAGACAACGTCGCCAAATGGCTTGAAGATACCGCTTGTAGCGGTGTTCAGGTACTCACACGGTAAGTCTATTGAGAGGAAACTGGTTAAACTGAACTAAACTGGGCGTACTAAACGAAGAGAAACGAATTACAGGCTTTTATTCTAGGTCAACTACAGAAGCTTCACACGCAAAATATGTGATGCGCTGGACGAAAAAGCCGCAAAAAGGCTACAGAGAACTAGCCAGCATCAATGAGAGTCCCCGGTTGGGGCCTGACGAAAAAGCAAACAAAAACCTTCGTGGATGCCGGGGAGAAGCGACTGTTGAAGAAACCGGCAACGCGGATAGCTTTAACAAGCTTGCTGGCAATAGCGACGAACTTGAGTCATTGATCGTCGACGATATGGTCGAACTAGTGGAGGTTACGCAAAAGGTTGGTTCCACAAAGCGGTCATCACGAAAGGAATCTGTTTTCTCCGGAAAATCCGAGTACTAGAAAAACCTAATTCTTAGAAACAACAACCGCGGCGCCGCAAGAATCCCGCCGTGCGTAACAGGTGCGCGAAGCTAGGAATTTAAAACACGATCCAAATTTAGGGCATTTCCTGAACCACTCGACCAGAAGAGCCTATTTTACGCAGCAGCTATAATCTTGTAAGAGCTACGGTGTCAGCGTATCTAACTAATTTTAGCGCCGGCGTCATTGGTATCGCGTTCATCGGGATTTCGGTCATCACATTTACAATTGTACTATGATGAGGCATACCAATAAAATGTATGTGAACCACCTAGCAATTCATATTCCGTAAAGCCTGACCCAAATATTACAGAGGAAACCCAGATCATTCCCGGAAACCCTTTAGCCCTTCCCTAACAAAAAAAAATGAAAAGGCTACCTTTTGAGTCATGCCGTTTGTAGAGCCTTCCCAGCATCGAACCTAACAGATATTTGACTTTGTGTGGAAAGTAGCGCAAATATTCGGATCGCAACTCCCAGTCTTATTTTCCACGAGAAAATACGAGCGAAAATATTTATCAAATGGTGAACGAGATCAAGTAAATCCAAAATGAATAAATTAAAAAGAAACAACGTGTAAGTTTGCTAGTTAATTTAGAAGAGAACCTCAGGTTGGCACGGCGGAGTTTCGAAGAACGCTCGCGGCTACCCCCAGGTTTTCGACTATGGCGATTCCCACGGTCTAGTCAGAATTTCCTAAATGGGCCTCTGGACAGAGATGAGCCTTCTCGGCCATTCCACTGGTGATTCCTATGTGATGAGAAAGCCTCATAAACCTATCGCTAATGCAGATTTCTGAGACGCAAATTGTAATTTCCGGATGTGATGTAGCTCTGTCCAGAGGCCCATTTAGAAAATTCTGACTAGACCACTGGAATCGCCATAGTCGATAACCTGGTGGTAGCCGCGACCGTTTGTCGAAACTCCACCGTGCCAAGTTGAGGTTCCCTTGTTAGTTCTAGCATTCATCCGGCGGGCGTCTCAATTTCCGCGCGGCTGGGAGATCGGCGGCGGCACAAGCCAGCCCGCGTGGCCGGCGGGTACCGATCTCTAAACACAAAATGTAAGGAAGAGCAAAAATAGCTAGAAAAAGACAATATTAGCTCATTGCTGCATTAAATAATTCACCTGCAAATGCACAACTCTCTGGTCGCCATAATCGTTCGATGGACGACTAGTGTCCAGTAGAGATTCGTTGCTAAAGAAACCATCAATATCATAAGCAAAAAGCAGACTTACGAATTCGAAGGCGTAGGGAAGGCAGTGTTAGCAGCCTGGTATGGAGCATGGAGAGACGGGATCACCTAAATCCACGTAGTTCAAAATACAAAAAATACTCTACCGGAATTTGCTGGTAACTGTAGGGCTTCTGCTCCACCACTTGACTATTGTAGGTCGGCGCCTGAGAGGCATACGGAGCAGTGGGAGCCTGCAAAAATTAATATCTGCAAGCCGCAATTTTTTGGATAAAACATCGTGGCGAGTGTAGTTATAAAAGCCGGAAAAAGTACCTGACCATAGGCGCTAGTAGAGGTCACGCCAGAGTTCAGGGCAGAAACATAAGGCGCCGACTAAATCGAGAATAAGTCAAGAAAATATGAGTACCGGCGCTGGAGCAGGAGCCGTAAAGGTAGAAGGCGCGTAGTTCGGCTGACCCGTATGATATGCACATGCAGCCGCCTGCGGGGGCAATCTAAGATACAAATCAACCTCACAAAGGGATCTGCAACTTACGGAATGTGCATCAAAGGAACAATTTGTCCGGTACTATAAGTGACGACACGCTGGCGAGCCTGCTGCTCCCGAATCAAACGGTCCCTGAACGAAAATAGCTAAAAAAAGAATAATAACGTACTTGAGATACATGTATTTATAACGCGTTTCCATGTACTGCTGGTAGGCCGGTATCACCTCACTGTAAAATGTACAAATAGGAAAAATGATCGTTACTGGTCGATCGGCTGCGATAGTTCTTGATCAACGTCGACCGGAGTGTTCACAGCCGGGCGCTTGGGCTCAGGTCCACCAAGCCCGTCGCTGAAAATAAAGCCAGTATAACATGAAAAAGTCGAACCAAAGTCAGCGGCTACGAAACCCGCAAAAAACTCACGAGGGACGTTTCGTCAGATCCACACGAAAAACTTCGGTGGACCCGATGGCGGTAGGGCGCGGTGGTTCAGCATGTGGACAGCTAACGGTCTTGTGAATGGCCGATCCACATCGGAAGCACGTGGTATCTTGGCCAAGGACGGTGCCGCGCATCTTTGAGGTCGACCTAGCGTAGCGAGTACTGCATAACGTAAAAAGCAATACTTTTTCATGTTCAAGAGGTGACCCTCAAATTGGTAGCCGTCGAGCTTGCGGATGATCTCGTCGATGCGCGGTGTGTCCTCCTCTTGTACATGCTGAAAAAAAATATAATTGTTAGTCATATGTAGGTAAGCCTCTACACTACATAAAAAACTAAGAAAACCAGCTAGGGCCTGCCAGGCTCAAAACCCGGAAGAAAAATGCAAGCCGGGGTAATAGCTAAGTAGAAAATTAGAAAATACGTACCACAAAAGCATAGTTCTTGACAATATCGACATGGGTCACCCGGATGTGGCACGAAAAGATTTGCTTCAATTTGACGGGATCGCAATGCTCAGGAAGGTTGCCGACGAATAGTTTGTTGGCGAGACCACTCAGAGATTGGCTACCCATCTTACCATCCATAGTCAGAGCGAGTCCTGAAATAAGTGTAATGAAAATAGAGATTCGGTGAAAACAGAAAGCCGGGAAACCGTTCTTGGTAGCATTTATCGAGGAAGAGCGCGTTCAAGCAAAAAATCTCAGGGCTCTTTCGGCATTAGACTTGTTTATAACAAAAAGAACAACAACCGCGGGAGTCCATAGTTTTTATACATAGTTGGTTTCTGACAAAACGCGCTGCGAGCGGGCAAACATGCAATTTATAAACTGAAAAAATTAGATAGACGAGAGAAGCGGGTGTGCGTGTTCCCATGTGCTGTTACGCTACAATTATGCCGTGCATAGGAGCGTCGCGGAGGCAGGTCTAATAAACTTATGGAGATTTTTTTGCAACGTTGTACAATTAAAATATACAAAAATTGGAAGTTCGTGCAAACTCCCGGATTGTTGAATTCACGAAAACGTCATCCTAGAAGGGTTTATAGCCGGGGGCCAATCTAGTCAACGATTTGAAATTTTGAAATTTTTACGAATCGAGATTCGGCTATGAATCTCCTTATTGTTTTAGAATCTAACTCTGTAATATTGTTTGCGCTGCCACCATTCTATTAGTTGTGCATATTTAACAAAACAAAACTTTATTCGTAAAATGAATATTGAGGGAAAGCTTAAAACATTACGAGCTGTTTCGGAGGAAAATTTCGGTGAAAAAAGTGGGGAGGTATGGTTGATACACCGGTTCATTAATCAGTTGCTGCTGCCGGCGTGGTACTTGTCCTTCTCGCGGAGCAAGAAATTGGCGAGGAAGGTGATGGGGTCCTCTGGTCGTTCCTTGGCGAGGGCGCCTGAAAGAAGGATTTATAGGTAAGTTAACTGAGCTTACCGAGGCCTTGGAGGAGAATAGGAACGATGGCTTGGTCCAGATATTGCCGGGTGGGGACAGTGGGGGCTGTACGAGGAGCCGGCTCCTTCGCAGCTGGTCTTAAAGGCGGAATTGATTATTTGTTTTTGCAACTTACGGAGGTGCCGAGTTCTCCTTTTCCGGTTCTTTCTCGGTTTCACCAGCGGCCGGTTGAGCAGTCTCGTTCGTCGACGCCGCCTAGGAAGCAAGAGTATGACATTATTTTAAAATCTCACCTCGGTGGTGCTGGAAGCCTGGGTGCCATCCTTGGGAGAATCAGCCTGAAAGTAAGGTATTGATTTTTCTGTATTTTCAAGATGTATTTTGATGAATTGACTTACCCTCCAGTTCATTTCCTCGTCGGCCTTCTCCATGGGGACATCGGTGGTGGTCGGGACCTCAGCGGGGGTTTCTTGAACCTCTTGGTCAGCCATTGTTGATTTTTCTGAATTAATTCCGGTGTTCCGATAAACTAGAATGAGAAGAAGAGGAATAGCGGTTTCACAAAAAGCTAAGCCGAAGCCAGGCCGGCTTAGAATTAAGTTAAATTAAGAAGTTACGTTAAACTAAGTTCCAAGCTGAACTATTATAAAAAATTGTTTTTCATGCTGGCAGGGCAATTTAAGGATAACTGAAATCATGAGGCTTGGGCTTGAACCGCGTTATAAGCCAAGCTCAAGTGAAGTTAAGCTAGTCGGCTAGTAAGCTTAGGCTTCAAGTGCTGCTTTTTACGTAACCACGAAAACCGAGCCAACAAAGTCCCCCTCCGCCGGAAATTTAAAAGCTCTGCGAATAAATTGTACGCGCTATCTTCAAAAATTAAGTACGGATTTACAATTTTCAAAAATGCGCTCGCGTTTTAATTCAGTTCGCGATGAATTGTGAAATTCGAAAATCGGTGATTTTCATTTTATTCTTAGCACTTAAGATTGAGAGGATTTGATGCTAAAAATCAGGGGTATGTGATGGTTTGAAAGTGGTTGGGATTGGGTTGAGGATTGGATGGCATTGGGATGGAATGGTTGAATGAATGACCGAATGTTTGGATTCGGTGCAGTCGCGGGAAAGAGTGAGACCGCAGCGCAACCGCACGGGGATTGGATACGTGCCAGGGGGCGCCAAACAACGAACAACTGCGTTGCAGATGGTAAGTTATCTGAAATGGCGGTGGGTCAGAGGTCAACAAACCATTATCGATATCACCATTATTTTTGGTGGTGAATAAAAGTCGAGAGATGGTGCTCACCACGCTTGGAGTAAAGCAACCAAAAAATTGGACTGACATAAATCAGGAGTGAGGGAATTTTTTGATAGAGAGATCAGCTTTGATCGCCGAAGCAAGAGGTATGATATCTTCAAAAGATCTATAAACTCGTGTGGCGTGGAGCGAGAGAGTGAGTGAGTGAGAGCGAGAGTGAGGGCACGAGAGAGAGGGAGTGGAGAGTGAGAGAGTAGGAGATAGGGAAAGATAGTGCGAGAGAGCGAAAGAGAGAGAAAGAGAGAGAGAGAGAGAGAGAGAGAGAATGAGATAGAGTGAGGGAGAGAGTGAGAGAGATAGGGAGAGCGAGAGAGAGAGGGAGAGAGTGAGAGAGAGCGAGAGTGAGAGCACAGGAGCGGAGAGTGAGGAGAGAGGTGAGAGAATGGAGATGAGGAAGATGAGGGAGAGAGAAAGAGATAGAGAAGGAGAAGGGAGAAGAAGATGAGAGAGAGAGAAAGAGATGAGAAGAGAGAGAGAGGAGGAGAGAGAGAGAGGAGAGGAGAGAGGAGGACATAGAAGACATAGAGGAGAGAATTCAGCGTGACTAAATATTGAGTGGGTGAAAGAGTGAGAAGTGGTACAAGACATAGAAGTTTTATTTGTTCTTAATTTCACTGCCTCGTTACCGATCCCTTTAAATATATTGCGTGGTTTGCTGAAAGGAAGATGGGATCATCATAATCTCTGGGGTGGCCGGTCGATCTAATGGGTTTCAAGGCTTGATTCGTTATGGATCTGGGTGTGTTCCATCTAGTCAATTAATACCTGTCGATTTCCCGTAAGACTGTATTTTTTGTTATGGCATGTCTAAGTTACATTACATTGTTTTGTTAGGATTTCCCTGATTTGGTACTGGACTGTTAGCAAAGGGGAAACTAATTTTTCTATTCCATCTAGTCGACATTTTTGGTCGCTTGTCATGCATTTTTGACAAACAGGCTCCAACGTTCGAAACTTTTGGAAGGTTTTTTCTGAGTTTTGATATCTAAAAACTGTGCAAAATGCTATCTTAATTTGAAGATCATGCTATTGGACCGTACAGGAATACTGAAAAAAATAGTTTCCCCTCTGTTAAAAATCCCCTCCCCCTGCTAACAGTACAGTACCGGGTGGTTAGCGGCGAAAAATGGTGTTGGAAGCCTGTTTTAAGAGAAGTGGATTACTGTAATAATTGAAGAAGTTTTGCTACAGTGTATTTTAGTTTATTTTTGTTTTGTGAACTTTTGAGGTAATTTTAGGATGAGAATGCTCTTGCCAATGTATGAGAATCGAGAAAACGTCTTCTGGAAACGTACTAACACGTTGTAAAGAGCCTGAATGTAAAAACTACAGTACACCCGGTCGTTCTACCAAGTTTTTGCTCCCTCTCCCGGCAATAATCATTTTCAGATCGTTCTCCATCACCCTCTCCCACCCCACGTCCTCCTCCTCCTCCTCCTCCTCTTCTCCTTCAGAGGTTAGCGACAGCGCGGACACGGCGGTAATCAAATTCTCGGGGCGGGCATAATCCCATCTGGGCCCCCTGGCCGTCGGAAGGCTGGTGAGGGCCCAATCAAGCACGGCACTTCCCTCCTCAAGGCGCCACAAAGGCAGGTATCCACCCGTCGCGTCGGGGGCAGCCCACCCATCTTGGGTCCCGCCCCCCTCCTCCCCCCTTCTACCGTATCCCCGCTGAAAGCGTCTTGAGGGCCTAGCCGGGTGGCCCGAAGGATCGTCCGCCCACCCCCCGTGAGCAGCAGACCCTCATTCTGGCCGACAGTCAGAGTACGACGCAGCTCCTTGCTTCAATCTACTCCACCATGAGCGACCACAACACCAACACCGCCGATAGTCCCCAGGTGAGCATGAGCGGACTAAGATGCCCCCAAAAAGGAGCATCAGCTCCTCCGACTGATCGAATTACTGACAGCCCTCCTTTCAATCGAATTACATCTCATCCCGGGTCCCCTCCCAGCCCCGGGCCGGGGTTATGCAATTAGGTAATTGCGTAAACGGTGGAGCTCCCCCCAAAGCGCATATTCGAACAGGTCTGTGTAAGGGCTGTGTGTTGGGGTGGAGAGCGAGGCAAACCTAGTTAGGCTTGGGCTCCCCGGGAAGCCCTGGCTCTGCCTCCTCGGCCTCCGAAGCCCGACGTGCAACCAAAAATTCACTTTGCGTAATTAATTTGTTTTGTGTATGAGGAGGGGGGAGGAGGAGCTCGGGGTCGGATTGGGAAGACACTTCAGTCTCGTCGTTGGTTTTCGGGTGGTGGTTGGGTTTTTGGGAAATTTTTAGATGGCTTTCAAGCTTTGAAGAATTCTGTTTTTAGCACGACGATACAAAAGTAAAAGATGCGACAGCGACACTACAAGAATTCCAATACCCGATTTTGCCCTACACTACCACACTGGATACGGTGGCGACGAGTCTGCGGCCGCTCGGAGAAAGTGAGTATCGATACAGTACGTGACTTTCTTTGGTTCTATTCTTAATTTTTTTGGGTTATTCATTTGGTTAGAGTTTGCATATCTTTCCCTCCAGCCGGAAAATGCCGAGCTGATCAGCTGTAACTATTTTATATGACACTACTTTCGGCTTCCATATATTTACATACATTTTCAAAAGTTCTATCGCATAGCAACGTAAAAATATCGAAAAATGGCAAACATATGAACAAAATTAGGTTTTTGAGCACATTTTCAAAGGTTATTTTTGTTTTTTTTGCCATAACTATTTTATAATACAGTATTTGATTAAAACTCTAAGTATATTTTCCGACGCCCTATCAAATCGCGCCGAGAAAACCCCAAAAAATAGCGAAAATATTGAAAATTTTGATTAAACTTTCGGGCCGGGGTAAAGTCATCGATGGCCTAAATGCCGCCCAGCTTACCAAGCATACCCTTCCTCCACAAAAATTCCTGCAACAACTCCACCTAATTTGACGCAACTTTCGGGGTGAAGGGTGGCCGAGGGGATAGCAATTGTTGGGATGTCCAAATAAAGGCGGCTTCCCGCATGCATAATCGTGATGCCCAAGTGGTTGAGGGGTATAGACATTGACACTCTTCGCGATGCGATACACCCAATGCCCTAAAGTGAGAAGAGAGCGGGGGGCTCGCGTTTGGCAAACATAACAATTAGCACCTATCAACACAAGTGGATTACTAGGGTTTATTGGTTTAGTAAAAATTAAGGTTTAGTTTAAAAGTGTGATTACATCTGACTCAAATTCAGCGGAGATTCTTTCATGCTCAAAACGCAACGCGTTGCGTGTCGCGGCATCTGTGAAACATTGGGAATACATAGAAAATCGTCCCACTTGGCCCTTTAATCCAATTTCCAAACCCGATTACACTAAATCAATAACCTATTAATCAACCCCTTAACGGATAGCCCAAAAAACCCGCATCTCCCTTTCCTTAACCCCCCCCCCCTGATGTCTTTGTTGGGGGGCTTCTCGTCCTCAGCGGGGGTGTGCAGGAAAATGCAATCACTCCCCCCGTGCCAACCGAATACACCATATCTGATTTATGAAATTCGATTGGTACAGGGAGGGACACGGCCCCGGGGTCCCGCAGTCCTTCCATCTTCCCCTTCTTCGCCCGTGCTCATTTCATTCTCGGTGACTCTAGGTTTGGGCTGGACCTACATTTATCTGCTAGGCATTTTGGCTGTTAAGATGGTAGGTGTAAGCAGGGGGTAATCGGGTTGTTAATGTAATTTAGGGTTCGCCCGGAATAGAGGCTTAGGGCTTAAAGGGGGCTTAGGCGCTTAGGCTTAAGCTTACAAGCTTGTAAGCCCAAGCCTAAGCCTAGTCTATGCCTATGACTGAACCTAAACCTCAGCCTAAGCCCAAAACCTAAGCCTATGCCTAAGTCTGACCCTAAACCTAAACTCAATGAAGTCTACGCCTAATAATCCATCCTTCCAGACCTCGCCTTCGACTTTGCCGACAGCGCCTTCAAAAAGATCAAAGCCGAGTCAGTGTTCTCCGCCAACCTCGGCGCAGTCCCAAGCACCCCAGCCAGGTACTTTACCCAAAACCTAATCTATACCATGATTCCTACTACAGCATCTCTCGCCGTCGCCATCGCACCACCTTCACCCAAGAACAACTCGGCCAACTGGATGCCGCTTTTCAGAGGAGCCACTATCCGGATATTTACGTTCGCGAGGAGCTGGCCAAGGCCACCGGGCTAAATGAAGCGCGCATCCAGGTTGGTCCTAAGAATCATGAAGCTCTATCCCCGGCTGTCAGCACTTGTAGCTTCCGCTTGCCCAAAAACAGACAACAGCTTGGGCCCTTGGCCTGTGGAGGGGGGCCAAATGGCCACAAATCCGCTAAATGGTGGGGTTGAAGTGGTCAAGTCAATTGGGGGAGGGCACTTGCACCTCATCGATGATCCTCCTTAAGAATCCTTCGCTGGTGGGTGGTAGACAATTAGCGCACATGGCAGGGTGAGGCTGGGTGGTAGGAGGGAATTTTGGGAGTGATGGGTAGGAGGAATTAAGATATCATTCTGAAATAGTATAAAAAGCTGAGCATACGATTAAGCTTCGGCTTCGGCTTCGGCTCATGCTTAGGCTTAGGCTTAAGCTTTTTGTTAGGCCTAGGCTTAGCTTAGGCTTTGGCTTAGGAATTGGCTTGGCTTAGGCCTAGGCTTAGGCTTCGGCTTCGGCTTAGGCTTAGGCTCCCGCAAGTTTCAGTAGATCTTATACCTTCATATATCCCAAAAACTATCCACCCAATATTTCAAAAATTCCACTTACAATTTCCCATAAGCCCCGGCAGATTTCGCGAACGCTGCGGGAGTGCGGGATGGTAGAGGATAATCCTCCTCCTCCTCCTCCTCTTCCTCCTTCTCGCCCACCCAGGTTTTGCGCCCAATTTGGCCATCTGCTGGCAGGAGCAGGACCATGGTGGTGGTGTTGGTGGGGGGCAGTCTCTTACAAAACGCGCCAATTATCGCCGGGTGAAGATCTGGTGGGTTTGGGGGAGAGGGGGAGGGGGAGATGGTATAAGGGGGAGTTGAGAACGAGCAAATTAGGGAGTGGCGATGAATAGCGGGAGACAAAAGTTGCATCCCTTGCTTAATACCATCTATTGTTGCCACCCAGCTGCGCGTGTTTGGGGTTTATGTTTTGGCGCATCTTTGGGGAGAACTATTTGAGGAGTTGCAGGAGTTCTTAAGGAACTTAGTTATACGTTAATTATACTCCAGATTTTACGAAAACTTGTAAAATTTATTTTATGAATTCTCAAATTTCGTAAAAATTTATGATTTTAAATTTATTTCGTACGTTCTAAACATCTATTTTCCTAACAATTTAAGCCTACCGTTTAAAAATAGGCTTAGAAATTCCCTTTAGCTATTTATCTTCTTCTTAACATCCCAGCCATTTTCTTCTTTTACTGGCATCATCTTTATCACACTAAAATGCACCCTAAAGTCCACTAAACTACTAATTCCGTAACTTTTACATTTTTTCCGATAAAATTTTACACCAAGTTCCTTCTTCCCCCATTCCCTACATCAACCCTAAACGTCACCACCATCTACCGTATCCCCCCTCCGAACCACACAGCTTATTTTGGTGTCCAACGAGAAAGCCTTCTCCCCCCTCGGGGGTGCCGACTACCGTACCCCATTCGTCAGTGCTCCCCAATCATTCGAGGCTTTTCGGGGTAGGGGAGCGGGACCCTTTCCCCCTTCTGCCAGCCCCGACAAAATTGAGTTAAGCGCAGCCACCGCCCGGGCTTCACCCTCACAACATCTCTCCATCCCCCCCCCGCCGAGCTCGATAGCTTCTGGGGGAGTAGCCGGGGGGTGTTGGCCAAGGGCCCGGCCAGGGGGGGCCCAAATTTTATAAAACTAACGGAATCCCCGGGCCAAAAATCTCATCATCGCCTGCTGGCAGGGAAGGGGGGAGAAGAGTCTCAGCTTGTGGAAGGGTTCTTTTTGGCGGCGAAACCGAATTCCTCAATGTAATCGGGAGGGGGGAGGGAATTTTGTTTGTGGCGTGGGAGAGTTGGGATTGGCGTGGGAAAATCTGGGAGGATAGGGGTATGTGGATGAGAGGTATGGAAATTGGGGGAGGGGAGGTGTTAGAGCTGATTAAATGATTACGGTAGTGATTTGACAAGGTTAGCGCTGTAAATCCCGGCTATAAACAGTTCGATCAGGGACGTAGAAGGGGCCCAAAATCGCAGTGAACTGCAAGCAAAATACCCAGTGCACGCAGCTCGTTTTAATTTTACGAAGAAGATACCCACAGCCCGAATAGCTACAAAACACACCAATGAACGTTGATTGCGACAACCTATCCTATTTAACGTAGAGAGTTCCCAAAAACTAAGATAGCTACGTGACACGCCAATTAACGTACCCATTTTAATACTGCGTAGAAAGTAACTAATAGTCGAGATAACTACGCGATACACCAGGAACCCAAATAGTTTCAATGCTAAGCAGGAGGTACCTAACATCCCGAATAGCTACGAGATACGCCATTGAACCCTGGTTTCGACATCCCTTTCTATTGTGCTTAGCACTGACTTAGTGACTTACTGACGCTGACTTCGACAGCATCATCAATATTCCCATTCCAGGTGTGGTTCCAAAACCGACGTGCCAAGCACCGGAAACAAGAAAAGCAGCTGAACAAGGCCATCAACCCGTTCAACACCAGCCAAGCTGGATCGATCATGCGTCAGGGTGTCTATCCGGGAGCTGCTTTTGGGACTGTGCCAGGCCGAGATGCTTTTTGGTAAGTTTTTCAGTATATTTTATATGTGTGAACGTGTATAGATTTACGAACTCTCCTTGTCACGGGCTCACTGCGGAATTAGGTGTATAGGTAGTCATGCCTCACGAAACCTTTAACGTTCGAAATCCACGTATGGACTCCTAGTCTATCTCGCCGGCTGGCGCGAACTTTCCGGCTGACCTGTCCGGGGTTGCGTTGCGTAAGAAAGGGGCCAATCATTGGGTTAGTGGCTGCCATTCTTATACCCTGGGGTTATCCCCTTACCCCTGGCCACCAAGGGGGAGACTATCGCCAAAACAATGCCCCCCGTTGATTGGTGGGTAGTACAGGGATAATTGGGTTTTGTGGGAGAGAGCGAGAGAGAGAGAGAGAGAGAGAGAGAGAGAGAGAGAGAGAGAGAATGTTACCTGCTATAAAGTGTAATGAGAATATAGCGGTAGATATTACCGCCATATAATAGATACCTTTTCCAGGTATCCTACTCGATACCCACCACAGATGACATATCCGGCTGCGACTCCACCGTACTCCACCCCAGCAGCCTTCTCCAACCCAGCCCTTACAAAGTAAGTTTATTTCCTACCGAAATCGGATCTTACGATTTTGGTATTGGACTGTTAGCAGGGGGGATTTGTAGCAGGTTTTTAGTTTTCAGCTGTAAAAGGTTAAACTCCTTCGGAATTTTCGCATCGTTTTCGAATTTCATTGTGTACGAAAAAAATTGTGGTGTATGAAAACGAGAAAAACGTCAAAAATATCGAATTTTGAAAAAATGTTTAGAATGTTCTTAAGATTTTCAGAGCAGGAAAAACCACTAAAGCATTATAAAAATTACTATCCAGATCACAGGTAGAAGAACACAAATTGAAAAGGTGGTGAAGAAAAAAAATGTCCCTCCCCTACTAACAGAGCAGTTCCCCGACTTTTTATACCCGATTTTAACAACCTTTTCCAGCTTCTCCCAATCGATCGCTTCATTCTCGACTGGAACCGCCGATGAAGATTTCTACCAAAAATCTCTTCTCTCCCGAATGTCAGCCCAGGGCGTCAATGTCCCAAATCTATCCAACCCCACATCGCTCCCCTCAAATATCAATGGCCAGCTGAACACGTACCCTCCTCCTTAAAAGTATCTCACTATTTTTATAACTATTTCAATTTATCCTAACCGTCTAGGGTTGTGCATCGGAATCTCAATATCTGAATCTCAAACTCCCATCCAAGATCTCATTCTCCCCCTCCCAATTTCCCTAACAAAAGCTCAATTTCTAGTCTCCCCCCGGATCGATGTATTCTTGACAATGTGCAATAAAAGTGTGGAATCGTTAATTTTATTTTAACCATTTTTAAACGACGATTTGCACAATTTTAAATATCATCTTTAATTTTAAAATTAGAAAAACGCAACGCAAAATACCGAAAAATAATAGTTGCTTATTAAAAGACAATGGCCTTGCAACCCGCTTGGAAAAAAAGGGACAAATCGAACTAAACTAGCGAGGGTGAGCATAGGAAGTGATATAAGAATTGATAATCAAAATCTAATAGACAAGTGAATTAGGCCAAAAAATCATCGGAAAGTTCAAGAATTGTGACACTGGCGTCGGTTGAGAGACTTTCGCGGCGACTGGGGGCTCGGGTTCGCTTGCTGGCCATTAGCTGAAAATATTAAAATATGTGTGATACTATTTATACTACCATATAATAAAACAGAAAATTTCGCCTCTCTCTCCTCTCGCACGCTCTCTTCTCTCTCCCTCTAGCTCTCCCTCTTCGCTCTCGTCTCTCCCTCCCCCTCTCTCTCACTCTCTCACGCTCTCTTTTCTCTCTCGCTCTCACTCTCTCTCTCTCCCTCTCTCTTTCTTTCTTTCTTTCTTTCGCTCTCTCGTGTAGTCTTACCTAAATCCAAAACCCTTACCTGAAACGTCGAATTCTCCTTGTCCATAATAATCCTAGCAATCCCAGCTTCATTCAAATTGTAAACGACACCCCTCCGATTGTGCATCATATTGTCGTCGATACTGTAGGGTCGTGGTCGTCGGCTGTACATTGTCATTGTCGGTGTACAGAAATTCCAAAGCCACGAATAAAAAGGTGAGAACGGTTCGAGGGGGGATGGGAAAGTGGGAGGGATCTTTGTGCAACATTCCGTTTTTTTGGGTGGGAACCGGCGAGGATGGCTCACGTGGGGTGTTGGGGGAACACGTGGGGGGACCCTGCCAGTTTTCCCCTTAAAATCCACATAAATTGGCGGCGGAGAAAGAGAGAGAAGAGAGAGAGAGAGAGAGAGAGAGAGAGAGCCATGGCAGGCGATCGCCCGATTTTCGTGGGGCCCAGACTGATACCGTTTGGGTTGGCTGGGCTAGAAGGGGAGGGATTGGCGGAACGGGAATTTTGGGTTCAATGAACCTGAGATCATGATAGCTAGGTCTATAAGTGGTAATCTTTCAGAACCATTCTCTCTAAGATGGCTTGAGACTAAAAAAATAGCTTGAGACGTTAGCTTCGAGACCTTTTCCGGTACTGGACTGTTAGCAGGGGGAAGAACTAATTTTTCCCAGTAATCTTGTCCCATGGCTTTATAGCAAAGCATAAACGGTTTTTAGAGCGCTTTACAGAATTTTTGAGTGGAAAAGTTTATAAAACGTCGAACATTTTTGATTTTTTAGTAAAAATCGCATGAAAAACGACCAAAAGGCTCAAAATTTTAGAATTGTCAAAAATGTGTAAAATCTTTTTGTTGCTTTTAGGACACAAAAACAATTAAAAACAGTATAAGAATACAGTATTTATTGATAACAGTTAGGTCCTTACCAATGCCATACCAAAACAGTTATTGCTTAGAACAGCCATTAAAATAAGGATAATTAACAAACCCTAAATTTAAAATTAAAGCTTTCTAAGCCCCGCCTGGCTAATAAGAACCAACTAACACCACCAGACCCAGGTCACAAAGACAAAGAAAATCCGGCTGGCCACCGTCATAAAGTGTGATAGACTTTTGTCTGTCGTCTCACCCCAACTGACTCGCCCCGTTTCTCAGCCCGATCAATGGAGCTGATCAGCAAAAGAGAGAGGGTGGCTGACCAGAGGAGAAGCAGTAGCATGACAGGATAGTAAAAAGAGAGATGGACAGACAAATCGCTGAAAAAAAGGCTGTGATGGCAGGCAGACGCACGTACAAATAAGACAAACATCAACGGGACTGGTCGAAAGACGGAACCGATTTTTTTCTCACTTTTTGACCAGTTAAGGGGTCTGTAAAGACAGCATTTGGTTTTCGTAGATATTCGAATGTGGAAATAGCAAAAAAACTAGATTTCAAATAAAAAACTATAAAAAATTGCTTGCAAGACTTGCATTAAAAGAATTTTGAAGTAGCTGACACCGAATTAAAGGCTATCCGGTTTTTTAGCATTGTCGGGGGGCCCGGATTTTATCTAGAAATGTCTAGTAACTTAATGGGAAGTGTTTTCATAGATTTTTTAGCAAAATAAGGTGTATTTCAACTGGAAATTTTAACTTTTAAACTTTTCAAACTTTTTTAAAAACTGTCTTTTAAAAAATTTCTCTGATGTAGAAAACCGTTCATTTTTGATAGATAAACCGGTGTTTTTCATATTTTTTAATAAAAAAATTTATAAAGGGTTCACGTGTAGGAACAATAAGACCCATTTAGAAACACCTCTACTATTATCTATCAAAAACTTAGAGCCTAAGAAAAAAAGTTGATTCCCTCCGCTAATGCAAAGAACACCTTGTTCTGATCAAAAAGAATCGAAATGTAACTAGCATGGAAGCCGAGGCTCAAAGCCAAAAATAAACCCCGCGTATGGCCCGAGAATCAAACCCACAAAGGACATCAAAACAAGGCAGATAGAGCCTAGCTAGAGAGAGAGGAAGAGAGAGAGAGAGAGAGAGAGAGAGAGAGAGAGAGAGCCACAACCAGACAGCCCTAGTGATCTTTAAAGGATGAGGAAAGGGGCGCGATCACGCCGATCAGGCGACGTCACGAGCACAACAATCTTTAGAGAGCTGCCCCCAGGCCAGTCGCCCCAGGGGGCAAAGTACAAATGCATACGATGCGTAAACAAAGTTGTCATATAAACCCGACGCCAAGCTTGCTTAAAATCCCCAAAATTCTAACATCCTTGTCTCAGCCTTAAGAAAAGCAAAAGCCTTGCTGATAATTCGCATTTCGATTGGTGTCGAAATCACCCCCAAAAACTGGCTTCTTCCAAGGCCAACGACAAAGCGCAGAGAGCGCGAATTTGGCGGAGAGGCCCAGAGTCTGGAGCAAAAAGCTGCCCCCCAGGCGATTTCTCATCCATCACTGCAAATTACCCCACAAGAACTACGCACCCAAAAAGTGGCGCGTTAGTACAGAGAACAGGCATGGATAAAATAGTTGTAGTCTTAAGTTTGTACTGGACTATTAGCGGGGGGGGGCGAATGAATTTTTGTTTTTCCGTCTATATCAACTTGTTAATAATGAAAAGAGTGATTTTCTAGTTTTTTTTTTTTGGAAGTTTTGGGTGATGGAGAGCCACAAAAGTATTTCAAACATTTTGAAATTTTGAAATTTAGATGGTTTTCGGTGATTTTTCATACATTTTAACCCCAAAGTTTAAGTTTTTCGAAATTTTTTACAGGTTTTTGCTATACTTAAAATTGTTGAAAATGCTATAAAAATGCATATTTTGTTGGAGGGCCGTACGGGATTACTGGGAAAATCTAGTTTCTCTACTGCTAAATTCCCCCTACTAACAGAACAGTGCCCAGAAATCTTACGCCAATATCTCTATTCACAAGGTGCAAGAGTGGAGAGTGGAATCAAGACTGAAAAACTAGCAAAGCACACGTAGCCAGGATGAAATCGGAAAAGCAGACAATTTTTATCGAAAGCCCGGGCAGACTGTTTTGCTGGGTCTGCAACCAGAAATGAACTTTTCGGACAGTTGGCTCCTTGCAAAGGGGGAAACCCGAAAACAAGCCGATCCACGTGAACGGCAGATGATCGAGAAGTGATTGAAAGTCTAGATTTTTACCCTAAAACCGTCAGCTGAAAACTTTTATCCGGACAAGCGGGTACACGTCTTTCAAAGGAATAGCATCGGCGATATGAACTATCAAGAATACAAACAATAAAAGCAATTTTAAAGGGACAGATCGATGGGGTGGGGGGAGGGCGAGATATTTAGGCCGAGATCATTGGATCCAGTTTGGTCATTTGGCATTTTTGAGAAGTGGGGGTTATTTTTAGGGATTTTGTCCCTGGCTTTCTTTTGTGATGGAGTCTCGGGTTGTGATTGTATTGTTGGAAAGGCGTCGCTGATGATCACCAGCTGAGGAATGCCTGAAAATCCTTATTAAATCTTCATTTATTACTAAATCAACTATATTTATTAAAAATCTTAGGTGTATTTTTGAGAATTATGCCTTGAAAAGTATATTTTAATATATTTTAAACCGAACTAACCTTATAATATGCCGGTGTTCAATTTTCAAATGTGAATTCCGACGCACATTTTGACATAGAGGCATTAAAGGAACCTAGAATACAAAATTTAAAGTAATTTCCTAAAAACAAACCAGTAAAAAGCAATTTGCATGCATTTCCTCCAAAGCCCTTTCTCGAGACATACACGTCGGATCGGCCAGGGTACCGCGGCTAAAATTTATTAAACTCTACAGTAACATTTAAATACCGATAGTTATTATTAATTAAATGACGCTCCAGGGCTCTTTTATAAACAACAGAAACGGAGGGTGAAGGGGCAAATCTAAAAAGCATCTTCAAAAAATCCAGAGCTTTTCCTACCTGCTCAATGCGCTACTGGCGGGCTGCCGTTTTGCGTTTGTCAGCCAAAACATGTCATCTTTTAACGCCCGCCGGTGACGCTACAAAAAATGGGATACCGGGTTTTGTAGCTGTGCTACCTTGCTCATCCAGAAATATAGAATCGGGTTCCACAGCACCGACGTCATGGCGATAGCGTGAGAAGAGAGGAGGGTAAAGTACATTTGGTTTTCAACCTAATAACTTGTTAATTCATTTCGAATTGCGTGCAACTTGAATAGCCTTGTTAAAGGTAATCCAAAGTTATTACCTCAAAAATGTTCAAATCTCGTAGAAGGTTGGCAACGGTTAGTGGGAGCCAGCATAACATGAATACCACGACCATCAGGATAAGGACGTACATGACGCGTTTTTTTCGGGCTAAAAAGGGATTAGGAAGGTTCTTTCAAATGGACATTAAAAACGCAACGTGCAGGTTGATTCGTAATTTTCTGCGTAATTGATTACGCCACGTTAAAGGTATGTTGCGGTCGCGTTGCGTGCCGCATCGCGCGTCACCTCGCGTGCCCTGTTGCGTGCCGAGTTGTGTGCCGCGTTGCGTGCGGCGTTACGGGCTAAGTTGCAGTCGCGTTGCGTGTCGTGCTGTATGCTGCGTATCCATAGAATTCATAGCCAACAGGATGCACAGATTTTAAGGGAGCGGCATGCCTATTTTGTGCGGCACCCGCAACACGCAACGCGCACATATTTCATTTAAGTGCGTAGGCCACTACTTCCCGTGGTATAAAGTAGCAAATCATTAAGACCCCCCTTAAACCTACCAGCCGTCTGAACTTGTTGAGCCTGCGTAAGCATCGACCCCTCCGTAACAATCCACTCCCGACGAACCTGAAAATTCCCTTGACAGTAATAATTCTAGATTTCCAACCTTTTGTAAGATTTTCATATAGCAATAGCTCATAATGCACGCCGGAATTGTGAAGGTCAAGATGAAAAGGGCAAAGCCGTAGCCGAGTTTGAGATGTTCAGCCCCTTCCGGCCAGTTGTACTCTCCGCAAAACTAGAAAATATGCATTATATTGCAATTTTATTAAGAATAAACACAAAATTATCACTTGCTTTTGCTGTAAATAACCAATTTAAATTGTTTAACCTACATCTCCACATAATACAATCGTATTTGTCGCGATTTGGGTGAGTTTTTGGGTGAAATAGAGCGGAAGTGCCACAGAACTTGCCAGCGTCCAGGTTGCGGCCATTATCATCTAAAATGTAGTTGATTAAGATATTAAACAACAATAATCTTATCATAATTTTAATAAAACTTAAATAAAAAATTGCTCCCACCTGTGCATGATTAATCGTCCATGGCTCTTTTAATGGTGTCACTATACTGCGGTACCGGTCAACAGCGATGAAGCAAAGACTGTAGGAAGAAATTAGTACTGGAAAATATTTTCTATTATTGTTTTAAGGCATCCTAACTTAAAGGTGCCGATTAAAAACAAACCTGACACGGCCTGACAAGCCGGCAAAAATTTGCACATAAAATTCCCGAACATCCACTTCTTGAAAAAGGCCAATGTGGGGGTAATCGGGATTGCGGTGATGCAAAGTAGCTAAAGCAGAAAAATTGAAATACTATAGCTTATTTTTAATACCAACCAAGTCCGATATCGCCAAATTGATCAAAAATATATTGGCGACCGAGATCCGTCTCCTCCTCATTGTCGACGAGATCAGCAGCCCGTTTCCAATAATTCCAACGAAGAAGAACATGCCGTAAAGTAATGTAAAAATTATCTAAATATTAGCAATTCACTAAGCTATACAATTAAGACGGTACCCTAATATCGGTCCGAAATGTAATATCCCCTTCCATAAATAAGCTGACTTCTTGGCAATTCGCGCCACTGGAAAGGTTTCGAAGCTGTTCAAGGTCCAGTTGTTCTTCTTCGTCCATAATTCTGGAATTATAATAGTTATTAACCTATATCGTTGAATTCAAGGTATAAAACTTGGAATAAAAATGCGTAATATTGCAAATTTGATATAATATAGATCGAAAAGAGCAAATGCGACCTTATGGAACGACATACGAGGTCCCACCACCATCAAATGAAGCGCATCCCCGCCAATCAGTGTCAGAAAACTAAGCAGATTGCTGCCAGAGGCCATCGCAGTCTGACCATAGAGATCTCTCTCTCTCTCGCTCTCTCCCACCCTTCTTTCCCTATCCCTTTAGATGGAGATTGAGGATGAAGCCCTGAAGGCATAGGACAAATGGCTGGCCGCCACGCGGGGTGCCACAACACACACCCCACCCTTACATTAGCATGTCGTTAGGAAACAAACGTACAGATTGAATTAACAGTGGCGGTGCTCGGGGGTGGAAAAGTGAGATCGAGCTAGTGATGATCAAGAGCTTACGAAATGCCAAATTCGGATGCACCCAAAAATCGGGGATTTTTACATCCTATTTTAATGATATGCACGAATTTCCAGAAGAATGTCTCCTAGAAACAGAAAAATCTAGACACATTTTTAAGATTTTTGAGATCCAAAAACAACCCCCTCTCCGATTAGGCTTCGGCTTTGGCATTCTTAAGCTCAGGCTTATGTTTAGGCTTAGGCTACGGCTTCAGCTTAGGTTTAGGCTGATTGTCAAGCTTAAGCTTAGGTTTAGGCTTAGGTTTAGGCGTATGCTTAACCGAGAGTACCTCCTAGCCGTGAATAAAAGCATAAGGGAGGATGAGGTGTTAGAAGGAAGGATAGGGGGGATGGCGATGCTTGAGAGCCAATCTGGAGAAGGCCCTCCTGGGACAAGGCCCTATCATTCAATCATCCACACATATAACCAAGAGAGAGAAGCCACCTCGGGCTCCCCGGAAAGCCTCATATCGAATATCTAAGGTCGAGGCATCCGGGTGGGGAGTGACACCCTGACTAGGTTTAAGGGGTGAGTGACTTGGTGTTCGTGGATGGTCAAAACTTCAAGAAAAAAGTTATGGTTTCGAAGTTTAGGATCTTTCAAGTAGCTGAGCTTAGACTTAAGCATAAAACTCAGCTTAAACTTAAGCCTAAGTCCAAGACTAGGCTTTAAAGTACTACCCCACTACTGATCAAACCCCGATCCCATCAACTGGAAACAAATCCCCCACCCAAATGCTAAAAAAAGCCTTGAGGGCCGATATTTGTGTCCGCGCCGCCCGGGCCCTTCCCCTGCCACCAAACCAGGCGCGGCGGAAATTCGCTTTCCCGCCCCGGCTCCTTATGCAAATTTATTGTAACAGATCCCGGGGGGGGAATAGCATTCAACATACGAGAGAGAGGAGAGAGAGCAGAGAGAGCGAGAGAGTTCCGCTGTCGTACTCCCTTTAAAAGAATCAAGCTCAGTGAACTTCGAGCCGAAGAATAGAACGAGAGAAAGCGAGAGAGAAAGAGAGAGAAGGGAGAGAAAGAGAGCGAAAAAGCAAGAGTGAGAGAGAGGAGAGAGAAAAGTGAGCACGATCCTTTAAAAGACTTCCTGTTGAATCACTCTTAAAACTCAGTGCGCCTTGAAAGGAAAAAAGCTTAAGAGAGAAAGCGACCGAGAAAGATGAAAAAAGAGAGAGAGAGATAGAGTGGGTGAGAGTATACTGAACCATACCACAATACAATCCAGGAATCCATACCCCCAAAAAAGCGGCGTTCCCCCCGGAAACCCAAACTCCCGATGACAAAATCCGTTCACCGGCGAGGAACACGGAAGCGCTGCTCCTCCCCGATTCGAGACCTTGTGGCCTAAACGCCAGTGAAGGCCCCCAACAGAATTGTATAAATGGGCCCCCAAGTGATGGCCAGTAGAGAGGGGGGAAGGACGGGAAGGGTGGATGAGTTCCGAATCGAATCTCTCCACAAGAGGTCTCCCCTTCTAACCCAAATCCCAGACGAGTCGGGGCCATAAACCCCGAGTACCGGCCAGGCATCCGTAGATTGACTTGGCCATCTATCGGGTATGGAGGGAAGGGCCACAGATATCCACAGCACCTCTCAAACTAGTAAGCGTAAGTTGGAGTGTTAGGGAGGAAATGGGAGATGGGGGATGGGAATGTTGAAATTCAGTCAGGGCGAAGCTTAGGTTTATGTTCAGGCCTAGGCTTAAGATCAGGCTTAGGCTTAGGTTTAGGCTTAGGCTTAGATTTACGCTTCAGGCTTAAGCTTAGGCTCAGGCTTAAGCTTTGCCTCCACCATAGTCGTGGCTTTGACCTAGGCTTCCACTTAACATTCATACCATTTTCAAGCCGAGTTCATACCTTAAAACATTTCGTACCTATATTCGCATGACCTCTTAGTGATGATACCATCACTTTAAAAACAACATTTTTTAGCTCCTTTCACATTTCTTTCACACTTTTACGTCACGGCAACAATCCATAAATATTCAAAAAATCAGCTCCTCCATGCTGGGAAAATCGAAGTCCCACACTCTTTCCTCCCACCCAATGCGACATTTTTCAATCATATTTGGTAATTTTTTTTTAATAGGCCCTTAATTCCTCCTTTCTTCACTCTTTACAACCTATTTAGCCACTGTATTCCTTCACGCCTTTACCTCAGCCGACCAAGTGCTACAAACCGAGGCAAAAGGTTCTAGCGGGTTTGTAACAATTCCATCTAGTAATAAAATTTGATTTCGGTTCCAAGAGCTGTGCGGTAAACCCGAAGCAGCTGAAATGTCGTCGCGGGAAGCCGGTTGGGGTCGGTTGTTCAGTTACAGTTTTGATGATACCATGATTTTAGAGCAACACCGGGCTGTCGAAGGGCTCAGGTAAACGTTCGGTCTAGAAATTATTCTTTTTTTAGGAATTACGCAATGGGTTATGCAAGCAACACCAAAGATTGAGGATGAAATACAGAAAGTGGGAATTAAAAAGGATAAAACGGAAAACCAAATTAGTTCCCCCTGCTAAAAATCTCCCCGTTAACAGTCCAGTACCAAAAATTTAGGTAACATCATCCCCAAAGAGTCATGGAATAACACAATGGGTCGGTTTTTTCACGCCAGCTGTAGAGGTTTGTTCAATGGGTTAGTTTTGAGTTGAGGCTTTAGGATGAAACAAAGAGGGCAGTGACAACGCTTAGTGATGCTCCGGAAACGGATGCTGTCACTCGACAGATAGACTCGATTCCGGTCTTAACGTTTTCGATTTATTATCCGAATACTACTACGACAAAGAGGACGACGACTACAACAAGTACAACTACAACGACGACCACGAGGACGACAACGACTACAACGAGTACGACGACTACAACGACTACTACGAGTACGACGACGACTACAACAAGTAAGACGACGACAACGAGTACAACGACTACAACAAGTACGACGACGACGACGAGTACAACGACTACAACAAGTACGACGACCACGACGTCTACAGCAAATACGCCGACTACAACAAGTACGACGACGACTACAGCGACAACTACTACCATACCTCCAAGTGGGTCCTTAAAATCATACCCCAGTAAACCACCATTTTGAGAAGCCCCCACCTGCCTAGACGTCTACACGCCCTGGGAACCAGTCACCGAATGCACAGAAGAATGTGGAGGATGTGGAACCTGGAAAATCCGAAGAACCTGTGCCCCTGGTTGTGTCTGCACGTAAAATTTAGGCAAAAATTTTAACTACATACTCTACTTTCAGTGGCCGCTTAGAACGCGTGGAAAATTGCAACTATTCCCTGTGCTGGTTCCCGCACCCGTCGTGTTGCGGACCAAGAAAAAGGACCTATTTCCCGGACAGAAACCAGCGATGTGCTTAATAACGTCAAATAAAAATATGTTATCGATTAGTAGACATAAAATTACATCTAATATGAACTTACATTAACACCCTAGGGTGTTAATGTAGTCAGGGGGGTTAAGCTATTTTTGTTATTTTCTCAGGATTTTTGCAACCCATTCGATAGAACATTTAGAGAGTCAAAATTCTGCCGAAATTCTGCCATCTATCATATTCGAGATATTTTTAGACTCACATTGCTGACTTCACTTGTCGAGCCCGTCCCGGTCCATTCGCACCAGAATCGCCGATGCCATCCCGCCTATACAAGCATCAGACTGAACCCTAGCCCATGTCCAGCGGATGTATGCGCAACCGGCCGGCACCCGGTCAACTTTTTTTTGGACGGACGACTTCGCCTAAATCCCGCTGAAAATGTTATCCGTCCCAAAAACAAATAGCTAGTTGATCTAGGGGGATCCGGTGCATATAGTCAAGTTTGGGGCACGAGTGCGGAATTTTAGGCCGGTGGCGTGCAGCCAGGTTTCAGAAAAACAGGGAGCAAGGTACGGGAGATGGGGTTGTGTAAACTAGCGATACTAGAGTGAGTTTAAGTAGCCTGTAAGCGCTAAATTAAAAGCTAGAATATAGATTTTTAAAATACAATAATCGCGATAAAACTTTAGGGATAGCAGAAAAAATGGATTTCGTCTCTCTATCTCTCGCGCTCCCTCTGCGTCTCTCTATCTCTCTCCCACTCTCTCTCACTCTCTCTCTCTTTCACTCGCACTATAGGCTTAAGCTTAGGTTGAGGTTTCGGCTGCGCGCTCTCTCTCCTCTCGCACTCTCTCGCTCTCTGTCTCTCCCTATCTCACTCTCTCTCCCGTCTCTCTCTCTCTCGCTCTCTTTCTCTGTCTGAATCTCCATACGTACATAGGTGTATACGTCGTCCAGATACCTTCTTACCTACTCCTCCCTCAATGATCAACCAACAATCTCCCTGCAACCCCCCATCAGCCTAAAATTAGCCCCCTGACCAGTCAAATATTCCCCTCCATTCCCGGTCAATCCCCTAAAAATAAACATCCACAATCTGCAGAATCTCCTGCGTGCAACCCTGCACATCCCCTGCCCTCCAAAATACGAACCACCGTGTTTGCATCGGCCCTTTTTGCACAAATTAGCCGTTCAAAAGCCACATTCCGGAAAGGGGGGTGAAGCGGAATTCAAGCCGGCGGGCCCCAGATAGAGGCGGAGTGGCAGGAGGGACACGATGTTGTAGTAATACCCCCATCTGTGCACACAGTACATCGTTTTTTCCGGGGGGTCTCGTCGAGGTGGGGAGGTTTGGGACTTGGGCGGGTCGTTGGCTTGTGCGAATACATATATCGGCAGCCCGGCCATTTCCTCCTCACATATCGATATGGCCATGCAGAAGTATTGTCTCGTCGTTTTGACCCTTTGTAAGTTAGTTATGTGGTTAGAGTTATATTTATATTTAATAGTTGTTAAGGGAAAATATGAGAATATGGTTTTAGCCGTTCTTCCCAGCATCTCTTCTGGGGCAAATACAACGGAAACGACAAAGGCGTCGA
Source organism: Mesorhabditis sp. LJ9110 (assembly GCA_038088335.1). Lineage (NCBI taxonomy): Eukaryota > Metazoa > Nematoda > Chromadorea > Rhabditida > Rhabditidae > Mesorhabditis > Mesorhabditis sp. LJ9110. Next base: position 472,296 of record JBBGBA010000055.1, read on the forward strand.
CAGCAGCGAGTTCGGCTGTAGTGACGAGTACAGTTGGGGTTACTGGGACTACTGCTAAAGGTTAGAATTGAAAACTAGAGCTCTTACATTTAGAAATTGGTTATACCGAAGTCTTTTATGCAGAAATTTGGCTTGCTATTAATCCAAAACGCCTAGAATCCGGACAAATTTTTCAATATAAAGAGGATTATTCGTATTTTCCGCCTAATCAGTTTTCATTATTACTTTAGTAAATCAAAAATAGATATTTATTTTTCCTTATAGCCGGCTCGACAGCTGCTGTCACGGGCTCCACCGCTGCTTCTGCGACGTCAGGAACCACGATGCGTTCATGCGTAGAGCAGTATTCACCCTGGATGACCCGTGGTGTCTGCAATGATACTTGCGGAGGATACGGCCAAATGCAGCTCGTCAGGGCTTGTCTGACTGGATGTACATGCGAGTAAGCTATTTTTTTAAATTATTATATTTTCTTAATACTCATCAGAGCAAGACGAACATTTTGGAATACTTTACACACCTGTAGACAAACAGCGAGCCGAGATACAGTCTAAAGTCTGAAATCATACCATTATTCAGGGGCCCCTTCCAGATGCAAATCCGATGCGCCCAGGCACTTTGCGAATTCCCACGTGCCACGTGCGACACATCAGTGGTAGGAATTTAGCAATAATTAATAAAGAATTCAATCGTATTTATCTACATTTTTTCACTAAAATCCTCGATTCCAGGGCCTCGCCAAATACCTCTTCGGCACAAACTGGTACTGCGGCTTCGGCAACGGAATCTAGGCACCGAATTAACGCCCAACCACTATTATTGTGTGTATCAATAAAATTGTGCCTGTTTCTTTTGAAAATAGTGGACTACAAAATGCACCTAAAACCGTGGAAAATCATAGGTACAGCCAAAAGACCGTAATTTTCTACCAAAGCGTTTATTAGGGTTGCAGATTGCCAAAAACTTGCGAAATTTCCGTAAAAAGTTTCAGTTTTGAGTTACCGAAAAGCCATGAAAAACGCGCGACGTTTTGCTTTATCCAATACAACACAAGCAAACTATCGAGTTTCAAATTTTATCTACGATGCTTCCGTCCTTGCATAGAATTATATTGTATCGTATCGATTAATGAAAACAAACTTAACGAAAGAATCAAAATCCCCGCATCTTCAATGCCTGAAAAAACGGTCCACGTTAAAGCCAACATCGACGTGCGTCATCACGCTTGTAGTATGCCCCTTATGGCTTGGCAAATAGTGAAAAAGAACTCGTCTGGGCCCCCGGATCTGTTTGAATTAAACTTTTTCCTGAAACTCATCCCACGTACACGTGGGGAGGCTGTGAAATTATTGTCTGATCATCGAGCTGTTTACAAGGTTTTGGGCAGGAAGTGTTCGAAAATCGGCATGGGGAATGTACTGGATGTTGGAAAAAGGGGGTTGAGATGCATCACGTAGTGGTCAGAAATCGCATGAAGGAACGTTTGGGAGCTTTTCGTAAGGCGTCAGATTGCGTTTATGGAAAATTCGTGTAAATCTAAAGAATATAAAGGATTTTATGTAAAAAGTATTGGTAATTCGATCGTACATTCCAGCATTCAATGTATAAGTTTCTCTATAAAAAGCTCAGTACTTATCAAATCTTGCACGGTTCGCACGGTTTTAGTAGTGCAATTAATTAGTAGTCTTGATATCCGAGAGTAACTTACCTTACGTTTAAAGTATGATCTGATACCCGAAATTACTTATTACGGTGTCTCAATGCACAATCTATGTTCCTGATTTTATTGTACAAAGTTTACCGTACCCTCCGTGCGGTATTTCGGAATTACCTGAAAAAAACCTAGTTGTAATCACCTACCCGATCCTAGCCTAATTGTTATTACAGATCATTATTACCGTATGCTTAACCGCATTCCTCTGATGAAATCCCACATCCAAAACCCTAACCAATTTCCCAAAATAGCTCCTCAACCTCCTAGCTTCGGTGCACCCTGCAAACTGTCCATTGATGTCCAACTAGCAAATCCTGCAACCCCAGCTCCACCAAATACAGCCCTAAAAATAGCCAATCCCGGCTTCACTCCCCGAATCCTGCAAAAAAAAGACTGTGCCTCCCATCCGATGGTTGGTCAGCCTGGGCTGTATCTGATCGTAGATTGTGGCATCTGGACAAATCGGACACACGGCGCCGTGGGGCCCAGGACACGGGGGTGGGCCCTCGGCTCGGTTTGTGCAAATAGGGGCCCGAAAACTCGGAGGCTTCTTCTATAAAACGACAGGGTTCGGTACGTGGAGCATCAGTCAGCGGTTCCAAGCATTCACTCCCGGAAACCCCCTCAAATCCTAAACATTTTCAAAATGAACGCCCCAATCTTCTTCATCCTTGCCGGTAAGCGGAGGGTAGAATACAATAATTTATTGGTTAATTTTAGCCAGCGTCATGTTCGTGGCCGTTTACTCGGATTGCTCCGAAATCTACACGTCCTGGATGCTGCGCGGTGGTTGTAACGATACCTGCGGCGGATACGGCGTGCAGAAGATGATTCGCAATTGTGTGAGCAACTGCAGCTGCAGGTATGTTTCAGGCAAAAACCGTATTCATCGAAAAGAAATTGTCTAAACAATGCTATTACAGTGGCCCATTCGTCCAATGGTCACTCTGCAACGATACTCCATGCGTGTTCCCTCGTATCCCATGCGGTAACGGCCTGATTCGTGTTGTCGTCAACGGCACCGTCGTCTGTGGATATACAGCTGGTGATGTCACCAAATGAATACTACCATTCCACTCGTTTCCCTACAGCCAGCTTCCATTGCTGCCGCTTCCGCTGGCCCTTTCTTTGACCTGCCTGTAGAGCTCTGCCTGGAATACTTAATCCGCTTCTAACGGTCGCTTGTCTTGCCTTCGCTGAGATTTTGTTTATTAACTCGTGCTTTGAATCGTCTGAAAGTTCGCTTTTTTCTATATTTCCGCAACTACCCTAATAATAATAAACAATGAAGCTTGAAATCGCTTGTAAAACCTTACAAAGCGACTGAAAACTGACGCTTGAACCCTTCCCACACTATGAAATTATCCACTAAACTACATTTTATAGGTGAAAGTGAAAATTTACTAGGGCCCAGTGGCCCCGCGCTGACAAGTTTACACAGCCGCCCTCAAAAAGTACACCTTTCTAAACCACGAATCGATAATAGCAAAACCCCGGACGAAATCCGAAAATTTAGCATGAAATTATAATACGGCAGCACTTCCGGCTATCCCTAATTAGCTCCTCGATCCCCATTTTCTCGTCATTCGCGAGATGCGGCTTGGCTGAACGGGTGCGTTTATTTTGCCTCTTCCCTCTTCCGTTATTGTGAGTTTGGTATGCAAATTTTGCAATTCTGATTTTCCAGATGCCACCAAAAGCAGCCGGGCCAGCACCTCCGGTCGCAGTGTTGCCGCCCAATGAGAACATCGGGAGTATCCAAGTGCGCTTTTTTATTCTTCTAAAGTTCTAAAGTTTTCTAAAGTCTAAAAAGTAGCATCGCGCTTTCTTTTGGCTTTTATTTTATTAGTTTTAGTTTTTTGTTTAGAACTTTAAAAGTAGTAAGCGGTTGAGTTACGGCACGAAAAGCCGCGCACTATTTGGGCGTACTTTGGAGCACTTCGGCGGCCTCACAGAATTTCCCGGAAAACTTTCCGATTTTTCTTTTCCGAATTTTTCCGATTTTTGACAACCTTTTCCAATTTCTTTTGTTATATTGCTTTTTCAGGGTTTCGACTGCGGCTGTGAGCAAGCGGACACACCAACACCACCACGACCAGCCGTTGACGGGAAGAAACACCCCCACTTCGAGCGACTCGTCCACTTCTTTGCTGGAAACTTCGGGGGTGAGTTTGGAAGAACTTGGCCTTGGATTGTGTGTTGACATCCCAGGCTTTAGTGGGGTGACTTGTGACTGGGTCTCTGATTTGATGGCACTGAACCGGCATACTTTCTAAGTTTCGTAGACTATATTCTAGGGCTAGCGGGGATAGCTGGCTAGCCTAGCGTGGTGGCTACTAGATACATTACCTTACAGTAGTCAGTAGTACACATTAGAGTTGTACATTGGTCAGGATGAAGCGTTGCTATCCAGGTTCAAGAGGTCCCCCTGGCTTTCTGGCGTTTTTCCGTCAACTATCTTACTTATGCTTATATCATTGCGCTATAGGGCTACACTTAGCTTGTTTTGAAGCTTGCTAGCTTAGGCTGCTCCTCAGGTCTCTTCTTACGACTCCAATGACCCGCTTTAAAAACCAAGTAGTGCCCGGATTTTGGTCGTAGCGATGAAATGTGTTCGCTCCTTGGCTCGCAATAGCAATAGGTAGGCGCAGGAGTGTTCGGAGGCTTGAGTTCCAACCGCTTGGCGCTAATTTCATTTAGACCAAGGCTGACGGACCAAGCACAAAAACCCAGTACACAAATTTTCCCACTGAGATATAACTGATCGGTTATGGATTGACTGGGGGATGAGGGTTCAGTTGATGGCACACTATCTCGAGATCGCCAAAAGGGGGGCAGATGGGCGGGTTCATTTTTGGATGGTGATTGGGCGTGTGATTAGAGAGGAGGATAGTGTGCTGGCGGTTCTGGAGGTGCAGGTGGCGCTACTCGGGTGACGAGAATTGGCCGAACGACGTCGAAGTTCCGCTCAACCAGCCAGCTATCCGCCGATCAACACATTCCGCTAATCCTCACGGCTAATATTCAAAGGCGGCATCGTTTTTAAGCCACCGCTGCCCAGTAGCGGCCGATTTGGCCGGACTGTTTGTCCCATCACATCATCTACCTGATTCTCTAATATGGGGCTCGAAGCTTTGGATTTTGTAGCTGGATGCTTTGGCGGTAATAATTCTAGCGTTCTACATGACTGTAGCACATGCTTACCTACCCTACTGAGTGCCTCTTTAAGTCTGCGCCCACCAAGCTATTTTCTTAGTTTTTTTTTGCGCCCGGCCAACTAGACTTACAGAGGTCTCTCTATGGACAAGGCCTCATGCTGCTTTCACAGTTTGGGCGATAGCTCAATCCGGTTGACCCGACTGGTTTTGCTAGGTAGACCACCTAGGCGTCTAGCGCACCTATCGATTGACCCCCCCCCCATTATCACGGTAAAAATCAGTTATTTTCGGACACCTTGAGCAAGCCTAGCCTTTGACCTCTTGAGGAATGGATGCTCCTTTTGGGCAGACATAGCCTCGGGGCGCAGTCGATATTTGGCAAGCAGCTGCCATGTTTCATGGAAATCGCTCCGTATCACTGGGACGAAATGGGGGATTTCGGTGTTGAGCAGAAATCTGCCTGGAGCATGTAGAAAGCCTAGGGATCCATGATGTGCTTCGATATAGTTTTGGATACCGGGACACCACCAAACTCGTACCTTTTTCTAGTAAGTCACGTCGATCGATAGGCGGTTGATTTTTCGAAAACACTAGCGAAAAAATCACACTTCCTCGAATTTTGACTTCAAAATAACATCTATTTTTTTTTCAGGGGCCGCGGGCGTGCTCGCCGGCCATCCTATGGATACGGTGAAGGTACGGCTACAGACCCAACATGCACACGGAGCGGCGCCAATCTACAGAGGGACTTTTCACTGCTTTTCGATGATCGTTCAAAAGGAAGGCTTCACTGGCTTGTACAAAGGTTCGTTTCTGGCGCGGTTTCGAAATTTTTCGTACTGCGCTCGACTCGCTAGCTCTCGCTTTTTATTGGGTGGGAATCGTGTTTTTCGGCTCGCGGCTGAGCGTTTAGTTTTGGCTGAGATGTTCAGGTCCTGCGGAACTTCGAAATGCCGACCCCAATCAATTTCAAACTTTTAATTGTCGGGTGTTGGCTGCTCCCGATTGGGGGTCGATAAGTGGCATGACGGAGGGGCGCTGCGTGGGGGATCGGGACGCCAACGGGGGGTGATTTATGGGCTGATGAAGACCGAAAGGAGAAGGAAGATGATTGAAAACAAAGAAAAAGAAAAGATTAGAGATGCGCTGGGTAGGGGAGGTTCCATATTGTGGCTGTCGACGACACCGCTTGCCCTTCTGCGGACAGACACCAGGCAAGCGGACCGACGTACAGACAGCATCTACAAACTCTCCCCCCAAACACCCCCGTGACCCCTCCACGCGGTACGAGGGCTGATGGCCGAAAAGAAGCAGCCAAAAAATGGCGGAAGTTGCGCGTGTGAGAGAAATCGGACAGCTTTCGGCAAATGGGATCACGGATTGGCAATGATCACGCGAATTTTATTAAAATTCTAGTCTTGATTGGTTATGGGAGTTCGTGTTGGTGTCAACTGCGGCAAAATCCCCTTTAATTCTTACATTTCCAGGACTCTCCGCTCCGTTGGCCTCACTCTGCCTCATCAACGCGACAGCCTTCGGCGTACAAGCTGCGGTTACCAAGGTATACATTGTTTTCCTGATCTCACTTATTTTGTTTTAGGAATTCCGCGATCACCAGAGTTTGAGTGCTCAATTTTGGGGAGGATGTGCAGCTGGAGCTGCCCAATCGATCATCGCGTCGCCGTCGGAAAGGTTAAAGCTGAAGATGCAACTGCAAGTCGGTTTTGTAATGTTGGCTGCTAAATCTACTTTTTTTAGAGTGATAGCAAAAGTGCCGTCTACCGAAACCCGATCCACGCGGCGCAATTGATGGTGAAGGAGAAGGGATGGCTTTCGATGAATCGGTAAAGGTTTCTCGAATCGAACAACAGTTTTCAACCCAACTTTTGACATTATTTAAATACTTTTTGTAGAGGCTTCTTGATGACCATCACTCGAGACTGTCCGGCCTGGGGCATCTACTTTGCTTCATACGATCTTCTGGCGCGTCAACTGAGCAAGGACGGCACCATGGAATCTCTGACAGCGCCACAGCTGCTCCTTGCTGGAGGTAAAGATTTTTGGCTCTAGTGGTTGGTTGCATCCTCGTTTCCCAATCATTCTTTTTTTTCAGGCCTTGCTGGCATGTTCTCGTGGTTGCCCAACTACCCAGCCGACGTGATCAAGACACGCTTCCAGGCGGACGATACATACAGGGTACGATTGGAATTCATCCATTTAATTATCTGAAATTTAGAGTTACTGGGATTGCATACGGAAGACTTACGCCGAGCGAGGGCTTCGCAGCTTCTACGCCGGCCTCGGATCTACGATGTTGAGGTAGTTGTTGTCTTGGTGTATGGATAATTTTTTTCTCCAGAGCCTTCCCTTCCAACGCGGCCACCTTCTTCACCGTTGAGTGGACGTACCGATTACTTCTCGACTTCAACATCTTGGGTAAGGAGCCCTCTACGGGCATTTACATTTCCCCAGCCACCCAACGGGCCTAGATTCTCGCCGGGATTCTGATGAGAAAGGGTGTCGAAATTCATGAAAGGCTTCGCGCCCCTTATCCCTCCTCGATCTCTATGCGATGGGAAATGAGTTGGTAGTCGTGTGATAGCTTGCGAATCTTTGTGGGGGCATGGTGTTTTTGGTGACTAACGGCTAATCTCCCGGGATGGATCCCTTTAACAAGTGCCTTTATCTAACGAACTTGCTAACTTAGCTGCTAGGCTTGATTGGAGTTAACTACCGGGCCGGCTTAGTTAGCTTTGCTACCCTGCCCGTGTTTATAACGTACCGTTCGGTTCTAAATTACTTTTTTTCAGGCGTCGGCGCTCCGGCAGAAGCGATGGTGGTCCGACACGTGCACGTCGCAGATCTCTGGGCTCGACGAGAACAAATTGTGCTGCCTGAAGCCGGCTCTACGTCACTTGATCCCATCCTTCATTCGTGTCGCTTTCTCTAGTCGTTCACTGTGTTCTTCCCGATACTGCACGCTTGCCGCCCCCTCCTTCCCATCCTCTTCCCCTAACTAACCCCCTCCTCCCCGTCCCCCTAACCCCCCTCGATACTCCAACGTCTTGTCTTCATGATGGGGGATTCCAAGTGAGATCTGGAATCCCCGGACGCTAGTTAAGCTTAATACCTGATCTCACACCCGCTCTCGACCGTGGATCAGAGGCGTGCTGTACTCCAGCCGCTCACCTTATGCCCGCGATCACGGAGGCTGGGGATGGTTTGGGCTTCGTAGAGTATCCGCACGCTGATTCCGAACTAGGTCTGCGTCTAGCTGCCGCCCGCTTTGGTAGCCACGTCACGGTTTGCCCTTGTCCTTGACGGCGCCGAAGCAGCGGTAGCTGCGTGGCTGGAATATTTTAGCTGCATCTCCTTTGTGTTGCCCCCGTGTTATCGCATGCATGTGTGGGCCCAAAGGGGAGTGCTGCCACCTTGCCAATCAAATACTTTTTGCGAGTTACCCCAAATTTTTGGTGAGGTGTACATTTCGGAATCAGTGTGCGGGCTTTACAAAACATTCGTCAATTCAAAAATAAAAACACCCACAAGCCTAAGCCATCACCATCCAAAGTAATCAACGGCGCCTCCTTAAGTTAGACCACCTGGTGCCCCTGTCCTGCTGTTATTCCTCAGTGGTGACGCTGGGGCCCAGGCCCATGCAGTCTCGTATCTAGGGCCGCTTGGCCCAAAGCCAAAACGCCCGAACCGCAGCCAAATTGTACGTCCCCGTCCCCACCCCCATCCCCCACCCCTATGCCGCCCGCATGCCCGCCTGCCCTCCCAGAAGTTCTCCATTCACCTCGCCCCGGTTGGATAACACCATCGCCAATACGGTGTAGCTAGCACTCGTCGTACTCGTTTCCCTTAAACTAGCCCTCGCCAAACAAACTGTTGTTCTCGCCGCCCATAAGGCGGCCCCCGGTCTCGAAAAATAAACCCTTAATTTTCTGGTTGTTGCATACGAAAGAACTTCGGCCTATGAAAAGAGCGTTTCACCTGGTAAGGATTGATCGTGCGATCATCAACCAGGTTTTTTTTGTCGCCGTGGATAATTGCCGAACAAAACGGGTCGAGGTCTTCGCTCACAGAGGTTGCACAGACTGTTAGATACGTATACACTTCTGATTTTAGCATGACTAATCCATGAGTAGGCTTGCTAACCCTCCGGATGTCCGTGCTGACAATTCACAAGGTTGACAAGAACCCGCGAATCGCACCTTTCTAATCCCAGGTCAATGAGCGGGCAGGCCTGAAGATAAGGCTAGTATAAAACTCCAGGTGGTTCCGGCTAATTGCCTCTACACGCTCACCGAGTGCGATGCGGACAGCTTGTGTACTATTTGCGCTTGTTGGAAGTTCGCTGGCAGCGTGTCAGAACGCCGGCTTCCAAAAATTGAGCAATGGAAAATGTTACAAGGTGGGTTTTTGAAATTCTCTGCCATTTTCCTAGAATACGAAGTCCTATCTTGATATTTTATTCCTATCTTAGTCCTATCTATCTTGAGATTTTAGTTGATCGAGGGCTCTTTTACGTATTTCCGTGCTGCTGAGGCTTGTCAGCAACAGAAGGGACAACTTGCGACGCTTCATAGTAAAGGTGAGAGCTTGGAATTATTGGAAATTGCGTTCTTCTTTTAGCTGACAACGACGCCATCGGCAACTACCTTGCCAGCAACCTATGGGAAGAATCGTGGATCGGACTGCAATGCCAGACACAAACCGGCTGTTTTTGGGATGATGGCACACCTTATGATTACACCAATTTTAACGGTATGAAGAATTACCACTACTATTTGAGATTGAGATACAGCGAGCCCTGACTTCTCGAATGGACAGAATTGTGTGATGCTACGGGCCGGGTTGACGTCATTGCCTAGAGTTCGAGATGTTTATAACGGTTGGGCACCGAAGAGTTGTCAGACTGCTGTGGATAATGCGCTTTGCGAGGAAGTGCCGGCTGGTAGGGCTCTAATTAAGGTTTGAATTTAGGGGTACGACCGTAAAGTTAGTACGAATCAAGTAAATTTATTGAAATAAATGGGAATATACAACTTCAGGTGTTCCAACATGCGGTGATTATGAAGAATTCAATGGGTTGTGCTATAAGGTATGATACGCTCTAGGTTTAGCTTAGAAAATGATTTAGTATCACGACCGGACAACCTGGGCTTCCGCGGAAATGGTCTGCTCTCAGGAAGGAGGACATTTGCCATCAATTCACAATATTTTGGTCAGCTCTTGTGTTTACCTAGCTTATTTATTTATTACTAATTCAATTCAGAAAAAATCTAACTTAACAAGCGTAATCGATACGTTTCCAGGAAAATACATTCATCTATAACCTAATGAAAAGCATGGGCATCGGAACGGCCGGCTGGATTGGGCTTTATGGGGCCGACAGCAAGACGAATATCTGGGCTGATGGCTCCGACTTCAACTATGCCAATTTCCAAAGTACGGGTAGTATGCTTCGACGAATCTCGAATCTAGGCGGACCATACCAATCGATCACCTGCTACGCGATGGCTACCGCTAGTTTCCTTTCTCCGCAGAAATGGGTGGCTGAAACTTGTGAGACGTCGTTGCCATTCATCTGTGAGAGGGTGCCAGGTAGGTTCACAAATTAAAAATGACCACAGAATTTAGGGAATCCCATGACGATTCCTCCATTTGTTCCGCCGACTCCTACAACTACGACGACTACGACAACCACCACTACTACTACTACTACTACCACAATGGCTCCAACCACCCCGGCTGAACAATCGACAATGACTTTCCCTTCAGCACCATCTGTCCCTGGTAAGAATGTTCACAGTATGAGAAAGTAAGCCTTTGAAATGAACTATAAAGTCATTAATGGCATTTCAAATTCACTATATTTCTGGCAAAAAGCCAGATACTGTCGAAGCAGCACCCAGATTTTACTCCCACGGATTTCAGCCCAATCCACCACAACACTGCCAACCGTTCCTCCAGTTTCCGTTGTCACCCCGGGCTCCAATACGACGATGCCAAGACGGAAAACTGATGCCGGCATCACCGGCACCACCATTAGCGATTACCCCACGTTCTTGCCGAAGCTTTAATCTATTTTCTAAGATTCAAACAAATATTGGAGCAGCTGAACAGGAATACATCACTAACGATGCATTAAAAATGGATTTGCTATCAGAATCTCGAAAATTCAGAATCTCGAAAATTCAGAATCTCGAAAATCGGACTCTCGAAAATTAGAATCTCGAAAATTTCTACTTCTTGCCTATCAAAAAAAAGTTAGGAAGCGGCTGTACAACTCCCATCTGCCTAAAAACAGTGTCTTTTGGTCTGGATTTTCGAGATTCCGATTTTCGAGATTCTGATAGTTTCCCTTAAAAATGAAAGAGGTCGACGTTTTTTGAGCTTCACCCGCCTTATAATGCGACCTTGAAAAGTGATTGTTGAACTTTTACTCGGCGGCCTTCCTGGTGTGAAAGTTGCCGCTTTTCCCTCCGATGCGTAGTGCGTCTACCTTGGGCCATTTGACTGTTTGCCCATGCTCAATTCCGTGGCACAGACAGTTTGTGTTTGGCTATCCCACGTTGGGCCATTCGAATTGAGAACGTCCGACGGCTGATTACGCCCAATGATGTTTATGAGATTTCTCGCTTTTTCAGGATATCTGATCTAACAGTTAGCTAATGTTTTCATTCATTTAAATCGATTCCCGTGAAATCTGGGTACTGGACTGTTAGCGGGGCGGGAGGGGTTTGGTTTGGCGGGGTGAACCAAAATTTTCCCAAGTAATCCCGTACGGCCCTACAACGAAATATCACTAATTTTTTATTATACTTTCTGTCGTTTCCGGATGTAAAAATCCATAAAATAATTATAAAAATTTTTTTTAAATGATTGGATTTTTGGTCAAAAATGTATGAAAAATGACAGATCACAATTTTCTTTTCTAAAGACACATTTTACATTCACAACCGACGGGCATATACTTAAAGACAAAAATTACCTTCTCCTGTTAAAATCCTTCCCCCCCCCCCGCTAACAGTCCAGCACCAAAACCTGAACCTAAACCCAAAAGTGCTCTCGAAACACAAAGAAAACGGTGCGCTTAGTACACGAGGTTCGACTATTTGTACAAGCCGTCGCTCCCATCAAATACCTATCATTTTCCCTGGGCCCCCACAATTTTTCTTGATCTTGAGCACCCATGTGGTCGTTGATTCCAAGCAGCGAAATTTAGAAACCCCCACTGGCTTTTGGTGGGAGCATGACGTTGGCGGAACCAAGCACCTACCGTACTACAGTGAACTGTGTTAACATGGTTCGAGTTGAGTCACGATCTATTTGTTCGGGTAGCCGACGACACTAGGTCAACCAATACTGTGGCGAAATGTTGGTGTCGACCTCTGGGGGCTGACCAATGATCTGGAGCTTAGGAACAACATTTTGTTTACATTTTAAATTTATGCTTTTGGTATCCTTTAAAGCTTTCAACATAATTTTTCACTACGGCACTTTTTATGGGTTTTATTTTTATGCAGGGCATCCCAAAAAGTCTCATCAGGCATTTCTTCTCCTTCCATCCAATGGGGCGCAAAACTGGACCAGAGGTGTATCAGGCCCTAAATAATAATAATACTGCCTTATAGCCTCAGAGTTAAAGTAGTTCTCAAGTTGCAATGAAAATACTGTTTTTTTTCGCAAATCTGTAGAGTTCTTCGGCTCCTTTTGGACTTAACATCAATTTTTTAGACTTTCGGCTGCGGATTCTTTTACTATGTTTAGGATCTTGGCCTATTTTTTTTGTAAAATTTCTCTAAAAACACCAAATTCCATTTAATTGCTTTTTTACATCGTGAATTTTGCTCTTTTACTTTATATTCGATTTTAGTCAGAGTCAAACTTTACTCAGAACTCGGTTTTATTCCTCACATTTCGAAATCACCCTGATCTTTTTCTGGTCAACATATGCAAGCCGGGACCTGCGCTAAAAAAGTGATCGGCCATTTCGCGCTGCGCAAATTTACCCCTGGCCCCCTCTCCGCCTCTCATCCTTCATCCCACCCGCTGACTCATCAAACCGTCCACCATATATACTCTACCATCCACGTACTAACCGCAATTTTTATGTGGCTGAACTTTGCAGGCAACCCCTTCGGCAATAGTTTCAACTTAATATTTTACAAGCTTATATATTAATTTTTTTATTCAAAATTAGGTTTTTATATTAAGGTCCATACAAGAGATCTCAAGTTTTTAAACCAAAATTTCCCGGTACTGCACTGTTATCGGAGGGGGTGACCTAATTTTTCCCAGTAATCATTAGCCTGGAATCCAAAAATTATTTCACCCTACGAACGCCCCCCCGCTAACAGTCCAGTACCTCATTCCTCCAGTTGTACTAAAAACACGGACTTACAAAAATCACCGCGACTCACTCCCTCCCACCCGCCGAGGTCCGAGACCACAATTAGCCAACCAACCACCCCCCGTGGGGGCCCACCGGGGGCCCAGCTTTTTCCCGTGATTTCCCCGACAAATTTCCCGTCTAGTTTTTCGCGGTGGGTTTCCTGGGATACCTCATATTGGAGTCGTTGGTGACGCGTTCTTCATAAATTCCCATATCCTAATTTACTGGCCACAAAATGTCACCGAACGGCTCAGTCGAGGGTAACTCGGATTCAGGAATGTCCGTTGGTACAGATTCGATGGTCAAATCGGCATCTAGTAGGTTTTTACCATCGGAAATCTTATTCCGATTGGATTATAGGGTAATCTAGGACTTATTTTTTGTTTTAGCCATTTTAATCTGCTCATTATTTATTCCGGTTGTTTTTCAGGTATGGGCGAACCACCTGTCGCGCGGCCGGCCCGCTTTTTCGCCTCATTTCAATTATTGGTCAAAGTGTGCGGGCTCGACCTGGGAAATTCGATTCTAGAGTACGTTTCTCTTCCCAATCCCTTTAATCCCACTTCCAGCTGGAAATCGGCGAAAGAGCGGGGTACAAAATGCCAAGCCATATTTTTCTCGATCACTACGGCCACTATTGTAGTGATTCTAATTATGGAAGTGATTTCAATTATCCAGCAGGAGAGTAAGGCATCAACTTTTAGATGATTACGGCTATTGAATTGTCGGTATTTTAATTCTAAAACTGTATTTCTAGACTTTCACGTTGCCCTGGTTTCTTCTGAATGTGAAGCTCGGCTTGGCGATTCACGGAGCTGCTTCAGCTGTTTATATGGCTACAATAACGTGTCAAGGAGCTTTTGTGCAGCTTGAACAGCGATACGCTGCTCTACCTACCGTACGTTTTAAACTCTATCCTTACTCCGCGTCGCAAATATCCTTTTTATTAAAAAGTCTAATGTTTTTCAGCCCGCCCCTCCAAACACCCAAAAAAAGGCGATCGGCCTAGCCTTTATGTTCATCTTCACAATTTGTCTTATGCTTGTTATTGTGGCCCTGGCGGCAGATGACACCTCCAAATGGGTCAAAGCGTTCGTTTCCTAAAAACGCCCGAAAAATTAAAGTACTCCAGTGGCTCGCCCGTCTCTTTCGACAACCTTTGGGGCGCCGATCCCTTCGTCCGGATTATATCTGGTGCTAATTATCCCAAATTTTCATACGAATTTAAGGAATCTTCTCCACACTCTCCACAATAATTTTCATGCTTGCCTTTGGTGCCACAGCGGGTCAGCTTCGGTTCTTTAATAAAGAACTGAGGGGCGTACTTGATGAGGATTGTGTAAGTTTAAGTTGTAGGCTATAAATTTATTTATGTTTTTAGAACTATGATCGGATAGTGTTGATGTCGGAAAAGCAGCGTGAATTGCTGTCTCTGTCACGTTTCGTTTATCGTACCTTCGGAAGACTAGCGAATATAGCAGCATTGGGAGCCTTTATAGCTCATGTAAGAATTTGGATAATTGAGAGAGAGAGAGAGAGAGAGAGAGAGAGAGAGAGAGAGAGAGAGAGAGAGAGAGAAAGAGAGATTAGTGACTTTGCCTCTTTTTACACTACTAAACCACCAATTTAGGTAGACGCAATGGCAATAAACGTCGGTTTCCGCTCCTTTCTGACCCGGGGCGAAATTGCGGAGATGATTGGCCTCCTAATTATGACGGGTGTTTTGCTGGGAATATTGCTACAGACACCCGCTACCGTCAATGAATTAATCCAGGAAAGTGCCGATCATGTCCTCCATTCGGCAATCTGGCTCAACAAAGACGCTAGGGTATGTTAAGAATCCTCAAAGGTATAATAGTATTCATATTTCCAGCTCTTTCCTATCGCTACCAACATGATAGAACGAGCACGAGCTCCGGAACATAAAATGCAATGCCTTCGCTTCCTGCGATTAAATACGGAAACCGCACATGCTGTAGGTCACACAAAAATTAATTGGCATAATTGGTTCTTTCGCATTATCGGGGGGGGACCAATTTTTTTTCTTAGGACTAAATTTGCCAAATACAATAGTGTAAGAGTTTTTAAATGGTTTTGGCTGTTTGTAAACGTGAAATCTGTACCAATTTTTGTCAAAAATGGCAAAAAAAATTGATTTTTCTACCAAAATTGTCCGATTTTTGACGAAAATTTTGACAATTATAAATAATTTTAATGTTTTTAGATAATTTTTGTGATGGAATTTGAGTTATATGTTACCAAAAACATCATTCAAACACTTGCTATCAAGTTACTGGAAATTTCTAGACCTATGCAAAAAAATTTGCCCCACCCCTCCGATACTGCGAAAGAACCGCATAATCGTGCTGAGTCCCTCCATTGGAATCTAATAATTACCAAATAAAAAATTTCAGGTAATGTTCAGCCTACTGTTCTTTGGCAACATCTTGGCAATCCTAGCCGCCCTGTTCGCAAAGTGATCCAAATATCATATTTTTCCACCCCAAATATTCATTGTCACGCGCCGACCCTCGCCGTCACGGGTTGCATCTCGGAAAAAACGGTTCCACCTCCCATTCTTTTCTATGTAAATAAAGAATTTGGCCCCGTTATCGCCAAGCGCTCGATTCTCCCCCAACAAGGCAATGGCGGGGGCTGTAAATTGCTGGAATGGCAGGGGATGGATGGTGGCCGAAAAGCGGCTTCTGTCCCCAACTGATATCGCCGATTTTCGGTGACGTTAGCCATTTTCGGAGGGGGCAATTTGGGCTAGGTCCGGGTCGACAACAAACCAAAGTACACAGTAGGATGGGGGAGTGAAGTTGGATACGGTACACAAACATGTTTTAAAGAGTTAAAACAGGTCAAAATGGTGCTTGTTACGGTAGCAGGGTACTGTAGCGGACAAGGCGTGAAATCAATGAAATACAATGTTGTAATAATGAGTAATTTCTGAGACCGATCGACGAAAATTCAGAATTTCCAATTTCAGAATTCAAATTTTCGCCGCATTTCTATATCAGCATAAAACTTATTTCAGAGGCTGACAGATCCCCGCAAAAAAGCGGGTACCGTAAGAAGCCCAAAAATCGATAAATCCTCTCAAATATGATAACTACACCCTCATTAATGCGCCGAATCCCTGGCGAAATTAAGAAAATTTTCTTTGAAAAGTAGTATTTTTAAGATGTGAACGTAAGACACGAAGAATTACTCAGGTTTCTTAACTTTCTGTATCCATACCATACCAATAGTACATCCGCCCTACCACACCGCTATACGAAATTTCCCTCCCCAAACAGTACACCCCAAGTCTAGCCCCCTTATTTTTTCTGAATACCAAACAAAGACCCCATCCAATTTCATTCTCCCCACCAACCGGTCAAGCTAATCTCAAAAACGGGCCCACCCGCTCCCCGTGGACTCGCTTTGTTCGGCATCAAAGCCCATCACCCCCAGCATTTCTGCACGCGTTTGAAGAATATTCTATCTTTCTTTCTGTCTCTCTCCCTCTTTTCCATTTTTTCTGCGTTTCATTATCCATAGCTGATAATGCGAAGAGCGCCTGGCGGCCGGTTCGCTGGGTCCGAAGGAGAAGCTGATAATGAGCAGCGTGTATAAAAGGGCGATGGGTCGGCAGACAGATCAGCTTTGTGCTCCACCCA
This sequence comes from Mesorhabditis sp. LJ9110, assembly GCA_038088335.1. Taxonomy (NCBI): domain Eukaryota; kingdom Metazoa; phylum Nematoda; class Chromadorea; order Rhabditida; family Rhabditidae; genus Mesorhabditis; species Mesorhabditis sp. LJ9110. The sequence goes on from JBBGBA010000055.1 coordinate 489,237, forward strand.
AGCATGGTAAGTCACTTTAATGGATTTTATTAAATAGGATACGGTAGCTAGAATACAGTATGCTTCTACCAGCCTTTTCGCCTAATTCTAGACAGCAAGGGCACTTTAGCTAGAATTACTATAAAGAGCTGAAAAACAACCATATACAGTAATCCTAAATAACCCTTTTTCGCCTAATTCTAGAGATTTTTTGGGTACCCTAACCAGAAGTAGAATGAATCAAAACACCTATATACAGTATCCTAAATAACGCTTTCTCGCCTAATTCTAGACAGCATTTTGGATACTTTAGCTAAATTACTATAAATAGAGCCCAATCCGGAAATAATATTCCGCTTTAGAAGTCCCTCTTCCTGACCGCCGCGGCTTTGGCCGCTGTGCTACCGCCCGACCCCCGAACAGCTTTCGGGCCAAGCCCTTGTTGACTACGTCAACGCTAACACGAACCTGTGGAAGGCCGAATTGAACACCAAATGGACCCTTCCTCAATTCAAGAAGCGTTTGATGAAGTCTCAGTACGTCAAGGTCCCAGCTGGAGTCCCAGAGGTCACTCACTCTGATGTTGTCTTCGCTGCCCCAGCCACCTTTGATGCCCGTACTGCTTGGCCCCAATGCAAGTCCATCCAGTAAGTTGTAATCGATTAATTCCATATACAAATCTATTGAATAGATGGATCCGTGACCAGTCTGACTGCGGATCTTGCTGGGCTTTCGCTGCTGCCGAAATCGCATCTGACCGTCATTGCATTGCCAACGACAAGGTCCCCTTCAACTCGATGCTTTCGTCTCAGGATGTTCTCTCGTGCTGCGGATACAAATGCGGAGATGGATGCGAGGGTATGTTATTAATAGTATGACTCAATAATTATACAAATCATTCCAGGTGGATACCCGATTGCTGCCATGCAGTACTGGCAATCCGATGGACTTGTGACTGGAACCTCTTTCCTCGACCATCAGGGATGCCTGCCGTACTCGATTGCCCCGTGCGGAGCCCACAACGGAACCTACAACAAGAAGTGCCCGGATGACATCTACCCGACCCCCAAGTGCGACAAGAAGTGCCAGTCTGGATACTCCAACAGCTGGACCGCCGATAAGCACTACGCTTCTTCCGCCTACAAGGTCTCCCGTCAGCCAGCTGCCATCCAGGCTGAGATCCAGAAGAACGGACCAGTTGAGGCTGCCTTCATCGTCTACTTATAAATGGTAAAATTCAAATAATATTTTCTATTTTTAGCACGTCTCTGGACAGGAGCTCGGAGGACACGCCGTCAAGATCCTTGGCTGGGGAACCGAGTCTGGAACTGACTACTGGCTTGTTGCCAACTCCTGGGACACTGACTGGGGAATGTCCGGATACTTCAAGATCCGTCGTGGAAACGACGAGTGCGGTATGGAGGACGGTATTGTCGCTGGACTGCCCAAGGTCAGCAAATAAGCGCACGACCACTCGACCACCGTTGTATAAACGTATATGCCCTAATAATAATTATTTACTCAAAACGCTCTATGCACTGCATAAGGATAATTGACACCAGAAACCAATTGTAACACAATACGCTACAGACACTGTGACTTTGGCTTTTCGAAACGTTTTAAAAAACAATCGGCGCACTTCCTGGCGAAGTGAAAGTAAGCAAGCTCATCAAAGCTGCGAAATCTTGTGCAGCCTTTGAAATTTCCTTCCCAGAATAGGGTTTTGTAGTTGAGAAGTGTTTTCTGAACATTCCCTTTAAAGGGAACGTCCCTTTCCCTTTAAAGGGACTGGGAAATCCAAATTGGCGCGTGCGAGGATTGGAACTACTAAACAAACAACAAAGGGTCACTGCCGAAAACTACTAGAAAAGTGATTTCATTGCGAGAAAACGTAGAAATATTTGAGTAAAAGCGGAATTTTCTCGGTGCGAAAACGAGTTTTTGAGATCGCGACGATTACATGTCGTAATGCCGTTTACGGTACCCAATCATCCTGGGAGTTCTCTGGCCAATTTTCATCACTAAAACGTCTAGAATGATCAAAAATCCTGAGAAAATCCAGAAATAGGATCAGAATTTTTGAATTCAAGCGTTTTCACGTCGAATCAGGGTTACGAAGGATCATGCGGCGCGGTCGCGTTGCGGTTGCATCCTGCTATTTGCCAGGAGCAACGCAAGGGCCGAAGAGCTGACTTCGGAGCCCCTTTAAAGGAGCTAAGCGGCCAAAATTAGGGTGTAGGCTAATAAACTAGCTGCCAAAAAATGAAATAGAGCCTGCCTAAACGCAGCGAAAAATTTATTTTGTTACTAAATATCTGCGAAAACACGAAATCCGTCTAGGGCAAAATCACCTTTTTAGACCCGCGTAAATTATGTCGGAATGCCCTGTATTCTCCTGTAATTGCTCGATCTCGGTGGTCCCCGGTTCGATTTTCAAAATGGAACGGTAGAAGGGTTAAAAGCGTCTAAGGATCCCAGAACTGAAATTTTTTTGGTTGTATTTTCCTGGTGGTTGTAAAGGCAGTTATATTATTGACAAGATCACCAAGGGACGCTATTATAAAGCTAGGTTCTGAATCGACGGACAACATTGTACCCTTTGGCCGCGGATGATTTTCAGAAAGCGAAAATTTCTAAGGAATGACTAGCAAGTTTTCGCATTCCGCAATGCAAATCTTCAGAACACGTTTGTAGTCCAAGGACCAGATGAGTCGGAAATCCGTTAGTTGGAGGACACCGCGCTACCATTAAATTTTTGCTCACCCGGGTGTGTTCGCAGTATACATCAAGCCAATGGTCTATTAAGAAAAAAACGGAGAACCCAGCACGCACCGCGGGCTGATTCTTGATGCCGATTTCAGTCCAGAGTGACCTTCGTTGTATGAGAAGATTTCTTAAAGCTACGCGGTGTACTGTATTGGAGTGTATTATAGTTTCTGGGTTGCCAATATACAGTGCATAGAGCGTTTTGAGTAAATAATTATTATTAGGGCATATACGTTTATACAACGGTGGTCGAGTGGTCGTGCGCTTATTTGCTGACCTTGGGCAGTCCAGCGACAATACCGTCCTCCATACCGCACTCGTTTTCCGGTTAACCAGTGTCCCAGGAGTTGGCAACAACAGTAGTCAGTTCCAGACTCGGTTCCCCAGCCAAGGATCTTGACGGCGTGTCCTCCGAGCTCCTGTCCAGAGACGTGCTAAAAATAGAAAATATTATTTGAATTTTACCATTTATAAGTGAGTAAAGAGTGATACTTACGTGGTAGACTCCCGAGGAGTAGTGGTAGAAGTCCTCGTAGACGATGAAGGCAGCCTCAACTGGTCCGTTCTTCTGGATCTCAGCCTGGATGGCAGCTGGCTGACGGGAGACCTTGTAGGCGGAAGAAGCGTAGTGCTTATCGGCGGTCCAGCTGTTGGAGTATCCAGACTGGCACTTCTTGTCGCACTTGGGGGTCGGGTAGATGTCATCCGGGCACTTCTTGTTGTAGGTTCCGTTGTGGGCTCCGCACGGGGCAATCGAGTACGGCAGGCATCCCTGATGGTCGAGGAAAGAGGTTCCAGTCACAAGTCCATCGGATTGCCAGTACTGCATGGCAGCAATCGGGTATCCACCTGGAATGATTTGTATAATTATTGAGTCATACTATTAATAACATACCCTCGCATCCATCTCCGCATTTGTATCCGCAGCACGAGAGAACATCCTGAGACGAAAGCATCGAGTTGAAGGGGACCTTGTCGTTGGCAATGCAATGACGGTCAGATGCGATTTCGGCAGCAGCGAAAGCCCAGCAAGATCCGCAGTCAGACTGGTCACGGATCCATCTATTCAATAGATTTGTATATGGAATTAATCGATTACAACTTACTGGATGGACTTGCATTGGGGCCAAGCAGTACGGGCATCAAAGCTGGCTGGGGCAGCGAAGACAACATCAGAGTGAGTGACCTCTGGGACTCCAGCTGGGACCTTGACGTACTGAGACTTCATCAAACGCTTCTTGAATTGAGGAAGGGTCCATTTGGTGTTCAATTCGGCCTTCCACAGGTTCGTGTTAGCGTTGACGTAGTCAACAAGGGCTTGGCCCGAAAGCTGTTCGGGGGCCGGGGCGGCCAGCACAGCGGCCAAAGCCGCGGCGGTCAGGAAGAGGGACTTCTAAAGCGGAATATTATTTCCGGATTGGGCTCTATTTATAGTAATTCTAGCTAAAGTATCCAAAATGCTGTCTAGAATTAGGCGAGAAAGCGTTATTTAGGGATACTGTATATAGGTGTTTTGATTCATTCTACTTCTGGTTAGGGTACCCAAAAAATCTCTAGAATTAGGCGAAAAAGGGTTATTTAGGATTACTGTATATGGTTGTTTTTCAGCTCTTTATAGTAATTCTAGCTAAAGTGCCCTTGCTGTCTAGAATTAGGCGAAAAGGCTGGTAGAAGCATACTGTATTCTAGCTACCGTATCCTATTTAATAAAATCCATTAAAGTGACTTACCATGCTTGGGTGGAGCACAAAGCTGATCTGTCTGCCGACCCATCGCCCTTTTATACACGCTGCTCATTATCAGCTTCTCCTTCGGACCCAGCGAACCGGCGGCCAACGGGGAGGCCATTGGGCTTTATCTTCAGGTGCTGAAGAAAGAAATCACAAGTGGTAAGAAGAAAAGAAAAGAAAGGACAATGGTTGGTGAAATAGCATATTTTGGAGATCAAGTTTGGAAACCACTTTTGTCAATTTTGTAAAGTAGGCCTTCGTAATACCATCTTTTAGGCTAGGCGGGCTTTGGGCTGTCCGGGAACGTTCGGCGCCTTATGGAGAGTACGCGGGAATTTTCTCTTATTGCCGAGTAGATATTCCACGCTTTGAGTTTTTAGCAGTCGGTTCAGCTTGCCTCAATCCAACCTGAAACTATCCCTTTAAAACGCAAATCCTGTCTGGGATTGAAACGTCTAATTGAACGTTTAAGCTGATGAACACGGCGACAATCGATCTCATTTTTCGTTTTTTCCTCAATTTTCGATCACATTCTCTAAAATTCCGATGTTTGCTGCCTCTAGTTTGTGCTTTCTAGAATTCCCCGTGTCTCCCTCAATCTCCCTGCCATTATTTGGTGGCACAGATCCTTTTGTCAGTTTGCATTGTATCAATCTTATTGCAGTTGGCCGGCTTCTCCTCCATATCAGCGAGGTGCCAGGCAGGTACCGCGCGTTTTTTTACCATCGCTGCTTCCGCGACGTCGGCGTTATTTGATAAGCTGCCGGTTGGCTGCCGTCATCTGAGGCCCTCGTGACCACGGGTGGTCTGGGCAGTCGCCCCTGGCTGATTTGGTGGTGTTTTTTAGATTGTAGTAAGTCATCTGATGGACTGTACGACGGAAGTAAATTTTCAGACTTGGGCAGGTTTACACTGGCTTTATTTTTGAGAAGAAGAACAAAAAAATAGTGTTGGAATAGTAACGTTATTTGAAGACTGAAAATAGCAAAGGCCTCTTACGTTTTAAATAAGACACTTTCGATTGTTTCTAGCTAAATTCCAGAGCCTTCTAGTTTTATTGATTATAGAGGAATTTTCGCAAATCACAAAATGGTTTTTATATCTGCGAAGCACCTAGGCAACGAATCGCTACACTTTCAGTACTTTCAACGCTAACCGTGCGCTTGCAAAAACTGCCCTACACCCTGTTTACGGCCAGACCCTTATCTTTACCGGTCTTTAGTCGTGACGAGTGGCCGCCTATTGGTTTTCTCGAATTATGCCCCCCTCCCCTTGATAGGCAGTTATTTTTTGGGATGGATCTTGGAAGCCGCTTATCAAGAAAACAGACTTCGCCGGGCGAAAGTACTTTGAGACGAGTGGTTAGGGAAAGATGTTTGCACCAGATTGAGATTTAATAAAATGGACACGGAGAGATATTCCGTGGATTCTAGAGGATAATGGAAGTTCGCCGATCACTGAACCACTACATAGAAGACTTTGCAGCACTACACGCCACTGGCGGGCTAAAATGTTTTCAAATCTGGTGACAGAATAGACTTTAGATACAGAATATTTACAACTTTCAATACAGGTCTGATTTCAGAATAAATTTGCGTCACCAATTGGCTTCTCAAAGGTCGAGAAACAACTATGAACGGGGCATCACTTTTATTTTCAGATCTCTACCGACCGATGTATGGCATATAGCAATTTTCCACTTGAGTAAAAATCGTTTCCTTATATGCGAAAATGGCTGGAACGCATATCAGGATACGCTTTTAAAACAGTTTTTATGCCCAACTGTCGGCACGGCCATTACAGTTTAGTCTCAGACAGCCAACTGTTTTCATTTTCTTCAAAGTAAAGTAAGTTTTCTTCTTTGTGAGTTTCTTTGTAAATCCATTGGTAACGCTGAATTTTTCATGCCATAAACAACAAACAAATAAGCAACTTTACATAAGACAGTGAGCTCTGAGTGGAGCCTGATATAGCGCCTAACCACCGTAACTTACTATTTAACATAAATTTTTCTTGAGTAACATAAGTTTCTCTCGATGCGCCTCAGAGCCCCCCTCCTTTCTATACAATGTAAACTATATGCATAATTTTTTGAGTTTTATTCGCGTAATACAGGTATGTGCACTGAGCATCGAATAATATTTATGGGTGTTGCTGGAGGGTATCATCCGAGGCTTAGGCTTAGACCTTCGGCTTGCCGGCGACGACGCCAGACTCGATACCGCACTCATCACGTCCACGGACAATGCGGAAGTATCCGTTCTCTCCCCAGTCCTCGTTCCACGAGTTGGCAATGAGCCAGTAGTCGAGGCCGGAAGCCTAAATATAGATTATAAAATGAGGCTCAGATGGCTAAGCTTACGGAGTCAGTTCCCCATCCGAGGAGCTTGACGGCGTGTCCTCCGAGAAGCTGACCAGCGGTGTGAACGTAGACACCTCCAGTGTAGTGCTCGAAGTCCTCGTAGACCTCGTAGGCGACCTCGACGGGTCCGTTGGCGTACACCTAAATATATTATTCCATCTTTTTTTACAATAATTCCCATACCTCCGACTGAATGGCGGCAACCTTGGAGCTGACAGAGTAGGCCGACGATCCGTAGTGCTTGTCCTGGGAGTACTGGTTGGCGTATCCGGACTGGCACTGCTTCTGGCACTTGGGAGTGGGGTAGATTTGGCCGGGGCACGGCTGGTAGTGGGTGGCGTTGGTGTGGTGCTCGCAGGGGGCAAACGGATATGGCATGCATCCGGACTTGGATTGGTAGCTGCCACCGGTGACGACTCCCTAGAAAAATGGCGAGGTAATTGCATCGATCCAAGGGCATTTAAGCCTCCAAATTTTATAAAAAAGGTCTACGTTATAGCAAGGCTTGTTTCCTAAAGCGCGGATAAGGCTTCCCGGGAGGAAGACCGCATTGACCTGTTGGCTCATTAGTAGTCTGTTGGCTTGCCACGCCCAGGGCCCGGGTTCGATTCCCGTCCCCGACAAGTCTTTTTGCTTTTTCGTCAAAAGTTAGGATTTGAATTGCGTCTTATTTTGCGTAACCTCTTGAAAAACCAACCTTGTGGACCCAGAATTGCCAGGCCTCAATCGGGTATCCTCCCTCGCATCCATCACCGCACGAGAATCCGCAGCAAGCCAGGATATCGTCAGCCGACAGCGGGTCGGTGAATTTTCCCTGGGAAGCAATGCATGTACGGTCAGTCATGGCCTCAGCAGCTCCGAAGGCCCAGCAGGATCCGCAGGAAGATTGATCGCGGATGTTCTTGACCGAGGGGCACATAGCTCCCCACTGGACACGTCCGTCAAACGTGGCCGGGACTCCATCGAGGATGGTGTCAACCTGGAAAGGAAAGGTTTAAGCTAGGTAATCTACTTTCTACATACCTCATTCACGCGGTACTCCATGGGGACGGCAATGTTCTTGACGCCCATCAGCTTCTGCTTGACCTTGTCGGGGTAGGCGGCGAAGCGGGGGTTGAGCTTGGCCGTCCAGGCGGACTGCACGCTGTTCACATAGTCGACGAGCTCCTTTCCGGAGAGCTTGCGAGCCTCATCGCTGATCTTGGCGCCTTAAAGTATATTGTAATATTAGATACGAAAACTACGAGAAAGCTCTACCTCTATTAAATAATTATATACAAATTACGATATCTAAAGTCACTATTACTTACTTCCTTTCAAGGTAAGCGCGTGGAAGGCAAGGGGCAGGGCAAGGGCGACGACGAGGAACTTCTAAAAAAATTGTAAAGTGTTAGTAATCGGGCTTTACAGTTTTAATACAGTAATCTAGCACTCACCATGGCTGGAGGACAGCTGGCCGATCGTCACCTTTCCCTCGGTGTCCACCCCTTTTATGCCCTCGGCCTCCTTATCGCAAAAATTCGGACGCTGCTCACTTGTCAGGAGCCGATTCCCGCCTAGAGCCAAACGTTACCATCCCCGCGAATTGAGACCATCCTGTTTTCATAACACCAAAGCTCACGGGGACCAGCTATCGGGGGTCAAATGAAACAAGTTTGTTTTTTGCGGAGATAGCTTGCAAAGAGCTTAAAGCTAAAAAAACATCCTTCGGTCAACTAAGGCCACCGTTTTAGATGGCGTCAACTTAGCATAACCTGACTTAACTTATTGTTGGATCGACTTAGGCCATCGCAAAACTACCCCAGACTTTGCAAGCTTCCCGAGACGTTAGGTTGACGAAGACTTAGGTCCCGGCCTTGTCTTAGGCTATTACTTAAACTTCGGCAGACTTATTTTTGGATAGTTCTCGCTTATACTTAGTATTAGCTTCCGCTTATCAGGTCTACACAAACATTGGCTCAGGCCTGGGCTTGGGTTTTTGGGATGGCATTTGAGTTAGCTTGGGTTGCAAGGAGACATTTTTCAATTTCCATGTCGGTGTTTCAAGTTGGGACCACTATCCTGTGCAGAATTTTGCGCTGATTCTGCATATTGTCACCGAATTTTCCGAATTTCGATTTTCCGGAAGTTATGAACAACCTAAGTCCGAGAAACGCTCAAAATGCGCCAATTTCCATGGGTTTCCTAACTTCAATCGTTGATAACTTTCGGAAGATCTCGATTCCGCAAATTTGGTAGATATATTCGTAATCAGCGCAAAATTCTCCACCAGATAGATTTGGTTCCAACATAAATCCGACGACGTTTAAAAACCGTCGTCTTGTTAGTCCGGCTCATCACGCCTTTAACAAAGATCACCGATTCAACCTCAGATCGAGATCAAAAAGTCAATCGTATGACACCAAATAAAATTAATCTCTCAACCTCGATCCGACACCCAAGTACACGAATTGCCACTTTCTAGCTTCTGACCTGGCAAACCATCTCGTTTTTCTTGTTATTCGTGGAATCACGGGGTTATCAACACCCGGATACGAGCCCATTCTGCCCATTGTCATTCCAGCCCTCAAATCTGGCGATCGGGCCCACTGTCCGAAACGGCAGCGCCCATAAAGCACTTATCAACAAAAATTTCTCGGCTTTATCAAAGGGGGGACTTTGCTGCCACGCGGCTAGCTGTAGCCGGTGGTCTCCGCTTTGTTTGGCAGTGCCTTCAAGGAGAAGCTGGCTGTAAAATTGATGGACAGTTGGAAATGGTATAAACTTTAACCATAAATTACTTGGGATCTTGAGACTGCGGTATACGCCTGGAAATTAAGAGCCAAAAATTCATTTTTTATTGCCAGCCATAGCACATTTCTTTGATCATTGTTCCACTTGCGGAGACTCCATTTACGGAGTAGACATATCCTAAAATTTAATGAGTATTAGATTTCGAGTTTATATAAGTTTCAGGCGGAAAAACATTGGGTTGAGCGGGCGGAGGCCTTTCTCTTTCTCCCCGATTCGTCATGGTGACCCCTGACCACCCTCCAGTCAGCAGCCGCATTAGCTCAGTTGGTAGAGCGTCAGACTTTTAATCTGAATGTCAGGGGTTCGAGCCCCCTATGCGGCTAAACATTTTTGATCCTTTTTTGCCAGTTTTTCTATATATCTAGACCTAGAAAGACGTTTCTATACTGGCAAGGAAATGATGCTATAGATCAAAGGTTTTAAATTTAATTCTAGCCTATCTAGTTTTGAATAAAGCTAATTAATAAAAATATTCCCTTGTCCATTTTGATATTCCCGAATCGGTTGATTTGCATTGCATTCTTGATACTGGGTACAATAACCGAGCATCGCCGTCTCCCTCCATCCCTGCGGAACCCGTTTCACAAAAATGCGGTTTTCTGGAACGTTTTGTGTAAAGTATCGTAACATACCGTAAACCTAGCTATAGTAATTACCGACCTCCAGTAGCAGAAATCCCTTGGCGCAAGGCTACTAGACCCTTACAGTCATTCCACAGGGTCCGAGCGTCCAGCTCAGGCTTCAAGACTCGAAGTGAAGCCGAGCCAAGGAGACTGGCTTTAAGGATTCACAATGTTTTTATGATAAATGAAATTCAATGAAAACCTGGCCGGAATTGTGCCATCGACAATTTCCCTGCAGCCGCCACTACGCAAAACCCCATCAGAACCAGGCAATTAAGCTGCATTTTTTGGAAAGCTTCTTTCCCCCTGATTCACATCCCTTTTATCCCAGACCCCCATTGAATATTCAGCGTCTCATAAATCTTTCCCTGGGGTCAACGACGTATCCATGGGACACACCAACGGTCAGCAAAAAAAACACATTTATTATAAAAAAAATGCGAAGAAATATGGGGATTTTGGGAGAGTAAAGATAGAAGGGGGATACACGATACCTGTATTTTAAATGCCAGCACATTGTCTAAACAGTGGTGAATTTTTGGGGGTGAGAATGATGGGTAGAGCGACTAGCGAGATCTGGCTTAAGATCTAGCAAGTATGTACACGAAAATAGATCAAATAAGCTATGAATTTAATAAATAATTGGCGCAAAGCTTTGTAGCTTCAGCCCAAAGGCGTTCTTGTAGTCGTTCGTTTGTTGCATCGGCGCCGGAACTGGAAAAAGTTTATACATTTTGTAAGCTAAAAAATTTGCATTTAAGACAGTTAAATCATTAAAAAAAACTTAAACATATAGAACTCAAAAATATTTAGAATAATTTGAAAACTTACCGCAGTTGTTTTCCATGGCAATCCAAATATTTTCCAGACATCGTATTTAAAGCTGGAGATTCCACAACCTAAATCAATTTCAAATAATTTTCCTTTTTATTTGTTTAAATTGGTTAAATCGAATTGAATCGAGCGTAAATAAAATAAAACCTTACCTGGACCAGCCCGCCAGCACTGCGACCAACCGAAAATACCGATTCAGAAGTGGATAACGCCGACGCACATCGACTAAAATATCAAACATTAATTCGAAATAATCCAAAATAATCATTTCTCCTATCGGTGCATAAAAAAACTACTAGTGAATGAAATAAACCGAGTAATAAGTGCTACAGATACATTTGAACTTACGCCGAACGAGGTACGCGTCGTGGGCTATGCTTTGCTTTAAACACCAAATTCCAAAACTTACAATCTGTAATTGTTGTTGGTTTCCCGCCTCTCTCGGCCCAGGTCCATCACATTGACCGTAACCTAGAAAATCGGTTTTTAAAGGGTCTGAGACAGAAAGGGTTACCTTAAAGCCGGTTAATGCCATGCGTCGGTGCAGTGCGAAGGCCATCATGTGGCACATCAATTTGGTGCGGGAGAATTGGAGGTATTTCTCAAAATCGGCGCCAGCTTGTAGATCTTGCCAATCGATGGCCGTCCTGACAATGGAACTATTGTTAGTTTAAAAGGAAATATGGAAATAATGTATTTGATTTTGACCGCCTCCGCGACGCGCCCCGCGATCGTAACGCGGCACGCAACGGGACTCACAACGCGACACGCAGAGCGCGAAACGCAACGAAATAGCCACTCGGCCTCAATAAGAGAATCGTAATCAATTACGCAATATAAAGAAAAAAAGACAAAGCTTATATATATGTAGACCATAAGCCATAAGCCATAAAGTCCGTAGTAATCCCTTGACCACCCCTTTAAAACGTACCAAGAATGCAGTGTACTCCCAATAACAATAATCCTCGATGGCGTATTCTGCTCCAACAATGGCAGCAACCGATTCAAGAACAGGAAATGCGCCAAAAAATTCACCTTAACACTATCTCATTAATACGTAAATAGGCGACACCCACTTGAAAAGTGCTCTCAAAACCGTCCATTGTCTCGTGCCGTCGTTGTTGTACCGTGGAAGCATTGCAGACAACACATGATATCGCCGGGTATCGCGTTTTAATTTCCTCCACGGCTGTTGTTACCTAAAAAATATTAATAAATTTATTTATAGGTTTCTAGAGCGCATACCGCTTTTAAAGAAGTGAAATCGACAGCTATATAGTCTATATTATCATATCGTGCCCCTTCTTTTCGAATCTAAAGGTTATTAAATAGAATCCTAAGGTTTTTTGAGACTACCAGCTCTATCGTCTTTTCACAGCTTTCCTTTGTACGGCCGTGTATTATTACGTAGTTATCTGGAAAAAGTAGTATTTTAAATTTCCAAAAAAAAGTGACCTGGATGTTGGGCGAGATCGGCGGCTGTTTGTCTGCCAACTCCATCGGTTCCACCGGTAATTAAAATTGTCCGTCTTCGATCACGGACTGCCATTACTAAAAAAAACTATTTATAATTCTAATTTTTTGAGCATATAAAAACACAACAAAGCAAGAAAACAAAATAGCGCAGTGAATAAACAATTCCAATACCTAAAAATAGGATCATTTTCCCCAACATTCAACTCAAAATAGGCCTCATTTTTTCGCCGAACTTTGACGTTGCATGCCGAGAATCACAGGATAAACAACAAATCGTGGCTTTTGTTGCCAAAATGCCCCGAAACGACTGGAAGGATTGGCGAATCCAAAGAGACGTTTGAGGAGCCCTTCGGATAAAAAGACGAGACAACAAGATAGACGAGATTTCGAGAAAGAGAGACGGAGGGAAGGCAAGGAAGGCAAAGCTTGGAAGCCGACAAGAAGCATTGAAATCGATGCCTCAGGGCCCTCAGCCAGATGCCGACAACATTTCGACCACCGGGGGAAATGGGGGACGGGGGGCTCGAAAATCAGCTGACAGAAAAAAAATCGGTGGCTTAATGTAAATTGGGTGGAAACGGAATTTTGCTTAGTCTGAGAATCATAAAAAATGATTATTTTTCTAGGTAGTTTTACATACATAAATTTTATCTAATAAAAGCTAAATGAGTTAACAAAAAGTTTCAGGTATTAATAAGGCTAGAATCGTATCCGAAAAACCTATTTTTGCTGTAAATTGGTCATTTTTGGAATTTTGCTTAATCGAAAAATAGGTTTTTCTTTAGCTTTTGTTATTTAGCAAAATTCCATTTGGTAGATTTAAATTTGAAAATTTTACATTGATTAAATCAAATAAAACTCAAAATTTATCATTATCGTTAAAAAGATTTTTAGAAAAATACAAAAATTGTGGAATGTTACTGAATTCTCTAATGTCTACTGTCAGGATCTTTTTAAAACCCCCACCATTACTCAAAAACCCGAAAGAATGAAGAGAAGCGTTCGAGCATGAGTTGGGGGAGGGGATGTCTTGCGGGTTAAGGGGAGAAGGGGAAGGACCAGAGGAAAGGGGGGCTTTAGGGGGGCAATTTGTGCGTGTGGCCCAACAAGGGGGAGGACCCCGGTGGAGGAGGAGGAGGACGAGGACGAGGAGGAGGACGAGACCCCACCAAAGAAAAAGGGAGGCCCCCAGAAATGGGAGCGGAGCGGCGGAAGGTTTTGAAGAGGGGAGACCGAACGGAGCTGCTGGTGGTAGCAGGGGAGAGGGACCCCCAAAAAAAGGGCCATCTACTATGCATTCGGACGGAAAACAACCACCGCTGTCCACCCCACACCCCACACCCCACATCACATCTACTTTTTGACACCTCTGCCCCTGTCCTGGTGCGGAACAAGTTGTTCGGTGATTTTTGAGGAAGTGAAAGGGGATTTCGGTTTTTCGAAAAGGTACAAGTGAAACAGCGGGGGGGGGCACTCAAAGATTTTGTCCATAAGATAGTTTTAAATCTGATTTTCAGAGCTATAGAAAACTCTCAGCAAAATTTTTGACGCTCTATCGAATGTAATTTTTAAAATAGCGGAAATACCGAAAAAGCTGACGTCTGTGGCTTTGAAACTACCCGAATTTTCGATCAAACTTTTTGCTTCAATAAAGCCCTTAAAACTAGTTCTTGTCAGGGTAAATGCCTTTGTTGTAGTATATTTTTAGACGCCCTACCGAACGCCAGTTTAAAAACACCGAATATCCTAAAAAATTCGCTTCGCACGTCATTCTAAAGTGGCGCACATAGTTCTCTGCCATTTTTATAAGAAACTATTAAGATACATTTCACGATTAAATATTTGACGAGAGAAACTATTCGTGCTGAAATTACTTATTTGAATCAGTTTTTTACGTTTTACCGAAAGTCACTTGCGAAGTTACACAGTGACGAAAAATATTAGAATTATTTAGTGTCCCCTCGTCCGATCTTAACTCAAATCAACCCTTTTATAGACGCACCCAACCACGTGTTTTCCCCCTTCCCAACCCCTTTAACGAGCCCCACGAACTTCCCCTCCACCCTACCGTACCCCCATTAAAATTCCCCGGAGGGCCCCTCATTAGGCCCCACCCAAAAAACCGGCGCCCCGAAATTAAAGTCCCCTCCTGTTTTTTGGTGAATTCCGAAAAATTCGAAAGTTCCGGGGACAAATCGAATAATACAACATAAAAAGAAATAAAAATAAAAATACAACACCCAGGGGCTTTCTTGAAGAATAGCCCATTTAACAAGGCAACCGGGCCAAAGGAATTGGAAAGTGGAGTGGCGCGGTGGGGCATACGGCAGTTTTTGGGGGGCTGGCCATTTCCGGGCCCCGGGGCCCCGCACCATAAATTCCAAGGACCCCCATTTCCGAGTGGCGTTTTGTCTGTTTTTGCCTCAGCCTTTCTACTCGCTTTTTGGCTGGGTCCGGTGGGGGGCAATGGCGAGATTTTTGGGCCCTTGAAGGGTTGAGGGAGATTTTTGGGATATCGGAATGCGGAAGACAATTAAGAAAAGCAGAAACATAAGGGGTGTAGAATTAAAAATAGCTAAAGTGGCACTCGAATATGTTAAATAATGATTAAAACAGAATTCCAATTTACAGGCGACTTAAATAAATTAAATAAACACATCAAAAAGTCGATTAAATAAATTGTTAAAATAAATGGATTAAATAACTGTTAGCAGGGGTGGCAAAAGTAAATTTTTTTCCGGGAATCGCGTATGTTTTCATAGCCAAATATAGACATTTTTATAGCAATTTACATAGCTTTTTAGATATAAAAATATCCACTTTATTATTAACCGGTTGATATGGACGGAAAAACAAAAATTCGTTTTCCTCCCCCCCCCGCTAACAGTCCAGTACCTCCATTTCTTTAACTAGAAAATCCCAAATTTCCCGCATCTTCCCCCTGATTGCCGAGACCACACAAAAAAAATACGCGCGGCAAAACAAAACCCAATTTCCTTGGCCCCTCCATCCCGTGGGGGCCACTATACATTCATTCAGCGTGCAGCCGGGGTTGAGAGAATTCGGTGCCAATGAATGGGGCCACATCTTTCGGATGAATATTTTTAGGCAAAACCCGCATCCACCCAACATCTGGGCCTCATCCTCATCCCGGCTGGATTCGTGTCCCGGGGGCTACGCCTCGTTTTTCAGCAGCCAAATCTTGTTTTTTTAGGGGGCAGGGCATGGAGGGATTGGCCGGAAATAGCCTTGGGGTATATTGCCACCTTGGTATTTACAGAGGAAATTCGATGCGTAGTAAGTTGTTGTCAAAAAAATGCAGAAAATAGTTATAAACTAGAAAAATCTCAAAATTAAATAAGGGAATCCAAATCAAAAGATATATGTAAAATTTCAATTTCAATTCTGATTTTATGAAAATCTAATAATCTGTTGATTTGAAGAAGAATTTCTGTATATCGACTAGAAACTAAAAATGGTCATTAATAAGGGAAATTCAAATTAAGAGATCAATTGAATGATTTTACAAAACTCTAAAATGCGTGATTTGAATAAAAATTGCCCCATGCCAAATCAATTTAAATAAAATTTAAATCAATTAAAATCAACCAATTTAGAAGCCATGATGGTTATTTAGAGTTAGATCCTCGAATTTGAATATACAGAATTTTCACTCGCTCAGAATCTGATTAAGCACAACTGAAATATCAACGAAAAGCGTTTAAAAACTCGTGTGGAGCACCGGAAATCCGTGGCTTTTAAGTACGAGAGAATCGCGGCCAGGGCACACGATCCCCTAGAGACCCTCCTCCCCAACCCTCATCCTCGTGCTCTTTTTGGCTGAGATGGCTCAGCTGCCCTCAGTTTTCCCCCTCAGCCGTCACCGGCTCAATAAATATCTGGTTGGGGTTGGGCGGAAACGATTTTTTGCTTTCGAAAGTGACCCACGTCTAGAGGGGAGTAGGAGACCCGAGGGGATGAGCCTGAGGATGGACGCCATGAAAACAGGCCACTGTTGACGGAAGTGCCATGTGAAGACATGAAACCCTGGTTGGAGGGAGATGCAGGAAAAGAATAATGAAGAAACCCAGGGTTTAAGAAAAATTTTTAGCATCAAACCATTAATTATATAATTACAGTACTCCAAAAATCGAAGCTTTAGTTATTTAAAAAATAGCTTCAATACAGATCTAAGATTCTAAATAGCGCTCAATAACCCTCGTAAGCTTCTGCTAAAAAATGGCGTTGTTTAGGGGCGACGGGTCGAGCTTTCGACTGAAAAAGCCGTAGTTTACATTTCAGCACCACCACCCTCTTCACACATTTCTCCTCCGGTATGTCGAGAAAAATCCCTGGAAAATATTGAAGATTAGCATATGGAAAGCAAAATCAAATTCCATATCTCCAAGCTGTCATGCTCCCTTTAAAACCCATGCCTCCTCTCCGAGATATCGATTGATTCATCAGCCTTCGGCTTATCTATGCCCCGTATTTGGTGGGGGGCAGGATGAATCATGCGAGTATGAATCAAACGCGCTTCGATCGGGCACCACAATTTGAATATTTTACGTTTCCAATTTTATACGCTTTAGGGTATACCAACACAAAAACTGGGGCAAAAACCACAACGAGAATTTTATAAACCTAATTTAATAAGCGGTAGATGGTTATCCAGCTTTTCGAATGTTAATAGAGTGATCAGATTTTTTTAATTTTACCATAGCATTTGATTTTAATTTTAAGTAAAAGAATAAAAACTGAAGCTCAGCGTAAAACTGTTCTGAATAAAAATCTTTCTTAAATTCATAAAATTACATTTTTAAATTTACGACGCTTTAATTGCTTAAAAATATTTGGCAACTCGTTTTCAAGTTTGTTTTGACTTTCACTTTTGCTCTTAATTAAAAACGGAAGGAAGAGAAATTTCGGTACGTCATGTAATATTATAATGGCTTCACAAATTAATCAAATAAAAGTTTTTAGCATGGCCAACGTTATTTGATGTTGAATGCCTATATAACAGACTTTCTGCCTTTTCTAACATTTAATTTCAATTTTGAATAGAATCCATCGAAGGGACTGGCCCGATTGATGTGGTGGGGTTGTGTCTGTTGATTCTTGTGTTTGCACTGCTTGTCTCCCAGGCCCCAGCCCCGCGCACAGACATTCCAAATTGATATTTTCGGCCTTCCCTTTCCAGCCAAATTTAGTCCTCGTTTTTTTGTCTGGTTTAAAGGACTTCCGTTTATTTAGCAAATTTTGGATTTGAATTTTGTTTCTTGAAAGCCCCTCTGGAAAAACTAGCAAAATTCGTGCGGTTTTGCGTGCGCAGATTGTTTACCCATGGGTTCTATCCTTCGGTGTGAAGAGGAGACCCCCGTTCTCCAATTCTTTCGAACTATTTTTCTAGCCGTGCTATGTTTAAATAAAACGCTACAAAGTTTGAAAACGTCTAAAAACGGTGTAGTTCATTTTCTAAGGTATAACTTCATGAAGTGCAATACCTTACCTTCAAGAGTAATACTGTAAAAACTAGACTCACGTTCTTTTAGATATAGATTAGATTTAGATTACGCACCTTTTTTTCTATATTTTCTCTAAAATATTTTGGCCTTTTTTGATCTGCTAAATCTATTTTTTTTATTATTCAGATGTCAATAGATCGAGAAATCGATAACATCGCCGATACCTTAGCAGATGTCAGTCGGGTAAATTTATAGAACAATGGTCCCATTATCGATATTATTTTCAGTTTCTTTCCTACGCCGACAATTCGACAGACGAAACGTTGTGGCAATTCAACCAGACCCTATCAAATCTGGAAGACAAATTGAGAAGCCTGTCCTACGATATTTCTGAAATATCGCAGCAGATTACGGATGGAGCAAAGGAGGTCAGAGCTTTATTCGAAATCTGATACAAATACAAAATTCTGCTATCATCCGCCAAAGTGAGGCATGGGTCCTTCTTTGTGTTGATAGCCTATAAAAAGGATATGAAATTAAAATGAAAATTTTGTTTACCCCATCCATGGCATTCGGAACATTCCCAGGGTTTAGCCGTAGTCAATGCAATTAGTGCAACAACAAGTACTAGCAGAATATATTGATTCATCGTAGCGATTAAGTAGGGGTTTCTTGTAATTTCTAGATTCCAGTTCGTGCTTTTTTATATACATTTTGGGGCGGAGCTTCGCGGGTTCATCTCCGACATCCTGATCTCTTTTTACACCCATATCACTCGTCATTTGTCGGGAATGGCCTGGGAGTTGTATTTTTTGAACTGGCTGATCACGAGAATAGATTGAGAATTAACAGGAAAAGCTAGAAAGTAATCAAAATATTTTTTTTTATGATGACTTAACAAAAGTGTAGATTAGAAAGAAAAAATATTTAAATCTTATTTTCAGCTCCCACACGCCTATGTCTACTACGCCTTACTCTCCGTCCTTCTATTCATTTTATGGCTTCTCATCGTCTATATGGCATTCACAGCCCATGGCTCATGGCTAAATCTCAAGCAACTCTTCCAAGAAACCAAAAATTCCGGACGCACCTATCGACGGGCGCCGCAGTTTGAAAGAGTGGTTGTTGTAGTGAGTTTCCAGGAACTTTGAATGTCTTAACTATCAAAATGCTCTAATTTTTAGCGCGACTCCCCGCCTCCCAGCTACGAATCAAAAACTCCGACTACACTCGGCTCCGAAGAGACGATGCCTATGATGTTACATTCGGATCATTAAGCTATTTTTGGTAGTGGGCTCTTAGCATGGGCGATTTTTGGCAGGGGGAAGCTCCTTTATCCCAGTAATACTGTACGGTCCTATAACAAAGTATAGACAATTTTTATAGCATTTTACGCGGTTTTTGATATAAAAAGCTCATAAAAAATTATGCCAATTTTTGAAAATTTTGTGCCATTTTTGGCGAAAAATGCATGTTAATGACCAACAAAGGCCGAAATTTTCGAATTTGCATAACTTTTCAGATATTTAAAATTTATAATTGCTTTTCTATGAAGTGCCATTAAAACCGGGTTTCCCCTCCTCTACCTTCCATTTTACACCTCATTCCACGATTTTCTGAACAAATTATGACTTGTTGCTGATTGCTCAAATTGCATTGTGATCTCATTCAATATCGGTGGCAAATAAACTTATTAACGTCATGGAAAATACGCCCAAAAAGGAAAGTTTAGGAAAATTTTGCTGGTTGTACAACGTTTCCCCGCCAAAGCTCGATTTGAATTCACAATTTTTGGGTTTTGAGTTTGGGTTGCGAATTTTTTTGAAGCTTTGGTGTACTTTGAGAGGAATAGGGCGGAGAGCGTCGGCCGATCCGTCAGCGTCGGCGGAGGTAGTGATTCAGCGCCTGCTCCTCCTCCCGAAATACCACCTGCCCACCAGACCGTATTCCTCCTTGGCGCGCGATTGGTCACTAGCACCATGCAGGAACATTCCATTCATACGAAAGTCGTGCTAATTTCTCACTCCTTCTCTCGTTTCACTCTCACTCTTGCTCTCTCTCTCTCTCTCTCTCTCTCTCTCTCTCTCTCTCGCTCTCTTCACATCCCTTCATCATCCTTTTATTCTTCAATCCCTTTTTGGTACTTTTGAGGTATCGGCTTACCATCTTTTTTCCAAGGATTCTAAACGGAAAAACTTTCACTCTTGTTGAAAATACAAAAATAGCCCTTTTTCGAGAGGCTTTCCATCCTAACATTGTCTCAGCTTGCATTGTTTTTTCCACTTCAATATAGTGAATTTTCAGCAAAAAGTATTATTAAAATACTTGCTTGGCTTTCTAGACTTCTAAAACATTTCAATTTGCTCTTCCCCCCTCCCCCCGATAAAACAAAAGCTCCCCCTTTGTCAATTGTGAGATTTCAGGCTGCGGTCTCGACTTGGATAATTTTTCCAAGACAACCACCGCCTTCGTCAATGAGGCAGTCTTTTTGTGGTGTATTTTGACCACAACGACAACGACCACGATGTTAACAAGTGTAAATTGAAAGGTTAGTTGCTCTAGAAAAGCTCTTCCCCCCATTAGACGGGAAGAATCGGTTCTTTGACATTATCGGGGCGGAGGGCAACTTTTTCTAAGGATGCAATGTTTCTAACATAAATGGCGCAGGTATTTCCAAACAGTTTTTACTGTTCCCAGGCGTACAAATTCGACAAAGTTATATTAAAAATACACAAAATATCGATGTTTCGACCAAAGTTTCGCCTTTTCAAAAGTCCTGCTCAAAACCCTGATTACACATAAAAGAAAATGCAAATTATTTTTTAAATCAAAATTTAAAAATTTAAAAATTGAAATGAAATTAAAACGAAATAGCAATAAAAATAAAATTCTTTCCATTAGATTATTAGGCATTTCTAGATGAACCTTCGCTGATTATCTGAAGCGCAACAAAAGGAATGAACCCGACAAAAATTGACAAAAGATTGCGATCGCTCGGTAGGTTCTCATTTTAGTGGCCGTGGCCTTATATGCGGGACGGGAACGAGCCGTTGGCGGTGATGAATCTAAATGTCGAGGATATTTTTGAACGATATTGGAATATTCGTGGGCGAATATTTTGGCTGCTGATGCAAAAATCGTTTGCGTTACAATTTTCCTAGCTGCTGATCGAGATTTGACCTGATCGGTGAAATGCAGTTTGATCAGTTAGTTTATAGGTTAGGTAGTCGGTAGTTTATGTTTGCATGCCACTCCCCGGGACACATTGCGCGTTTTCCAGACCCTCTATATTGCGTAGTCATTACTAGCTGTCGGTTGACGATGCATTCCCATCCACAATAAACCTTTTCGAGTTCAATGCAAAAATTATATCAATGATGCAAGCTCACAGTGTATAAAGCAAAATATTGGGTAGGGCTATTCGTAGGCCGTAATTGAGAAGAAACCAGACCTAGTCTCCCCGTTTCAGAAACCGATTGCGAAATAATGCAGAAGCACGGAATGTGCCAGTATGGAAAGCTGATCCAGAAAGGAAAGTCGGCAAGCACAAACAATCCCCTGGAACTTAAATGGTAAAACCGAACAGCAGAAATGCAATTGGACCCAGGTCGGTACTTTTCACGGTACATAAATGGGAAACCTATGGCTAAGTAGCAGCAAAAAACTAACATTAACTGAAAAGATTCCCCTAAAAAGAATATGGTACTTTGCCAGAAAATTGTCGGTAACGGTTGCTTAACGGGGGGGGGGGACACATAGCGGGGGTGGAAACCATTTTTCCTCTATAGGGATATGTCGCGACAATTCAAGCATGCCATCGGATAGAGCGTCGAAAAATATACTAAGAGAATTAATTTCGGCACTTATGAGTTTTACAAAAAATGTTCTAGGAATTTTTGGCGTACGAAAACAATTTTTGTCATGGGGGGGGGGGATAATCCGCAGCCTTATGATAGCGAATCTTTCTGAGAAGTCAAGCATACGGTGTTTTAGAATGTAGCCGCCGGATTGCCGGAATGGATGGTAGTGGCCATCCCAACACGGCCGTTTATGTGCAGCAAAAGGCAGCATTCGGCATGAGCGCACCCTTCATGGTGAGTCGATATTTGCAAATTAGCATAAAACAACAATCAAATTTCAATGCCCGCCGCTAATGAACCAGAACCGAAGGCTGTTTTGTCAAAGTTGGAATTTAAGAAAAATATTGGAAACGGCAACGGAAACCAGCATGCTCTACCTGGTACTACCGGTGGGCAACGTGATCGGCGCACTGCTGCGCACCCCTTTAACGACGACATATGGATGCAAGAAAGCGTTGATCGGTAAGAGACTAATTTGCTATTAGAGTGCATAAACTATAGATGGGACGGCGCCCGGGGAGTCTAATTCGCAAAACTACCCTAGCTAGAGGTCTGAGAGTTTAAAAGACCATTTTACAAAGTCACGAAAGGGCATGGGTTTCGCGAGCGCCATTCGAGAGAGGATCGAATTTATAACCCGAAAAAACATATTTAAAATTATTTTTGGTTTAAAAACTTTGAAGGCCCCCCCCCGTTACCCTATGTGTACTGCTATCTGGGCGCACAAGTATTTTGTAACCGCTCATGCATTTTCAGGGTGTACGTGTGCAGTGGCCGCCGCTTTGACAGGGGTCAGCCGGAAGGTGGTGAAGCCGGCAAGAAATCTGGGGTCAAGGCGTTCATCCTTGAACTCACCGCATCGATGTACGCCAAACTCATTTCTGGGATGAACTGTAGTTACCCCCCAGCCAGCCGAAATTTGGATTTTCCACCACAATTATTTTTTTTAATTTCGCAATTTTTCCGATCCAAACCGAATGAATACTTAGTAATTAGACCAAGGCAAACATTTTGGTATACGTTAGAGCGCTGGCCGCCGTCAACCAAAAATTTTTCCAACTCGTGTGGGAGCGCTATTCAAGGATGAGACAAACCCTGGTTGTAGTGTAATAGGGGATAAAGCGTTATAATATAAAATAGTTACAGCATAAACAAGATATAAACGCGGTTGCCCGTTAAGGCGCAAGGCTAGTTTTCGATTTTCACTATTTTTGATATTTTTAACGCACCAGTCGCTAAAACATCAAAAATATAGCATGAATTTTAATCAGCCTAAAATAATGTAAATAAGGTAGTTATGGCAAAAAAAAGAAAAATCCGACTAACTTGTGAAACACTATTTTAATGTTAAATTTCCATATTCATTTTTGCCCAATTTTTTGCCCAGCACCGCCAACGGAAACGGTACCACAGATTATTTGTCTTTTCAAACTTCGTTTCAGATGTAAACACCTCAACAGGATACGCCCTGGAAACGATGATCCGCCGATATCGCCCATGCAAGACGAGGCCGACCAAGCTAGCCCAACTCATCAGTAAGTTTGGTTATCGACAAACCTAGCCTTTTAACAAAAAATGTAGCAATTTATTTTTTATTAAGAAATTTATTTTACGACCCAAAAGACCAAATTTCCGATTTTGAATTATTTTCTAAAGTTTTGCGAAAATTCTTTTGCTTTCATATATAGTAAAAACTTTTTAAAAACAATGTAAAAACACTTTATATGATAACTGGGCCAAAAACTCACGATGTTTTACTAGCAGGTAGTATGGGTTGTTTTACGCTGAAAAACTTAGTGTCAGGCGAAATATTGTCCCCTTCCAGCAAAACCGGAAGCACCACTATTTTTGTTATAGTGAGCTACCGGTTCAACACTTTCCAATACCGATCACTGTCCCAATTTAAGCCCTCCGCCTGCCGTGGGCCATGTTTGGGTTCAATGCCGGACTGCTGGTCGTCGCTCCCTGACATCAAGCCTATCTCTCGGCGATTGGTAAGAGCGCTTATAGTTATCGAAAGAGTAATTTCCGTCGTTTAGATGCCATTTCTACATCGCTGGGCGCGGTTGCGGCACCCCATGGCAAGGATGTTGTTTGAGAGCGAATTTTGGTTGGTGCCAGAATTTTTTAGACAAGCAAAGTTCGGGTGCCAATCGTGCTTGCAGGTTGCTAGGGCTACGGCCATCGTTAAGAAAGGCTTTATCCTAATATCGGGGTCCATGTAAAATATTGTGGCCCTTAAAAAATAACGTGGTGCTTAGGAAATATCGGGGTCCAAAGGCAAGTATCGGGGTCCTTGAAAACGGCGGTCGGCCCGATTTTGGGACCGGTCATTATCGTAGTCCATTGAAAATGCCCCCCGGGCCTGGCTATGGACCACGCTATTTACCGGGGCTAACTCGACCCGGAAACGCCTAAGAAGTGCGCAAAGGCGCCTGTCACGTGTTTCGCATCTCGTATTCGCGGCCGTCAGTTTGATTATCGTATAGATTCCAAAGGTAATATGACACCCATTGCGGCATTCTTCTTTCCCATCCACCCTTATGATTTCTGTACCCGATAAAGTCCAGGCCATTTCTTCTCGATCCCTTACCAGACCCCGTCATGTTCGGTGCAATTCTTTGCTGGCTTCCTAATTTAGCATATCTAACCTTCAGGCTCCCTCTATAACCACTGCCCGTCCTGCATCACCAAATGGTTAGTTTCGCCTCATGCTCCTGATCACTTTCCTTTCCAGGAACCCTACATTCCAACCGAGACTGTCCAGCGCCGATGGACACGTCCCCTCACTGGACTCGATGCTGTCCGCCAGCGAGTGGTTACTCTTCAGCATCAGATTGATTCTATGGCCGCTTCCGTCCCCGGACAGGTAATTATGCCTCCCTGTTCTTTTTTTACCGCTTTCCTTGCCTCTAGGAGCTAGCAAAATCGTCAGAGCTTGTCGCAGTGTCAAACCGCCCTCCGGCCTCTTCAGTCGATGATGATCGTTAGTTTCCCATTGTCTATCTTATTCATTTCATCTCTAGAGTCTAGACCATGCGAGAGCAGGATCTGCTGCCCCTGCCCTCCAGCGATTCTGAAGGCGACGGAGACCATCCATTTCTCCTCGCCTAGATCTCCGGTCCGTTTCTACCTATCGTTACAAGAAGTTATGCCTGCCTTACCCCGCATATGCCACAATTCATAGGTGCCACCACCCCGTCATCCTACCGGCCACTACTAGCGACAGCCCTACCATAAATTTTAATTTATTTTTTTGAATTTCAGATGCTAATAAAAATTTGCCGAACCCAACCACGATATTGTACATGGACCCCGATATTAGGATAGAGCCTTAATTTTTACGGTGAATGCCGGAAGTTCCCGCTTATCTATTGCAATTAATAACTAGGACTAGAATTATTTTTGGCTCCTAAAGCGCTGACGATGTAAGTAAACTGTTTCTAGATCGTAAAAATAATTGCAAAGGTTTTGGGAATCGTGACTTTTTGGTCAGAAGCGCATGATTAATGACCGAAACTGGCCAAAAATTTGAGCTTTGCAGGATGTTCTAATCAAACTAGCATAATTTTTGAGGGACCGGAAACTACTAAAAACCTTATAGAAAAATAATTTATCGCTTTACCTGAAAAGGTCAGTCGTATGCATTTTCAGAAACCCGAGATAACCTGGGGCCAGCTATGCCAGACTGCGGCCCTGTTCCAGGCAGCCGGAACGGTCATCTATCTATCATGTTTTATATTTTTTTCATCGGGAAAATCTAATCGAGAAGCGGCTTTTCAATAAAAAATTTCAGCCGAAATGAAATGTAAATTTCCATGGACCATAAATTTGTATGGATCATATTATGAGGCGCCTTTACAAAGTACTTTCCGACACTACACATCATTCAGATACCCGGTGATTCCCTGTTAACGGGGGGAACAATTTTCTCCACTAATTCCATACGGCCTTATAACGAAACCGAGCTCATTTTTTGGTATTTTATACAGTTTTAGATACAAAAAACTTGTATAATGTTCGAAAAGTTTTGACGTTTGGTTCAAAAATGTGTGAAATTGATCAACAAGGTCAAAATTTTGGAGTTTTCAGAAATGTTGAATATATTTTTTTCTGTAACTTCAAGCAATCAAAAACTGCGAAAAACGCTATCAAAATACACTATTTAGCAGCAGCCGGTAGGTTATAGACGGAAAAATACAAATTAGTTTTCCCCTTCCCTTGCAAAAAATCTTGGCCTTGCTCACACGCCAGGTCCCGATTTGTTATATATTTTAAGAGATACAAACCATGGCCCGGAAATACGGAATTTCTTTGCTAAATTAGTCGAAGAGCTTATCAATCAGCTACTTGGTAAACATTCGTTGAATGCGAATAATAAAGTTTTTTAAATAATGCGTAAATTTGTTCTATAAACAAGTAGTTTCACTAAAGTGTGAATTTATCGAATAAAAAAGAGAAGTCTCCCACTGCAAGCAGGCGAGTTCAGAGAGCCGAAGCCTGCGTAAATCCCACAAGGAGATTGAACTCGCAAGCAAGCGTAAACCGACAAAGCGGTTTG
Organism: Mesorhabditis sp. LJ9110; assembly: GCA_038088335.1. Classification (NCBI taxonomy): domain Eukaryota; kingdom Metazoa; phylum Nematoda; class Chromadorea; order Rhabditida; family Rhabditidae; genus Mesorhabditis; species Mesorhabditis sp. LJ9110. The sequence goes on from JBBGBA010000055.1 coordinate 515,686, forward strand.
AACCAAAGCACATACTGACCGAACCCAACGATTTAACAATGCAACCACCACAATGTAGCAACCGAGTGGCGGGTGCTCTAAAGTGAGCGAAAAGTACACTTCAAAGTCTTGGCCCGTTTCGACCCTAAACCAAGATATGCTGAAGCAACAGCAGTAAGAAGCCGAAAAACAACACGCACGTGATTTGATCAAGAATCAAACCCAAAAGCACCTGTCCCGATGGAACCACTAGTCCCAAATTGACGTTGATTAAAATGGAATGTCGATGTCGTTCAATGTCTTACCGCTAGTTTAAAATTTAGTGACCGCTCTACCAAGGCTATGAATTTTATTTCTACCTAATGTTTGCCGCAATCTTCAACACTTCCTTTAATTGGTTTTGGGAATCGACAATAGTTTTCGACAATAATCGATAATTTATTCAACAAAAACAACAAACAAGAAAGAAACACTCACAAAAGAGCAGACGGTTTGCCATGTATTCTCCGAAGACGGGTAGCCCTCCCATTTTGTGTTGTATTCGTGTTCCACGCTCTCATCGTTCAGTCGGAGTTGCAGCCGCTGCTCCCATTTGTACTCCGCTGAACGCCCAGTTGCGACAGACGTCGACGCTTGGCACGGGCCGGACGAACAAGGCTTCCCTAAAAATTGAAAAATAATAAGGACAACCAATTTCAGTAGAGGCACAAGTCAGAACGCATACGTAAGTTAAGCTAGAAAATTGTTGCATACATTGTTTTTATCGTTATCGATAAAAAGGGACAAATCTTAGGCCGAAAAAGGAAAATAAATTCAAACTGTGTTTACCTTGTATTTTCCGACGAAGGGTAGTCCTCCCATGTTGTGTAGTATTCGTATTCGCTCTCATCTTTGAGTCGGTGTTGCAGCCGCTGCTCCCATTTGTACTCCGCTGAACGCCAAGTTGCGACACGCCTGGCACGGGCCGGACGAACAAGGCTTCTCTAAAAATGGAAAAATAATAAGGACAGACAATTTCAGTAGAGACATAAGTCAGAAATTATAAGTAAGTTAAGCTAGAAAATTGTTGTATACATTGTTTTTACGGTTATCGATAAAAATGGGGGGTTTTACTCCGAAAAAGGAAAATAAATTCAAACTGTGTTTACCTTGTATTTTCCGACGAAGGGTAGCCCTCCCATGTTGTGTAGTATTCGTATTCGCTCTCATCGTTGAGTCGGTGTTGCAGCCGATGCTCCCATTTGTACTCTGCTGAACGCCAAGTTGCGACACGCCTGGCACAGGCCGGACGAACAAGGCTTCTCTAAAGATGGAAAAATAATAAGGACAGACAATTTCAGTAGTGACACAAGTCAGAAATTATACATAAGTTAAGCTAGAAAAATGTTGTATACATTCTTTTTACGGTTATCGATAAAAATGGGGAGTTTTAGATCAAAAAAGGAAAATCAATATAACGCGGTTTTTGGGCGGAGAAAGAATGGGATTCTGCTTGAAGTACATACGGTGTTAGGGTGCAATTTTAAATACCTACAGGACCCTGAATCATATCAGGGGCTGTTAAACTAGACGAAATATAGCAAACTCTTACCGACTAGACGCGCGAAATATTGTTTCGCTTTCGATAAATCCCGAAATTAGCAAATGGCAAATTTCTTACTTAGGATTTAAGGTGATCGTTAACACTCTATTTACAAGTTTTCGCTTCAGAACGGTTTAAATTTGTTTAAACAATCTTTTTATCTATAGTTTTATTCTTATATAGCATTACTTTGACCGCAAAGTATTTATTTTGCCTTATTTTTCGAAGTTTTTCATTTCGGCGGCTTGCAAAGCGGATAATTGAGAAAATTTTGGACCAAATTCGTTGAAAAGTGATTTGTTATGAAGGGCAGAGTATGACGATCATTTGCTAGTATAATTAGCATCATTAAAAGTAGTTAGAAATAAAAATATAGCCGTTTTCAAAAAAGATTGTCAAAAGATTAAAGTATGCAGGTGGCTGAAATTGTATAAATGCAGTGTTAATTATAACAGGCAAGGATATAAAGAAAAACAAAAGTCAGCTTGCCCTGTTAAACCTTACCCGTTAATAGTACCGTACGAACGGGAGTTTTTTTTGTAAAATTACGACTAGAGCTTAGCAGCGCTTGATTAGCTAGACATCCCCTGAATGTGAACCCGAAAACAACATTTCCGGGCGCGTGATTTGATCAAGACTCAAACCTAAATGGCACCTGTCCCCAAGGAATGACTAGTCCTAAACTGACGTGCTGGTAATTGGGTACCCAACGCAAAACATCTTTCCTCAGTGATTAAAACGCCCATTTCCTTTTTGACCTCAATAATTTATTGATTCTCTAGAAAATGCCATTAAAAAGAAGCGGGTCCTTTCCCTTACTTTCCATTTTACACCTCATTCCAGGAGTTTTTGAACAGTTTATGACTTGTTCCTGATGGGTAGTTTTTCCATCGTGATCTCATTAAATATCGGTGGCGAATAAACATATTCACGCCCTGGAAAATAAAGCGTAAAAAGGAATTTTCAAAAGCAATTTTAGGCCAAAACAAATGGAGGAAATTATTTTAAGCATGCTGCTGGAGGCAATTATTGGTAACGTCTCAAATTAAAGCCTCAAACCTTGTCCAGCTCTAATTGTCATCGTTTTAAATGTGATAATGATTTTCGTGATCTCACGATCAGATATATTACGCGAAGACGTGTCTTTAGCATTACTGATGTATCTGCTAATTTCAGGTAAAACATCAAAATATCAATCAAATCAAAGTGATTTTTCAGAAGCTCTATTTTCCGGGATGATGATTGGGGCCTGCGCATATCAAATTACCATTTATCAAACCAACCAGGGTATGAATTTGGCTGAACTCCCTCCAATTGGCCGACATAAACCTAATGTTTCTCGGCTCATCATGGGATGGGGATGTAATGTATACCAAAATACTCGCCAGATCAAGGCGAACATTTTGGTATATTTTACAGACCTGTAGACCAACAGAGCGACCAAAACTTTTATGGCCTGTGATATTCAGATGAAATCCTTGTGCCGCAGTCCTGGTGTCTACGCGCCATCTTCCCGCCGCTTTTTACATGGGCTAATTTGTTTTTCCCGTTTTGCAATGCGCTGATAGCTTTCGAAAAACTGGCGGTAGTGTTGGCCCCTGGCTTCTATCGTACTATCACTCATCGTCATGTTCATCAGTTTATGCTAGGTATCTTTTGCGATATTCTGGGGCTTAAGAAGATTTAGCGCTGCTTGGAGTGGATACGATCACGGTAGCCTTTTTGATAATCTATTGGGCGCAGCAAAACGACAAGAAAACCTCGATTGTAAGCTATTTCTGCACTGGACTGTTGGCAGAGACGGACTAATTTGTTTTCCGTCTGTACCTACTTGTTGATAATCAATACTGTATTTTTATAATGTTTTCGCAGTTATTTTTGCTAGCAATTTATAAGCAATATTTTAAGAATTTTTAAAAATTCGAAAAATTGGACCTTGTTTGGTTCGATTTTGTGAGCTGCTGTACTTTGTAAAATACGATCAAATAAGTTTAGATTTTGTTATAGGACGAGAAAGGACTCCTGGAAAAAATTACTCCCCTTGCTAACAGTCCAGTACAGCTATTTCTTCAACCTTAATTTTTTTTATTTTTAGGCATGCTCCAGCGGCGCCTATCCGACTATAATCCTTCAAACAACATCAACTATTACTATTGTTGTCCTAACCCTAGCCACCCTATGCTATTTACCAGTTATTGCCAGGATACACACGGTTTGCTGTAAATTATAATTAAACAACAGATATTTTAGTACGTTGAACGCGCTCGGTCAAAAGCGAACTCCCCAAATCGACGCTTCTATTCCGATTTTGTACTGGCAGTCAAGTGGTCGAGTAAACCTTTCAAAATCCGTACAAATTATTAAATTTTTAGGCCCGATCATGCTTTCGATGATAGTTTTTAATCTGGGGCCAGAGTGGTGTCGCATATTGCAGGTTTTACAGGAAAAGCATTATCGAGAGTTGCAAAAATTTAGCTGCCACTCTACCAGGGCTATGAATTTTGGTTCTACCTCATGTTTGCTGCGAAGCCAATTTTCAACACTTTCTTTATTGGTTTTGGGAATCGACAACTTCGGAAGAAGTTATATTTCGTCTTGTGCCCTGGTTATGCTAAACGCCGAAAATCGATTACTACTTGGTGAATAAATGGCTCAAAGGGGCATTGAAGTGTCAAAAATCGGCGACGGCTCGAAAACCGTAGTCGAAGGCCTTTGTACTGGAGCTAGCTTTATTAGAGCATGGAGGTCGGCTTATTAGAACAGTATCAGAACGGCGCATTCAGCTGTGAGAGCAAGCCTTAAAGCAAGCTTTCATCCATTTTCCAACTCCAAAGTACATGGAACAAACACTCACACTCGCAATAGCACAATGTAAACACAACCTACCATCTAATCCACCTCAAAATAACATGAATCCATCAACCACACTGCCGTACTAGAAAGTTAACATTAAAAATCCTGGCAAATAGCCGGTGCCAAGTCTACAAATATGCGGAGGCGAGAGATTTTGAAGCGGCGATTATGTGCTCGGTTTTTGGACCTAGTAATTTTGGGCTGAAATGATGCCAAGTCACACCCTGATCTTCTTCATTTTTCTTCCTACCTCCAGGGCCTGGAGTGATTCTTTCGATTTCAATTGTTTAACATGGGAGGCGAGGTGATAGCTATGATTTTTGAGGGTATTATAGGTGAGTTATTAAACGGAAAATTTAAACATGACGACTAATTTAGCAATGGTGGTAGTATCATTAAATCTCTTCATGGTTATCGTGATTCTACGATTCCGAATTCCGAAAAAAGAAAAGACGTCTCACTGTCACTACTGTTATATCTATTAATTTCTGGTAATTAGCTGGCTTCATACCTTGTATGGCCTCGTACTTCAGAAGGCCTCTTTGCCGCCATGATGATCGCCGTTTGCGTTTACCAAATTATCATCTACCAGTCAGGACTTGGTAGATGCTATCTACTGTAGTACCCTAAACCCCGATCTAGATACCGTAGTCGTGCCTCAGAATTGGTGTCTGCGCACCATATTCCCGCCGCTGATGATCTGGGCCAATTTGTTTATTCCCTACTGTGACGCGCTGATCGGGGTTGAAAAGTTGCTGTTCGTCGTCGCCCCCAGTTTCTACCGGACCCTCAGCCATCACCATGTGCATCGATTTATGTTTTGTAAGGGTTACTGTCAAAATGTCAAAATTGATAACGCCGGAATTTATTTAAACAATTTTCACGGAAAAATTCCATCCATCTAGAAATCTAGACAATATTGATTTTGATTTCTTATTTTCACTACTTCGGTCTTTTTAAACCCCCTTGCCAGAGTATATGAAAAGTTTTTTCTGGACTTATATTCATTTTACTATGGTATCAAATTTTTTTTAATTTTTAGGTTTGGTAACGATAGTTACCATTACTACGATATGCTTTACAATCCACTGGTCAACCGTTAGTGACCGTATGGCGACAATGGTAACTCATCTTCATAAAAATATCACAAAACCTTATTGTTAGGTCTGTTCATCATCATCATACCCCAACGCGGTATTGGAAACATTTTCAACGAACAACCTTTTTGTGCTAACGACAGGCGCTGTTTGTTATATTCCAGTCATTGTGCAAATCAGAAAGGTTTGAAAAATGGATATGTTTATTAAAGGAGATCTAATTCTAGTTTGTCTACGAAGCACATGCAAATCGAAACACGCAAAGTGACCGTTTTTATGCAGATTTTGCACTGGCAGTGAAATGGACAGGTATGGCACAGCGGCCCGGCTCCTAATAAAACGTCCGGTAGCTTTGGAAAGGAGGGAAGACCGCAACGCGTGCGATAGACGCGTCGCGCAATTGCGAAAGCAGGCCTGCGCAGCTAAAAGCCGGTTGCTATACCGCGCACCCGCACGCAACGCGCGAAAAACACGTACAGTACGCCCTTTCCCTTGAACCATCTGGACCGAACCCATGGGCGGTTGTGATGGGTAAATAGTGATGATACAGCCATTTTTCAGGCCTGATCATCCTAGCCACCGTCCTTTTTAACCTAATTCCAGAATGGTGTAGAAGATTAAACGTAAACAAAAATGATTATAACCTTAAAAAATTGATTCAGCTTGACATCTACTATGGCTACGAATTTTACGTCTATATCTTGTTTGCGGCAAAGCCTATTTTTAATACGTTCGTGGTTGGGTTGGGCAATCGAGATTTGAGGAAGAAGATACGATCTTTAGTGACTGGGATAAGACCCAGGATCAAGACACCATCAATTACATATTAAATGGGGTGTGACAGCTCATTTTGTGCACTTACAGATTGTTTTTCGGTCTTTGTTCTTGGGGATAAATATTTATTATTCTATTCTACAATGCCAATTTTTGAAAACTTTATACAATGTGAAATAATCACATAACAAAGCATCGTTAAATCAAAGAACCAGCTTTAATAATTATAGAGTTGTTAGATCATAAGTTTTTTCGATATGTGATTACGATATGCACTGTGAGTTAAACCCGCTAATTACACACCTAATTGTCAGAATCATAGAAACCGGAAGAAGCACAGGATCACTTTTGTAAACCAAAAAAAATCTAGAACAAAATCATGTTGCGAATTTAAAATATATGAACCTAAAGAGAATAATTATCACGTGCAGAATAAAGCTCTTTTCCTTGCGCCGACCACACTGAACTCTTTGTGAGAATTTTATAGGCGCTTTGAGAAAGTTTTTTGGGAGATTTTTGGTGAATGGTACTCTAAATTTACCAAATCGGATCCCACCCCAATTTAGCAAGGCCAATCGCAAACAGGCGGTTTTTGAAAATCGGCAAAACATTTTTTCGGTTCCGCCACTAAAAATGGAAGAGGTAATATTGAGCATGACGATTGAGGCCATGATCGGTCGGTTAATCAATTATTACATTTAAATATTTAGATGTTTTAGCATTAGTGGTGGTCGTTTTAAATTCGTTAATGATAATTGTAATTGTGAAGAATACTGTATTAAGAGAGGATGTCTCGTTGACATTACTTTTATACTTGTTAATAACAGGTGCCTACCAGAACAACTGCCTTAATCGCTCCGAACTTTAGAAGGGTTATTTTCCGTTTTTATGATTGTTGCTTGTGCATATCAAATTACAATTTATGCAACAAAGAGGGGTAAGATACAAAAATCATACTGCTGATACAGACTACAATTTTAGATACGGTTGAAATGCCTCAATCCTGGTGTCTAAACGTCATTTTCCCGCCTGTATTTTTCGCGATTAATTTATTCTTTCCGTTTTGCAATGCATTGGTGGCGTTGGAAAAGTTGATCGTCATTTTGGCGCCGAGTTTTCATCGTGCTTTGACGTATCGTATTGTACATCGTTTCATGATAAGTTGGTGGATTTAAAATTGGCAGAACGAAGCAAAATACAAATATTTTAATTTAATTTACAAAATTTGAATCACCCATTTTCAGGCCTTGTGCTGCTCGACGTTGTCGTAGTCGCTGGCTTCATCGTCCACTGGAGCCAAGTGGAAAATATAAAATCCTCAATAGTATTTGATTACGGTACTAATATTTACGTTTAACTAGGTCTGCTCAAACTCCGGATATCCTGCGCTCGTTCTCCAAACAGAATCTGCCGTCAATATTGTCGTGCTCACGTTTGGAGCGCTCTGCTATTTACCTGTAATTGTCCAAATTAAAAAGGTATACAAAAAAATTTATGCCACGCATATTTATATGTATATTTATACATATAAATTCATATTTTGTAATTATATAGATTACGCATAATTTTGTATATTTAATTCCAAAAACACGTGATTTTAGTTTGTCAGCCAAGCCCGTTCGAACGTCTCCTCAACAAATCGTCAGTTCTATGCTAATTTTGTGCGTGCTGTTAAATGGACTAGTAACACTGTATAACTATTTGAAAAATATGTATTTTAGGTTTAATTATACTTTCCATGATTATCTTTATTTTGGTCCCAGAGTGGTGCCGAATTTTCCAGGTCGTTTTCAATTTCATTACAGTATTTTTTTTTCTTGGGTTTAGCTCGACATCTACAAGGGCTACGAGTTTTATTTCTATCTCCTTTTCGCTGCGAAGCCTATTTTTAATACGTTCGTGATTGGATTTGGGAATCGAGAGTTACGAGCGAAGATCGGGTTCTTTTTCTGCCCCGGTCGCATGCGGAAGAAGTCGATTACCGTCACGGCTTGGCCATCGAACCATCTGACTAACTTGAAAGCGTAATAAACCGTTGATTTTTGTTTGAGGTCTAAAATCGCAAGTTACACTGGACTACTCTGAACAGCACTAGAGCCGAGCAGTCTCCTTGTGAGCTCTGCAATCGTAGTTTCCGGTCCGCTACCCTGAACACCTCTACAGTACCCCTCATCACCCAGACACTGTAAAAAGCCGAGTGTTTTCCAAGAAGTTCCATGATCTCCAAGCTCCCTAGGGCCCCCGAGAAATGCGAATGGATACCTGTGATGAGCGAACGGCGGTGTCTCGCACTGCTCGGGGCACGTTAATCAACCTCGGCTAATTGGTCCGGGAGAAGGGGAGGTTCGTGGAAAAGGAAGGAGGGTGGACCCATGGCTATGGCCCATGTCTATGGCCAACCTTCGCGCACATACACATACACAACCTCTCTCTTTTGCTTCGCGAGCAACAGCAATTAGTCGCGAGGATGGGGCATTCCACTTGTTCGTCGTGTGGCTTATATCCACACACATCCAGTCGCTCCTTTTTTCGACACTTCTAACTCTCACCCGGGCGGGGAGGAGGACGAAGAGGAGGGGAGAGGGAAGGCCCTAACCTCTGGCTACGGATGGGTCTCTTTTTGGGGCCATGGCTCTGCAAGTTCGGGCGGTTCATTAGCTGGGTGAAAATCCAGGCATCAAAGGTGTAAGCGTTCAGGCATTTTTCAGAAGATTTTAGATACGCCTGTTTGATGATTATGATGATTGTAGATGATTTTCTCTCTCTCTTCTTGCTCTCGTTCTCTCTTTCTATCTTTTTCACTCTCACTCTCTGTCTCGCCGGCTCTCTCACTCTCACGATTACTCTCTCACTCTTTACTCGCTCTCCCTACCTTTCTCACCCTCTCTATCTCGCACTCTCTTTCTCTCTTTCTCTCTTTCTCTCTCTCTCTCTCTCTCTCTTTCTCTCTCTCTCTTTTTTTTGTAATATCATAATTTTAGAAGTTGTTATGTTGATATTGTTATGCAAGCATTAAGTAATTATTTTATCGAGATTGTCATCCGGCCCAATTGAATTTTATAATTAAATTTAAATATCACATGACTCTCTGTTTTTATTACTTCTCTTTTTCTTCTCTTTAATCCGCACATTTTAAGTTTCACACTCCTCCGCCGAAAGCCCAAAACTAGATTGGACTAGATGCGTGCTCCCAATAATCCGGTAATATTTCCGGAGACCTTTTCGCCTCTTCCCACTCCTTTCTGCTAAATCTCACATCTCTGGATGTTCTGCAGAAGCACGAGTCAACCTAATTATCAATGCCGGCGCTCTTGATACTGCTGGAAAAGCGTGTTTTGGGTCTAGTAGTTCAAGGATTAAGTGAAAATCTCGATAGTTTGGGTTGACGCTTTCTGGAAGTTATTTTGTGCTAAATTTCGATGCCGTATTTTCTCTGATTAGGGGCCTTATATTTTTGATCTTAAAAATTACGAAAATGGTGGTAAAGTTTCAACGTTTTTTACTAATTCCATTGCTAATTCCCTTGTTTATCTCCAAAACCGGTTCTTTTGCATTATCGGGGGGGGGTACTATTCTTAAACGTAAAAACAAATTTATTTGTCCAGTAATCGCCGATTTTGGCTAAAATCTGGAGTTTTCCGTAACGTTTAGAGTTTCAGATAATTTTTCTATTTGAAATATAGCTATGTGTTGCAAAAACGCCAGCAGTATTGCTCGTATTAAGTTAATAAACATTATAGAAATTGGTCCCATCGGAAATGTGAAAAATTAGTAACAAATTACCTATTGGCCGTATTTTTGTGATTTTTGTAGATCGAACAAATCTAAGGCTCAGGATTAGACGAAATACGATCCTTCTATTTTTCTCCCGTTCCCCGGAAACTTGATTATATCCGAAAAGGTACAGTATCTGTAGTGCCAGAAAACCCCCGACAGCCCCCGGCTTCTTGATCCATTTAATAAAGTGGATTTCCCAGGGGATCCTGCCCCATGATGTAAATATCTGCGGGGGTTAAAAAGAAAGGGCAATATTTTTTGGAGATGGAAATGTGGAGTGGTGTGGTCGGGGGTTGTTTGTGGGGATAGAGAGACGGTTTCCATGGGTGCCGGTTGATTGGTGGGGATTCCCCTGAATCAGGGGCTGATCCCCCCCCCCTCTTTCTTTGCTGTTGGCCCCCCGTTATGGCCATGGGGGACCCAGTCCACTTTTTTGGGGCTGCCCCCGTTATTCCCGGGGCTTCTAGCCTTCAGATTAGCACCCCTTGGCGGTGCTGCTGCTACTCGGGGCCCGCATGGCCAATCCTCTCCCCCTCTCTCTTGTTCCGCTATAATTTTGCTAACCAATACCTCTTGAGAGGGGGGAGACCACCTTCACCAGTTAGCACCTGTCCCGATTTTGGAGCTCTTGGAGTTATTAAGGGATCGTAAGCTTTAGGTTTTCTTATTCACTCCAGATTAATCCGCTCTAGACTCAAGGTTCTACTATGGGATACTGGGCCCTTAACGTAGGGGGCGGATTTAGCGGAGATAAGCCATTTTTTCTAAGTAATCCCGCAATATAACCCAGTTTTACCGTGTTTCCTACTGTTTTTAAGTATAAAAATTCGAAAAAATACATAAAAAACAAAAAACATAAAATTTTTTGACCTGACCAAAAATATATGAAACACAACCAAAAATATAAAAATTTTAAAAAATGCTTAGAGTATTTTTGTAACTTACTAGCAAACAAACACTATGGAATAGCTCATAAAATACGTTATTTACACTTACGCTTGCGATTCACTCTACTGACAGGCAGGTGCGGGCGCAAAAACAGGAAGTGTTTTTCCACCGCTAAAATGCCCCCTCCGTTTTTTAGTTACATAATTTAATTTAATTTGTAAATCTGGTTGACTACCCGTTAAGTTTGAGAATAACCTTTTGGAATTAACGCTAAATCGTGTTTTTTGAAACATAAAATTTGTCCCTTCCCAGTTGCCGGTAAATTTTTATAACCTTGATACAGGTTGGAAACAAGTTTTCGGGGAAAGTACTGATTGGCGATCAAGCCTAAAAAATTGAAAATTGTTGACTGATTGCTTTCCGGTTTTCTCCATCCCTACAGTAACCGCTCTGATCGCATCTGACCATGTGCACTTTCCCTCGCTTCGTTTTCTTGATCGGAAATGACATCACGAAACGCATAGACATGGATGCCAAAGAAAAAAGTGTTCCGCACCAAGTCGGTCACAATTTCTCTAACCTGATCACATCACATAGAAGACAAAGAGAAAGAAGAGACAACTAAGTTCTCTGTAATACCAGACTGGCTCCGGTCTTTGGCGAAATTTCGATGAGTCTCCCGGGATGGGGTTGCCACAAAAAACCATGACACATTTGTAACGAAATCGCACACCCAAATCAGCTGCTTTAACCTATAAAAGTCTGCTTTCCCCTCAAAAAATCTTGATCGCCTTTCAAAATTACGGTATTCCACCTACTATCATTTTTATTTCGGTAGTTCACCTCAATTTTAACGTATTTTTAATCTTTTCCAGTTGTCGCGATGTCATGATCATCCGCGGTTGGCCGCTTTTAATATTACTACCCTTCACACTCCAAAATGGCACGTATTTGGACGAGCAGGTGAGGGTGGAAGCGGACGGTTATTTTAGGGCCCCATTACAGTACCCCGAGTTGCGGCACTTCTTCTTCGACGACATCCACTTTGAGGGGCGCAACGGGTCGTGGTTTCAGTACTCCAAATTTGTACAGTACCCCAAGGTCAGTATAACACGTACAAAATTTTTTAGTTTCCGCCTCCCTCCCCCGATAATGCAAAAGAACCGCAAATTATACTACGATATTCAATTTTAGTCCCAAAAACTGAAACTAACGATTTTTAATTTGTAAGCATTATCGATCTCACAAAGTAAAAATTTTAGGTTACAATATATTGAGACCAAAATTCAATATCTTCGTATTTCCTCCCCCGTTAAGCAACATTTACCAGTGTTGACGAGCACACGGTATCGAGCAAGAACTTTTTTTCAGGACGACCAAATCTCTTGGGAAGATCTGTGGCTGTTCGAAGATACTTGTGGATCTACCGGCAAAGGGCTACGTGATCAGGAGGTTTGCCCATAACAACTTTATTCCCACCATCCAGCCCATACGTTCACATCGCCTAATTGGCGGGTCCCGAGGGGAATTTTCAACCGCCGCACTGGAGTCTAGGGGGGTTTAAAAAGTTTGGGAAAAGCTCAGAAATTATTGTAGCATAATATAAATCAAATGAAGTAAACTTTTACAGTATAAAAACTTTTAGGTTTATGTATATCTACCCTGCAATGGTAACGTTACGGAGAATGGCACCGACACCACCGAACTGCTCGATGAAAATGGGTTAATATGGACCGAGTGCACCGAGGAGCGAGGGCTACACTTTTTCTATGCTAAACTGGAACTCGCAGAACCAGAGTAAGCTAATATGAAAGCCATAAAAATACCGTAAATTAAGATTCATTACACCGTTTTCACTACCTACCTACAATTTAACCATTGACCTGAAAAGGTATCCAGATACCAAGCCGATTTTGAAGTTGAAATATTGGACTGGTAAGTTATTTAAAATACAATATAATAGTTATAATAATAGTAATTATGTCAAAATAGATATCTGAGCCTTAAATTCTAGAATCATGCAACAAAACATGCGGCGATGTGGGGCGAATCGCGATGAAAAGTGTTCACTGCGACGCCGGATATAATTTTGAAACTAAAAGTAGGTTTATAAAATTCTTTGAAGTCCAGAATTTACAAAAAAATTCAGAAAACATGTAAACATTAACTTTTTAGATCTAACTTGCAAATATCACCCCTCCAATGACACCTCCTGCAGCTGGCAATTTTTGGATAACACCCCAAATCCACAATTTGAAATTGCCTCTGAAAATGATACTTTAATCACTGGAGGTAAGTGAATTATATAAATTTCATAGATTAAATTAAACAAAAATTGTCTAACCCTCCAGAATATGCTGCAATTGCCCGACTTCCGATTAATGAGTCAACCCCAGCCGTCATCGCAAGCCCGTACTATGATCAAATCACAGCGAACTGTAAATTAAAAGTATGTTTAAGGGATACCTAATACAACATTTATATTTAGTTTGATTACCATTTGCGAGGTACCGCGGGTCAAAGTCATATTGTCGTCGTCGCCGAGCCACTTTTCCCAAGTAATCCTTATTACGGTATAGTAAAGTTCGGATTTTAGACGATGACGTTCCACAGCGATGGGTGTACGGGACGTATCATTTGGACAATCAGTAAGTGTAATAAGGACCTTTTTTTTTTGCCGCTTTGAATGCTTTAAAAGTACGTATGTTTCTTAGCTACGCCAGGTTACCACCAATCCGTTTGGGAGCTTTTCGAAGACCGGCAAGAATACGGTAATACTGTATATTCAAGCTATATCCCCCATTTTCAGCATTGAATGCCACAATCGAAACGAAGTCGATGACTATCGAGTCCCGAAAGACATCTACCAACCAACCCTCTGTGGTATCATTGGCATTACATTGTTCGATTGTCATGGTAATTTGACATCAATTCCGGACCTATCAACCACTTTAGAACATCCCCATTTTGAGGACACGTGTAACGGGAATTATACAAGATATTTATGTCGGTGGGTGTATTTCGTAGTCTCTAACAATCTGGCTAAATTTTAGGGGTAAAGAGATGCGGGTGTGCGTGGACATGGCGTATATTTGTGATGGGACGAAGGATTGTCCACAGGGGGATGATGAGGAGGGATGTGGTGGGTTAACAAAGCAAATATAAATATAGTTATACTTTATTAAGAATGGACGGTCCCAGGAAGTCGATGCGACTTTGAAGACCATCCCCTTTGCCCTGGGTGGCTGACTAAAAATGCGAGGCCGACAGATGTTGGGCAGTTTCCGGCGATCATCAAAAGAGCTAATATTACGCAAGCAGCGGTAAGCATCACAATTTTTATTTTATTATTTAAGTGTATTTTTCTTGATTTATTGTTTATTTATCTATATTTTTTTGGCGTTTAGCTAGGAATATTTTAAACGTTCCGTTAAGGAATCAGCGAAAAAAACTCAAAACGTATTTCCCTGGGAAACTCCTTATTTTTTGGTTTTTAGGATGACTGGCCACCCGCCCGTATTCCAATGCGTGATCGTACCCACGGCGAGAATGGTATATATTTCTATTAATTACCTAAATCCCTTTCAGGCCACTTCCAATGGGCATATTTTGGGGTACAAAAAGAGCTTCGGATCTCAAAGATCGGCTACCTTCAACATTTCTGGTCCCCATTCTTTCCGACAAACATCTACAGCAGCGCCTCCGGGGAGCGATGCTATGTAAATTCAAGAGATTGTGGTGAATACAAAATTCTAGCTGCGTTTCTGGTATTGTCTGAATGGGCGGATGGCGATTGATGAAACGTTGCAGGTTTTTATCAATAATGGCAATGAAACGGAATCGGTATGGTGTTTTTGGAATTGGAATTACTGGCGAAAATGACTTAGGCTTAGGCCTAGGTCTAAGATCAGTCTTAGGCTTAGGCTTAGGTTTAGGATTATGCTTAAGTTTAGGCTTCGGCTTCGGATTAGGTTAGGCTTAAGTACAGGTTAGGTTAGCTTAGGCTTAGGATTAGGGGACAAAGTATTAATAATATAATACTTTCATAACATTAAATTCCAATCCAGATCCACAAACGACGTTACCACGATCTACAAATCGCATCTGCTCTGCCGGGTTATATGTGCGAGTGGACGCGCGGTGCTGTCCATATCGGGGCCCAGGTTCGGCGCCTGGACGCAAATTTCCTACTATAACCGATTCAGCCAACGGCATATCGTATCAAAATGGAATTTCCGACACAAGGCCTCTACACGATGTTAATGTTTGATGACCTCAGCTTGTCGCCGACATGTTTTAACAACGGTGAGTCTATTTTTAATTGGATTTTTACGCTATTGCTCTCTATTTAATTACGATATGCGGTACAGTCGTCTAGTGGTAGTAGAAATTTATGCCCGATAGAATTCCAAATGCGTATAAAGCACTAACCGATTGGCAAGACAATTTAAATATGGTTTTTAAGTTTAGTTAAAAAATTAAGGATTAATCTTAAAAGTATTAATATTTCGATAATTTAAACAATTTTAACATATCTTTAATCACAGATTCATAGAACCGTTAGTGTGGTATCATCTTCGGCACCGGCCGCACGTCCTTTGACAATACATATTGCGGAAGCTTCTGGGGTAGACGCGACAGAAATTGAAGTAGTAGTCCCATTCGGCACAACTAAAAAAAATTGATGTTTTTTACAATAAAATTATCCATATTTAGGTATCTAGAATATGAGTATCATAGATATTTATTAAGACCTACTGCGCATTCCGGTCCTGACATTTTGGCGAAGTAGTTGCTGGGCGTGTGGTTGTTGGGGTTGTCCTTGTTGGTGTCGACGTTGTCCTGGTTGTCGTTGATCCAACCTGTTAAATGCGAGATAGTTGAAATACCGAAACCGGAAGATACCGTAGCCGGCTTGGCCGTTGCCGCCGTCGTTGTATTCACCATTAGCATACTGAGCACAGGTGCTACATACCCATCCTCGACTCTTGCTTGATTAGACACTGCCCGGTAGCTGAGCTTGACGCTCGTGCTCCGGTATTTATTCCACAGGAGCACGGGCAGGATGTTGTAAGGGCTTCGGATAACTTTATTAGCATCGTTTGAGCAGCAGTATCTAGAATTTGTTTTGTTTCTTAATAAAGTCGGACGATACCTGTATCCAGACATTTTAATATCTTTATGAGCCTTCACTTCGAGACCTCCATAAATACAACCATCAGTGCAGGCTGGGGTCGCAATTGTTTGTATTGTGACCTCGATGATATTCCCCGGATCAGCCTGGCGATTTAATTTTCAACATGAGCTACCGAAACTTACATAAAAAACGTAGGAGCAGTCGACCTGGCCGAGCATGACATTCGAATTGTTGGTGTCTTTTTGGGCTTGAAGAGAGCCAGTAAATGTCTGTTTCTCGGCGGTGGCTTTTATATATTGGCCGCAGCCATCAGGGAATTGCGCCTAGGAGATGGATGATGTGACTATGATTTTAATGATTACTCTGTCTCCACAATTTGTTCCTCCATATCCTCTTGGGCATTGGCAGATTTGGCAATTTCTGGGGTGTGGATACCACCGTTGAGGCAGGTTACTGATGAGGTTGCAGGGCAGTTTGCTATAGAAAGACAGGTAGGTAGTTATGGAAGGGGGGAAAGCGAGAGAGAGATCGAGAGAGAGAGATCGAGAGAGAGCGAGAGCGAGGGAGAGAGTGAGAGGATGAGAGAGTGAGAGCGAGTGATAGAGTGAGAGAGTGAGCGAGTGAGAGAGAATGAGAGAGTGATATAATGAGAGAGTGAAAAAGTGATAGAGTGGGTGAGTGAGAGAGAGTGTGAGAGAGAGTGAGAGAGTGAAAAAGTGAGAGAGAAAGAGTGAGATACTGAGAGAGTGAGAGAGATATAGAGATTGAAGGTGAAAGATAATTGAAGTGCAAAATACGACATTCACCTTTACACTTATACCGCTCGTTCATCATTGACACATCATAAAATGCAACAATATCACTCCCCATAACATCCTGATAATTCGCATCCGTAGCTGTCATTGAAGGAAGGTTTGAAGCGGATGCACTAAAACCCGAAAGTCA
This sequence comes from Mesorhabditis sp. LJ9110, assembly GCA_038088335.1. NCBI lineage: Eukaryota > Metazoa > Nematoda > Chromadorea > Rhabditida > Rhabditidae > Mesorhabditis > Mesorhabditis sp. LJ9110. The sequence continues at coordinate 532,718 of JBBGBA010000055.1, forward strand.
AAATAAAAACCTCCCAAGCCACCTCGTCGACCCATATTGCATTATACTCCCCCAATCGTACGTCATCCCATAATTATAGTTTGACGATGCCGTTTGCTTCGTGAATTGCCCCAAATAGTCTTTCTTAAGATTTTTGCTTAATGGAAATTGGACTAAGCTTCCATACGTTAATATTGGCCCATTGGATGGTGATGAAGCTGTCGCGATCCATTCTCGACATTTGGTGCCAAAATCCAAGCGCATGGCCAAGCTCGTGCGCTACCGTACCCACCTAAATTATGGGATTATGATTTTTGAGTTTGTTTTCCAATATCAAAAATTAGGTAGTCTAAATTTAATAATGCCGACGTTTTAGAAAATCGATTTCCCCGAGGTTTGTGCATGGTAAACTTCGACATGTTGAAATTTTAAATTTTTCAGACTGCGGAATTTCGACATTACAGCTTTCGACATCATGTATTTCGACAATCTTAGTTCCAACCCACCGATTCACAGCCGCCCCCAATCGACAAATCCTGAGTCCCCCCGACTCTCCCAACCATCGAGCTACATCCGGCTTTGCTCCCGAATAGAATGCGATCCCTAAATTTTAGAGAATCATGAGCCTACTGTAGAATCGTACCGCGCCGTATTGCCCGTATCTTCCACAAAGTTGATACAAGTATTATTCTGCCAAAAGGCGATTCCCATTCGGATTGCTTCAACAGCTAACGGGTCTGAAAAATCAACAATTTCTACCCCATCTTTGAATACTTACTGGATCTCATGCTATCATTAAAAGCATAGTAGACGGTATTATCCGCCCATAGTCCGTAGTCCGGGTTTTCGGCTTGGCGCCGGATGCGTTGAGCTTTATCGACTTCATCGTTGGCTAGGATGTCTTCGAGTTGGGTGCTAGAAAAATATCGTGTTTTTCGCATGGAGTTCAATCTTTGGAGCTCCAAAACTCACTCAGTTAGAACAATATCATGTTGATATAGGATATCGTTATCGGAATATTGGCCATTTACCTAAATGTTTAAATTAAATCGCATACTTGACCTATTTGTTTTTACTAAAAACTACAAATAGCCGGATTCAGTTTTAGTCTTAAGGATTCTTTAACTCACTTCAACTATATTATCCCCAAGTGGCTTCACATGATCACGTCGAGTGCCCTTAAAATCATATTAATCAGGCCAAAAATGCAATTACAGTCTGTATCCGTTGCATCACCGGCGGATCCTTTTGCAGTTTATCCAGCGCCCTTTTGTTCAGCTTCTTGATTCCTTCGCGCAATTTATCCCGGTTGAACCGGGGTGATAGCTAAATTCTCTTCAAGTTAAACCAATAATGTTCCATACCTCCATGGCCCTAGGGGGTAGCGGTGGTGGGCTGGTTTCGATTGCGCCGTGGGCAAGGGCATCTTGGATTCCCTAAATCATGAAAAATTTAAATTGACCGCATCTATTAATAATAAGGGCCTTGTGAGTCTTATGTTTTAGAAAATTAAAAAGCTTCTACTCACATATAGCCAATGCCAGACATGTTTTCTGTAGCGCTGCAAAAAAGGGTGAGGCTTAGGGGAACTTTAGGGTTTAAAGGGATCGAAATACCAAAATTCCATACCTGTACTTTGTTCAACACATCATCCCATGTCCCTGAAGCCGGCTTGCCCAAGCTGATGACAAACAGGAGCAGCGGCACGAGGCGCATACTAGAAATATGATTAATATTTTCGGGGCTAAATTTTGGGAGGTGAAAATGATTCAGGCTTTAAGGAGCAAGATCTCGAACTCAATTCAAGGAACTATAAAGTAGACAACTTACTACCCCAAACTACGCAAGACTTTTACAAAAATTCGCTCGCACGCTCGAACCCTCGAACTCTACAATTCACCCCGTTCAAATCAATAACCCAAACCCCCAAAAAACCAATTACCACCCTAGGAAACCGCGAGCTTTATCTAAAAAAAAACAATCCGATTGATGGGAAGGGAATATGGATTGAGCAAGAGACCGATGAAAGGTTATGGACCCGGCACACCCGTTAATCCCCGGCTAACAATGATTCGACGCAAAAAAACACACCTCACCCGCACCCATTCCCCTTCGTCATACTATGATTACTCATTTTATGCACCGTACGAGCTTCATTTTACACTAATTACCGCCCAAAACTATTACTTACAAAAATGTTTCAGATAGAATCGAGTAGGAACGCGAAATTCGACCCCAAAAAAACTGAGGGGGAATGTCCAAAAAAGGTCGTGCTCCCGGGCTGTCCCGTTAATCGCCTTTGACGCCCCACGCATAGTTCGTAGATTTATGCAAAGCCCTTCGGCTACTGCATACACGTGGCCAGATGAATAGCCACTTTAACGGAACCGATGACGCAAATATTTTGATTTTGATACTCCGCCTCCGCAACCTCGGTTTGAAAAACAATAATACAAAATTTTTGGGTTTTGCATATTCGGAAATAAGGTTGGACCCACGTCGAATTGGGCTTAGGCTAAGGCGGCTTAGGTGACTTAGGCTTCGGTTAGGCTTAAGCTTATGCTTAGGCTTGGGTTTAGGTAGGCTTGGGCTTAGGCTTGGTAGGTTAGGTTTAGTTTTAAAGCCTAAGCTTAGGCGTAGGCTTAGGCATAGGCTTAGGACCAGATGATGACACTTAAACGGACCGACGACGCAAATTCTGTTTTTGCCACTAGGCCTGAATTCGCCACAGAATTCGAAAAATAGTAGAAAAACTTTAGTTTTCCATACTTAAAATAAAGCTTTATGTTCAATCCTCCGCGTTATCTCTCTTTTATATATCATTTCATTTTCTTTATTGTTTGCCCTGACCGGCAATTTGGTTGAGCTGGCGACAAATGTTGAGTGGGCGATTTTTTTGCTGGTTCTGGGAAAATGGGGGTTGATACAGCGTGGCCTGGGAACCGATTGAATTTTTGAAGCTGAACTTTATGCCATCTTGGGTTAGGTTACGGTACGGAAAGAAGATGTTTCAGACAGTAGCCTGCACGACTTCTACGAGCTGACGAGTTGTGGGACGACGGGAGCGGAGAAGCCGAGGACGAGTATATGTGCGAGGTAGAGGATGTTTTAGGGATTATATTTTTTTTGTATTTCAGCTATCGGGCTAGGCAGGATAAAGTGTCAAGTGAGACGTTAACGAAGCATTTTGACAATAGTGGGAGGCAGAAATGGATCGCTCCGGAAGAAGGGCAATACAGGTATGAAAGATTTTATGGTACTGATCTGTTATCAGGAGGGGGAACTAATTTTCCCAGTAATAATTTTTGCATTTTAAAAACACTTAATTTAAAAACATTTTTCAAATTTCTAGTATTTAAAAACTACCAAAAACATGATGAAAATAGACTATTTATTACTAGCAGGTTGCTATAGACGAAAAAAAGACTAGCTCCCTTCCCCCTGCTAACAGTCCAGCACTTTTTTCATCCACCTTATTTTATTATTTTTATTATTTTTTTAGATTAGAAGTATGTGCCGGAAGTGGTGGTCAAATCTACAACAGAACTTTTGCCAATGGTGGTGCCTGTGTATATGCTGTCATAGACGTACCAGCTTTCTACGCCCTTCTCATCCTGATCGGCCAGCAAGGTGTCGGCCAGTCAGTCTCGGAAAATCCTTTCTATTCTGAAACTACGGTATGGAGGCTTTAATTTCAACATTTTTTTGTTTACAGTCCCTGCTAGAAGACATTCTCTCAAAGACCGCCTCCCCTCCAGTGGGTACTGGTGGTGGTGGGGCTACCGTAGTCTACACAGCAGATACGGAGCGGATGTTGATCGTGGCTGGAGGAGGTGGAGGGTTGTTTGAGCCGGATTTCGATGATCTTGAAGATCAAAGGTAGAGTTTTAGTGGTAATTTTGTATTCAGCCTATTTCTGCTTTTTAGGATAATACGATACGATAGTTAGGATTCGTAGTTAGTAGCTTTAGGTAGCTAAAAATAGTTTACAAGAGCGGAAATAAACGAGTTAGTCTGCATCTATGTTATGTTTTTCTATTACTAGACTTCTTTCGAATGAATTTGAATATATCTATGATTTGACGTGGCCTATCTAAGGTTTTTTACATACAAATCACCTTTTTAGGGCAATGGGTGGCCTCCAATATTCTGTAAATGCCGAGCAACCGATTGTATCCCGAGCGCGACGGGCCTCAAGCTATAGGGGCGAAAATTATGGAAATTTTTCGAGTCACGTGGCCGGGTATGGAATTGGATTTGGGGAGATCGAAGCGCCGGTAAGGCTTTGAGTTGAAAATCCAAATGCTCATGCTCCTCAGAAATTCGGGCGGTCGCGATATATGAACGGGAATGCAAAGACGTTTCAGGGCGGGAAATGTCCAAGGTAAGTGGCTGAAGGTAACCAGTGTAGTGTCAAAATCGCTACTTTAAGAAAAACCAACTCAACCTCACGACATCTTGGCGGGTTTGGAGGTGGAGGTGCTGCTTGTTGGCCGGGAGGAGCTGGTGGAGGAGCTGGTTACTACGGTATTAGAGAAATTATGCAATATAGCTCTTAAAAATTTAGCTGGTGAGCCAGGGTGGAAGCAGCCTGGCACGGGTGGCTCTTCATGGGCGAATCTGCGTCACAAACTGGTCGTCGAGGCCGAAAATCATCCGGGGGCTCATTTTGGAGATGGCCATGTGATGATTCAAGTGTGTACCCCGAGGGTAGGTCCTATTTTACTAAAACCAAATTAATTCACCGCTTCGCGGGGTTTCAAACCTATGGACAAAGTACGAAACAATACGCAATTTAGTGCCGGACAAATGCCACTTGCAAATTCAAGGACTTTGTAAAAGGCCATGCTCATTGTACGTGCCCTGATGGATCGATCGTTGAACCTGGAGTATGGTGCCCACGTAAGCCTTTCAATTCTAGATCTTAATATGATTATTTTGTTACAGCCTATGTTCCCAAAGGAAGTTTCATCCACCACTATATTTTCTCTTTTCTTTTACTCTTTGGATGCGTGCTTGTTGCTGGATTTTTATGCGGATACAGTAGGTTTCGCGGTGAGACAAAAATTACATCAATTTTTTAGGAAGGATGCGACTTCGTTTGGGCAGAATTCGTCGGTTAAAGTACAGTCAGTACCACGAATTTCAAGCCAGGATGAGGCGGCGCACTGGGGTTGGTGGAAGGGGAAGCGGTACTGGACTGTTAGCAGGGGGGGGGGGACTTGTTTTGTTTTTCCGTCCATGCTTACCCAGAAAAAACAGGGTTTTTATCAATAATGGGGGGATAAGATTTTACCCCTGCTAACATTCCAGTGGCTAGCAGAGGTAATTCGGAAATTCGCATCACTTTGGCTTTTTCAGCGACGCCAAAACCCCAGAGTCGAAGAAGTGGCAAACGAAGAAGAATTAGAAACGGCGAGCTCGCTTCGCCGTGCTTCAATTCCAGACTCCGGGCTCCCAGACGAACAATCAGATCCGGCCCTCGACGCGGCGCACGCTAAATTTTTGGCTCAAATGCAGGGTGAACTGCCGAAAATCGAGCGTCAAAGTATTGTGATGAAACAGTAAGTTTAGCAATATTTTAAGCGGTGTTTTTTCTATTATTTTAGACGACTTGGAAATGGAGCCTTTGGTGAAGTATTCCAAGCCGAGCTCAAAGGCACGGCAATGGATCAAGAAGTAAAAACCGTAATTGAGTAATTAAACGTACTATTAAGGTTGCTGTCAAAACATTACCCTTCAGCAGCAACAAACAATCACAGGATGAATTTCTAATGGAGGCCCAGATCATGAAGTGAGCCTCAAAATTCGGAAACAACGTTCTTCTTTTAGCAAGTTTCGGCATTACAACATTGTTTCCTTAATTGGGATCAATTTTGATACGATGCCGCGTTATATCGTGCTCGAACTGATGTCCGGAGGGGATTTGAAGTCGTTTCTAAGATGTAGTAGGAGTACTAAAGTATGCTTACGTTTTTATGACCTTATTTTTTTATCTATTTCCAGTTCCAAAATAATCCACTGCAAATGCTGATGATGGATTTGGTGCAGATTTCTCTGGATGTCGCCAAAGGATGCGAATTTTTAGAAAATCACCTTTTTGTTCATCGAGATCTCGGTAAGGAAACTTTTGCTTACCTTCATTAAAATACAAATTTAATGCTCTACTTTAGTTTTATACCAATTTAAAATTGAATGAAAATTACAGCCGCCCGAAATATTCTCTTAACAACCAAAGCACGAGGACGAGTGGCAAAGATTGCAGATTTTGGAATGGCACGCGATATTTATAAGTGAGTTTGAGCTCATATTTTTCATCTGCTTCTCAGGACGGAATATTATCGAAAAGGTGGTCGAGCTATGCTGCCCGTCAAATGGATGCCACCAGAAGCCCTTCTAGATGGGTATTTTACGACAAAAACGGATGTTTGGTCGTATGGGGTAAGTATTTTTAAGTATTAACGCTGCTTCATTATTTAAGGTAATTAAGTAGTTAAATAGTAGTATCTTTTAGGTATTACTTTGGGAAATCTTTTCTCTGGGCTGTATGCCGTATCCGGGGAGGAATAATATGGAAGTAATGGAGCTGATCATTAATGGAGGACGTCTTGATGGCCCGGCTGGAGCACCAGATCAGGTAAGATTTCCTTAACCAATGTTTATTTATGAATATTTCCAGATTTATATGATAATGCTGCACTGTTGGAAAACGTTGGAAACGGATCGACCGTCATTCCGCACGATTTGCTGTTGGCTAATCACATTGTTGGAGGCTCCATTTTTGGAAACAATGCCGATGCCGGACAGATTGGCGTCATGGGTGGCGCCTACACCTACTGCGGAGACTCCAAAATCCAATATTACGGTAGGGATTGAAACACTTACTAAAACGATCAGCAGGGGTATGGAAATTGCGGTTTTCCGCCTGCTTTTTGCTGGAATTAAATTTCTGAAAAGTTACAAAAAATCATATTTTCGAAAATTCGAAAATTTTTGATTTTTCCGGTAATTTTTTATATTTTTAATCCAAATTCAAAAATTTTAGAAAATTTTATAAGTTTTGTAAGAACTCATTAATAACTCCGGTTTCAGGTGCTAACCGATTTGTCGATCTACACCCCCAGTGAACCAACGAAAGGACCAGGTAAATTTGGAAAGAAAAAATTGCTGGAGCCTCTAAAATTCTTCATTTTGTATTTTAAGGTGGTGTGTCGCTGAACATATGCTCGCCCTACTCCTCCCGACAATTTGACGACCCTCCAAAACCACCGCCAATGCTCGAAGAAGCTGTACGCCCTGAACCTGTAGCTGTACTCGCAACCCCTCCAGACCCACCGGCACCCGCCAAAAAATCACCTAAAATTGGAAGGGAAAAGAAAATGGTAGAGCCGATAACAGAGCAACCTCGACCGGAGGTTAGCCTCGTGTTCTTACCTTAAATTTACCGTTTCCAGATCGCGATCGGCTTCAAGGTGCATAATTTCCGTGAAGATTCAAACGCCCTACTTGAAAATATCGCTTATGGACTCACGACAGAGTAAGCTCGCGGAAAGATATAATGAATTAATTTAGGGAAAAAACCTACAAAAACTCGATCGTCATCGCGACCAATCCGACTACAAAGTTGAAGCCGGGTACGACAGAATGTCCAGTGACAAACGCGCTGCGGAAGAAGCCTCCAATGCCAGACCCATCAATAGCTCATTTGACTGATTATCCAGAAGATCGACCAGAAGAGGTAGTCAAAGTCCCACCAAGAAGAAAGCCTTTAAAGAAAAATATATCTGCTAGCCCTTCAGAAGTTCCGTTACTGGCAGATCAAGAGGAAATTCAGAGCGAGACTCAAGCTCTTTTGACCTCGGAACCGGAAGTGAAGGAAGTACCAGCTCCATCAAGCCCGAAACCGCTTGCTTTAAATCCAGACCATGAAGGAAACCGACCAGCTATTCGGGTCCCACCACGAAAGAATCCACCAAAGAAAAAATTGAGCCGTTCCCAGACACCGTTATTGAACGAGGAAGATGGTGCCGAAGAAGCTCCTCAATCTCCCTATGAACGAATTTTACAATCTAAAATTCAAGCTCCGAGAAAAAGGCCGACAAGTCTGAATATCAGCGAAACGGTCGGCACGCCCTGTATATCATTGATATCGGAACCGGATCAATCACAGGAAGAAGCTAGAAAAAGCTCGCCAGCTATCCGAACCGCGGAGAATTCACTTCCGGAGCTAGCGAAACAAGAAGCTGATGCTCAACCTCCAATTCCTAGCAATATAAATCGAGCTGAATCGGAAAAACCAGTTCAGCTTAATTCACAAACTCCATCCACTTCAACACCCAAATCCACTCAAGCTCAACCTACTCCACTAGCAGATTGGCTAGCGAGTCAAGATTTACCTCGAGAGCAACGCGTTATCAAGGCCCCACCCAGAAAGTTTCCGCCCAAAAAGATCGTCAAAACGCCGAGCATTGACCCTGATGACCTCGAGCCATATTTCGATGAAAATTACGATGGACCAATCCGAGTACGGCTTCATTTCCCAGCCATACCTAAGCCACCAGCCCCTTGCCCAAATCCAGATCAACCGACCAAATTTTGTGAAGCTAAGATAGCTGCTAGAGGGGCAACTGAAGCTCCAGCTCGGCCTCCAAAGCCAAGCACTATGAAGCCGGCTTGCTTGGCTTATATTGTTGACCATGCTGAAGCCGAAGACGTAGCTGAACAGCGAGAAGAAGGTTGTAGTGAGCCAATTCCGGAAGATCCCTCAAGGTCCGAAGTAGGTAATGCTGATCAAGAAGATAATCACGAAGATATTGAAGCATTAGCTGGTAAGTTGGCAGGGCTTAATTTGGGGGATGTTGATGAAGATCTAGAAGCGCCGTTGTTAGAAGAAGCGGAAGAGGGCCCAGAGAAGGGCCAAGGGAAGGGCCAAAGTCTGAAGAAAAAGGGTAAGAAGAAGACGAAAAACAAGGGAAAGAAGAGGGGGAAATACAGTTGAAGACGAAGTGCAGATTATTTCCAAGTCCTCGCAAAGCTCTGGGAAATGCATTAAGTTAAATACATCCATTAAGATTACTGTTTATCAAATGGTCCTTTTGAATCAGGAATTTTAATGCGGGTCTTTTATTGTAATTTTCCTGTCGCCAATTAATGTGTAAGTTCGTTTTATCCAATATTATTCGACGGGTCTATTCTGACGTTACCAATACCTTGTATCATATCAAGTAAGCTTGGTTTTGCACTTACCTCGATGCTCCCTTTACTTTTTAAATTTTTATTTCCGTTGCAGTTATGATTTTTTGGAATGTTTATAATAATACGGGTGCCTTATGTGTTTTGCATAATATTGGAAATAAAGATATCAACTTATAGTACAGTTTAGGATTTTTATATCGCAGCTCACGAAGTGGCAGTCTGAAATTTTCATATAATGAACGTAAAACTTCTTGGGACGATCGAAGATACCGCTTTATAAAGGTTTTGTATAATTTGCATAGTTGGGATGTAAATTTGAATTGGCGCAGTACGAGAGGATCCTCATGATGCTATTGAGGGTCGGAAAGAGAGGAGGAGAGAGTGGATGGACTCAAGAGGATCGATCGAAGAGAAGGCCCTGGGCCCGTTGAAAGCAAATTTGGACACAACTGTCTCATCTATTAAAACTTTGCTATAATGCCCAAAAAGCTTTCTTTTCATCAGAAATAGTCATCATCATCTTAGCAACCGTCTACTACATCATAGTCCACTTCCGACGACTCAAAAACCATAAAAAACTACTCTTTTTAGAAAGTTACTTGAAGTCACAAGCTTCGTTTCATTTTACAAATAAGAGATTCTCCTAAAATACATTTTAGCCATGTTATAATCAACAACACTCTGCAAAACTGGAAGAAACAAATCAAAGGTACATTTTTGCACCCAAAAACCTATGAATTAAGTTTTTATAGACCTAGTAGAGTATCTTCGACGGTATTAACGGTTAGTGATGACGAATCAAGTGGGTTTTCAAGGCTACGAAAGTAAAAACAAGTTATTAGGGCGAAACTACAGTGGACTACGGTGCTCTGATCATCAAGGGATCAGCAGGGGTGGTGATCGCGATTTCTCTATCATTAATTCTGCTCGTCGTTGGAAACATGATCTACACCAGTCTGTCTGGCAAAATCGAGCTTCGCGAACGGGTATGTATTTATACAATCGATAATTTAACGGAAATTATTTAGAAGCGGCGTTAAGACGAGTTTGTGCCGTATTGGTACGATTTCTTCCGATTTCCATGTAAGTTAATGAATTTTACGCTTAAATTAGGCTGACAATGCCAATTTTACATGATGCCGGGTTACAAAATAAAAATTTGGGGTTATATAGGACTTTTTGCCCCATGAATACAGCGCCAAAATCGGCATTATAAGGACCGGCATTCTGTAATCGGCCATATGAGAATCGGCATTCTGCAAAATCGGCATTTTGTAAATCGGTTTTTTTAAATGAGAATTCTGTAAAATCGAGATTATGTAGGTCACTCGAATTTTACAGCATGTACTATTAATATTTATAGCTTTTGTAGGTAGATGGATCCATTTGTAGGCAAACTTTTTCGACCCAGCCGCAAATCCCTAAAATCCTAAGCCGGGCGGCCCCGATTTCTAAGCCCTAGCAACCAAACCTCGGCCACCTACCAACCTCCGTTTTTAGGACACCGGAACTTCCAGCCACCAATTCTCCACCCAATCGTTTACAGAATCGCCTCGTCAATTCAGGTAAGCATGTGATAACTCTTTTTACTTCGATTTAGCTCCACATAATCTTATTAATTTCCAAATCCCTTTAAAGCTAGCTAGGCTAGCGGCAAACATGGTACAGATGTGATAATGGGGGTGGGGGATAACGGTGGAACTCATTATTGTAATATTTTAAATTACTGTGCAATTTGCCTGTTCCATTCGATAAAGCGGCCAAAAATATTCTAAAAGCATTAATTGAAACCCAAAAAAATAATAAAACAGTTTCATAGCATAAAAACTTTGCCTTAAAATTATGTTCACCACACCGTAGGGGCGGAAACTATTTTTGACATTTTCAATATTTTCGATATTTTGACAATACAATTCGATGGAGCGACGAAAATTATACCAAAACCTTTTTAGCGTCCAAAAACCTCATGTCTAAAACTAGTCTTATTATAGAAAAACTTTGATTCAAGACTTTATATTATCCCCCCCCCGTTATTCCACCTGTACCCTCAGATGTTTCAAGTGGTCGCCAATGTATATTTTTTTGGCAGCGCCTTTCACTTTGGTGAATCTGCCCTTATCATTCCGGCTGAGAGGGTGGCCGATAAGTGATTCCTCGGTTCTCGGAAGGGCTTTGTTATTGATTTTTGGACCGGCCGAATCTTGAAAACAGCAAAGAAATGAATCGTTTGAAAGTCGTCCATCTAAAACCCCAGTGGAAAAGTGTTTGGGTTTTCATGCCTCATTTTCGGTTTCAAAAGCACCACTTATTTTTCACTTTAGTTTGAATTTAGAGGCCAGCCAAACACAAGCCACGGCATCACGGGATAGCACGTGGGTTTTAATTTTAATAAAATTTAGTGCTGTACTGTTAGCAGGGGGGAGCATTTTGTGTTTTTTCGTCTATACCTACCTCTTAATAATAACTACTGTAATGTTTTTCGTAGTTTTTGGTTATTAGAAAGTTACAAAAAATATTTTAGACATTTTTGAAAACATAAATTCGAAAACTTTGACCTTTTTTGGTAACTTTTCATACATTTTCGACCAAAACGTCCAACCTTTTTTGTCATTTTTAAGAGTTTTTATACCTAAAACTATGTAAAACGCTATAAAAAATTTAAGGGCCGTACAGGATTAGAGAAAACATTAGTTTTCCCCCTGATATTAGTCCAGTACCTAAAGTTATAAAAACCCCCAGTTCCAGCCGTATTATGCGATTTCCGAAACCGCTATGTCGATGCTTCTCATCTACAGCTAGCGATGATGGCGCATCAGAATATGAACAGTACATCCCATTAAATTTCAAAAAATTCTAAATGTTTCCTAGGGAACTTGTCGAATATGAGCTGCCAAATCGATCAAACGTCTCCCCGGATGCTGGTCGGCCATTTATTCAGGAGCCTCGTGCACGTAGGTTCAATATCCGATCCCAAAATTCTTCTCGATAATTCCAGAATACCCCATGGCACATCGAATCATCGAATACGCAAACTTTTTTGTGAAAGACATTGTAAAAGTGGTGAACGCGCCGTATTATTGGGGGAATATGGACCGCTTCCAGGCCGAAGCTTTACTGGAAGGAAAACCGGAAGGTTCTATCCTTTTCTAAAAACAATTACCAAATTTTTAGGGACTTTCTTGTTGCGAGACAGTGCCCAAACCGCGTATCTGTACAGTGTTTCGTTTCGAAGATATCAAAGAACTTTACATGCCAGAATTGAACAGGTAAAACTGATTCTATTTTAGTTACTAGACTCCTAGCGGGGGGTCTAGCAGGGAAGTTAATTTTTCCCCGCAATCCTCTACCGTCCTATAACAAAATAAAAATAATTTTCATAATAGTTACACAGTTTTTAGACATAAATAGATCACAAAAACTTTGTGTTCGAAACTGCCCGAAAACGCATAGAAAGGTCAAATTCGACTCTTCAAAAAAGTTTAAAAATATTTTTGTAACTTTCTAGCAATCCAAAAACTACTAAAAACATTGTAAAAAACACTTTTAATTACTAGCAGGTATAGGCGAAAAAAATGTTTGCTCCCCCCTGCTAAAAGTCCAGTACTCTATTTTATAGCATAGAAAAACCCTTGATCTAAAAATAAAATCTTTATTCCAGGAAAACCATCGTTTTGGCTTTGATATTCATGATACTGGCGTTTTCTCCTCAAATACGATCACTGGCCTTATAGAAAATTATGGCGATCCGGCAAGGTAATCTTACAACCTTATCCTAACCTCGAATCTAGATGCCTATTTTTCGAGCCTCTACTAACTCGGCCGCTCAAACGCGACTTTATGGTATCACTTCAAGAATTAGCACGAGCGTCGATTGCTGGAAAATATTCATATGACGAGGTATAACTTTGATATCAACCGACCCAAATAAAAACTCCAATTTCAGGTAGCTACCCTCATGCTCCCGACTAAATTGAAAAACTACGTCCGTGCTATACACTACATGCATCCGATTCGAACGACGTTGCACGAATAAGCAATGTTTTGTACATAATTTGTGTATAATCGACCGTGGCATAATGTTTGGTAGAAATTGCCTTTGACGGATAAAGAATTCGTCCAAAATATTGTCCACAAATCAACCAATAAAGACTAACTACACCTACCGTAAAATAATCCTATCTACGTCTGAAAATTAATGAAACCCCGGGTTTTTTTTCATAGTTTTATCTTTAAAGTAAAGTACCTTTTTATCCAGCAGAGAACTCTTGGCGCACAGCTGGCCCGAAACCTCCTCTAGCCATCTGCGCTCTCGCAATCTAGGTCGCTACGCTATAGACTCCAGCGAATTTTCGATAGTAATGATACAATGCCAGCCTTAATTGTATCTACAACCTGATAAAGAATCAATCAATCGCAATATTGACCTCAATCGGCACCCCACCTTACAATTTTTTACATTAATTCCAAATCTACCTGCCACTTTACACGCCCATCGAATTTTTCAGCAAATATCTGTGATCGAACAACCCGTGGATGTTGACAGGAATAACCTGTAATTTATAAATGGCCTCTATTGACAGGTATAAATATCTATTTTATCATATTACTCACTATTTTATTTATAGAGCCCTTACACCCGCTCAGGGAGAATTAGTACTATTGATCGAGCCATCGACATCTAGCGGCGAGAGTTCAACCCAATCAGTATGCCGTGATCTTCTAGGTAAATCCTAGATCCAAAAAATCCAATCAAAACGAAACTTTTAGAAACTGCTGCTAAAGCTGGCAGCTTTCCACATTGTGTTGTTTGCGGGTTCTCTGCCGAGGCCCCATTTCTACGCTTCAAAAAGGCTCCTAGAGCCCCGGTAACCATTCCTTGCCAACTTGACATGCAATCTGTTCAGGAAATTCAACTATACCGCGCAAAATGTCTACGAAAAACGTGTAACAAATTTTTTGGTCCCAGATGGATCCAGTCAGCGACGAATGGGTATTTAATACAATCTGCAGGTAAGTCAAAAGCTATGTTAAAAGACGTTAAAAGACGAAAACATGACTTTTTAAGTCAATATTTCAATTAAAACAATGAGCGCAGACGCTCATCGCAAACCCGATTTCAGATCCTTCTTTTGAAACCCATGCCTACTTACATGCCCCCAATCGAGAAATCCCCGCAGCGGAATGTAAGTCTAAGGAAAAACAAAACAAATGTATTTGTAATTTAGACGAGGATATGGTCAAATTCGGACGACCTGGACGCCGATCCAAAATTGAAAACGAGGTCTCCGTCAGCCCTGTGCCAGTTGCGACTCAAAATCCATCGGAAGATATTGCACCACCCAATGGCCCTTTGGAAGAAGAAGTTTCCAATGCAACGAGTGTTCATATTGAAGAAAAGTCACCATCACCCACAACGGTATGTTTAAAAAGTATCCTAGGAACCAACATTGTTAGAAGCCTAGCTTACTCGCATTCGCAACGCTATAATCGGTTGAGAAGAGAGTTTGCTAGAAAAATGGCTAGATTAAATCATAAAAAAGCTTTCTAGTTTAATAAAAAAATAGACTAAAGCTATTTTATTTACACAAAAGCTAAAAAGAAATTCTAGTACGTTAGACAACTCGAACACTAACCAGCGATAGTTGTCACGCGGAGCTCGATTTGGTTTTTTAGTACGATGAGAAACCAATCCGTTTTTCTTTTATTGGCTAAAAAACTTACACTTTCTTTGGGATAATTGAGCAACTGGGGCAAAAACGACCTTTCAGCAACCCCATTTTCCCGCGTCTACTAAAAAAATCATTGTTGCTCAAATGTCGCTTCCCCCAGTTGCTCAAACGACGTTGCGCAACTGTCATGGTCCCCTTTCTTTCTTTCAGTACGTAAAAAATTTGAAGCTTTTCAGGAATCGCTAGAGTCAGACCCAACTTCGATAGAGCAACCCAGCTCAGATAATTCGATGGCACCGAGGAAAGGAAAGGTGCGCTCGCTCATAAAACATAATTTGCTGTTCAGAAAAATGCTCGGGCTCAGCCGCCTCAGAAGCAGTGCGAGGATTTCAGTTCTCAAACTGACCAGCTTGAATTTGATGTGCTCGAGGCTCGATATCAGCCGCTTTTGACGAAGGAACAGGTCGCTGCTGGGTATGATCTCTCTCGGTTTCCTTATACGTTGAAATCTTTCTTTAGAGCGAATGTCGATGTGACGATCCGTCGGGTTCGGATTGCAGCCAACCTCCTCGCTCGTGCCAATGAAGAGAAGGAGAGGTTACAGAAACAAAATGTCGAGATGAAGGAAAAATTGGTGACGATGTTGGAGCAGCTTAGGAACCTCAAGTATGTGAAACCATTTGCTATTTAATATTTTGTTTTGCTTAGGGAAGTGCTTACCCTGAACGGTCGGTTGATCAAAGAGGAGGTCGATTATTTGAGCCAGCAGCTCCGCACGTATCAGAATCAACTTAAAATCGACGTTACGATCGTAAGTCTGCGCTAACTGTTTTGATATTATTTGTTGTTTTCAGGTTGAAGAACATATTCAGAAAGCTGAAGCCCGTATTAAAGCGCGTATTGAGGAGTCGAAGCACCTGCTAGAGCTTGAGAAAGCTAAAACCGCGCGGGCCAACGCCGGATGCAGGTTCCTCGAGGCGCAAGCAGACAAGTATTTCATTTGTATTTTTCAAACTTTCTGATCTAGATACCGTAAAGAAAACCTCTCCCATGAGCGGCGCGCCGATTTGGCCTCTGCTATGAAGTTTGAACTGGCGGAGCAGTTGGGGATTAGCAAAGCCAAAGGTGAGCTAATTAGTCATTCCAGTCATTTTCATTTTAGCGACTGAACTGGAAAAGCTTGTCGACAAAAAACGCGACGTGATCCACCAGTTGAAAGCTGATAACAAGAAGGTATAGTTTTTGGCCAGTTTGCTGTAATTCTCTCTAGGCGGCGGATGAAAAGGCGAAGATAGCCCAGATGAACCAAATGCTTGTCAAGCAGATGGAAAAGTTGCGATTCCAACTCGGCGCCTATGAAGCGAATAATAAAGATCTGCTGCACAAGCTGGTATTCTATTTCTTTTGTGATTTGACTGTATTTTTAGGTGAGAGCTGAGACCCCGTCATCCATGGCTACTCCGCCTTCGACTGAAAGTTTGTTTTAGCTAATTGGTTATGTTAACTGGCTAATTTTTTTGCCGAATACACACGTTTTTAGAATCAGAGTCACCCACTGACAAGTTCGAGCTGGGAGGGAAAGTACTCTCATTGGACAAGGTCATCGTTTCTGTCAAGGACTCATCGTAAGTTTCGCTGCTTAAGATCATAATCTTTTTTGCAGACCTTCTACCCCGCTTCCTGTCTTCCCTGCGCTGACTACCGACGCTATCGAGATAGGAAACTCAGCCTTTTCGGGTTGGATAGCGCGAAAGAAAGAGGTAATTTTAACCGCTCACTTTATATTCCTTTTAGAAAGTGGAAAAAGAAGTGATTGAGCCATTGGCTGCGGATAACCCGGAGGCAGCCGAATCGGTACAGGAGCGTCGTTCGCATGACAACCATCGCAGTGCTCCGCCAGAATTCAATAAGGAACAGGCCGCGCAACCAACGAGTTCGACGCGCACGACTTCCGTTGAACCTGTGAACAAGCCGAGCGTTCCATCGCGGGGCAAGCGTGATGATCAGGAAACTTCTTCGAAGCCTCGCGAGCCTCCTGCTTTCAAACCGCCACGACCCCGACCAGTAAGAATATTCGTCATTTATGTAGAGTTGACCTTTTGCAGTCTAAGCCGAAGGGCCAGCAAAAGCGCAACGGTCCAATTCCGTGGTCCACAAACGTTCCACCCTCAAAGGTATACCATTTATCTTATTGTTTTTTATTCCCATTTTAGAAACCTCACACGCTACCTGCCACTACGTCGCAGGCATGTCGATCTATCCAGAGAGCGGTATGTACTTATTTTTTTACTATAATCTGACAACTTTAGGCGAGCCCACCGCGCCCCTCCATGATCCTGCCCGCACAGCCGCATCCGTTTTCTGGCAAAAATGGTATAAACGTTTTGGAAACCCGTTGATTGTACGCGTAGGGAATCCCCAATTCTTCCCCAGCGTCCCAGCCCCGTCGACGTCGTCATGGCGTGCCGCTCCGGCTCCGACGCCTCCGAGTTGGCGCACTACTCCAGCTCCACCGCCGTCCTTTGAGACGCCGTTGCCTTGGCATAAAGCAGCCGCCGCACCTGCCCCTCAACCACAAAATTTTACCGCGTTCCCAGGTATGTGTTTTGTGCCTAACGCTCTATCGCGTTTTTATTTCTAGCTGCACCGCCTCCGTCGAAGCCGCGCTCTTTCTGGGAATAGCCTCAAAAATTCAACATTAACGGATTGCCCCCGGCCCCTACAAATTTTTCGTTTATTTTTGTTGAAAAAAATGTTTATTGACTTTTAATAGCACGCCGTGTCTACTCCAAGAGTAGATTTGCCTCGAATGCATGGTGATAATAATAAATTTTACTGTTTAATCAAGTATACATGACACTGGAAAGCGGCATTGCGGTGTCCGGAACTAGAAAGGCGCAGCGAGAGTAAACTACTCTGGGGGTGGTCAGAGCTACATGTTCCGAAGCGGGAATAAAATTGGTCAATTGAGATTGGGATCTTGGAATGACTGGGCGGGGAACTTTCACATTGAGGAAACTTCAGTTTTCACTCTAAGCCTAGGACGTAAATGTGGTTGCTCTTCTCTTTGGCGCTGTTCTTTGCCCTGGGTGGGTATATTCGATTAGCTGATGGTCATCCTGGGCATGGAACCTCTAGCAATGTTCAATGGATGCCGAAGAGAGTGCTTCCTCGCATATCAGCACCATGGCTGGCTCACCAGGTTGTTTCATGCTAGAATCGTACTGTCTAACAAGTAAACGTTTTTGAGAGTCGTAGGGGTTTTCGAGGTTCAGAACAAACCTATGTGTGCAAAACTTTGCGCTGATTCCGAACATTTTTACGAAATTTGCGGAATCGACATTTTGCAAGGATTTAAGCCGGGGAAACCATAGCAAATGGCGTTTTCTGGGCGTTTCTTGGCCCTATAACGTCATAAAATGCGCAAAACGTCGATTCTGCAAATTTAGTAAACGACTACCGAACCAGCCACAATTCTGAACACTTGGTCAGGCTGAACTTCGAAAACCCCGACGGCTCTCAAAAAAAGTATCTTTGTACGATAAGACTGATTTTTACAGCTTACCGGCACAGTCTTGCCGAGCTTGATCCTGGATCCCTTTTGTAAATTTACTTTCAGAAATCCAATGTCAGCGGACTGCTCGCAATGGAATCCAAAAACAAAATCGGACGACGAGCTGTTAAACTCCGCCAAAACGCGACGCTATTCCACCGCATCCCGAGGCGGGCGATTGGAATCTGGGCCGCAAATCCAAGGACATCAGACTCGCTAACATTTTTGGGCGGGATCGTCCAAAGCGTTTCCGGGCTTGGAACTTACCAGTCACGGCGTCGCTTAAGAATGCATGTAGTACGGGTTTTCTCGCCCGAGAAATTAGATACTCACCCGATCCAGCACCAGGTTCTGGCTGCTAACAAACGAATCTGGGAAGACTCGGGCAAGGTCCCATCGCAGCGGCAAGCAGCAAAAGATTTTCGTGGCCCTGCACGAAATGTGGATCGTGAAAAGTACCTGAACGCTAAGAAGCAAAATCTTCCGCGTAAAAACTTTCCAAGGAAACGGCGGAATTTCGGGAGTAAAATGAATTCAAGAAACGACGTCGAAAGTAGCAAGGGGGCAAGAGTCGTGCGAAAGAACGAAAAAGTTTTGCACAAAAGTAAGCCGTCCCGCCTGATGCTCATTGACCATGATACTGGTTTCCGACTTGCTATAAGAAAAGCCAAATATTTGCCCGCTCCACGAACCTCGGTGATCCGCCACAAGATAGCCAAGCCGCCGAAGCCAACTAAGGCGCCGCAACCAACTACAACCCACGTCACACCAAAGCCCCAGGAAAAATCAAAGCTTCTAAGCCTCTTCGGTAAGCCAATCAAGCTGAGACGGGTGGGGCATGTGCAAATCCCTGTAAGTTATTTCTAGCCAGTATTGCACTTTTTCTTAGAAGCGACCTATCAGAATGCTTAGGAGACGAGAAAGAAGGTATTTTGAAATTGTTTGGTCTAATATATACAGGCACGACGTCACACAAATCCTTGAAGCGCTTACACGACGACGTGAAAAACATAGGTATCATTTGTGGCCAGAGTACCCTAGAACCGGTCACAGGTTGTTCAAAAGGAGAAGTCACCATTTTCAGGAGGAGTCGATTACACTACACAAGTTCCACATCGGGTCGGAAGCACTTCAGTCGGAACCGAAGTCCATACCTTCTTCATGCTCTGCTATAAAGTGAATCGTTGCATACTAAAAGTTTATTAAGCTGCATAGTACTAAAGACACAATGTTCATGAATTCACACGAGTTCTCAGAACATGCACAATCCGGCCATACCGATTCACAGATGGGAGGATAATATCGTGGCGGAAAGATTCGGGGGGTTTCCCTGCGACCCAAAAACAACAACATAACATGAGAACAAAAATTGTGTGGGGGGTCAAAAAAAGGTAAGAATTTAAAAAATTTAGCAGTATTGGGAGGGTGGGTCTATGGGGGAAGCACTACAAACAACTCTCTTTCCTTCAGCCTCGGCTTTAACCAGGTGGAGATGAGGTCGCAGAAAATGAAAGAGCTAGCATCTGAGAAAACGTGTAAATACAGAGAACGATGGTTCGAGGATTACGACAAAGTAATGAGAGCACGCTGTTGTGGAATTGGGCAGAGATAATGTGGGCTAGGCTGAGTTTCATGTTTCGAAAGTTTGGAACAAAACTAGGTAAATGCTAAGGTTAAACTGCGTACATGTTTTAGGGTAATTTAAGGAATACATACAGACAGACCTGGCAGAATGGGGCAAGTGGTGGAGCAAGCATGGGGCAATCGCGGAAATGGGGAATTTCGGGAGCTCGTGGCCTTGCTGTTGCCATCCACCGCAGACTGCGAGGAGGTGACTGCTTGTGTTTCGGTTGTTTTCCCTAAATAACAGATTATCAGGGAAATAACAACGGCGACCACCTTAATAGTAAGTCTCGCGTTCGACCCATCCACCGGGGTAGCGACGGATCAGATATCGGCGGGCCTCGTCGTAGATGAAGATGAGGATGGCGAATGGAAGTCCGGGGAACCACCAGGAGAAGCTGAAAAATGTGACATTATATTCAAGGTAGAGGCAGAATTTGATTGGATACAACGAAGGCCATATAAAAAACTTACCGAAGGCCGTACATACGAAGACCATTGTCCAAGCCAGGGCAATAGCACATGAAGGCGGCGAGGCACGTCTCGAAGACCAGACCGAAGTTCAGGGTCCAGTTGGACATTCCCTGTTGAACCAGCGAGTTACGACGAGTCTTCGAGATGATGAGATCGGCCCATTGTACGACGACGATCGTTACGAAGTAGGCGGTTTGGCAAGTGTACTCCAGAATCTTGCGGTTGGCGTACGTCCACTCCTAAAAATACGAATAATGGGGCCTTGGGGAGACTGATTACCTGTCCGTACGAATCGAGGACATTGTTGTAGGCGCGCGAATCCCACTGGGCACGGAGCTGGTAGAGATCCTTTGGCAGGAATCCGTTATCAGCCATGATCCAGAAGTAGGTGAAGAACCCGGCGGAAGCTTGGATCATTCCAATCTGTCCGTAGGCCAGCGAGATGAGACGCTCGTTGACAAGTTTGTCGTGGATCGGGTCACGCGGCTTGCGCTTCATGATATCAGCCTCAGCCTCTTCGTAGGCAAGCGAGATGGCGGGGACCATGTCAGTTCCGAGATCGATGCAAAGGATGGTGACGGTTCCCAGGGGAAGGGGAATGCCGAACAAGATGTAGGTGAGGAAGGGCGAGATCTCGGGGATGTTGGAGGTCAGCGTGTAGGCAATCGACTTCTAGAAATAAAACATTAGTTTACTCAGCCAGGAATGCAAACCTTGAGGTTATCGAAAATCAGACGGCCCTCTTCGACACCAACGACGATTGAGGCGAAGTTATCGTCGAGAAGGATCATGTCAGCGGCTTGTTTCGACACATCAGATCCAGCAATACCCATAGCGACTCCGATGTCGGCCTTCTTCAGGGCAGGCGAGTCGTTGACACCATCACCAGTCACAGCGACGATCTAAAATGTAAACATTGAATGTGGATTCCAAAAAGCATTTGTGGAGTAAACAAAACTCACTTGGCCTTGTTTCTGGAAGCCTTCGACGATCATCAGCTTCTGCTGCGGCGAGGTACGAGCGAAGACAATTTCAGCGTGGTTCCTAAAAACCAGATAAAATAAAAAAAAAGCCGGTTTACTGGATGATCTCGGCAAGCTGCTCATCAGACATATCACGCAGCTCCGATCCGTGGATGACAGCGGCGCGGGCACGGTGAACGTCAACCTTCTCAACAGTGGTTCCCTCACGGATGGCAATGTCTTCGACAGTTTCGGATCCGGGCGAAATGATGCCGACAGATTTGGCGATGGCCTTGGCAGTGATGGGGTGGTCACCGGTAACCATGACGACCTTGATTCCTGAAATAAAAATTTAATATATTATTGCAAATTCCATTGAATAGGGTCAAAGATGCGCTCGTCGCAAATCCTTACCGGCATCACGGCACTTGGCAACGGCATCGGGGACAGCAGCACGTGGAGGATCGATCATGGACATAAGGCCGACGAAGCGGAGACCCTTCAGGGGGAAGTTGATGTCTTCGGTGTCGAATTTGAAGCCCTTGGGGAACTGTCCGGCATCAAGCTCGTAGTCACAAAATCCGAGCACACGTTCTCCCATTCCTCCGAGCTCAAGGTAGGCATCATTGAATTCCTTTCGTAGCTTCTCGTCGAGCTCTTGTTCTTGTCCGTTGATGAGGATGGTCGCGCAGACGTCAAGGATACGCTCGGGGGCTCCCTTCATCACCAGCAAGTACTTGTCGCTGTTAGCAGCATCGTGGATCGAAACCTAAAACAAAAAGTTGATCAGCGAGGTTTTCGTCACCTGATATTTGTTGGTGGAGTTGAAGGGAATTTCGGCGATCTTCGGGGCCTTCTCACGGTAGGGGACAACACCGCCAAGTGCAAGCTCGGAGAACTTGAGGAGGGCAATCTCGGAGGCATCACCAGTGCATTCACGGCGAAGAACAGGAACTTGCGGCTGAAAAATTCACGTTCGTCAAAATCTCAGAAACATGACGTGTTCAGCGTCACAAAGATTTCTTTCAAGCCGATTTATGGTAAGAATATACCTGTCCAGGCTTGAAATCAGCACGCGAGCAAAGGGCTGCAATACGCACGAGGGCATCAGCAGTAGGGCCAGTGTTCTTCTTCTGGGTCCCAGACTGGTTCTCAGTGGTGTCGCAATCGTAGATCTTCTGGTCATACCACATGTGGGCGACGGTCATACGGTTCTGGGTGAGCGTTCCGGTCTTATCAGAGCAGATGGTGGAGGTTGATCCCAAGGTCTCGACGGCTTCCAAGTTCTTGACCAAGCAGTTTTTGGACGCCATGCGCTTGGCGGTGAGGGTCAAGCACACGGTGACGGTGGCAATGAGTCCTTCGGGTACGTTGGCGACGATGATACCTAGAAAGCAAAGAGTTCAGAACAATTCTAATTATATTACCGATAAGGAACACAACGGCCGTCAGCCAATGGTATCCGAGGACGAAAGCGATGATGAAGAAGGTGACACCAAGGAAGACGGCGACTCCGGTAATGAGGTGGATGAAATGCTCGATCTCGCGGGCGATCGGGGTCATGCCGGTGTCAAGTCCAGACGCCAAGTGAGCAATACGTCCCATAACCTGTAAAGCGGAGAGTTAGACAAAAAAATGCAACATACCGTGCGATCACCAGTGTTGATAACGACGCCCTTGCAGGTTCCTTCAACGGCATTGGTGGAGAAGAAAGCAATGTTCCTAAAAAAATCAGTTGAGATTGAACGCAAGTTACTCACCTCGTTTCCAAGGGGTTCTCGTTGGTGCAATCGGGCGAACGAGACTGCGGCTCCGATTCTCCGGTAAGAGACGAATTGTCGACCTAAAGAATAAATGCTTTCGAATATAGGACAAATTTTTACCTTGAAGCCGAATGCTTGGATGACACGGATATCGGCCGGGACACGATCTCCGCCCTTCACTTCGACAACGTCGCCGACGACAATCTCTTCAGCGCGGATGTGCAGCTTCTGTCCATCACGGAAGACCATCGCGTATTGGGGAACCATGTTCTAAATACACCATAGTCAAATAGATTTCCGAAAATCGAACCTTGAACGAGTCCATGATCTTGCTGGATTTGCTCTCTTGGTAATACTGGAAGATTCCAGTGACGATGACGACGCTCATCAACACAATTCCGAGGTACAAGTTGTCCTTTGATGGGTACTCCATGGTGAAGTAGTCGACGGAGTACGCAACATAGCAGAGAAGAGCTCCCACCCAGAGGAGGAGAGCAAACCCTCCGAACAAATTCTTGCAGAACTTGATCCTGAAAAAAAGAGTAAGCATGGTGTTTTTTTCTGAATTCCAATCATATTGCCGAAAATCACTTCGCCGAAAACCATCTTGCCCCGAAAAACTAACTGTGTATGCAATTTTTTTTTCGCGGGTTTCTGGCTACCTTCTAAGTCACGAAAAACCCCCCTGTCCGTGAAAAGCGAGTGGCCCCCGGCCATGAACGAGGCTTTCTGCAGTACCAGAGCAAAACGGAACTGGCGAATAATTTTTGCATACAAAATCAGATTTTGGTAAGATGTTTTTCGGCGAAATGGAGATTACTCGTTTTTTATATATTTAAACGTATTAAATAAAATGTACCATTCGGGTGTGGTCTTCGGTGGTGACAGAGCGTTCGGGCCGTCCTGTTCCAACTTGGTCTTGGCGGCCTCGCGAGTTAGACCCTAAAATAGGAAAATCCCTAGAAACCAAAATCCAAAACGCCAATCTCAAGAAACCAAAAGCTCACCGTGTCCACGTTGGTTCGTAGTCGACTGGCCAACTCCTCGAGCGGGATGGTATGCTCGTCCTAAAAAAATTTAGCTCACAACGTTTGCAATTTTCATACCATGCTGACTTCTTGCTTCAGATCTTTCAACTCATCGCTTTTGGCCTTTTTCCCCTTGGCTTTGTCGTGCCCCATGTTTCCTGAAAAGAACAGAATTAGAACATAGTTTGAAACGGAAATAAATTAAGAACCGGAAACGGAAAATCGATTGATCGCTCCGCCAGTGAGCGATTTGAGCCACCGTAAAATGGGGGATGGGGGCCGGGAGATGGGGAGAGTGGGGGGCTCGCTATCCCAATTTCCGAATTCCAGTCGAGTTCTCCTATCGGGCGGGGAGTGAGGGGACTGCGAGGGAATCAAGGCCGCTAGCCGCAACAAAACGGGCCCGGTCTTCCTTGGGAGCTCTTATCAAATTCCGGCCCGTAGACGCATGTTGGAAGCTCATAAAACGTAGAAAGAGATAAGAATAATGAGTCGGGTCTGAAACGAGGAGTGATTTTAAGGGGTATGCGGAAAAGAGGGTGGTTTTGGCGGGCAGAGTGTGCGCTGCTTGGGTTATGGTAAAGTTAATGAGCGCGATATGGCAAGGACGACCTAGTGGCAGACATTGAGGCGAACGCTGAAATGTGTAAACGAAAGAGAGGGTGATGGAGGGGACATAGGGCTGGGCCCATTGCGGCTGGCGCTAGGGGATTGGGGGTAGAGAGGGCCGAATCGTTGGTTGCCGGCGTGTTTGGGAGGGAGGGGGGCTGTCGGGAATGGGCCAGTCCTCGAACCTCTGCTCCCTCAACTAATGGCCTAGTCTCACGGCCCGCCCCGTCTGCACCATCATTTCGGGCCCGCACCTCTGGCTCGCCGGCTCAGCAGAGGCTCAAAAAAGGCTCAGAGAGGCACTAGCCGAGAAGGATGCTTCTCCGAAAAATATCGACCCGTTGCCGGGCCAGGCGTCGCTAGTCCTCCTTTTCGGGGGGCCGATGTCGCCGAAAAGTGAGGTCATTTTGAGGAAAAACGACGACGGAGCAAGGACCAAACCATTGAGTCAGACGTAGGAAATGGGGAAATTCCTTTCCCGCATCAGATAGAAAGAATTTTTGTAGCAACGAAAAAGGTCCAGGCTGTGGGGGAGCAGGTATATACCGTATTTCCTCTAAAGAACCCGAAGAAAAACTTCCGAAGTACTATTTAAGAAATAAAAATGCCAAAAAACGCTGTTAAAGCTGTTTACACTGCTGCTGAGTGGTTGTGAGCATTTGAACTGGTAAAAATGTTTGTAATTGCTCAAAATCATACAAAAACCCTGCCTGGGATGGCCGAACAATTCAAACAACGCAGTTCTATCAGAGAAAATACGGTTATTTAAACTTGGATAGGTTAGTTCCTGCAAATGAAGAAAGAAAGAGATATTATTATCAGGCGTCGAAACACGATTCTTATAATGAGAAATACTTGAAATTCTAACGAAAACCTAAAATTTCAGCCTGATTGGACAAGTACGCGATGCTACTGATTACTCATAGTGGGGCGCCTTATAAAATCCTGCCTTTGCTAAATGCGGCCGCTCCGAAAATTCCGAAAATAGTTGAACTTGAGCTTTAGGTTTCGCCTCGAAATTGTAGGCCGCGTTTTCGGGGCGCTGGCCTACGTACGAAAATCAAACAGAAGCTTCCTTAGGCTGCATCGTTGGGGCACGGGAATGTTGGTAGAGCCACGGTCAGGGCAAATAGGGTTTTCGTCCTCCTGCATCTACCCGCGAGCCGCTGAGCCGCTGCCCCACTCAACAATTAGCGCTTGGATCAATCAGCATCTCACACTCCCCCATTTCCGGTCAGCAATAAACCTTGAAAAGTATGATCAAAATCAAAAAAACACGTGTGACCTCTACAACAAAGAGTTTATTTTAACATTCTAACATGTGCGGGGATTTCATAAAAATAAAAACATTTAGGAAAAGGCGTTCTTAACATAATCCGGAGGCGGCGTCTCGTATTCCTCGCCGTTGTAGTACCGGTCCTTGTTCTGGTCGAGCCAGTAGATGATGTCTTGCGTGTCCCTAAAATTTAAAGATAATCCGAAATTTTCCAAAAACGCACCTAACAATAACGGCGACTGCTCGATCCTTCCACTGCGCATTCTGGAGCCGCGTGCCGAACGTCACGAATATCCGGAGGAGATGGGTGAATCCGTAGAACTCGGACGGCTTGAAGGCGTGGGCCGTCGCCGCGTCACCGCCTAGAAAAATGGTAATAGAACGTGAAAACGTATCTCTGATGTTTACGCACTCTAATTTTTCCAATCCAAAAATAGGTTCTCCGAAAAAAGTTGTTTTAGAAAACAAACGCACCGCGCATCTTTGGTCGTTGGGCGGGTGGGGCGGCTTTTGACGCGTGCTCCTTGAGCAGCTGATTGTAGTGGTTGCGCTCAAATTTCGTGAGCAAATGGGCCCTGTAAAATTTGCATAATCGTCGCAAAAAATAATTTACCCCATCGACGCGTCGAAGAAGGCGAGCAGCACGGCGGCCGTCTCGGCCAGATTCTGGTGCTTCGTGCTCAGCAGCGCGTCGCCGTTGTTGGCCGCGTAGGTGATCACGAGCGGCTCGTCCTCGTTCAGCGTCCGGCCAAGTGTTTTAACTAACTAAAATATGAATTTAAGAGAAGAATGAAGAAGCGCACATCTCTCATCAGCTGGCCGACCGGCGTCTTTGCAGGGAGGGTGGGCAATTTGTTTTGACGATCGATCTAAAAACAGCTTACAAATTTCCAAAAAAGGTGATTACCCGATCGAAATCGTCGACCATTATTCTTCGAAGACCGTCCGGTATGAGGAAGGATATCTAAAAGATGGTTTCAAACAGAAAGATAATTCTTACATTCTGCCGGTCGTGTACGACGTCGGGCATCGGCTGATCTGCGAGGCTCTCGGATCGGACGTTTTTGGCCATCTTTTGTTGTTCGAGGGCTTCACCGGCGGCCTCCTCGCTGTACTCCTTCCACTTGGTGGCCGTCTCCTTTCGCTGACCAGCTCGTCGTAGCGGTTGCCCCACCCCTGAAAAATAGTTATGACCTTGAAAGTATTCCTACCTTGAAATGAATCTTGTAGTGCTTGACGCCGTCGATTTCGTCGATGCTGACGATCTTGGCCTCGTACCAGAGATCGCCGTTCCAGTGCGACATCAGCTTGTCGCCGACGGCCCAGTTTTTGGCCGGCATTGTGGTCTGGAAAAATGGGATTCGGGCAATCTATTAAAACAAGGAAAGATGAGGATTTCCGGTATCTTTATTAATTAGTGGATTTTGGAAAATGGAAATTTCAAACGCGCGTGGTCAAAATAAATTTCTAGGAAAATCGGTACGCGGCGCTCCTGTGTACACTCAACTGTCCACGGTGTATTCGTTTCCCGATTTCCGATTTTCCGAATCCCGATTTGCCTCGAGAAGTTATAGACAAACAAAGAAAAAAAAGATTAAAATATTCTACGAACAAAATCTTTTGAGATTATCAAAAATCTATTCTGGCACTTTTTCTGAACAGGCTTTGACGTTTTTCTCCGTAGTTTAGATGCTGCCGCTGCTCCCCTAGATTAGCTTTGACACCGTTGGAATTGGTAGTACTTTGAACCCTGTGTTCTCCCCCTTATTGCCGGCTTCCGATCAACCTGGCGATTAACAACGAGGGCCGCGTCCGCTGAAAGGAGCGTGTTAATTAGTTGTCCGGGTAAAATCTTCCCGCCAAGCAGTCCCTGCGCACATTGTTTGAGATCGAGCGCGAACGGGAACACCTGCTAGTCATTCTTTTTCTTTTGGGACACCACGGTATAAGCCAATTAGGCGTAGAGCCCGGGGCCCGGGCCACGGTTAATTGATTGAGGCTCTCACATTGTTGCGCCGGGAATCCGGCGAAAATATTTTGCCCCTTTTGTCCTCATCTATTCGAAAGGGTTATTGGAGACTGGTGTATAATGGATCGTATGGCTTTTAGGTGAGTCATTGGGTAGCATTTCATCCGAGGTTACAAGCAGTGGTTTTTGACTGTCGTCGCGTTCTGAAATTGTGACCACCCCTATCCTGTGCAGAATTTTGCGCTGGTTTCGATTTGTGTACCAAATGTGAGTAATCGTGATTTTCCGAAAGTTATGAACGACTGAAGTTGGGAAATCCATGGAAAGTGGCTCATTTTAGGCGTTTTTCGGTCTCTTGGGTCGTTCATAACTTTCGGAAAATCTGAATTCCGCAAATTTGTTAAACATCATCGGAATCACCGAAAAATTGCGCACAAGATGAGCTTGGCCCTAACTTGAAACTCCGACGACACTAAAAATGTGTCTAAAAACTCTAAAAATATTGATCTAAAGATCAGAGTTTAAAGTTTAAAAGAATATCGGTATTTAGAGATGTTTTCTGATTTTTAGACTAGGTGTCGTTCTACAGAGCACGAAATCGTATTATTAGCGCTGATCTTACAAGCTTTTTGTTAGAAGTGATTGCTCGGCCGGCATCTAGAGCCACGCTTTGTCAAGTATGTGCGATGCCATCGAGGGCTGGACG
Organism: Mesorhabditis sp. LJ9110; assembly: GCA_038088335.1. Classification (NCBI taxonomy): domain Eukaryota; kingdom Metazoa; phylum Nematoda; class Chromadorea; order Rhabditida; family Rhabditidae; genus Mesorhabditis; species Mesorhabditis sp. LJ9110. The sequence continues at coordinate 561,524 of JBBGBA010000055.1, forward strand.
CCGGATCGACGGATTTTATTTTGGCAACGGCTTATCGCAACACCGCTAGCTTTGATCTTAAATTCGCTCTGCATATTTTTGATCGTCTACAAGGTTTGGGCTCAGACCCCTTAGATCCACGTCACAACTCTAGGCAAAAATCCTGCTTCGAAACTACAAATATCTATTGATATCGCTATGCATCATCGACTTGTTGTTTACGCTGTTTTATTTCCTTACGGCATTGGTCAGGAAATTTTTAGAAGACCGTTTATATAACTTTCACGGCTACTTTTCAAAAGTAGGATGTAATTTTAGACGCCAATGCTGCGGAAGGAGGGAGTTTATCTTTTGAATTGCGGGTTATTCGAGCAAATACCGGAGGTGAATCAGGCCATTATCCATACACTATTCTGCCTGGTTGCTGTCAGCGGCTATACACTCACCGTACTATTCATCTATCGATGGGCACATTTTTGCGCGTAATATTTTAATACTTGAAAAAACTATAGAAAAACTAGTGTGTAATGCGTCTATAGTCCCTGTCTAGACTCAATAGAAAAAGCTTTCAGCACTCACTATCTGTACATCTTCCACTCTAGAGGCTTTTGGCTGGCCGTCGGCGGTTTGATGACAGGCATTTAACACACGAATTTCTCAAGCAAAGAGCATTTAGTCATGGTTTTTGTGGCAGAAAAGATAGCTTCGGCTCTGACCGGTCAGATTGAGCAGCACTCAACCACTGTGATTTATATCGCATTCCGACATCAAAAAGTGGTCGCTGATCAGGTGAATAGTAAGGGGAAGGAAAACACTAGTATATTAATATATAATATATTTTCTTTTTGTTATTTCCCGTAAAGTGAAGCTTTTCTAGCAAGTCAAAATGAAGCTCATTAGATGTTGCTCCTCATTTTCTGTTTAGGATCCCGCTAGTGCTTTCAAAGCGGAAGTGGCGACGTACATCTGCGTAGCCGCTATCTCGGTTTCACTGCTGATTATCCTTTATTGCTCTTGCCGAATTCTATATGACATCCGAAACGTGCCAATGGGAGAACGGTCTCGAGTCGTACAAATCCATCTCTTCAAAGCATTGCTGATTCAGGTATCGAGTTGAGAAAATCGCGGCCACAACCCCTGAGATCTCACTTCCACAAAATTTCTGATTCCTCTGAGGTGCAATAATTTGGGTACTGGACTCTTAGCAGGGGGCCAGAAACAACGTTTCATATACGGTCTTATAGCAAAATTTAAACCATTTTTATGGCATTTTATACACTTTTCAGATATTTCAGGTATAAAAACTGATAAAAAAACTTGGAGATTCCTTGACTTTTAAGTAAAAAAATGTATGAAAATCACCAGAAAATCAAAATTTTTCGAATTACAAAAATTTTCGTAGGTATAGACGAAAAAAATTAGTTCCCCCCCCCGCTAACAGTCCAATACCATCATTTGCACCCGTCTTTCCGTCTTTTTCCACAGTTTCGGCATACCAAATTGGAGTCTCCGCGTTCAACCGAAGAGCACTCAGGCGGAAAATTTTAGACGTCGGTTCCGATCTTGCTGTGCTACATCCCGTTCGTCCTTGTTCTCTTTTCTCCTCATTTTGGAGAAACCTTCCAACGAACCGCCTCCACCGCCCTTCTTCTAGCGGCCTGGTGCGCATTTTGGAAACAAATATGCTCAACAAATTAGAGCAGAATCCACATTACCCTGATCCAATCCCTTGATTTAGGTACCCGGTGCTGGCTCCTGTTTTGCTGATGTACTTTGTGGTAGACTACCGTCGGGTTCTGCAGGGTTGCCTCTCATTTTTTGTGAAGCGAGTAGCCCGAGTCCGGGCCGCCACTTATACCGAAAATTCTTATTAAAAACGCGTACACGAAATCAACGAACCAACGAGGTTTCCCCGAATAAATTTCCAAATTGCCGTAACCTGGGACACCGCCAATTACTGAGTAACCACCTGATTTAAAGTGCAAGTCCTGCGCAATTGTTTGTTTCGTTCGCCGTGTAAATTCTTAGAAATTTCAAATTTATACGTATCTTCCGAAGCAAAATTGAGACCATTGAAGGGGGGGGATTTTCGGAAAGTGCAAACTCAGTTCCGGCGCACTTTTTTCTGTTGTTGGGTGAACAAGCGGGTGGCGGGTGGGGGTGTTGCATGCGCAGCTTCAGCCTAAAAATTAAACATTTTTGGTTGGACCATTTTCGGTGAAATTTATGGTGTGAGAAACTAACGACTACAATCGGCTCTTCAGTGGTCGTCGGGATCACTTTTGGGGTTCGCTTCACGGGTTCTGGCTAAAAAGAGGAATGAAGCCGTGACTTCATAGCTGGTGTTTTGCACACCTCAACCAATAACCGGAAGCAGTAAGGATTTAATCAGGAGCAGATTTTGGTTATCTTTGTCTCACAAGATGCGCAAAGTTTCGTAGAAAATTTTAATATGGTTTGTTTTACGATTTTTCTATCATTTCGCGCAAAAAAAAATCGAAGTTTATAGCAAAATTGGGGGATTTTTCAGCGTGGAAAAACTGAATTGCATGAACTGAACTGAACGGTTGAGCGTACATAGGAACGTTTTATAGCAATTTTCCTTCCGTGCTTCTTGGCTCAAGAATGGAATAGCGTGTTGGTGGCTTTATTAGTTCAGTTTTTGGGACCATGACATTTCCGCCAACGACAATTCCGCCAACGGCCAAAATGCTTGTAAAATGCGCTGTTTCATGCGTGTAACAATCCTAACTATTTTTTTCTCACCCGGATCTAGCTATTACAGAAGAAATAACAAACGTATGATGGCTTTTTCTTCAAAATCGGATTTTGCGCCTGAAAAGGTAAAAAACGCGATATGATGCCTAAAACAACCCTCGCGCATCGTAATTTCTTCTCTACTAGCATGTACTTACGTTGATTGAATTTATTAATGCCAAAAACGCAAAGAAAATCTTTAATTTGGAAAGTTTTGTGTGTTTTTGGCCTCAAATTGGCGGAAATGTCGCTGGCGGAAATGTCATGGTCCCCAGTTTTTAACCCAAAAATCCGGTGATGAACTAAGGACATTAAGGTTAATGAGCTATTAGACACCAATCGAAGCCCCAATACGTCTTCCAAGCACCCTTTCTACCCTCCCAAACCTCATCTCCGTCCCCCATAAATTCGTCTAGCCATCTCTGCTGCCTTCTGTCCCCATCTGAAAACATTAACAATTCGAACCTTGGCTTGAGTGGATATGTAGGGCGGCCAGAAGAGCACTTTTTTGCCGGGATACTTGTATTCAGCTGTTGTCCGAATGATTGGCTGAAGCGGTACCGGTCGCCCGCCAAAACCTATTCGAAAATGATGCCGTGTGGACTTGGCAAAGCAGCTGCTCAACTACTAATGAACCCAAACTTACGTTTCGCCATCTGCATCATCCCCATCATCTGCATTTGCTGATAATAGCTCATTCCTGGAATGGATAGGAAATATAAGAGGCAACATATTTTGCTCCCACCTTGTGCTTGCATGAAATGCATCATGGCCATCATTTGGAGTGGATTTGAGCCGCCTAGAAATATTGGTAATTCTTGAAATTCGTCATTGCTACTTTGAAAAGAAGAATGAATTGTTGTATAGATGTTCTGGTACTGTACTATTAACGGGGGATAATCTTTGCTTTTCCGCCTATAACAAATTGTTAATCACATAGAGTTGTTTTTTAGTTTTTAATTGCTGAACTTACAAAAATATTGTAAATATTCAAAACTCTGACTTTTTTTTGGTCGTTTTTCCTAGACATTGCCAAAAAGTCAAACACTTTCGAAAATTTTTATAAATTTTTTATAAGCCTTTTTATACCAAAAACTGTGTAAAATGCTATAAAATCGTTTTTGTGTATAGGACCGTACAAAAATAGTGGTAAAAATTAGTTCCCCCTTGCTAACAGTCCAGTACCGATTCTGAAGGGTTAGACCTCGAAGAAAGTGTTTCGCCACAACAATTAATATGGATTTGAAATAGTATAAGTCGACAGCAAAGGCCCACCAGATGAACCTCCCATACCCATCATCATCGGCGAATAGCCGAGTCCCATTGTGCTCATAAGAAGCTGCTGCTGTAGTTGCTGATTCAGTAGTTGTTGAGTCTGAAGTGCTTGTGCTGCTCCATTATCCCGGGCGGGGACTTCCACGACTGTTACTGTCGATTTGCAATCTAAATTTCGCTAAATAAAACAGTATTTTCTGTTCTTTTCTTAAATGTGGTTATTCGGGCATGAAATAATTATATAAACTGAGCGACAACTAACCAGGACACGGCTTTACGTCCGAATAATAGATAGGCTGAGAAGCTGGCGGAGAAGCCGGGACCGAGAAAACGGGAGGCTGTGCTTGAAACTGCGAGTTCGGCGCATATTGCTGGTATCTTCGTTGCTGAAGATATGTCTATTCTGAAATCAGATCGAAATGGATATAATAACAGACCTGTACTTGGGGCGTTGTGTAGTACTGCGAGCTGGCAAGTAAAAATAGGAAATTTGTGCCGAACACAACTCGTAGAAGCATTTTATCTCTGAAAAAAACAGGCCATCTAGCAAAAATCCCCGGCAAAACAAACAACATATGTTCAAAAACTGGCTCATACAGTCGAATGACCTAGAATACACGCTAAACTGCAACAGAGATCTCTCAAGGAAAATTTAGTACTACCCACCCGGGGCTCTTTCCCCTCGCAAAAATGATCAAAGGGCTGGGGAAATGAACGGAAGCCCCGGCGCGACAGTCGCAAGCATCCAAAAAAGGGAACGGCCTCCCAATCGGGTTCGGGTTTTTCAGCCACCGAAGAAATTAGAACCTTCCCATCAGCTCCCAACAGCCACCGTTCTCAATGCCGTCTCGATTACTGACCAGAAATCAGATCTGCAACTGGGCCGGCCAAGCCCCAGCGATTCGAGAAAAGCGTACCAAACTCGTAGCAACTTGTTGGAAAGAAATGAACTAACCACTTCTCTTTCAGTGATGGCACCAAATTAGTGTGGCATCTTTTCAGTTTTTCCAGCCGGGCTAGATACGTTGCCAAAAATGGGCAAGCATGTAATTGCTGCTTTCTCCGCGAGGGCGGGAAGAAAGTCGTAGAAGGGCTGGGTGAAGCCATGATCTTCGAAAATAGTGTTGGTGGTTGGTGAATCGTAAGGTGTAGCACTTTCACTAAGAAGTCAGAAAATCAGAAGATGAACATCATCTTATAGCAGTTCGCACAAATCGACCCAAACCGTTCGCAACTCATTTGAGGCACGTTTGGTAGCATCCTTCGAGGTTGTTGAGGCGGCGGACGATTTCGAGACGTTTTCTCGTACCGCCCTATCAGCCCAAACATGCTTAATAAAATCGCTTCAAGACGTGTAAATGGTTGCATTTTCGCCGGTCTTCCCAACGGTTTATTTACGGTTGCCCAAAACCGTCTGGGGGCAGAGATAGGAGCGTTTCAGTGCCGAAAGGTGTACCTGTCGAAGTTGCCGTCGCCCTAAAACCGGCCTATCTCGATTTGCATTGAGTATTCTGGATTGCGGAGGATACCATTCGAAAGAGCGCAGAAAGTTCTATCTGGCCGGCGAGTTCCAGCTTTTGAGCAGCTTTAGTCAGGCTGCTAGGGCAGTTAGAAAAACCGTCTCGAAATCGTCCGCCGCCTTCAACAACCTCGCAGCAACGCTACAACGACCCCCAAATGAGTTGCGAATGGTGTGGCGTCCACTTGTGCGAACTGCTCGAAGATGATGTTAATCTTCTGATTGGTCAAAATAGCCTAGTTAATATATCGACGTCATTGCCAAACGCGTTTGAAAGCACCCCGGGATGCAAATAAAAGGAGACCTTATAATAATGATAGGAGATAATGCTAGAAGCCGCAACGCGGGCTAAATAGGCCTAGCTTACAAGTAGGCTTAACGTGAGTGAGACTTATTGTTAATAGTAAAGAATTTAGTTACGGCTTATCTTGGCAGCCAGTGTCACGCACTCACGCGTCTTCTAGTAGCGGGTCCCCAAGCAGTCCATTAAAACTAAATAAATTTACATGAAAATGTAAATATTTACACGTTGCTATGGTGTTTTTCGGGACCAGCTATCCAAAAAAACCTGACAGAAATTCTTGGTATTATCTTTCTCCTCGGGAAGGCTGAAAAAGAACTAGAATTCGAAATTCGAAATTCGAAATAACATTCACTCACTCACTCACTCAAGCGACTCCGGGCTGCTTTCTCAGCAGCTAACTCTTTTCCTGTTTTATGAAGCTATGAAATGTACCTAATGATTCTAATAATACTTTTCTTTTCAGCTACCACCATGTTCAACCAGGAAATGGAGTCAATCGCCGAGCCACAATCCAACAACAACAACAAAGCAGCCGAAGAAGTTGTCAAGGCTCTCCAGCCGCCAAAACAGCGCTCGGACACGCTCCTGCGAGAAACATTGGTATGCTAGTTGTTGAGGTCGGATCGTATTTTTTTAGATGAACTTCAAGTTCAAATTTGCCAAACTGGAAGCGGATATGCTGGGCATGCGAGCTGAGATGGCACTCATGGTATGAAATTGAACTGCTTTTCTTCCACTCGGAATTTGACCTGCTATGCATTTCATTATAGGAGGACCTGGCCAAGGCCCAAAATGCCGAAAACGAACGCTTGAAGCAGGAAATGGGAGCGGAAATCAGCCGCCTCAAGCGCGAGAACGACCAGGTACTTTATTTTCACCTTTTTAAATTTTTTTCTGATAGATGGCCATGCAAATTCGGCTCCTTCGGCGCGAAATTGCCGGTCTCAAGGGCAAGAAAGGCGTTCGGTGATGGAGGACGAGCGGCCGCGCATTCGTTGTTATTTAATGTTTATTCTATTTCTAACCTGTTAATAAATTGTTATTGCTAAAAAACGCGTTTGTTCTGATTGTGCCGGTTTGTTAGCCGCTTGTATACCGCCATTATTGCACTTTTCTCGCTTATAGGATAGGTTTTTGTAAATCTTTTGTGATCCTAGTCGCGAAAACCGAGTTCTTTTGATCGGGCGGGATGGGTGCATAGTGGCCGCGCGTAGTCTATTTTCATGGGCTAGCCCAATCGGACCGCCTTGTTTACCTCGATTTTGTTAGTCACGGGTTCATTGCTGCTGTTGACAACTCGAAGTAGGAAAACGCTTTAACCGCGCTTTGTTAGCAAGTTTTCTTCAAAAAATCATTCCAAACCCCGATCCCGCCACAAATTGATAAGTAGCCGGGCGCCAATTTGTTTTCGTTGGTTCGTTGCGGCGGGATGGAAGATTCCCCATTGTACGATTCCGTTGGCATCACGTGAAATTCTCGTTTTCCATATATTTTCACTTCTTCTTGTCTTTTCATATTTTTTATTCATTTCTTTTTCAGGCGCCCTCAACATGAGCGGCGACAGCATTTTGAGGCACTCTTATTCAGAGGATTCTGGCGATGAAGATCGAAAATCGGTTGGTTATTTCCGATGAAATAATCTATTGCTTTTCTTTAGCCTCATCCTCGTAGACGGGAAAAGCTTCAAAATTTGCCGGCCGAGAGGACAAGGACGATTTCTGAAGTGAATCAGGACCATTATCAGGTACACACCAATCTTCGGTTGTACAGTTTCATTAGATGATCAACGATCGCATCGTAGACGACATAACGCTCGACTTCATGTACAAACCGAGGACTTTGACGATACTGGCATGCTTCTGTGCGGTATTGGTGTATTTGGCATTCAGAAAGTAGGTGTTGGGTCTGCATACACCAACTTATTTAATTTTTAGCGACACTAACGTTGATGACAACATCTACCATGGATTGCTTGGATCGTTATGCCTGTTTCTGGTCATCTCGGCCCTGGCTTTTCCCAATGGCCCTTTCATCCGCCCACATCCGATCGTCTGGCGCACCATCTTTGGTCTTAGTGTCGCTTATATGGTTATGTTGCAATTCTGCCTATTCTTGGTAGGTTCTATTCTCGAAACTGTGCCTTTGGTTGAATTTTTCTGAACCCATTTTAACGTTTTTTCAGACATATGACCAAATCAAAGCGATGCTTGTGTATTTCGACCCCGTTGGTCTTTCTGGGGAGCAATTGGACGAGAAGGAATACGCCGTCAATTGTTCCGATGTGTCACTGGAGAGGATCTGGAGCCATATGGATATTTATGCCGTCGGTAATGATTTAAAATTGTTGTATACGATCCTATCTAGTTTTTCTTATCACAGTAATTATCCCGTTTCCAGGCCATTTTCTGGGATGGACGATGAAAGCGCTCCTGATCAGGCATAACAACCTTTGCTGGCTGATTAGCGTTGCTTGGGAATTTACCGAGGTTGCACAGTTTTTATCATAGTAAACGTACTTTAGGTGATCTTTACGCATCTGCTGCCCAACTTCCAAGAATGCTGGTGGGACGCAATCGGGCTTGATATTTGCCTTTGTAACGGCGTTGGTATTTTTGTCGGACTGAAGATCTCGGATTTCCTCTCGATGAAAACATTCCATTGGGAGAGTATCAAGTATGGCTTATTGAATTGGATGGAATCTTGAACTTGTTTAGAGATATCAAATCCGCCCGCGGCAGAGTCCGACGCGCTGTGCTTCAATTCACGCCTGAGAGCTGGACGAAAAACGATTGGACGGACGTCTATGCATTGAAGAGGACATGCGCCGTTTTCTTGTTGGTCTTGTCTTTTGCAGCTATCATATTTTTCTAGATTCGTGATGATCTGGCTGGTGACCGAGCTCAACACATTCTTTTTGAAGCATATTTTTGCTATTGATACGTCGCACCCTGTCGTATTTTGGAGGATTATCCTAATTGCTTTGATCTCCGCACCATCCATCCGGTGAGTATTCCGCGGTAGATTTCGTAAATTGTCGTTGCAGTCAATACTACGCATTCGCAACCGATCCCCGCGTGAAGCGCCTCGGTATGCAGTGTTGGGTTTATTGTGCAGTCACTGCTCTTGAAGCGGCAATTTGCGTAAAGGTTAGTAATGTTTTGTTTCTGTGAAAGTGCTTTAGGTTGGTCGCGACCAATTCCCGGGAGCCCAACTGATCCCGATAACGGCCTGGATCTTCTTCATGTTTGCAGCTACATTCGGCACCATTCATTTGTCCGTTTGGTGGGCAACGCGAAGCAAGGACGTCAGTTTGCATTCGTTGTTGCTCTTATCATTTTGTTTCAGTTGACAAAGAAAGTCGACGTTGAGGGCACGGTTCGACGAGCTTACATTGATAGCTCTTGTGAGAATCTAGGAATGCTCGATGACGAGGTTTGTCATTTGACTTGGTTTTGAATCATTACCATGTTATAGGTGAATGAACGAAGGAGGCAGCTCGGCGTCGAAAAGAAGAAAAATCGTTAGACGAAGAATACGATTTGATCGTCAACTCGTTGTGGAGCCTTTACGCAAGTGAATGTTTTACATGAGGTTCTTGTTTTGTATTTTTCCCTTAGTGTAGGTTTTCATAACTTTACTCCAGCTTTGGCTGTCTGCCTTATAATCGCTTGCCTCGGTTCATGACAGGGTGTTTGCTTCATTGACACATTTCGCGCTTTGGCTCTCGCTCGCTTCAGTTTTGCCTTTACAGTTTGTTTTTGCTCGTTTACGAAGCGGCTAGTTTTACAGCTTTTCTTAGTTATCTTAAGCTAAGCCGCCCCCTTTTTATTCCTTAGATTTTAAGCTTGATATGCTAGCATAAACTTCAAAATTGTCGAGATTACGTTTTGGCACAAACTTATGCATTGATGATTGACAACCCAGGTGCCAGTTCTGCGGTCGCTATCAGCAAATTTTCAATTGAGCTCATAAATTGTTATGTGATGAAAAATTTGCGTTGTTTGGCCGTTGCTTTTCATATCTCTCCTTTCGTCTGCCCCTCTCCAATTCTGAAGTGTGGTTTTTGCTATGTTGTAAGCTTTTCAGATTTTTTGGCGAAATAAATTTTTCCCAGACTTTATTGTGAATTAAAAAGATGCACATCAGAACCTAGACTACGTACACACTAATGGGCCGCCATTTAGCAGAATCCGCACGTTTTCGGGCATTCCTGCTGCATCAAGGTGCGATAGGCCGTGTTGGTGCAGTACTGGGTCAGGCGGGGACAATCGCTAACACCGGTCGATGGGTTGGTCCTGTCGGCGCATGAGCCTGAAATGGTTTGGGAGTTTTTTTGTAAATCCGGATTTTGGTGGGTTAAAAATCGAGGTAAAAGATACCGTATCCGCGAGTGGTGTATCCGCTGCTTCCGCACCGTCCGCACGTCTGGGGGCATTGCTGGGTCATGATAGCGTAGTAGGTGCTGTCATTGCAGAGGTACGAACGACGCGGGCAATCCGACACACCGGTCTGGGGGTTCACCTTGTCGCGGCATGACGGACGGGCTAAATTTTCAGTTAAATCCTTACATTTTTAAGCTGAAGCTGAATTTTATGGGGTCTAGGCCTCGGTTTGTGACTACTTACAAGTATGGCTGGTTTGGGTGACAACTTTGTTGGACGGGCAGCAGACCTGTTGGGTAGAGTAGGTGACACAGCTCTCACCGGATTGGCAACTTCCAGAGAGGCACGCTAGAAACGAGCTGTTGCTTTGATATCGGTTAACAAGCTTGAAACCCATTTTTTTTTAGAAAACCTACGGCCATTTCCAGCATCGGTGCAAGTCAGGGTGGCCGCACCTACAGCCAGAAGCGAGGCAGCGAGCAGTACGGTGGAATACATTAGCCGATTGTTTTTTCCGATGAAAACCCATGAAGCCTCACGGTATTTATACCGAAATTAACGTCATTGTCCCCCAACATTCGCCCCGCCCCCGAGGGCCCTAAATTTGCATAGCCCCGCGCACGTGTCGCGTCGACGCGGTCCGGCGAAAAGTTTCACACCTGCGCAAACAGTTATTTCGACAATCAACCATCGACAATCGCGCTTTGTATATTTTTTTTATTTTGGCCAGGACGCTGGCCGCTCATTCGGGCAAACAACCCGCCTGACTGGGTGGTCCCGGAAAGTGTATTCTGGAAATTAGCAGGAGTTGATCGCGTCTGGCGTGATCAACCGATACCTTGTGTAATTTTTCGGATTTATTAACAGAAAGACTATATTTAATGCCGAAACGTAAAAGCGGAAGAATTTTTTTAGCTGCTTGATTGACTGCTGCCCTTTCGGGTTCCATCCTTTGAGCACTCCGCAACCTGAATTAAATAATTTAAATGATTTTAGCGTGCTAAATTTTAGGGCGAGAAATCAAGCTATACCTGATCGGGCCAATCGCAGACGGAGAGATGCTCGTTGTAGAATGTTCCGCGGGGGCAGAACATTTGCACTTTACGGTCCCATACGCATCGCCAGAAGACCTGGCAGTTGTACTCGTCGGGCGCACTCGCCCCGTGCTCCATTCCATCGCATCCAGTTGCTGAAAAGCGGATCAACTAATTATTGGACGCTTTCGCGTTATCGGGGGGTGCTTAGGATCTTAGTTCTCGATATGGACGGTTTGCAGGGGGGATTTTAGCGGGGGCAACCAATTTTTCTCTGTATTCCTGTACGTCTCTATGACAAATTATAAAACTTAAAAACATTATTTGTTATTAACAGGTAGGTTTAGACGAAAAAAAATTAGTTCCTCCCTGCTAAAAATCTCTGCCCCTCGCTAACAGTCTATTATCCTTTTTTCTAAATCCAAGATGACCGGCTCCCAAGCTGTTTTAGATTTTACTGTATTGAACCGTAAAAACTTTACAGATTTTAATTATAAAATCAAGATATCGATTTCGCGACCAAAATCTTTAATTTATAAAAAATGTCTTGATTTTTTAGATAGTTCTTCTCTCTAAATCGGGTTCTCTCCATCATGAATGCTAAAGAACCTTGCGGACTATCGGCTGCCGCATTTCCACCGCACTCCTTGTCGTCTTTGTTGGGGTAATTGCAGGTCTGCTGCTCCTCATCGAAGACAAGTCCGCTTGGGCATGAGGACATGATGGTCGCCTGGCTGCCCGCGCACTAAACACCAGTTTCCTGTTCGAAATGAAATGGGGAAATTTAGAAAGCCTTTAAAAAGCTGCCGTGGCTTTTCCTTACCCGAACAACTCCCGCGCAATTATTTGGATGTCGGTAGAGTCCGGTGGTCAAATTAGCGCAGAAGTTTTCGATGGTGGTTGGCCGAGCAGGTTTATCTGCAGAGACGCCATACGCCGAAGCGAGCTGCTCCATCGTTGGTTGCTGGCCTTCTGCGAGCTGAAAATCAATGCGTCAAAGGCTACTGGTTTAATTTATAACCAGCAGTATATTATTGTAGACTACGGTATTTTTAGATTACTTGATAAGCTGGGGGACCAGCAGAGGTGGTGCTCGTGGGCTGGGTAGCGGGTCCAGTTGGGCCGTAGCTAGCCGTCTAAATTAAGGGATGTTTATGGTTATCGTATTATTTAAACGATTTTTCTAGAACATCGAAATTCAGTTTGTCGAAATATAATTTTCTAGAAATCCAGTTTGCCGAGAAAATTTCGTCGAAATTTCCATGCACTAAAATGTCGACAAGATGAAATTCCGGCAAAATAAAAAGCATATCTGTACCGTGGCTTCCGTTGTGGTATCATCCTGGATCTCAATCGATCTTTCTTGAGTTTTGGGCGGACCATATGGGCCCTCTTCGATGCTGGCTGTCACTTCCTGGCTTGGCAAGGGGGCAACAGTCGTTTGTTCATCGGGGATATCTTCAGATTGCGGCGCCGCTGTCGGATAGGGCGATTCGATCGATTTTTCTGAATTTTAATGTTCTAATATAATGCTGCTAGTGCTACCCTCTTGACTGGTGGCTGGTTGATACGAGTCCATCGGGGCGGCCGTGACTTGGTAGGGCGTTCCTAAAAAGGTGACGGTTTAAAGGTCCATAAATTGCATTTTTCCGTTACCCCCCGCGAAGAAAGTATGCAATATATACAAAAGCCAAGCCACCTGACTCTACCGGAACCTCTTCAGAAGAGTCCTCTGGCGAGACAATCGGCTGGTAGGCTCCCTGAGATTCGGTGGCTGGGGCTAAATGTAATAGACTTTAAAATTAGATTCCTCAGGTTCACCGATGGTCGATTCTGGCTCCGGGGCGTGGTGGGGACCCTCGGGCTCTGAAATCAAAGAAGAATATAAAAATTAATAGTTCAAGCAGCTCAGGGCGTTCGAAAACATACCAGGAAGTTCGGGCTGTTGCTGCGGGATCTCGATGGAATCATCCTGAGTTTCATGGGGGCGATACGGCGCTTCCGGTTGGGCTACAGGAGCTAAAAAAAGAACTTTGCTGAGTTTTAACACCAACTATAAGCCTGATTTCGTGATTCGAAGGTTACATACTTGATAGTGCGGTGGTGGCTTCTTGAGGCTCCGGATAACTCTCGACCGGTCCCTTGTACTCGGTTTCTAAAAATATATTGCAAACAATATATTAGTTAATTCGACTTCTGATCAATAGAATAATATGATAATTTGTTTCAAGCATCCTGCAATCTTTGGAATCCTTCGCTTACCTGGTGCTTCAATCGACTCATCCGAGTCAGCTAGCGGCTGGTAGGAGTCGCTGGGTTGAGGGATTGACACTGAAAACATAAATATGTTTTTAAAGTTATTATTCAATGTAATGTAATGCTTAATTTAGTGTAATCCTTACCAGGTTGCGCAACCTCCTGCTCCTTGGTCTCCTCCTCAGGAGTCTCCGGCTGGTTGATGGGTTGATACGATGTAACCGTCTGAGGTTGAACTTCTAGAAACAGTTCAAAAATATTGGCCTGGATTTCCCACCAGGAGCCGCCGGAGCGTATGGCGTTTCCGGTTGCGGAATCACCACCTGAGGCTCTTGTGGCGGGAGCGTTTCGGCTGATTCTAAAAGCAAAAATTGATGAAATACAGGTTAAACTTAAAATCTATGATCAAAAACGCCTACCAATCGGCGTATAGGGCTGCATGACCGGGGCGTGGGGTTGAATCGGTTCTTGCGGGTACTGTGGAGCCACAACCAGTGGGTAGGAGGTATACGGCTCGGGTTGTTCAACTGAAAGAATCGATTTAGGGTAAAATAGTTTACTTGAATTACTTACTTAAAAGTAAACTATAGAAATCGAAGAATAAATAGAGTTTAAGTAGTTTAAAACTTTATATTTTTTCTCCCTTACCGATCTCGACGGGCCGATATGGTTCCGGGGCTGCCGGGGCCTGTGGTTGCTCGACTGAAATTCCGAAATTTAATGGAATAATAACTACTACAGACATATGAAAAAAACACCTGGGCTAGGCAGGTATTTCTCGACAAGGATTACTTGCTATAAATCAAAAAAAGCATACCTGGCTGTACCGGAGCAGCAGTCGTTTGTTGGTAATAATTATTTTCCGGATAGCTCGGGTACACTGGCTCTGCTATAATTTGAGAAATGGTACCCAAACCGTCATGTATATCTTACCTGGGGCTGCCGGCGGGATGGTGGACGTCGGGGGAGTTTCCGGTGCTGGAGCAGCCGGAGCAGCTGGGTAGGCCGGATAAGCCGGTTCAGCTAAAAAGGTATAAAAGTGCGACCTACGAACGGAGATGTCGAGCTTTTGTCTAAAGATGAACCTGGGTAACTCGGTTGAACTGGAGCTGGTGTTGTCGGTGGCAGGGGTTCCACCGGGGAAGCCGGGTAGTTCGGGTAGGCCGGTTGAGCTAAAAAATTTTTTAAAATTTTGTAAAATTTATTTAAAAATTTTACAACATTTGTGATGTAAAAATCTGAGAGAAACACCAGTATTTTGATACCTACCAGGGGCCGCGGGTGGGATCGTCGGTGTCGGGTAAGCCGGGTAACTCGGTTGAACTGGAGCTGGTGTTGTCGGTGGCAGGGGTTGCACCGGGGCAGCGGGGTAGTTCGGGTAGGCCGGTTGAGCTAAAATTTTAAATTTGGATAGCAGCCAGCTCAAAAGCTTGCTCTCTCATGATACCTACCGGGCGCGGAAGGTGGGATCGTCGGAGCCTGGTAAGCCGGGTAGTTTGGCTGAATCGGGCTGACGTCGTCGATGGGACGTAGTACTGGTTTTCCGGGACAGGCGGGACCGGAGCAGCCGGGTAGCTCGGGTAGATCGGTTGCGCTAAAGTATTTTGAACATTTTGTGAAATTTGGCTACAGGAGAGAAACACGATTATTTTGATACCTACCAGGCGCTGAAGGTGGGATCGTCGGTGCCGGGTAAGCCGGGTAGTTTGGCTGAATCGGAGCTGGCGTCGTCGATGGGACGTAGTACTGGTTTTCCGGAGCAGGCGGGATCGGAGCGGCTGGGTAACTCGGATATGTCGGTTGAGCTAAAATTTTTTTGAATACTAAGCTACAAGCCGCAAGCTACAGAAGGGCACGATTTTGGCACCTACCAGGGGCCGATGGTGGAATAGTCGGTGCCGGGTACGCTGGGTAACTTGACTGAACCGGTGCTGGGGTTGTGGATGGAACATAATACGGGGTCTCGGGAAGAGGCTGGACCGGGGCAGCCGGATAGTTCGGGTAGGCCGGTTGCGCTAAAATTTGGAATTTGGAATACGGCCAGATCGTACGCTTGGTCTCTCTCTCTCTCTCTCTCTCGCGCTCGCTCTTTTTCTCTCTCTCATGATGCCTACCTGGCGCTGATGGTGGAATAGTCGGAGCCGGGTATGCCGGATAACCTGGCTGAACCGGAACTGGCGTAGTCGCCGACACGTATTGGTTCTCCACAACCGGAGGAACCGGGGCGGCCGGGTAGGATGGGTATGCAGGCTGGACCGGGGTTGTAGCTTGGCTGGGAGCAGGAGGGCCAATTTTAATTGGGTAAAAAAAAAATTCCAATTTTATTACCTGAGGCACTCTGGTAGGGCAGGGCCACCGGGGATTGACTGGGTTGGGCTAGAAACGGAAATAAACGTAATTTGGAGGCCCTACCTTGCCCGGAGGCGCTCGGTGGCTCGACGGGTGTTTGCGGATAGCCGGTCCAGGGGAATGGCCATAAGCATGGGCCTCGGTACCATTTTGTGGTGGCTAAATTCAAATCAAATAAAGATCCAGATAAATCCATCAAGATAGAAAACTCCGCTAGAAACCTACGTTGTGGGGCAGCTGCTGCCAAGGCTGTGGTCTTGCCTGGCACCGGGATAATAGGTTGAGTCTGGGCTGGCGGTGTGGAAAGAGTCGCTGAAGTTTTTAAAAATCAATGAATATTCTTTTCGTTATGTTTCCGTTTTCGGAGTGAAAAGTTTTCGACAAAGGTGAGGCTGATCTTACGTTGCTGGGTGGCAACCGGCGTCTGCCAGTTCGAGACCATCGCAGTAGTTCCAGCGGTGTTGTCCTCTTCGATGTATTCCACTGGGCCCGTCATCTCTTCATTGCCAAAGAAGGGATCTGTCATCAGAACCAATTCGATATCTTGAAAATTTATACCTTCCATCAGTTCGTTCTTGGTCTCGTGTGATTCGAAGGCCGTCATTGTTGTTGGCGCCACTTCCGAGCGTCGTCCACTTTCTCTGGGCTGTTGCTCCTGCCTGTCCAGATCCGGCTCACCGAAGGCTTTATATAAAACTCAAATTTTAATGCCGGTTTTTATATACCTGATTGCATCGTAATCGTCTGACGGGCTCCGCCGAAGGGAGAATTCGTCGGCAGGGTCATCTCCTCGGCTGGCGAGAATCCGGAAATGAGCTCTGAACAAGGGAGTTTGAGGTTCTAATCAAAACTATTGAAACCTTGTTGGAGTGGCTGGGGCACAGGGAATGCGGGGCTGCCAATATTGTCTTCATCATCCTCCGTTGATGAGATCGAGATTGGTTGCTCACTGGTGGGTCCTATAAAAAAGTTATGCTACGTCTTGCCTCCACAAAAAAGACTAGCAATTAAATTACCCGTTTCAAAGGAATCCTGAATTGTCGGCACGAATCTGTTGGGGACGATGGGCTGTCCTTGGGAAACTAAAATAGGACAAAATTTACTTTTCGTAGTTTAAAACGTTCGTACCGGCTTCGAAGGAGTCCTCAATTTTTGGAGCGTAGGCGGCAGGCTCTATAAACAGAGGGTAAAACCGAAAAATATTAGAACCAACCGGCTTCCAGGGACTCGTCCAGTTTCGGCATGTAGGAGAGGGGCGCTAAATGCTTGTGATTTTGACTATATATTATGCTTACCTGATTCTTCCGAGAGGTCCATTTGCGGCTGGTAGGCCTCGGAATGGAACTGTGGCCGAAGGATTGGCACTAAACTGGTTTACTCTTGGCCGTAAGACTTTTGTCTCTTACCAAAATACCAAAACCAAAACTCTTTGTTAAAGTAAATCATGCATAATAAGAATTCGGAGAAAACTGTCAACTCACGGTCTTCATCGGAAGCATCGAGCTGAGGCGCGTAGGCGTCGTCGAACAGTCGGTTCGAGCCAAATCCTAAATTTATGTGAAACGGATGAATAAGCCTAATGATAAGCGAAAATTTGTCGTTTCTCTGCTACTACTCTGTTCAAGTTCTCACCAGTCTCGGTTGAGGCCTCGAAATCCGGCTGTTCTGGGCTCTCCTCGAGGAAAGGTAGATATGGAGCCGTAGAAGTGATCCCTGTAGTTAAAAAGATAAAAATAACCGCGTCTTTCCGACAAGACTGAAATTCATCACGAAAATAGCGATTAACGATCCGAACGAACGTCACAGGCTCCATTACCAAGAAAAACCCCCAGAAAAGATCATCTACCTGTTGTCGGCTGAAAAGCTCCACCGATCGTTCGGGCAGTCACCGCAGTAGAAAAGGCTTAAAATTATAAAATAAGCTATTAAAAAGAAGTTTTCTCACCGACTAGCAGCGCCAGCCGAATGCCGACGGGCGGAAGTTTCCCCATGAGCTAGGCTGAAAATCGAATCCAGTCAAGTAAAAAAGACTTTTTAGGACATAAAAGATTTTATGGCAATACTGCTGAAACTTCAAAAATCCAAGGAAAAGCAGAGCAGCACGGGTGCGGTTAAATAGAGCCTAGCCGATCTGAGCCATTCGAAATCTACAACCCAACATGAATCAAATAGATCTACTGAGCGGTTTTGAGAGGATTCGATGCGTGGGCCGGATCGACTGGCTCAATTTGCCTGGGGCGCTGAACACCCAAAACATTTTTTAAGAGCCTCGCCTCCGGATGTGCCTGGAAGGGCAACAAAATTGCATTACCAGCCCTACAGAAATGGACCTTTCGCAACGAGATTTTTAGCCGATTTCCGGGCAGGGAACCTTTCAAAATCCGTAAAATCACCCACGTACCCGGGAGATACCCAAATAAAGGTTTGAGAAGGGCCATAGTAGGGAAAAACAGCATGGCGAGTTAGTACTGTGCATTTCAGCACGACTTGTATGATCCTGGGTCGATGTTCGCCATACTGATGATGTTGGTAAGCTACTGCTTTCAACCGGCGGAAAAAGCATCTGAAAAGTAGTTTCACTTACCGTTACAGACAATCCACTAGTATAATGATCTCCCAACCCGAACTGAGTTGTTCATTTTAACCGTAAGTACAGTTTTACTAATGACCACAGTTTTTATTTCCAATAGCTTAATTATACGTACGACACAACCTGGCTTTATTGTTTTCTTTTTTACTAAATTTTCGTAATTTCCGATTCAATCCGCTCACGCACAATACGAGAGGATACTATACCAACCGTAACTGCTCTGCGCAGAGCATCGTGACGGAACGATTTGTTGCGAACCGACTTTTCACGCGGCATTCCTCATTTTGCGTTTTTTTGTTCGAAAAACTATCTAGTTATCCTGTGTCTATAATATTTTCTCCTTTTCACACAAGTTACAGCTTCTAAGCAACAAATTGACATTTGCCCTGAATCTCCTATGAATTTTCTAACTTCCTTGGACCTTGTATCCCCACTAACTGTTCACGACTCGGGCACCCCCTCACTCCCCAACCTAGTGCTATTTCCACCCACATTCCAGCGCCTTTTCGAATGTTCGGGAATCGCTATAGCAACCATCGGGAGATTAGACAGCCTATTCTCATCTTTTACGACTCGTTTCAATTTACTCGTACTTCTTTACTACTTAGTAACAAACATATATCTTTCTTTTTTAGAAAGACTGCTTCCATGGATTTCGTCGAGATTCGTGAAGTGAGTTTTATGTTATATAGTTTGGGATCGGTTTTTTTCGTAGTATATACTTTGTTCTGCTATTATTTTCTGTTTTCAGGGGCTGTACAAGAAGATCGTCAACGAAGGGGAGGGCACCTCGACACCCGCGATCGGATCCACCGTCTATGTGCATTACGTCGGTCGGCTAGAGGATGGCACTATCTTTGACTCCAGTCTTGATCGTCCGGAAGCGTTTCAGTTCACGCTTGGCCGCGAGCAGGTTAGATTTGATCAGAGGCTAATAATACTTTTTTAGGTCATCAAAGGATGGGACATTGGTGTAGCTACGATGAAAAAAGGCGAAACCTGCGAGCTGAAGATCTCGCCGGATCTGGCCTATGGCGTGAGCGGGAGCCCTCCGAAGATCCCGGGTGGTGCTACACTGCTTTTCGAGGTGGAGCTGCTTCACTGGGCGTCGGAAGATATTTCGCCGGATCGCGATGGCTCGATCACGCGTGACACGATCGTCAAGGGCGAGGACTTGGCCAATCCAAATGATACCAGTGAAGTGGATGGTAGCTTTAATTGCTTTGCCATCAACGTACTTTAGTCCACATCGTTGGTGAGCACGATGGCACTGTCTTCTACGATCGAGAGCTTCGGTACATCTTGGGTGAATGTTCTGAGGTATTCTCGTTGTAACTACGCAATACATACGTGCTTGTTTAGGTCGGGCTTCCTGAGGGCGTCGACCGCGCCATCCGTCGTATGTGCCGTGGTGAAAAGTCGGTTATCCATCTCAAGGGCACCCGCTTCACATATGGTGCCGAGCCACCATCGGAAAACTTTGCCACCAACGCTCCTCTATCATTTACGATCTTCCTGCGCGATTACGTCAAGGCGAGTTTTTTTTCGCAATATCGTTTTGGTCAGTGCCTCTGTTCATCAATTCGCTTTTCTAGGTCCCTGCCACCTGGGAAATGACATCAGAGCAGAAGCTCGAGGCGTCTCAGGAGGCAAAGGCGCGTGGCAACGACTTCTTGCACGAACGAAAATACAAACTTGCTCTGAACAAGTACAAACGCATCGAAGATTTGCTGGAGTACGAGCGCAGCAGCGATCCCGTGGTGAAGGCGAGACGTGATGCGCTGCTTGTCGCGGCGTATTTGAACCTGGCACTCACTTATTCCAAGCTCAACGAGGAACTGGAGGCCATCTCGGCCTGCAACAAGGTATTACAACCTTCTCCTAGAGTTTTATTCTGCGCCTATCACGTGCCTGTTTTTTCGTCGATGAGGTTTTACCACACGGACTGTTATAGGCTCTCGAGTTGGACCCCAACAATGTCAAAGGTCTCTACCGGAAGGGATGTGCAAAGCTCTCATTTGGCGACTTTGAGGAAGCCTTAGAGATCTTCAAGGCAGTCAAGCGCTTGGAGCCCCAGAATACGGTGATATTTTTTGTTTTGCCAACGAACCCCATCTAGGCTGCCCAGCAGAAAATTCTGGTGTGCAAGCAGCGAATTCGTGAACATGAGAGCAGTGAGCGTCGTCGCTTCAGGTCCCTCTTTGCGTCGACGGCTCAGCCGGAGGTGCAGCCCACGGAGGTATAAGTGTTCTATGTTCGTGATTGTTGTCATAGAGTGATGAAGTTGCATTCGAGCGCGTGAGCCGTCAAGAGCCTTTTCGCAATGCTGTAGCCTTTCTTCTTCTTCTTATGCTGTATTGCTTTTTTGTTGATAATGATCAATTCAGGATCAATCGCTCGAGGTCGGCGCGCAATCCGAGGCCGTCACACAACCAGGGCCGCTCTCGCAACCCGACTTCGCCGCCCAACCCGACTCCGCCGCCCAGCTCGAGGCCGCCGATGCTTAGGGAGAGTGACGTCCGAGACCTCGGCCCCGAAATTGCCGGACAGTTTCTTCATGCCTTCTGTTTCTCGATCTGAATGTTTGTTCAATTTTGTTTCCAATTAAATTTAGTCATTTGATACCCGCGGTTGTTTATTTGCCTTTCGACACCGTTCCCATTATTGATCTCTTGATGAATTCTCTGATAAAATTTCTAATTGGCGGGTATTTGTCGCTACCGAGATTCTGGTGATTGTCTTTGCAGTGATTGGCGATAGCAAAGTCTTTTCTTGCGGATATCAGTAAGGGCATCTGGTTCTTATTTCGGCTGCCCGTGAACGGGGTGATTGATGGGCGCGGTCGAAATTTTCGGCAATCCTTTGAGCATTGGGCTTCACGCTGCTCGGTATTTCTAGGCTAGACTATTTATTTTGCCGAAGTGGAAGCGCCGCAGGGTCGTTTTCAGGCTGTATCATCTTCCAGGAATTATTTATTTTCGATGGTTTTGGCTGGATTGCACGGCGATTGAACAATATGGATGTCTTTTATCAGAAAGCCCAAAGCATGGTGGCACAGCTGCCGATTCTGTGGGTATATTTGATCACTCTTATAGGATAGGATGGCCCGAGTGGGGCGTCATCCCTCACTAACTTCATTTGGTGCCCGGGGCGGGTCGAGCCCGCTTTCAGCTTGAGAGACATTCTTTGATGCTTGCGAACATGACCTCCGAGTTTTAATACGTATACACAGACTTTCGCTCAGCTTGAATAGGATACACGTGGGCCGCTCATTTCCGGTATGCACCTGAAAGATTACACTAATCGCTTCTTGTTAGTCATCGAAACGATAACGCTAGTGTGTTCTGGGGAATGATGATGCTCAAATTGAAAAATCGGTGAATTTCTCTACGATAAGCCGTCACCTAGGGAGGGGGGGGGCGAAAGGGCTGATATGGAGGCCTAGACCCTTCAAAAAGCCTCATGCCGATGCGGGCATCTCCCATCTTTTATCGAGGCGGCTGTGTGCAAAGTGTGCATTATAACACGTTTTATGTACTGGACTGGCGCCAATGGTTTCTAAGGGCTGAAAGCGGTCATGCATGCCTTCTTTAGAGGCGCATAACATTAATTAAGGAAGATGTACAGTTTTTTTTCTACTGAGCTGCTTTCCTGTTTGGAGATATCCCCACCATAGCGATTTTAGAATGTCGGACGACGAGATCGAGTCTCACTATGACGTTCCCCCGAAACAAAGCGCTGAACTACCAGGTATAACTGCTTGGCTTGTCAACTTTGTTTTCAGGACCAAAACAGTTTACGGCCCCGCCTCCAACCGCATCCTCGAAGCGTCCAGAAGACATTGGCGATCGAATTCTACAGGAAGAGATTCCACTTGACAACCGCGATGAGAATCACCTAAACGATCCATTGAATGTAAGTATGAGCAAGACTTTTTAATCCAAAAACTTTTGACAGGTTCATTTCCACGACATTTTTGGTGAGCCCGAGCAAACGTTGCACAGCATCGACTGTCTTTGGACGAACAGCTTTCGCGTTTTCGAGGTCACCAGGTTATGGGCGTACCGTATGTCCACAATTGTCAATTTTCTATAATATAAATAGGTATCATCTCGCTGATCCTCGGATTGCCGGTGGCCTTCTGCTGTGGATTGTCGTTCGCCTTCATTTCTTTCATCTTTATTTGGTGGGTGATCATAGTTTAAAAAGTTTTCAAAGAAGCTGAGTTTATTTATGAAAAAGTTTAGGATTTTCCAACCGGCCCGACGGATTTTCTTGATCAATTATTCGATGATCAAGGCGATTGTGTATGGGTAGGTTAAAGAACATATAAAATTTTCGGCAAACAGGCTCTTTCTAAAACTGATTCTAGGTTGGCCGGACTGGTTGTGCGCCCGGTCGCGTTGGCTGTCGGTAGCTGCCTTGGCAATATCCGAATCCATCGGTCACAGGGTGAACGAGTTCCCGAAGAGCAACTTTTAATCGTTTAATCGTCGAATTTATGTGCCGATAAAACAATTATTTAAATCCAAATAGAATTTATTACCATATTAACTATATTAAAACCTTCAAAAATTCCTATTCCTTTTTCTGCTTTCCTCCAGAGCAACATAATCGGTAAGCAGCCCTGATCGCAAAGATGATGGCCAGCACGAAAAGCAGCGGAGGCACCATTAGCAGTGTCAGGACATCCAGATTAAAGTATGTAATCGGGCCCATCTTTGAGCCCTCCAAAGTAAGATCATCTAGAGGCCCATAGGCGAGGGCGTATTCTAGAATTCAGAGATTACGACGGATTACATCCTGACTTACCAGTCCACCGCAAAAGCACCTCCTTGGCTTGGTAGGGATGTGCCTTCACTTTCTTCGCGAGTGCTTTTGCTGCATTTGCATAGCTAGACCGAGATTTTGAATTTCTTTTATGCCAAACCTTTCATCTGAAAGGATCTTCTTGACTTCTTTTCCGACTTGGTCTAATTGTAGTTTGCTAATCATCTAAATAATTGGAGGGACTGATGAAAAGAGGGAATAGGGTGGAAACCTTGCCGATCCCGCGCCTCTCGGCGTTTCTACCATTACGGAATTGATCGGCAAACATTGGGACGACGACAAGGGGTACAGCTCTAGAAAATACCGTGTATATAAAAATTTTATTAGCACAATATAAAAATTTCCGAAATCTACCTATGCACGGCTTCAATCATTCCATTGATTCCTCCATGAGTGACGAACAATTTTAAACGCGGGTGACCTATAGTTGTTTTAGTTAGGTAATAATTAAAGTTTTTAAGCTTTCAAGCTTTAGAGGATACCTAGCAAATCTGACTGCGGGATCCAGTGAACTGTTTCGATGTTTGGGATGCCAGCGAGAAGCTTGTCAGTGGTGTCGTCCTCATTCGAGATCTGGATTGGGGGAGACATTAGAAAGCGAGAGAGAGAGTGAGAGAGAGGGAGAGAGAGGGAAAGAGAGAGAGAGTGAGCTTGAGAGACATATTCGAGCCATACCTTTATCACAAAATGATAATCCTTCATTGCAGCAAAATCCCTAATAATTTGCTGTCGTACGGGCAACGGAATTGTGTCGAAAAGCGCGACAGATCCGAGAGAGAAGAACACAACCCCTAATCGCCCCCTTTCCATCGTCTTGGCCAGTTTCTAAAGCGATGTAAAACTCGTAACATATTTTGGGTCCAACCTCTCCCAACGGCCTAGGATCGTGGACTCCTAAACCCCCAATGTATTGTATTTTCAGCGAGATTGGCCGTGGGAGATCAAAAATTGGATCCGTATTTACAAAACATAAAGATGCTTTTGATGCCAGCGATCGTAGCGACGGGAAATTTGGAGACACCTTTCTCCGGAATGCCTGGAATTAAAATAAAAATTTCATTGAGACCCTCACCTCCGTCATTAGGTCAGTGCCGTAATGGTGGACGTACATCGATTTGAAATAGTTAATCTGATTGTCGAGACGCCCCCAAAATGTCATTCTATCGCCCTGAGCGGTTTCTTCAATGACTGGTACGTAAGATGTTGGTTGTGGGATGCCTAAAAAATTGAAAAATTTTCAATGAAAAACGCCACCTAAATTATAGCTGTTTGCATCCATCAACGGTGTAGTCGACAACCATAACAGATTTTTAATGCCAAGATGGCTGAAAGTAATTGGCAAGATTGGAATACCCTAGTATCATGCTTACTGTATCAATCCAATTCCACAAAATTCAATTTGTTCGGTGAAAGCGGCGTCGAAATGCATGGCACGCAGTGAATCGAGGACATTTTTATGGTCAAGGATATCTAGAAAAATATTAATAGGATCGAGATTCTGCCTCTGACTTGCACAACTATCCGTTACAGCCACTTCCCAATCCGTTCGCATTTTTAGAGGGACAAATTCGGATTCCATTAAATCTCCTTCAAACCCTAGAGATTCGTAGGGTTCTCCTAAATGAAGTATTTAATTGGGCTTTTTAATTTAAAAGCGTCAAGGTTAGAAGTTTTTAATTAATTTAGTAATTATATTTTCTAACCGATGCCCGGGATCCTGATAATTTTTGCATTTTTAATCCCAGCGGTGTAGTTGGCCAAGGATTTGAGAAGTTCAGGGATCAGCACTACCTAAAAAAATCGGCTGTTAATAAGCTAAAATGTTGAATATAAATGCTAAATATTAAAAATAGAACTCACCACTTCATGGCCGGCTTCAGCTAACGTTTCCGCAATTCGACCATTACTTAGGATATGACTGGGGCTAAAACCACATTTTGAACGCATTTTGAAGTCAATTTCAGCATTAAAAATCTTTATTTCAAGTCTACAAACCTTATCGATGGCGAATATACCAAAATTTTTCCAGCCTCGCTATAAAATACCAAAAATAAAGTAAGGTAAAGGATGGCCCGGGGCATTTTGGCGCCGGGCGAAAGTGGGTATGTTATCAGAGATTGGTCCTTCTTGCCAGTGTAGTGTGTACCGTCTGGGGTTTCCAAAAAAAAGACTACTGATACATTGGTGGGTTTTTAAAAGGTTATCGATATTTGTTGATATCAGGGTTTAACGGGAATGAGAATTTTGTCGGTTTTTACGATAAAATGCGGTGTTTAGTCTGGGCTTCTACACGATGTTGTCGGTGTGGAAATTGTGCGTATCATGGAGCCGTCATCACATCGTGTCGCGGAATATTGGTTCATCATTTTCCGAAAACGCTTCTTCGACCGATTTTTAGCAAATTTTCTGAATTTCCACAGTAATTTTAGCCGGTTATGTATGGGACGGTGGGGATTACATTCATGATATCATCTCTACGAATTTCTGTGTCTAGCTCAACAATCGAGTGTATGTGGATTTTTTAAAGTGAACTGAAGGCCTGTCTCATGCAGATGACTTTTTTGACCCTACGGCTCGGCTCCCCGGGGTATGAAGAGGCGTTTCCGGTCCCCACTCCGAACTCTCCTATGGTGTATTGGATTAGTGCGGGGTCCACGTTGATTGTCGGTGGTTCGGATCCCATCCGGTGCGAACTTTTTGCTTTTTGGGTTTTCAGTCAAGATTAACATTTCAAGCGTGTCGCCTTTCTGGGCGTAGCGCTGCAGGCTAAATAGCGGCCGCGTTGGCCCATAGCACCGCAGGCTCAAGGGATGAAAACATTCAAAAGCCAGAGTCATAGACAGTGCTTAGTGTAAAGACGCCGAGATGCGGTCTTTATGATTGTTCCCAGATCTCGCATTAGAATTTTGTACAATCCCGCTGCTGTCGTTTTGGCCAAGTGACGGGGGTGTGGGTGGGGTGGGGTGGGGGTTTTTGTTTGGAGGGCGCCGATGTGGTGAATATAAATGAATGATTTTATTCCGTGGCCGGCTGGCTTGTTTTCTCCTCTTGGCTGCTAATTACTTTAGCTAGATGGAGTGCGCGCCGGGAAAATGGGTGGTAAAGGAAAAACGAAGAAATAGAAGGGGGTGAAGACGGAAGGAAGGAAGGAAGAACGGCCGGCCATCTTCCTGCCATTTGCCACGCATCGGCTTTGAGGGGGTTAGATTGCTGGGTGAGGGTGTAGTTTAATCGGTTTTTACATATTGATTTTGAGGCTGTTACCGTATTTCCTTTAATAAAACATCCATTTATTATCAGGCAATTTAAAGTGCCTGTTAGCGGGGGCTAAACTAATTTTGCCTTTCTGTCTATGCTACTTGTTAATAACTAATATTGCATTTTTAAAATGCTCTGTTCTTCTTTTATTGCTAGGAAGCTACAAAAACCTTAGAGCTTTTTTGAAAATTCGAAAATTTTGAGCTTTCGGTCATTTTTCACACATTTTCACCAAGAATCAAAATTTTGATAAGTTTTGATGAGCTTTTTCCATCTAAGGACTGTGTAAAATGCTATAAAAAAGGCCATATTTTCTATGGGACCAGACAAGGTATCTGTGAAAAAATGGTGTTCCCCCTGCTCAAACCCCCCCTGCTAACAGTCCAGTACCGCTGTCCTTGGAGGCCCACAAAGCCCAACGAAATCAACCTATCCACCACCCCTCCGTGCAATCACAATTTATTGACTCCCTCAATTTATGTCAGCTCGTGCTCATCCCCAACATCACCTCCCAATTTACCACCCCGATCCCTCATTGATAGCTCCCCCAGCCCTCCTCAAACGACATTATTTCATGGTAATCGAAATCCTTTCCGGGATCCCAAGGACATCCACGCGCCCATCTTACCGTACAACGAATCTTTAGTCCTAAAGAAACACCCTTGAAAACCCGGATTAACGTCGAAATCCTTCGGGAAATCCTTCGGGTATCCCAAAATTGTCCTCCCTTCGCCCGAAAAAGCAATCTTTTCTGCAGGGGCGTCTTTGCACAAACAATACAAAGATCAGGCTCCAACTGCTTTGAATAGTACGCAGATCAACTCTAAGTTCAGGAGAAAAGCGTATCCCGGATTCTTCTTGTTTTTCGTCCTTTTTGGTGAATTATTTTGCGTTGATTCAAACCACGAGGATATTTTTGACGCTTTTTCGCTTGACGCTAAAGACATTTGGTTCTGGTCCCCATATGCCCAAAAATCGAGTAAAAAAATCTATAGAAACGACTTCTCCCCACCCCACCCCCCCCTTTAAACCACCCTCACACCCCTCCCGTCGCCAATCCCCATAAACCGTGGAATTTCGCCGGGTGTATGCCGAAAAATTTGTGCACCCCTGGCGGTCGCGGGGATAATTGTTATCCGGTGCCCCCGGGGGCACACACACGTATAATAAAGGAAATAAAATCGCCCGGGGTGGCCACAGCGACGGCGCACATTCCAGATGACTATGTGGCCGCCATGTCCGGTGAGTACGGCGCGTTACGATGTACACCGGAAACGGTGATGCTGTTTTGGTGTTCATTTCCCAAATGAGCTGGTAGGCACCTGCTGCAGTTATGATAAAGTTGGATCCGGGCTTATTAGGCTTAGACTTCGGCTTAGGATTGGGCTTAGCTTAAGCTTAGGCTTAGGCTGTTGCTTAGGCTTCGGCTTCGACAGCTTAAGCGTTTAGATTAGGCTTAGCTGAGACTTAGTTTATGCTTAGCTTAGGCTTGGGCATAGTTTATTTAGGGTTAGGCTTAGGCTTAAGGTGTGTTAGCCATCATAACCATAACGAAGCCAGGGGAACCCACTTATAGTAAAGCCTGGCCGACCCCTTTAACCCACCAACCCCCAAACACTCAACTGCCCAAGTCAGAAAGTTGCTTCTCCCCGATGTCTAACGGTCAGGTGAACGTGAACCCAGCCAGGGTTTTTTGCGCGTGTCCTGTGAAATGGGCCACACACTGACATACTGAAGGGAGGAAACATTGGGCCGGAATGGTGAGGGTCTCGAGTGTCTCCTCTGGTCCAACCCCTCAACGTCCATCTCCACAAATACAGGCATCCCCCCACATCGTTTTCCCTTCTGTCTTTTTGCCTTCTTCTTTCCCCTTAAACCCGCCCGACGACTTGTAACCGCTTTTTTTCTGGCATTCGCGGCTCGAGAAGCCTTTGATCTGCAGGATCTTGGTATACACTAGTTTTTGTGGGATTTGAACGCAAGGAAGAGGCTCGAGTTTTAGAGAAAATCTGCGATACCTATCTTAGTACCGTACCCCCCTCCCGTAGTACCGAATCGCTAAGAAACATATGCAACAGACTTTTTACCCCTTCCAGATCCAATTCAGCCAAGAATTTCCGGGTCCCTTTTTTCTCCTTGTTTCTCTTCTGCAATCCCCTTCCAATCGCGTACTATTAGTCGGACTCCCGCCTCCTCTGCAACTCAATTTCCTCCACGGTTCCTGGGTACTTGGCGGGACGTTTTTGGAACAGCTTTCTTTAGAACCCCCGAATTTCTACCTACGTCTGGTCATTCCGCAGCGAATGCACCTCAAAAAAGTTTACGACGACGACGACGACGCTGGGGCCGCCGCGTCGCTCTCGTGTATTTGATTTTATTCGGACCACACGCAAGGGTCGGGCTTGGGCTTAGGCTTGGCTTGGACTTAAGCATAGGACTAGACTTAGTTTTAGGCTTAGGTTGAGGCTGAGGCCTATGCTTAGGCTTTAGGCTTGGACGCGCTTAGGTTTAGGCTCCGGCTTAGGGGATAGACTAAAGCTTAGGAGTGGTCCCCGATTAAGCTTACATGTAGAGGTTGTCAGGTCACAAGCTCCAAACCGGCTGAAAATTGGTGGAAAAATCAAATAAAATACGGGGAACACGATGCGATAAAAATTATCTGCTAATGGGCACTTTTGTTTAATAAACTTTTAATTTTAAGTAAGAAAAATGAAGGTAAAATGGACTTTCAGCGGATTAAGCGGGCTTTCCGTCTCGGAATAAATGTTTCGATCGGATTGTCACGGAAAGTACGACACTAGGTACCCTCCTACACCCGGAAAAAATTTTTATTTGAACAAATTTTCCCCCGAAAATTTTGACGACCTATCGCATAGCTTTGGCCGCTAGGTGGGTTAGCAGCTGCTTAAAATAGTTAGTTCTGACCCCAGGTGTTTAAAATCAGAGCCCATAGATTCCAGATTCCGATAATGACTGCTTCTTTACAATACCTGTACAAAAGTAATCTGTATTAACTATCCTGTCGATTTTGATGGAGTCGGAATAGGTAGGTAGGCCCTTTTGCAAAAACTTCCAAAATTTTGTAATTTATTTTTTGTCGAGGCGGCCGCTACTGATTAATAGGACCGAAAAACATTATAAAAACTATTCTAGACGCGCTCCCTACAAAATAAAAGCAAAACGTCAAAAAGCAAAAAAAAAATAAAAAATGCGGGAACCGAACTCATGACCTTTGGCCTACTATTCCCCGCACCCTACCCCTACACCACCGGGCCGACGGGCAGGGCCCCTTGGGGAGGCTTCAAGAGCTCGCGCCTGCGCCAGTTCTGGCCCGGCTCGCTGCGATTCTAGGTGGGTTTTCCATACAAAATCTTAAAATTAAAAGTCTATTAAACAAAAGTGCCCATTAGCAGATAATTTTTATCGTATCGTGTTCCCCGTATTTTATTCGATTTTTCCACCAATTTTCAGCCGGTTTGGAGCTTGTGACCTGACAACCTCTACATGTTAGGCTTAGGCTTAGACTTTTTCTTTTCCTAAGACTTCTGCTTTGGCTTAGGCTTGGGCTTAGGCTTGACTTAGGTTTAGGCCTAGGCTTGAAGCAGCTTGGGTTCAGGCTTAGACTTAGGCTTGGCTTATGTCTAGGCTATATAATCCCGAAATTTGATTTTCCAGAAAAGTGCTTGATCAAATGCTAGGAACTGGCATTGTTCCAAGAATTCTTCACCCCGAGGTCCCGCCCCTAATTAATAGGACAGGTTCGATGAGGTTTGCAGGGTATTTGCCCAGGCACCCGCCCGAATCGCTAGACTTCGATTTAGTTTTCGGCTTGGCCTTTGGGAGCGGGACTCCGTGTTTGACCCGCCTTTTGGAATTGTTGGCCTTCTTCTTTTGGGTTTCTTGGGGCAACTTTCACTGCTGGACACACATGTTGTTTTTGTGGAAATTTTCCCACGCTGTTATAGGCGGGCCTAGGTAGTTTTCAGCTAATAATCATTTTGATTTTGTCGAAAGCCATTTTTACGAAATTTCAATGCCTTTTCGCTGCGCTATTATAATATGGCTTTTTTTTCCTACTATTTACCTACTTTTATATACACAACAATTTTTTTCAACCTAATAACCTTCCCCTCCAGATCCTCCGATTTAATTCCCCCAACTTCATTGGTCATTTGGCCCCAACTACCCCCCTGGTCCAAAATGCCGGCTGTAGACCCTCCCCTCCCCCTTTCTTCCAGCAATTCTGCCCTGGCTAGGGGCCACATTTCCAATGTGCCCTCCGGGCCACGAGAACGACGCATAATCATCATCCAGTGCACCCGTGTGCTCAATTTCTCGAGCCGCACCTCGCCCTCACCTGTCCGCCTTGCTCCCCCCTTTGTCCCCCTAGGCTTCTCATTGCAAAAACATGGCCCTCCCCAGCCATCCACAGCCAGCCAACCAACCTGAGCTTTTGCAATGGAGAATTCTAACCCCTGGGGGGCCAGTATATCCACGACGCACGCACACAAACACACAACCCTGAATTTTGAAGTAACTTGTGCAGGCTCTCAGGGTAGTTTCAGAAAAAAGTTTTCTAGGCTTTCTGAATTGTCTTTGTTTTTGAAAAAACCTGAAACAGCAAAGATGCACTTAATGCAACCAGTTAGTTTGCAAGCGCATAAAATTCCATTTTTCAAAAGACTAAAAGGGCTAAAAGCCGCTCCGCGGCGTTTCACACGGCCAGCTTTTCTCAAAACCCCGTGCACAAAATGAGAATGGTCTTTTCCTGCTTCTTTATGTGGGCTCTACACACTTTTGGCTATCGCTAATCGCCTCCTAACAAACCTTGAAACGTTTTTAAGGTGTTTCTGCAAAACATCTGGTCTTCTAAACATTTCTGAATTCCCACCTCCGGTTTGTTTTATTTTCAAGCTCAAGACAACATAGATGCACCTAATTGCAACCCATCAATTTTGCAAAAACATCATGCGCCGCTCCCGCCTTTTTCGTTCTAAGAAGAATAATTCCGCAAAAGAGCCAATTTCTTGCGACCTTATGGCACGGCATGATAAATGACGGGGGGATGGCACACTTCCAGCAATATTTAGGCCTTTATTTTGATCCATTCAAACTTATTTGATTGTTATCCTTGCCTAAACCTTTAGAATTCGAGATTTCTAACAAGTAAGCCAAAAATCCTTTTAGGGGATTAGACGCTTCCGGACACGTAATCGCTCTTTAGCGTTCCGGATATTTTGCGAATCACCCAGACCGGAAATTATCGCTACAAAATCCAGGGACCGCACTTGGTTTTTATTTTATGGTTTCTAAAAACTTTCCGCAATTTTTCAGTTAACGTCAAAACAAGGAAGTCCAAAAGTTCAGCCTTCTCAACAAAAAAAAAACTGAACTCCAGTTCCTCAGATTCTCCTTTTCCATAGAAGTTTCGCCCCCCTAATTGCACATCCCAGGCCCCAATTAGCATACGGCGTGAATCTGCGGGCCCGCACATTTCGAGTTTGCCCCCCACGGCCTCCTGAAACAAATTTCCCCCGCCGGTGTAGGCTGATGATTTCACCCGTGGTTCCGCCCGGAAACCCCTTTCACTCCTCCCGCTGGTGAAGCCTCACCAACGCAGAGGAGGAGGTTCAGCTGGAAAAGGGGGGAGGGGGAGATTAAATTCGTCTATTCTGTCTTCTATCTATCTGTGCCCTCAGTCAGGGCATCGTCTTCTTCTCCCAACGGCCCTCCAAAAAATACGTTTTTGATTGGGGAGAACGAGGAAGGTTTGAGTGGACATTTGGTCTAGGGGGGGGGGGGGCATTGTTCATTTTGCGCGTCTTCTTAGAAGCGGAACGACACGAGATGGTGGGTGCAGAAAAGGTGTTGCGAAAATAGGTTGCCAAAGTGTTCACTCAACACCTACGCTAACAATAAACAAAAGCTTGATTTTTTTTCGGTACTGAACCGTTAGCGGGGGGTGGGGTTAGCAGGGGAAATTAATTTTGCCCAGTAATTCTAGGGGAAATTATAAACCATTTCGAGAACAATTTACGCAGTTTTTAGATAAAAATAGGTTTGTAAAAAACTTTATATAAAAACTCTAAAAACGTTTTGATCAAAAATGTATGAAAATGGCCAAAAAGGCAAAATTTTCGAATTTTCGAAAATCTACAAATTATTTTTTGAAAATTTCGAGCAAGCAAAGACTATGAAAAACGTTATAGAAATACACTATTCATTATTAGCCGGTTGCTTTACACCTCAAAACAAAAGATTAGTTGGTCCGTTATAGAACCCCTGCTAACGACCTGGTACGAATTTTTTCATCTTTAAATGGCAATCTATATCGTCGTTTAAAAATAGGTTTTAAGCAAAGTTTACAGGGAATTAAAAAATTTTTGTCTATATGTTTTAATCCTTGAACTCCAATCTCATCTCCTACGTCGCATCCTTTTTTTACCGCCACTACGTCGCCACAAAGCTCATCATCATCTCGCGTGCCCCAGAAATTCAAAATCGCCCAAAAAACGTTCTCCCATGATACCTTCATCAATCTACCTTTTGCGCCCTCGTTCTAACCCCTGAGCCCCCCTCTAAAAGCATCAATCAGGGCCAACGACCCAGCCCCTGGGTCCCGATTTTTTGCGCTCAAATTTTGACACTCGCTCTTCTTTCCCTTTTTCAGGGTGCCCGAGATTTATTTGGTGCCAAAGACCTTCGATCGTCTTTTTCGTCCCTTTTTGCAATTTTGCAGCAACCTACCGTAGTCTCTTGCCCGCTATCATGCGTTATTTGCCGTCAAAAACCATATACGGCCCATACCTAATTACATTTGAAATTTGAATTCGACCCGAAAAACCCCCCGGGTCGCCCTAATCCAATCTCGGAATTATCCTACTATATATAAAAAAATAGTGTCTGTGTGTGTGTGTGTGTGTATGCCACTTTGCATCCACTTCCGTCTGTCTGTCCGGACGATATCTCAAGAGGCGAGGGGTGATAAGCTATGTATGATACGTCATTAGGTGCGTAATGGTCTAGGGATGACTGCACACATATCAGATTTTTAAAAATTAGCCATTTTCGCTATTAAATTTAGGTTTTTGTAAAAACCTCTTTGTTAGGAATAATTAGCATAGACCGGAAGTGGGCGGTTGCCTATATAAAGAGGCAGAAAGGGTCGTTTTTCATTTTTTTTGTTTGTCTTCTGAATCAAAGACAATTATGCAAAGGGCCGAATAGTATGGGGCCCGAGACGGGGCCAGGGTTGAAAAGTCGCGAAGCGGCTTTTCAACCCTGGTAATACTGAAAATGATGACAATTGTGGCTTCCCTCATTTTCTGTAGGCGACAAGGAGGCCATTTCGAGATCATCGAAAACACTTCACAGGTCCACATTGAGTCACCTGGAGCAGTCGGCAGGGCAGAGGAGGGGGGAGGGGAAGCCATTTCACATTTTCTCGCTTCTGTTATTGATTGGTTTATTCGAAATTTAGTTTGAAAGTATTACAATGTACAATCTTGTAATGTTTTAGTGAGAGATTTAGGGGTTGGATTGGTCTAGTTTGCGAGGAGTGTGGTAGACTTCGGTCCCTGGGGGTACATTTTGGAATCTGAGAGTTGAGCTGGAAGTACGTACTTTAAGACTACGAGGGATTGGTCCATTTGGTTTACTACATATGTGATGTACTTTCTAACAATCTAGTTTGACGTCTAGTAACATAACATAGTCCAAATTTTTATGTGAACCATGGAGCTCTAGACAAAAACTTTCGATACTGCCGTTTCATCCCTACGTATAATCAGAGTTACTGTGTAGTTTTGCAAATTTTAATATATATATATATCTATCGTTTTATAAAATCTAAGCCACAAACTTTCCGCTCTCTAGTGTGAACAAATGACCCGCAGACACCCGGAACTCCGTGCCCTTCTGCAGGAGCGACGAGCAAAATTCGATCAAAAGCCCCCTCTTTTTGCTCCCTTGTCTTTCCTGACTTTTTCTCCCTATCTTCTTGTCTGTATGCGCTATCATCTCGGTTTTTATTCAAAAATTGATGCAAAAATTCTCGAAATTCAAGTTTTTTAGTCAAAAATTTCAGTGCCAGGCGATGTTATCCCAGCTATCCCTGATATGTGCGCTGGTGATGAACCTGTGCTGCGTGTGTGGGATTGTCGGGAATTTGCTGTCCATCTACATCTATTCTCGGCCGGCATTCAAAAAACGGTGAGTTAGATGGGTATTAAAGGGTATCAATTGAAGGCCTTAAAAACGGGAGAAAACAATAGATTTTCGCTTCCTTAATTTCGGAATTATGCGAATTACTGGTTGCCCACGAAAATCTACAACTTTTTCAAAAATGTTGCATTTCGACGAGTAATTAAAAATTATAATCGTTTTGGAAAATTAAAAACGTTTTGCTCGTCTTTTTTAAAGCTTTTTAATGGTATAAAAATTTGAGCCGATCCGAGTTTCCCCCGAGCCTTAAAAGGTGCCACTCCAAAAATCCCAAGGAACGGAATCGACAGCAAAAAAATCCATAGCCCTGCCTTCTCAGCCCCTTTAATTGACCGTTAAAAGCCATATTCTATATCCCACTTTCGTTGTCACAAAACTGAACAAGAACCCTGCAAGATTCTGGTCTCTTCCCCCCGTAAGCCGATCCCAAATCACCCTCCTTCATGCGTCTTTTAAAATCGACTCCCCCCAAAAACTTTCGACAACAACCGGAACCCTGGCGTATCTGATTACGCACTAGAAGCCGGAAAACGGCACAAGTACTTCAATCCGGAACCAACTAATGTTAGTCAAAATTAGGGGATAAAAATGAGGATTGAAAAATTAAAAAATTACAGCTATAATCTAAAATTCCAGATCGATCAATGTGCTGCTCCTTGCCTTGTCGTGTGCTGATTTTGCTGTTTGTGTTCTGGCGATACCCGTATTTTCGATTAGCCAGATGCAGGAATTGATTCCAGGTATGGTATAGCTACAAAAAATATAAATTACATGAGATAAATGATAACTAATATCCTATTATATCAATATAAATTATAGATTTGTATTTATTATCAAATTTCCATACAAAACCTATCAACAACCTTTTTTCTAGGTTGCCAAGCTGCGATTGGCACCGTCATGCTCTATTTTTATCCTATTACTTTGATGTTTCAGGTAAGTAGCTTTCACATCGTTTTAAAGGGGTGCTGCAGGCATGGAAAGCTCTAAAAACAAGAATTCTCTAGGCAATGTCCGTGTGGCTTCTCGTGTTCATCACCGTGGATCGATACCTGGCGGTTTGCCATCCGTTCATGGTGCAAACGTACTGTACGAGGTATATTAAATTTATCTATTCTTTCTTTTATTTAAATTCATATTTAAATTGAACTAAATTTAGGAGTCGTGCCCTTTTCACCGTTGCTTGCATCATTGTGTTCTCAGTTGTGTATAATTTTTGTCGATTTTGGGAGTATCGGCTGTTAGGTGATCCCCAGCTCTTCAATCGTTAATTTTGTTATTTTTAGATTGTACAGTGGAGAAGCTAAAAATCGACCAGATCCTCGATCCGATGTTGCGTAAAAATGAGGCGTATATGTTATGGTAGGATTGTTTTTGGTACTATAATCGATGCTTCAGGTATCAAACTGTAATTACGTTAATTTCGCAGTTCGTAATTCCGTTTGCTGTTCTTTGTTTATTGAATCTACAGGTAGGCTTGGAACCCAAAAGTAAAAAATTATTCTTCTTAGGTGGCAAGGACGATCTTGGCTGCTGGTGAGCAACGTCGTCAGCTCGTAGCTAGCGAGAAGCGGGAACATTCCACGGCTAAAATGATGTTATTTGTGGTGATTGGTAAGCCTTTGAAAACTCCCAAAAATATATACCTTAAATTCCTCATGATCGTATTTTTTTCAGTGTTCCTCTTCTGCTACACCTTCAGCTTCATCCTAAACGTCGCCGAAACCATAGACCACGAGCTATTCATGGGTCCACTCGGTTTCCTCCTCAACGACATCAACAATATTCTCATCGTCGTGAATTCATCGACGAGTTTTGTCTTCTACGTCACGTATTCAACCCGGTAAGGACTTTTACATCTATGTATAAGTCTACCGTTATCAGATACCGAGCCGAGCTGCAAAAAATTTGTGCAATCCGGCTTTTCATGGAAAATGTGTTGGATGTCAAGTCGCGGCGATCAGCGAGCGGAGATTTCTCGACGATGTCGTTGCGTAAGGGATCGCCCCTCTGCACCCCCTATCACAGTTAGTTCTATTCTTTATTTATTTTTCTATATTTTTGTCATTAAGTTTGCTAGGCAGCAAAATGCAAATGAAAAGCTTATATTTATTAGTAAATCGCCAAATCTATTAATTTTATCGCATTTTTATGCCGATTTTTTGCATGCTTCAGAAAAACAATAATTTAAAATTTTTACTCAGACTTTTCAGCCTACCGCCAAAACCTACTGACTGCAGAAAGCGACACGAAGCCTACCAGCGAGGCAAAAGACGTCTGAATCCATTTACATTAATTTATTTTATGAATAATTGGCTGGCCTTCAAACAAAAGCCCGAATTTCTTAAAGGGCTAGTGAAGTCTAGCCTCGATGATTTGGATTCTCCCGCCTCCCAATCACATATTTTGCGTGCTACGGGTAAACCGGTCACTACGTGTGCTATACATGAATAAAATTATTTCAAAGCTTTTTTACAGTATATTTTTACCATTATTTATTTGATTAGCATCGATTATGCCATAGAATTCAGAGCCAGCATTTTTACAAACAACGTTAAAAGACGTTTGGAAAAGTGGAAAAATCGTAAAACTAAGACATTTTCGAGTTGTTAACTTTTTAATTTTGCGGTTTTTTGTTGAAAAACACCAAAATTTATGGTTTATACAGTATTTAAATAAATTAGAAGGCTTGTAAAATCAATAAATTTACATAGAACCGTTAAATCTTGTTAATTTAAAAACTCCAAACTTGCTCCAAAAGCTTTTTTACTTTTTGCTGCTCCAAACCATCGTAATCCCAAGATTTCTCCCCTTTCAATGACTCATGCTCACTTTTGATTGTTGTCCGGGAGAAACCCCAGGTGGGATGCGAATGAGAAGGGGGGAGGAGGGTCAGGTTGAGAGAAATTTCAAGGAATTTTGTCGTTGCTGCGGGCTCGCGCTCCCGACCTTGGCCAGTTCCATCGATTAAGTGACGCGCTGGGCACGTGAATTTGGGTTTTTTATACCTTAAAAGGTTTCTACATATTTTTCTGCTGCCCTGATCCATAAATTTCAATTTTTGGTATGAACGACATGGAATCGATGGATAGTGAGCCGACATCAGCATTTTCACCCGCTGACCCGTCGATAGATTCGCTGTTTTTCTCGAAGCATAATCTATCGGTTGAGACTTATCAGGTATTTAAAACTGCGGTACAAGTCTAATTATTTACTATACTAATTTAAAACCACTTTCTTTTTATTTTATACCTGTTCAGATCTTCAAAAACGATGTCGATGTCCTTCTCTCCGGAAAAACGTCAATCTCAGATCAACCGCTTCTGATCCAGGTTATTATTAAAAAGCCTATTTCAATATTTAAAACTCTAGAAAATCATTCGCACATGTCATGAAATGCTGGCCACTTATGAGGATGAGAAGGCGTATCTGATGGGTGACGTTCTTTGCACTTGGGCAATCAGACAACAAAAGGTACAAAAATTTTATATGATTTTTTATATTTTTTTTGTTATTAATCTTCTTCAACCAGATTTCAATTGGAACCCTCTGGACTCAACAACTCCATTACAATCAACTCGACACAATCCACCAGGAATTTGAATATTTTGGTGAAGTACTCCAGCATACAATTTCGGGATTGGAATATTTGATTCAATACTTCCCAAGCCAAGGTTTTGAAGATGTAAGCATTTTTTAATTACATTAACATATTAAAATC